>OU612043.1:35335808-36535808 GCA_914767935.1 Coremacera marginata | reverse complement strand
ATTTCACGACTTTGGTTAACATTATTGTTTCTAGCAGAAAAACTAACTGACATAAAACTTATTTTGATAGCTCATTTTAAAGGCAATAAGGTAACCTTTCTAACGGTATATCAACAAGCCCCACCAACTTAACCGTTACCGAGCTGTGGTCGTGTGAAGATGAAATCTATCGGATGAAACTACCAAATTTAAACTTTGAGTGCAAATTTCTCAGAATCTTGCGTAAAAAATTAAAATTTTTTTTTCAGACCAATGTTGTAATTTATTTAATTTTCTTTTCAATGACACCAAAAACATAAACATATCTTTAAAAATAATTTTAGTACAGCCAACTGTACTAAAAAAATTATACTTATTAGAAACAATCTACTGCATAACTAATTGTAATGTCATTATTTATCATTGTTTTCTAATAACTATAATTTTTTTAGTACAGTCAACTTTTATATTTTTAAAGATATGTTTATGTTTTTGGTGTCATTGAAAAGAGAATAGAATAGACTACAAAATTGATCTTAAAATAAAATTTCATTTATTACGCGAAATTCTGAGAAATTTGCACTCAAAATTGAAACTTGGTAGTTTCAATCGATTGATCTCATCTTCACAGAAGCACAGCTCGGTAACGGTTAAGTTGGTGGGGTTTGTTGATATACCTTTAGAAAGGAGATCTTATTGCCTTTAAAATGAGCTGTCAAAATAAGTTTTATATAAGTTAGTTTTTCTGCTAGAAACAATAACGTAAACCAAAGTCGTTAAATATTAAATAACCCTATAGCTCCTTAGAATGTGAAATAGACCCCCCCCCCCCTCCCATGCAATTTTTTGCCCACCTCGACATAACCTTTCAGCTCCGTAAATAGTTGCACTCAATTGCGGGACACCCTGTACAATAATCTCGTATCACGGTGTTTGTGGCCGAACTCTTCCGCAACGGCTCTATCGATTTTAATGAAATTTTTTTTTATATATGGTAGGTATGAAAATATGTTGTAAATTATCTTTCACCCTCCTATGCAAAGCGGGTGCCCATACAAGTCACATTTCCGATATAGAATAGCTAAGTCAGTAAAAGACACAGAACATTGAAACTCAGAATTGAGTTACTATTTGGTGATGTTCTGCTACCGGGAAACTGGGACGAGCATGGATCAGTGAACGTGATGTCAAACAAAGGCTCAAAGCGGGTGCCCATACAAGTCACATTTTCGATATAGAATAGCTAAGTCAGTAAAAGTCACAGAACATTGAAACTCAGAATTGAGTTACTATTTGGTGATGTTCTGCTACCGTTAAACTGGGACGAGCATGGGTCAGTGAACGTAATGTCAAACAAAGGCTCAAATAAAAATTTTTGATATATCTATTATTTTCCACTATAGCTGCCGAGTGTAGCAACTCACACAGGATATAAACTATCGTAGTATCCTTTAATTGGAATATAGTAAATAACCAACTTAAACAATGATTATTTAAAAAGTGTCGAATTTTTACTCTGTTTATATTTACTCTTGAAAAATACAATATTAAGCTTTTTAAGCGTTTTCTATTTTAGTCTCAATAATTTACAAATAAAACCTATTTTTTTTAAAGATTTCAAATTGAACTTTTTACATTTCAATTCCACCTTTTTTCATACTCCTATACAAAATGTATAATATAAAGTGTCAAACTTGAGTTGAGATGTATTAAAAAAAAAATAAATATAAAACACATGTGTCTATACGTAGACAAGAATAATTATGATATGCGTAGAATTTTTTTTTCCCCCCAAGCGTTTTGCCATAAAAATTATAAACTTAACATACTTTTATAAAAATCCACTATAAGATAACCCAATTTGTTTCTTATCTTAATCTTAATACTTAAATACCACGCCATAACCACTGTTTATTTTATTTAATTTTGGGTTAGAACGTTTTTGTTTCATTAAATACCATAAACAAATTATAAGATAAATCCCCACGCGCGACCAAACATTTTTTTTTATTTATACTAATACAGTCTACTGGAAATTATTTTTCAGAGTTATACAAAAGTTATGGATACGAAATAATTACTTTTTTGAAAAATCTTATTTGAATTGTTTAATAACAAAAATATCATATTAACTCTTTATAAAATTTCTAATTCGCTTAATGGAAACAGAAAACTCTGTCCATAAATTTAAATTTAAAAAAAAATTTAGCAGCCAGAAACAAATTCTCCATTAAAAAACTCTATCTCAATTACATGAGCTGAAAGTCAGCAGCTTCTCACATCTTCTCACAGCTGCCATATATTTACAATGACCAGAATGAACCTCCATACAACTCAAAGGTGCCAACTTCTAACTCCCACCAACCCCTGCACCATAGTTATATTAATCAAATCCTAGCTTTGGCTCCAATATGCGCATCACCAATTTAATTTTATAGCTACAATGAAAAAATGCACTTCCTTTCGCTCCACTTACTTGCTATTTCCACTTTTATTGCTGCTTTAAGGAGATAGCAAATCAAAGGTGCTGCTCCGACAGGAGCAAGTTGGACCCCTTTTTTGTGCAACGAGGGAAAAGTTTTAATTTTTAATACTATCATTAGTTGTAGATGTGAAGTGAGTCACATTATATGTAGTAGCAGCAAGGCCAGGAGGTGCCAAGCAGGAACAGTTTTTCTGGCTGTCTGTGGTGCCAGTAGCTTTTTTGTGCTGTGCACTGAAGTGTCTGTGTGGAGTTGTTGATTAAGGGTAAAGGTGCACTTTAGATAGAGCAAGTATGCTGTAAGTGTCAAAGGAAGTTACCAGGAAGTGTCAACGTCATGAAAAACTTTCAACAAGTAACTCATTTTTTAGCACTGCTTAATTGTGATGCCATAATTTGATCAACAGCTTTTGTTTGGTGCTGTAAAGTGTCATATCTAGACTGGCAGGAAGTCCTGTAACAAAAATTTATAATTAAAGTATTTAAAGTTTCTTGTTTTAAAATATGTGCTGAAATTCAATATGCTTTGGAGTTGAAAATCCTATTGGAGTTTTGTTATTGTTTTAAATTTTACATAAAAACGATATTGGACATATAACACTGGTCGACACGATTTTTGGGTTTGACTTCTGAAATCAAAATTTTGGTTTCGTCTATGTTACTAATAAAGGCAACAATAATTTTTATACCCCAACGCGTATTGCGTCAGGGGTATATTACCTTTGTCATTCCGTTTGTAATGCCAATAAGGAGGCGTGGCATAGTCAAATAGCATTTTTGACTAGCATCACCACCTGAGTCGATTTCCGTGTGTCGGTCTGTCTGTGGACACGATTACAGCCTTAATTTTACAACTATAAGTTTGAAAAAGAGCCAAATCGGATGAAAACCACGCCTACCTCTCATACAGAGTGACTATATTTAACCGTAAAATCTCTTAAAAATACTCAAAAATTAAAGAAATTTCTTGAAATATCGCACGTACACTGTGATCGTTAGTATAAATTCTGGCTATGAAATATAGAAAAATCGCATGAAAACCACGCTTACCTCTCATACAAAATACCTTTATATTAACCAAAAAATCACTTAAAAATCTGCTCAAATTAAAGAAATATCTTGGAATATTGCCCACATGTGCTTTGATATATAATATAGACTATCACTATGATATCTAGAAAAATCGTATGCAAACCGCCCCTACCTCCCATACCAGTTGGCTTTATTTAAAACGTGAACTCTAATTTGACTCTGAAATTTAACATAAGCTTTGATATTTAACCCATTTTGGTCCGCTACCAGAACGCGTTGGAATTTCGTACTGAAATTTTCCGATTTTTTTATTAGTGAACAAATTAAAAAAATTTCAAATTTCAAGATTTTTTTTTTTTTGGAAGAAAAGCCGAAAAATGGCCCAATCTATATACAAAAATTCAAAAATTTTAAATAAAATATTGTTATTTTTATAAAATGAAAAATATGTTAAGAGACATGTGAAAATTGTATAATAAAACTATACATATAGGGTCATTTGTCGACAAATCGACCTTCTGTGTTTTATCACACAGGTAACACATAGTTAAATTTACCTGTGTTGCCCAAAACCAACTGATTATCATATTTTTGTTTTTTAGCGGCTTGCTTACGTAAATAGTTTTATTATACATTACATTTATATATTTTTTTCGATTTTTTCAACAATTGTACTAAAAAAGGGTACTTTTCTTTATGATATTTGTATAATTCGCTTACGGGGGGAATATTATGTACTGATTTAAATACTTTTGAATTAAATAAAACACGGGAACACGAACTTTGTCTGACCGATGTCACTTTTATTGTGATTAACTTAAAACTAACAAAGTTTTATACTAGGCAGCGAGAAGCGCTGCACAAAAGAAAAGAGAAGAAAAAACAAATGGAATTTAAGAGCAGCAGCTTGGCTCTGCTACGGCAGCTTCATAAGCACAGGGTGCTTAATTGTGAGCTCAACATGCCGCCCGCCTTGCAGGAATGCAAGACGCTACCAGGCACCCTGTCCTGATAGAACCCAGCCGAAGATCGAGTTCTGGGCCAACGGCATGCTAAAACCCATCGGCAGGCTACCGGGTTGCATCAGCCGGGAGTATACATCGACTCCCAACAGTAGTCGAACTGGTGCTTGCTTGTAAAAGAGCGGATCAGCCAAAAAGATATTTGGGATGTTCAAGCTGATCCGCTCGTGGATATCTTTCGACGGTGTGATGACTTCCAAATGCCGCTCGACCCTTGCTGTCGTTTCCAGGTGGACACTGGATCCGTGCCGGCCCCGTAGCATCAGGGTGCACACCTCGTGCCCATCAACAAAAGAAGTAGGCAATTTCCATCGGCGAACCAACTCGCTGGCGATCCGCGACTGGGGAAGGCACGCATCCAGGATGGCACGTTCCTTCACCAGGCCACCCGTTGCCCACGTACTCACCACAGCAGTCGGGAGCAGCGACACGACTCGTTGGAGGCTTGTCGTAGATGGTCTTTCGGGGGGAGACCGCTTCGGGAAAAGGTCCCTAGCCGAAGACGCTGGCGGTGCATTCGACCGCGGTCTCTTCTTGGAAGGGGACCGCTTGGGGAAATGGTCCCTGGCCAACGACGCAGATGGTAACGTCAACTGTGGTCCATTCCAAGACGGACGTATTGGCTCCGAACCCCCTAGCCTCGTTGCGGGTGCAGCTGCAGCTGCAGGCTGCTTCTTCATCTTTCGTGCCCGAGACCGTCTGCTTCTTGGCCTTTTCGAGTGAGATCGACCTGCTCGGACACGAGTGCGAGAGTGCAGCAGACTGTGGTGATCATCACCGCAATGACGGCATCTGCCATTGCTCCGACAGTCCCTTCGCATATGAACCGCGGAGAGGCAATTGGAGCAGTAGTAATACATTAATACAGCTCTCAACCGCTCCTCCAGGTTCATATCAAGGAACCGCCGGCACGCTGCCAGGTTGTGCTCCATGGAGCACAGGCGACACTTCGGAAGAGCGTCTTCGCGCGTCACTACGGGAACCACACTCGACAGCGCGCTTCGCACCGGACTTGCGCGTCCCAGGGAGCTTTCAGGAGCTGGAGCACTCTCTCGCACCATGTCGGTCTCGCTGGGGGCCATCTCAGAATCGGTCGCGAGGATCATCTCATCGAGCAAGTCACGCACTACGTTGATTGTTGACATTCTGAAACGAGAAGAAAAGAAAAGAAACGAAAAGAAAAAAAAAGAAAATGGGTTCGGCGAGAAAATAGTGACCGAGTTAGTTTGTCGGAATGGCTACGAGCTTCACAATTGGACGCGTAACGCAACCTTTTGCAGTGCGAACGTCAGCTACGCGGACTTTATTATCGTTGCCAACGTAAACTTTTAAGATTCGACCTAATCGCCATTCATTCGCGGGTAAATTGTCTTCTTTGATAACGACTAAGTCATTAACCTTGAAATCTAACTGAGGAGTTTTCCACTTTGCACGCCTATGCATCTCTTTCAAGTATTCATTTTTCCATCGGTGGCAAAAGTGCTGATGCATAGCCTTGACTTTTTGCCAACGGTTGATGATAGTCAGAGGCTGATCAGTTATTTCTGGCTCCACTGGCGCTAGCAGTGGAATGCCGACCAAGAAATGACCTGGAGTTAGAGATTGAAAATCAGAGGGATTTTCGGACATGGCGGAAAGTGGCCTCGAGTTAAGACACGATTCGATTCGATGATATTTGGCAAAATCGGATGAAAACGGCGTCTACTTCCCATACAAAGCGGCTTTATTTTAAACGTTAAATCTCTTAAAAATCCATATAAATTAAAAAAAAATATCTTAAAATCTTGCACATAAGCTTTGATATATAGTATTAACCATCTCTATGATATTTGGCAAACTGAGATGAAAACCACGCCAACCTCCCATAATATTTATTTTAACGAATTTCTGCAGGGTTTTTCTGACTTCAACCAAATTTTTCACATATATTTTTTGGAATACTGTCCAGAAATATAGGCGGGAGTCCAGAAATATAGGCGGGATGAGATATGGGGTGTGACACTTTAAATTTATTCGAACTTCTTCTACAGCATTTTTACGACTTAAACCAAATTTACACCGTTTGTTCGACTTCCACCAAATTTTTTACATATCGAACTAAATTGCTACCTAAACTAAATTAAGGTTAAACAGTTAAGGTATATTATGGTTTAATAGGGCTAATTACAAATGGGTTAAAGGTTAAGAAATGTCATTATTCTCTTTTCTTAAGAAATTTCATTAATTTAGCAAGCATTTAGGTAGCACGGAATTTTCCTAAATTAATTTAGGAAACACTGCTTTATCGACACAATTTAGTTTAGGTAGCAATTTAGTTCAATTCGCACACACCCTAAATATGTTATTGGAAATGATAACTTTTGCTTCTTAAAGTTAATATCATTTTACATCATTTATTTTTTAAATAAAAACATCCATGCTTTTATTTTAAAAGTCTCATTTGCATTATTTTTTCATGCTTTTCAGACTTTAGAACTGTTATAATACTTTTTAAATTCTTACTTCTAGATTTTTTTTTAATATATTGTTTGAAAGCAGAGAGGTGCCAAAATCATAGTTCGTCTGTTGCTAAGAAATAACTCGGAACACCTCTGTTTACATGTCTCATAATCATTGTGCTCAGAAGTAACGTAAACAAAGCTCTAAAGTCTTTCATAGTTAGTTGTATAGATAGTTGTAATGAGAACTATAATTTAATACATTTTATTTTATTATTATTGAGCTATCATAAACAAATCTTTTGATAAGTTTCTGTTTTTGTTGTGTTACTTTAGCTTAACTGCCGCTCTAAAAATAGTGTCACCCTGGGCTGACCGTCCTTCTAACTAAGCGCAGCCGCTTGTTTACTTTAAGTGCAATAAATGTGAGAATAACTAAATATTTACCGAATGACTGCTAGAAATTAAGTAAAAACAAATTTGTTAACATGTATTGCAAAAATAGCGTGAATTAATAATATTATGTCTCAAAGCTTATTTATGTCTACAAAATTATTTTTCCTTTTTTATAACTTGAACTAATATTTATAAAGTTGAAATTTCTGTTATTCTTCTGTTTTTGTTTTTGATTTTATATGCAGCGAAGAAAAAGTTTCCAATGAACATGTTTCATTTTCTATTAGTCACGGTGGTCAAATAAGAATATTAAATAAGGTGGGGTAAAGTATAACTTTTTTTTTTTTGCAGTGATCAATAACATTGGTCTGAAGTTTCTGATTAAAATTCATTGCTACGCATAATCGGAACATTTGCACTTTATTTGTTATTTAATACATTTTTTTTTTGCATGCGAATGGCAAAAACCAAGAAGGGTGACAGATATGAAGCGGTTAAGTTCGGAAGACACCTGTAGGGGTCACTGGAGCCATGGGAGCTCTGAACTATTTTTTGGGAAGGAAAAAGGAAGTTTTTGGGGTGGAAAAGTAATAGGACCTAATAATACGTTTGAGCTATGAGGTCTTACATTTTTCTTAATTTCTTGTGTTTTTTGTAGAGGGACACTAAGGGAGATACATATAAGAGGTGGGTTATTGAGAAAAAAGTTGGAGTAGAAAAATACTAAGACTTGGTTATACATTTGACGACTATAAGAGTAATTCCGGGAGTTATACGAATTGTTACATCGTTCTTATTAACTTGTATTTTTGTAAGGAACCTCCAGATGGGTGGCAGGTAGGAAGTGAGTATGTTTTATACATGTGAGAGGGCTTACCTATTCTTGTGTTGGGAAATAAACATGACATTTGCAATAACTTCCAATTTCCAACATAATATAGAAAAAAAGGGGATAATTTCACAAACATTTGATGAAGGTAATTTATAGTTCCCCTGCGAGTATTGCTACTGGGGTTTAATGTGTCACCAGGTCCTAATATTTTTATCATAATATTTCCTACGTACATCCTGATCCGCTATCTGGCACCCTTCTGGAAGTTGCACTACGAAAACACAAAGTATTAAGAAAATTTAAATAACTCATATCTAAGGATTTACAGGTGGCTCAGGCCAGACTGGCCGAATTTCATAATTTGCCTTAAAAGTTCAAGGTCTTGGATACAGGCTCAGTGTCTCCAAGACGGAAGCAAACTAACAAAAATCTTCGAAGTTCAGCTAAATCTTCTTCTATAGCCTCGCCACTGTCCTCTAATAATTCCAATGAACAAATTACTGAACCTATTTTACCACTTACAGGACTGCCGACAGAGTCAGTTACTGTAAATCAAATTACAGATTAGATTACGCCTGCTAACGCTGCAGCATCAGTTGATTAAACTTTACCTTCTGTAGTTGTTCTATCCTTTAACGCTAGTGATAATTCTCCTTCTGGTGGGAAAATTACCTACGCCCAGACCTGATTAGGATTATTTCTTATATTCTTCCTACACCTTCTTTATCTAGTTCGGTTTGTACTGGAGCTATACCGAAACAAATATTGAATAGCAGCAATAAACAGCCTATTCATAAGGAACTTGTTGTTATTCCGCCAAATTCCGCATAAAAATGCATATTTGTTTTTCGCTTTGCAGCTTATACATCTGAAGGTGATATCTTATACTAGGTGAACTCTAAGTTAAACCTTCCTTATAAGAAGATTTTGGTTCACAAATTAAGATTTTCTTATGAGCACTCGGTTTCTTCTATCAAAATAACTTTGCCTGGTAATCTCTTCAATAATGTTATGGATCAGGGTTTTTGGCCGGAAAATACCTTGGTGCACGAATTTATTCAAAAATCACCACCTCAAACTTCTCTGTCTATTTTATCTGTTCACAACGTGAACCTAGCAAACTACACCGAGAAAAAAAACAATAGGTAAATCACCTAAGTTGGCTTGTGCTTTGGGTAAAGATAATTGTATGGGAATTATAAACTTATGCTTATTCACCTAAGCAATTTATTGTTTAATACATTGCTTTGAAATCACATACTTCGATACCTTGCCAAAAAAAAAAAATATTTGATTCACCTAAGCCCAAAATCCAAGTAAACAAAATTAAAAAACAACTAGCATGGATGGCTTAAGCATAGTTTTGGGCTATTTTCTGCAAAAAAAAAAAAAAAACACAGCTGCGTCATTAGACTCACGAGAGAAGGATAGATTTGATAATTTAATGGCTTTTTTTTTTGTAATAAAACCACTTATAAATTCAAAAATGACATAAAGTATATTAAAAAACACACTTTAATATTCACACCAGTAAATTTTATTACATTTCATCAACAAAAAGAAAAGAAAAAAAGAAAAAAAATTTCTCTGCCCGCCGTGCGGAATCGAACCTGGAACTTTTGGTGCCAGTCCATTGCTCTACCAACTGATCCAAGCAGCCTTGCTGCTGTTTGCTGACATAACTGCATATACGTTAATTTACCTAAGCAATTTATTGTTTAATACATTGCTTTGAAAGCACATACTTCGATACCCTGCCAAAAAAAAAATTTTGATTCGCATATGTTAACAGATGCTGTATTAACAGATGCAGTATGTCGCAGTATTCTGTTGATAGCTGCAGCATAGCTTCAGTTGTAATTAAGATTGAATAAATTACTCAGCGTAACGAAGTAGCTTTTCTTGAAGCGTAGTGTCGTGACTTGATACACAGTGGTATCGGTGGGTGTGGGTTTGAATCTCAAAGGCATGCGAAGGTAAAATTTTTGTATTTGATATTTTATTTAATTTAATTTAATGTTCTCGTTATAATATACGTCAAGCATCAAGAAAAGCCGAGAAGTCATTGATTTCTAAGAAAAAAACGGTGTTGATAAAAGAAAAATTTGTGTTGTTGCCGATTTCAGTCAAGCAAATCACAGAACGAGAGGCGGCAGCTTGAAAAAAAAAAGGAAAATAAAAAACCAAAACCCGAAAAAAAGTTATATTTTTGAAATTCTATTTTTTTTTTAAAGTAGTGTATAAAAGATTACCAAACACTTGGTTAATTTATCACCCAAAAAGAATTGGCAAGTCAACATGTAAAACTTTTGGCGTTTTGATAAAGAACTTGGGTGGGTGAAAACTACCAAAGCAATCTTATAAATTATACTACGTTTTTTTTTAATTTAACATAAGCTTTTTTCTCGGTGTAGATTGTTGCCTTCAGTTCCTAGTCTTATACCACAGCGTTCGTGGGTTGAATACTAAATTAATTGACTTATACATTTTAAGCTATAATCTACACTATGATATTATTGCTTTTAGTGAGATTTGGCTCAGATATATAGATAGAAACTCTATTGCAGATAATTTTTGCAATGGCGGTGGTGTTATTATTGCCGTTAAATCTACACACTTCTCACAAAAAATATTTATATCTGAGTCTTTAGATATTGAATTTAGCTGCGTTTTTGTGAAGTTTGGTACATTGAGTAGTTATGTCACGTGTTCATATATTCCTCCAGTTTCCAATATTGAAGTGTATAGCAAACATTTGGCGTCAATTGATAAAATTTGCTCTCAACTCCTTAAAATGTGGTCGGAAGTACATTTTAATAACTGGTAACTTCAACCAACCTAATGTTTCCTGGAAAAATAACGAAATCGCCATTTCAGCCCTTGAAAGAACTTTGACCGAGCTTCTTATAATCAATTTTGCTGTGTGTGATGTGAAATGTTTGCACACAAATGATCGAGAACTGGACCTACATGTTTTACGCCGACTCCGAACGGCTTATGTTCTCAAGAAGCTTTTCATGGCAGTTTTTACTCTCTGAGGTTTGCCATTGTCTGCAGAGAGGTGACGGCCGAACAGAAAAATTAATTCAATTGATAAACTTTCTGTGTCGGATGGAGGATTTGAACCTGGGTTCTCTGGCGTAAGAGTCGTAAGAGTCTCTGGCGTAAGTGGCGGCCGTGGTGTAGTGGGTAGAGTTTCCTGGAACTACTGTACTGAACATTCTTCAATACTGTTGCCATCCTCAGAATGCTCATCTGATAATTCGGTTTTTAATGACTTTTCGAGTCAAGGACTTAATCAAATATACTCTCGCTATAATAGGAATAACCGTTTGTTAGACCTTATATTTTTTGATTCTAGTAATATTGTATCAGTTTGTAGGTCCGATTCGCTTGTGTATCCGAAGGATTCACACCATGCAACTCTAGAAATCGCATTACATTTTCCAAAACGATCCAGATCAAACCGTATTTATAAACCTCCCACTGAATTCAACTTTGAAACTATTTAATCTTAAGAAATAATTTGTCAATTATCAACTGATAATCTGTACTTAATATCAATACTACAAGAATATTGCCACAAACACTTGATACTGCTGTCTTTGCCTTTAACAAAACCCTCAATAATTGCTTTTTAACTTCAGTTCCACAGAGAAAATCCTCTTTGATATCTGGTCCGGCATGGTATACCAACGAACTGAGAAATCTGAAATCAAAATATTATAAAAAAAATATCAAAAAACTCATAACATTAGTTTTTTAAGCTTCTTATACCTCAACTAAATATATGTACCGGCTATTATGCAAGCAATACTACAGCATATATTTAACTAAAGTAAAATTAAATATCAAGTCTGATGCAAAATCTTTTTGGAACTTTGTTAATACTTAACGGAAGATAAATTCCTTTCCATATTTTATGAAATATAAAACATTTGAGTTGGATGTTCATATTACTAAATGTTACCTTTTTGCAAATTTATTTAAGACCACTTATTCATCTGCTTTTTACGATAGTTTTAGTTATCCTTTAAATGTGCAACCTGGTGATATTTACTTACTTGATTATGTTCTGACTGCATACCTTCATGTATTTTGAAATATTGCTGTGAAGAACTAGTAATTCAAATTATTTTGCTTTTCACTGCATCATTGCAATCTTGCTATTTTCCAGTGGCTTATAAATCTTTTTATATTATTCTGCTGCATAAATCTGGCAACCAGAGAACTGCACAAGCCTACTTGAAATTCAAGCTTTTTCAAGTACTTGAATTCAAGTATGTATCCAAACTTGAAAAAGCAAGCTTTGGCCTGCTTATAAAAATACCAAACAATTACAAGTCATACGCAAGCTTTTTCGTTGGCTTGCTTGTTGAGGCTTACTATGTCGGGTAAGAAAGTTGAAAGGCTTGAAACGTTCGGTAAAAGCTTGTAAGCTCGCAAGTATCCAATTAATTGAATTTAAAGCAAGTATCCGAAAAAATGCAATTAGCTTGTTTAGGAAAATCTTAAGCGTATTAAGACTTTAAGGGTTCTGTGGACTCCGTGGTTAGCAGTTTTAGGGATTAGCTGATTTTGAAATTGATGTAAAATTTTAAAATTCAAGATGGCGAATAGAATGGCCACCTTGATTTTTTTTTTTTTTTGTATTTTTACGAATTCTTGTTATTTTGAATTTCTGACAACGGATTTGATTTCGAATCTAATAGATTCTTATCTGAAAAATCTACTGTTACTAACCTTCTGGAATTTGAATTGGAAAAGACTATTGAGAATTTTGGAAAATGTCTACAAACAGATGTTATGTATACTGACTTTAGTAAAGCCTTCGATATTGTAAATCATAAGCTCCTAACTTTAAAACTATCCCTTCTTCGATTTCCAACTCAATTAGTGCGGTGGATTGAATCATATATATTACATAGAACACAAAGTGTTTTCTTTAACCTCGTAAAATCAAACTAGTTTCCTGTTACTTCTTGTGTACCGCAAGGACGCCACCTTGGGCCTCTATTGTTTTTACTTTATACAATATAAACAATTTACCTTCTGTTGTAGAGCATAGCTATATTTTACTACATGCTGATGATGTAAAATAAAACTTTTCTTCTCATATAAAAATGAGCATGATTCTTTATTCTTACAAACTGATCTTGACCATCTTTGTAACTGGTGCGAAATTAATTGCATGAAACTCAACTTGGAAAAGTGCAAACACATGAATTTTTCTCGAAGACAAAGTTTTAAAAGAAAATACAAAAAATAGGTGACTGTACACTCGAGTTCTTAGAGGTCTGCGAAGATCTTAAAGTAACCGTGTACACCAAACTTCACTTTCACATTAATTTTAATAAAGCAGTCAGCAGTTTTATAACTAAAACCTTATTTACATCGCTAGTAAGGCCCATTCTAGAATATGTGTCAATCACTTGGTGCCCCCGTTATGGGTGTTATATTGACGATATAGAATCTGTCAAAAAAAAATTTCTTCACTTCTGCTTACGCAATCTATATTGTGATTCAAACTTTCATACCTCCTTATGAGTATCGATTACGGCTTCCAAATCAACCTTCTTTTAAAAAATCAGAGAATTATGATTAATGTTAGTAGGCTTATTAAACTTTTACATGGATATGTCATAACAGTCCATATTTACTAAGTAAAATTTATTTCAATGTTGCTCGTCGTTCTAGTAGGTCTTTTGAGCTACTTTTTTTATAATCTTTTGCAGAACTAATTACCACCTTGTTCAAACAGAAGGTTCATTCACACTATGAACCGGACTTAACTGTCCGATTCGAAAATTTTTTTTGATATTTGGTAAAGTGACAGTGTTTTGTTTACAACAAGTTTTTTCGTGTCTTCGATTTTTACGATGGAAAAAAAAATTGAGCCTGATTCACTCGCCTGATGCCTGGTTTGCGTGTCACACTCGTATACCCATGTCTCATTACCAGTAATAATGGATTCGATGAATGATTCGTCGTTTTCGACCATTTCCAGCATGTCTTTCTCGATAGCAACTTGGTCTCTTTTTTGAATGAAATTGAGTTCTTTCGGTACCAACTTCGCAGCGACACGTCTCAAGCCTAATTAATTCTTCAAAATGTTCTGAACGGATCCAATTGAAATGCCGACGTCCTCTGCTATCTCTCTAATCATCAATTTGCTATTTTTAAGCCACTTGTTTGCCTTCTGATACGATAGAACAGAGTCGCCGTAACATTTCACCAATATGCTACGCGTATCGGCGCAGTTGAAACCATTTTTCACACAAAATTTTTGATGCAAACTTGTTGCTCAATTTTTTCTTCCATCGTAAAAATCGAAGACACGAAAAAAGTTGTTGTAAACAAAAGACTCACTTTACCAAATGTCAACGAGAGACGCTGATATTTGGCAGCCTTGTCATAGACATATGTGGCAACCTATTGGGGGTTGGAATTAATTTTAAAGGTTTTTTTTCGGTTTTTGAGCATTTATTTAGAAACAACGGTACAATGTATATTATTCAAAGTATTGTCCATCGTTAGCTACAACATTTTCCCATCTTTCTGGCAGCATATGGATTCCGCGCCGGAAGAACGACTCGTCTTTTGAGGCAATCCACGAATCGACCCATTTTTTGGTATCCTCGTAAGAAGTGAAGCGCTGCTCAGCCAAGCCATGCGTCATCGATCTGAATAGGTGGTAGTCGGAAGGTGCTATGTCTGGGCTATAAGGCGGGTGGGGTAGCACATCCCACTTCAGCGCCTCCAACGTTTCCTTGACGGTTCTTACAACATGTGGCCGTGCGTTGTCATGTTGAAAAACCACTTTGTCGTGTCTTTTGCCATATTCCGGCCGTTTAACCTTGAATGCTCGGCTCAATTGCATCAATTGTTGTTGGTAGCGTTCCCCAGTGGTGGTTTCGTTAGGTTTTAGCAGCTCATAGTACACGACACCTTCTGATCCCACCAAATACACAGCATAAGCTTGGCGCCATGAATATTCGGCTTGGCCGTCGATGTTGATGCATGGCCGGGTGGTCCCCACGATTTTTTTCGCTTAGGATTATCGTAATGGATCCACTTTTCATCGCCAGTGACAATACGATGCAAAAAACTCTTCCTTTTATGCCGTTGAAGCAGTTGTTCGCACATGCAAAATCGCCGTTCAACGTCTCTCGGCTTCAACTCGTACGGCACCCAATTTCCTTGCTTTTGAATCATTCCCATGGCCTTCAGGCGTTTGCCGACCGTTGATAAGTCGACTCCCAATGATTCTGACAATTCTTGAAGGGTTTGACACGGGTCTTCATCGAGCAAAGCCTCCAATTCCTCATCTTCAAACTTTTTCGGCTGGCCCGGACGCTCTTTGTCTTCCGTATCAAAATCACCACTTTTAAACCGACGGAACCAGTACTCACAAGTAGAAATCGATGGAGCATAGTCCCCGTAAGCCTCAGTAAGCGTGCGTTGTGCTTCAACCGCTTTTTTCTTCAAATGGAAGCACAAAAGTAAACCTTCCCGCAAATTGCGTTTTGTTGGAACGAAAGTCGAAATGTTCACAGAGAAAAAAATATATGTTGTCTACACTTCAGTGGAATGACACATACTGAAAAATGAAGCTTAGACAATGTGCTTTGAAATGAATATAGTCACAGGTGTGCCCGATGCGATCTATTGATAGTTACGCCATCTCTTAGAAAACCTTAAAAACTAAATCCAACCCCCAATACTAACAAAATATTTTCAAATCAGACTAACTGTCCGGTTCACAGTGTGATTGAACCTTTCTTTTTGAGCAAGGTGGTATTTGCAAAATGAACCACTAATTGCTGGCGGAGACTTTAATTAGGTCTCAGAAGTTATATCTTTAAATGAATTCATGTACTCATTTAAACATAAAATAATTGATTATTTGCAGTACTGCCGCTGATTCTGATTATGTGATGGATATAAAAACAACTGAATGGACCTGAGCCTATTGGACCTCCTCAATCAATCTAATCAACCTGCCCATCTAATAAACCATGCCAGAAAGATTTATATAAATAATGGTGCGTGATGCCGCCGACTAGGATCATGCTCTCCAAAGTATTCCTAAAAGAGATCATGCTCTCCCAAGGAGACCACGTTCATCTCGCCTGGCATATACCGGAGCTTGACCTCGTCCGTCTAGCCCTGCATGTGTTAGCTCTGCTCTAATCTTTGTTTGTATATAGTATATCTAAATGCAATAGAATAGTACTTGTACCGTCTTGCCTGGCATATGTGGGAGCTTGACCCCATCCGTCTAGTTTTACATGTAATATATGTAATGCTCATATTATGGTCATTACTCTAATCAATCGATCTACCATATTTGCTATCCAGAATATACGTACATCTGTAATATTATACCTGTTCATTTGCTTTCATTTTTATAAATTCAATTGTAAATTAATTTTAATATTATTATGAAATGTTAATTTTTAAATGCTATAAGGCCTTTGGGCTTAGTTTACAATAAATACATAAATTGCATCACAAAAAATTAAGAAAAATGTCGAAAGTATTTCAGAACTCATCCAGGGTGACCTCTAGAGGGATGAAATGTATGGGTTCCATATTTTATTCACCACACTACCTTTCCAGGGGCTCTTCCCCATTGCCTTGCAATACCAAAGTCAAGCACCAAAGTTTCAATTTTCCGGAGCATGCAATTTTAATCAGAAGTTTCAGAACTGATTTAAATTTTAATGCTCCACAAAATTTTAACTTTGACACTAACTTTTGATTCCTGCAAAAAACGAAAGGGAGCTCAATCTTATTTAATGCTCTTATTTGACCGCTGTGTATTACTTTTAATTCAGTAAAATAAAGTTATTATACTGAATATCATAAATACCCTCATAGCTTAGAAGCTTATAAATTTTAGTTTTTACAATTATTTAAAAAATTTTTAATCCTCTACTAGAACTGTTTAGTCATCTACTGGAACTGATGATTTAATTCATGTCAACTGAATGTGTCACACAGTTAATGCACATTAACACCTTTATTGATGGATAGATTATAGATGCAAACAGTTGCTGCTGCTGTTTGCCGAAAAGGTGCACATTTCCTGGCAAGTATGCGATTTTATGCATTCCAGTGCATATTTATTTAAATTGGTATTTTGTTTTTTTTTTTTTTTTTTCTTACGTTACGTTGAAGTTGATGGTGCAGCAAACGTGCACAAATTTCCAAAACAAACAAATGTGTGTGAAGACGTAGAAGCAGCATGCAATGAAGAAGTCTGCAAATGCATCTTGGAAATAAAGCTGCAGCAAACAACAGCAAAACATGTGCAAATGTTGAACGACTACAACAACAACAACAGCAACAGAAGCAGCACCAATCATGCTCCAAATAACAACAAAAACAAAAAGCAACAAGCTCAACTGCAACTGCAACGAACGAAGAAGAAGTCGAAGAAGACCTTCACGTTACGAGTGCATTTTTGAAGCATTATTGCAAACATCATCGATTTCAGAATCGATTTCATTGTGAAACGCAATCGCTTGAAATGATGCAAAATAAGAAATAAAATGGGTAAAAGCATGCCGATTCTGTGTTGACGGTTGTATAAGTGTGCATGTGTGTGTGTGTGTGTGTTTGTGTGTGCTTGTGTGTATTTATACGGTGTGCAGAGGTGGGTTGAAAATTGGGGTTACAGCACATTTAGGTCAACGAATGCAGCGTAGCACTGACAGCAAGCAAATCGCTTCGCATAAAATAGAAAAATATTTGAAAATGATTGAAATGATTGAAATACTAAAGCAATGTGTAACAAATGCTGATCGGTGTATAAAAACGAAAAAACTTAATGGAAATCAATTTCAAAGAAGAAATAAACATCAAATATTATAGTGATGAACATAAAAATTTGATATTCTTATGCACATTGAATTTTTATGAAGATATCAAAAATGAAGATGAACAAGATCAAATGACTTTATTTCACACATTATAAGTACATGAAAACAACATCGTTAATTCATTGCTGCATATAAATTTTGTACAGACTTTAAGCTCTGTAGTAATAATTGTCTTCTAAAATTTTCTTGAAACTTTTGTTTGCTCAAGACAAACATTTAAGAATAGCTTTAAATTATAGTAAAGATTGTGTTACATTGAAGACTAACTTAACTTTCAAGGATACGATATTGAAGAGATACAACCACCCACAAACATCGATGTAGTGCAGTCATAAGTTGGGATAAGTTTGCATATGTTAAATATATGCGTGTTGTCCCAATAAACATCATGACTTACTCGGATTCGTTTCGAATTCGAAACGAATACATGATCTCGGATTCACCATCACGTACTTGTTTTGCATTCGAAACGAATTTACTAAAATGCAAATAAGCAAAAAATGCAAAATCCTAAAAAACTATGCGAGAAAATAATCGACAAAAAAAAACAACCATAAAATAGGCTAAAAGAAGAAAAAGTTTTCATTTAAATCTTTCATATAAAAATGAATGAAAAAAATAGAATTTCGTTTTTATATAAAATTGATGCAAAAAAGTAATATTTACTCAAATGATGTATAAACAACAGCCAGTTAATAAAATACCCGAGTGGATGTACTGACTAACAGGACCCAGTTGACTTTCCAGCAACAATACTTCGTTTAATTGTGGGCGGTAAAAGGGGGTGTGGCAAACATTTGTTCCCGTAGACCATCTCGTGCTCGAAAACAATCTACTTCCAAAATTTTAGCGTAGTCGGCCCAGAAGTTTTGAAGTCTTAATGATTTCTAAAAAGTGGGCGTTATTATAGTGCCACCACGCTCATTTTTAATGCAGCTGCCGACGGTGAGCATACAAGCTTAATTACCAAATTTCAGTCTTATACAACCAAAACCATCTGAATAGATCATTTTCATTGATATGTGGGCGGTAAAAGAGGGCGTGGACACCCAGTTATGATACAATTGTCGAAAGTAGCCTTATAAACAAAATTACCATATTTCAATCTCAAACAATCAAAACATTCTGAAATATTAAATTTTTATTGATTTATGGGCGGTAAAATGGGGTGTGGTTAAAACTAAGTATGCAAAAAGTTATTACAACATTATTGACAACATATTTTATTGGAAGAAAAATAAAAAAAAAATATATAAGTTTTTGTAGAGAAACTTCTTAGACGGCGATTCGCTATTTGGACGAAAATTCAGTCCGATATTCTTGGTGCGCTCTCAAATCGCGCTCACTGAACTCATACAATTTGCAGCGCAAAGCGACATAGGTTATCACAGCATCACCGTCAGCGAAAGACTAAATTATATTTTCTTGTATTGTGAGCTTTGTGTGCATGTGAAAAGCTCCCTATCGGAAATACCAAAGTGCTTTATTAAGATGTAAGTAAAAAGGGCTTCACTCTGCCTATTAATAGTGCTTTTGAGAAGTGTTTTGCTTTCGCTATGCATTGATCTTTAAAAAATCGCTTTGCTTTCATGATTTTCCCTAATTTGACTATTCGTAGTTCATAAATCTTGTCATTGCTGTCGTACTAACTAGTTGGATATATGTATTTTACTCATAGCAGGGCAGATTTTATGCAAAGTGCTGTAGAAAATGAAACACCACAAGTTTTACCAGATTTCAGCCATGTCGGTGTGCATTCCATACAAAGCGCCAATAGTGAAAATATAGAAGACGAAAGAACAATACAAATTTCGTCCTAAATTGACATTCAAAAAGATATTCGGGAATGAGTAGTGCAATTTAAAGTTAGGCGAGACGCGAGTGATGGCGTATTCTACAAAGAGTGCGCTTAAAAGTGCCCTCTTCAACAAAAACTTTATTTTCAAGGGCGCAAAATAATACCACTATTTGCACGCGTGAAGTCAGTCCGGGAAACTACTTCCACTATGTACTAGAGAGAAGTATTTATCAGGATTTGAAGTTGTCGTTAGCAGAAGATTTTGAAATTTTAGAAGTATATATTAGAACAGACGGATTACACTTATACAAAAGCTCTGCAATTGCCTTGTGGCCTTTTTTGGGTTCCATAAATTGGTATTCAAATGATTACACAGTTCCCTCTAGATGCAATGCATCTCATTGACTTGGGTAAAATGAAAAAATGTTAGGTTTAAATTGGAATGAGAAAATGTGCGTATGTAACTTGACGTCTGATAAAAAATTAGAATTAAATAAAAGATTCATGTAGTACAAGGCGTTAATTTCAAAAGAATTGAATAGAAAGCCTAGTTTTTTTAATGATATTTGTAGATGGAAGGGTGTGGTGTTTCGTATCACTTTTCGAAACAATATCTAAGCGCTTTTTTTAATCACTTTTCGTAGCGAGAGCAAAGCGCTTTTGTAATTCACTTTCCGTAGCGAGAGCAAGGCGCTTTTTTAAATCACTTTTCGTTGCGAGAATAAAGGTCTTCTTCCCAATGACATGCCAATGTTAAAAAAATCACTATAAGAAACGAGAACAAAGCGCTATTTTGATTTTTTAAACTGCTTTGAAAGAAGTTTCGAAAAATTAGCGCCCAGGTCTGGCTTAGACACATTATGTTACATGAGAGAAGAACGATGTAACGTGGACAGAAGGAGAAAGAAAGCTATATATTATATTTTAGAGTGGCCTTGAGCTGTATGGAACGAAGATGTTTTTTTTTTTACAAATTTAAAATGTGCATGGGCACTGATTGTTCCTTCAAAGGTAAAAATTATATTGTGAAATTTTCGGCATAAAATATTGATATTCAAAAGTGTCTCTAGCGACCTCTATATTAAAAATTTGGTTTACATGGGAAAAAAGTGGTGTTTTTGCAAAAAAACCGCAATTACATTTTTTAAGCTAAAGTTTTCTTAAATCTAGTACTTGGTTTTTCATTTCATTTTTTCTTAAAAATGAGTTATTAAACATGACAATCGGACTTAAATTACCAAATTTATGATTTTTTACTTTTGGAAAAAAAATTACAAAAACTAGCAAAACTCCAAATTTAAAAAAAAAAATCAGTGAAATTTCATGGAAGTCTTTCTAAATGGTTCGATTACGTTTAATACTTTCATCCGTTACATATCAATAATCAATAAACATTATCATAACATATCAATAAACATTGATTTCTCATTTGGAATGACTTTAATAATTCTTAAAAAATATATCCGATTTTCTTTCGAAAACCTCCAGCAAAGTCCAGGGTTTGCCAAACATGTGTCAAAGGATAACCAAAGTGAGGCAAATAAATGGTATTTATAGAAGAGAGAATTAAACTGTTTATTATTAATTTTTAAAATCGATTTATCAAGAGTTGTCTTGTGATATATTGAATATAATTTTAAATTGAAAAACGGAGAACGAATTTTCTTATACGTTTTCCGGTCGACGTTACGCACAAAACTACATCGATTTCAAAGTATGAGTCATATTGCTGCAAGTCGGTGATACAATATTAATGTGTCGTTGACAATTCGGCCGGACCTGACATAGAATCGTCCTCGATTTCGTCGGAGTCGTCTTCGCACATGATATCCAATTCAGGTGGACTCTGACACCATGGCTTAATTTTGTCTGAACAGTAAACTGAAGAGAATTTTCGAGAAGTCACCTGAGCGCCTGGTACATCTTCAACCAAAAACCTGTCGTTACCCAGAACCTTCTTGATAACATATGGTCCACGATACTTAGGCTCGAGTTTTCGCGATTGTGTTGTAGCTGGAGCTTCAGTCTCTATGACAATAAGGTCGCCTTCACAATACTCGGTCGGCTTGGCGTGTTTTTGATCAAAACGTTTTTTCCACTTAGCTCGTTCATTCATGATGTTCTCGATGGCTTGATGACGTTTTGTAGTGATGTTTGCATCATACGTATCCCCTAAATCGTCGTGAACAGCAGCTAATAAATGGTTTTGCACCACATCAGTTAATTTAAAGTCGAAGAGGAGTTCGTTTGGACTAAAACCTGAAGTCGAATTTTTTTGTGAGTTAACACACCATTGAAGTTCTCGTAGGTTTAGGTCCCAGCTTTTAGGCTCCTGGGTGGATGTTCTTAAATAAGACAAAATCGTCTGATTGGTCCGCTCAACCTGTCCATTTGCCCTCGGGGTACGCACTGCTGTCTTGATATGACAGATGCTATTCTTCTCACAAAAATCTTCAAAAGTTTTTGAAGTAAACGCGGTTCCTCTGTCAGATACAATGCGTTTAGGAAGACCAAAGTAGCTTGTTATTTCGTTGAGGACATTTATGACCGGTAGAGTTTTTGTACTGCGAACGGGCTTAATAATTGAAAATTTACTAAATGAATCTGTTATTGCTAGAATATACATATTTCCATGTTTGCTTCGAATGAATGGTCCTAGGTGGTCAATGTGTATTGTTCGGAACGGAATGGGTTCAAGTTCATCATAGTGCATCCGTCCTTCTAGCTTTCCACCACGTGATTTAAAATAGCAGCATTGTATGCACGCCGATATGTACTGTTTTACATACTTACGAATTTTTGGAAACCAGAAAGTTTGCTTAATGCGCTGCATGGTTTTCTCGAGACCAAAATGCCCCATCTCATCGTGACACAATCGTACAATCCGCCATCTAACAGCTTTAGGTACCACGAATTTGAGACCGTCATCTCATAACTACATCGATTTCAAAGTATGAGTCATATTGCTGCAAGTCGGTGATACAATATTAATGTGTCGTTGACACATGCAATAGGTTTAGGAATGATTTTCAACTTTTTTTTTTAGAATAATTCGAAAAACACTGAACCAAATTTATGATTTTCAATAAAAAATTGGAAAATAATTCGTTTTTTTTTTTTTTTTTTATTTTTTAATATCTTACCTATTTTTTCAGATATTATTTGTTTTTGATACTAAATCGATGCAAAATTGTATGCTCTTTATTTTTATGTAAACAATTTTTCTGTAAAAAACGGTTTTGAGTTATTTGCGAAAAACATATAAAAACCCTGAAAATTTTAAGTATTTATGCAATGTTTCCTGTTATAACTCGGTTATTATTGAAGCTAATATTTTAAAGTTTATACATTAAGCTGACGTAAAATTGTATAGTATTTAATTTTGTCTTGTAACAATTTCTCTAGAATGAATGGTCTCCGAGTAATTTAAATCAAAAGCCAAAAACCAAAAATGCAACTTTAAAGTGGGCGTGGCACCAAAACTCACTAGGTGGAATGGGATAAACTTCAAATCAATTCAGTTAAGTATGGATGTAGTAATTAAACATTTTCCAGCTTTCCGGCAATTATTTCCATTTCCAAAAAAAAATTTTTTTTTATCACTACCTACAATTTTATTTTTTGCATTGCACCCTTTTTCAAAATTTCGTTATTAGAACAGTCATTTGGGGGGAAAAAACGAGGTAACCTGGAAAGTTTTCCGGGAGTTTGTAAAATGGGTACATTTTATAGATTTCGATGTGCTCTTTCCGAATTTCGACTTATATAATTCAAAGTATAATTCATCGTATTGTTGCCGCTCGCTCCGCCATTTTGGAAAATGGTGGCAAAGTTGAAATTCGGAAGGAGCGCATCGAAATCTATAAAGTGCACCCATTTTCGAAACTTCCGGAAACCTTTCCAGGTAAAACTACCAAATTGCTGTACTATATCTCAATATTTTTTATTGTAAATTTAAACATTTTTTATAATTTATTTAATTAATTTTTAAATTCTCTTTAACAAATTAAATACAAAACCTACTTTGTACGTATTCATATTTTGTTATTATAATAATGAAATGTAATGATGTTAATGTTGAAAAAAAAAATCATATTTTTACTGGCCTAAATAAAATTGTTTTTTAGTCTGAGTTGGATTGCGAACCAGAGATGACAAATGGCGGGGTTTCCCCGTTTTTCGGGATTTTTCGACTAAAACGGAATGGCGGGGAAAATAATAATCAAAACAGGGAAAGTGTAAGGCTAGTAATAAGCAATTTCAATATTTTTTTTAACCACTTTATCGAAAAAAAATATAAGATCTTATAATTTAACTTTTTTTAAATCGGTTTGACTTTCTAGAAGATGGAAAAGTCCTTAAACTTTATATTTTCATAGAACAAATCTGTTCTGAAAAAAAAGTTTACACATTACTTCTCAGTCAAAATGGAATGCTCTTGATATATAATACAGATTACTAAGAAATATTTTTAGTTTTTCAAATCAACTGTTAGAAATAGTCCAGTAATTTTGCTAAAGAGTTTTATACAAAAATGATTCTGACGTTTAATTAAAAAAAAAAAAAATAGTTCCGATTGTTTGTGATTCACTTGATTAAATGGACTGATTTGGTAAAAAAAGTGAAAAAATTGTCACTTATAAACTAGGATTTGAAAATAATGACATTTTTGATTTAATCTGTGTTGAATTTAGCTTTCATTTTAATTTTCATAAAATTATTTTGTAAAAAGTCAATTCAAAAACATATTCAACAGAATATTGAGAGGAGAATGCAGTCCTTAGCATAAGTTTTCCTCAATCTCAATCTGTGGGTAGTATTTCTTTGTGACCGATGAAAAATTTTGGGTAGCAAATGATAGTCATCGAATTTTCAGAACATAGCTGTTAGTGACAAAAGAAAAACTATTTTATGATTTATAAAAATTGTTTTGAGTACGGAATATTTAAGTATCCATAATAATTAAATGAGTATATATAATGTCATGGCCAGTGGCTAGTGGCGGCAGTAACATACTGATTAAGTTGCGTGGCTTGTATACGATAGAACCCACGTTCGAATCCCATCTGATACAGAAAGTTTTTAATCGAATCAATTTGTCTGTTCGGCCGTCACCTCTCTGCAGGCAATGGCAAACCTCAGAGAGTTAAAACTGGCATGAAAAGCTTCTTGAGAATAAGTTAACACGCGCATCCGCTCCAGTGCCAAAATGCTGACGATATGTCTGCTATTTTTCCGTTATATGGGATCGGCTTAGTAAGCATAATCGCAGCTAGCACTTCCAACAACAACAACAGCAATATCAACTGTAACAATAACAACCACGGGAACAACAACAACAACAACAACAACGACAGCAATATCAACTGCAACAATAACGACCACGATGCAGCGTCAGCGGAACAACAACAACAACAACAACGACAGCAATATCAACTGTAACAATAACGACCACGATGCAGCGTCGGCGGAACAACAACAACAATATCGACTACTTAAGGTAGCTTTAAGCTTCTTAGTTTTAGTTCTAGTTAACTCTCTGAATTAACTGCACATAGTGCAGCTCAATAAAATTGCACATAGTGCAAATAAAAAACAACTCGTTTTAATAATTAATATAAGCCGTTCGGAGTCGGCGTAAAGCTTGTAGGTTCAGTTCTCGATCATTTGTGTTCAAACATTTCACAACACACACAACACAAATGATCATGAGAAACTCGGTCAAAGTCCTTTCAAGGACTGAAATAGCCATTTCGTTTTTTTTTATTTTTATATATATAATATGTATATTATATTTGCATCTTTGCACCGAAAGCTATGGTCGTTAGGCTGATTTTAAATTTATTTGTGAAAGCTTTTATTTATAAATTTAAATACGGGAGAAAAAAGCGTGGAAACTAAGACTTAAAAACGGGGAAAATAATTATTTTGAATGCAAAAAAGGAGAATTTTCTTCACTGACACCTGGCAGCACTGTTGCGAACCCACTTTCACGAATGCTTGCATTCATGATGGAGCAAATTAACCGTTATGTGACTGACGAGGTACCCCGGTACCTTTAGCAATTAAAACAAAGAATTTGATCATTAATAACCACTGTAAAGGGCAAAGCTAAATTGTTTTAAATTGTAGAATTCACGAAACATCGATCTAGCTGAACATTAAAGCACTTTCATGCTATTTTTCTACATAACTTATATGAAAATACTCGGATACTCAGTCAGTCTGATAATGATGTTTTTTCTTCCGTCACATAACGGTTAAGAAACGCTTACTCAACAACAACAATTGCCGAATGGGTAAGGCCCCAGCATTCAGATGACATGGTTTCAGTTCTTGACATGGTAAGTCTGAACAGCATTTAATTAATTATAATTAGATAGAGTTTAATAATTTTAGTTTCGCCGTCAGTATAATAATTCTTAACTTTTAATTGGATTTTAATAACCTCAAAAGGTCATCTGTTTTTATTTTATTAACATCAAATAATGGTTAATATTGTAGTGTAGCTCAGCAAATAAAAGAAATGTTAAATATTGGCAAAAATCTCATATTTTCGCCATTTTGATCGAAAACGATTCTTTCCTTAATACAGGGTAGCCCTTATTCGAAGCGCCCATCTGGCAACACTATAACTTTCCGCAGTGATGCCAAATCGACTAATGACATACCGCGTTTGAAGCGTCATTCTAAGCAAATGTTTACAATGGAATAGTACACGCCACGCGAACGCTCTAAAATTGTTGAAATTTACATTCAACAAAACAAGTCAATAGTGAAAACTCAACGTGCTTTCAAAAAAATAAATAAAGTGAAAAGTGCGCCTTCCAAGAAAACAATTTATCGTTTGTATGAAAGATTTACAACTGGTAATACTCTTGGTAACCCAAAGAGGCCAAATAAAAAGCGACCAAGGCGATCGGATGAGAATATTGCAGCCGTACGAGCCAGTATTGAGCAGTCACCAACAACATCCCAAAATCGCCGTTCTCAGCAGCTCGGCATTCCCCGATCCACTTTACAACGCATTTTACGTGTTGATTTGAATTTGTTTCCGTACAAAATTCAATTGGTAAACAAATTGTTGCCTACCGATAAGCCACGTCGATTGGAATGGGCCCAAAGAGTCATCGAAATGGCTGAAGAAGACGAGCAATTTTGGCATAAAATTATCATGAGCGATGATGCTCATTTTCAGTTGAACGGAACGGTAAACAAACAAAATTGCCGTATTTATGCCACTGAAAATCCACAACAGATTCAAGAGGTACCTCTTCACGATGCAAAAGTCACTGTTTGGTGCGGCGTTTGTGCTAAAATGCTCATTGGGCCGTTCTTTTTCGAAGATGATAATGGCCACAGAGTTACTGTCAATCAGGAGCGTTATCGCGATATGATAAACAATTTTCTCATGCCAATCGTTCGTCGAAAGCGTATCAGGCACTACTGGTTTCAACAAGACGGCGCGCCACCACACACAAGCCGCACTACAATCGATTTTTTGAAGCAATTGTTCCCTGGCCGTTTGATGTCAAAAAACGGTGATTTCGATTGGCCGCCAAGATCACCAGATTTAACGCCTCCAGACTTCTTTTTATAGGGTTATTTGAAATCAAAGGTTTACGTCAACAAGCCAAAGACCTTAGAAGAGCTGAAAACCAACATCCGTCAAGAAATAACCGCCATTCCCATCAAAATGTTGAAGAAAACCATGGAAAATGCTGCAAAACGGGCACAATATGTCGTAGAGGCCAATGGCGACCATTTACGAGATATCATATTCAAGAAATGATGTAAGCAAATCTACTTGAACCCAATTAAATGATATTTATGACGAACAGACAAAAAATTGTGGTTTCTTTGATTTATTTAAAAATAAAATGGGCACTTCGAATATGGGCAACCCTGTGTATACTACTCGTCAGCGATTCCTTTTTTTATGAACAAGTTTTTTATTTTTAAATGAACGAATCGGTTTTTAAACTTGCAATACATTTACTGTGTTTTTTTTTAATTAATAGTTCATTTTTAATAAACAAATTTATGAAAATTTGTTTTCTTTTAATGACCAATTTATCAATACATTTTGATTTTCTTTCGATATAGAATTCGAAAAAGAATCGTTAACGAATAAAATGTCCGAGAATGGCCAATTCGTTTCGATACCTAAACGAATATATTTGATTTATTGGGTATTTTTACTTTCTTTGAGTGCTTGTGTGTGTGTTTTTGTAACGTGTAGGCAAAATGTGCAACTGTTATGTTAGTAAAATGCAATATAACTGACTTCTTTACGATGAACTTGCTGGATAGAGTCTGCTAAAATATATATTAAAATAATATTTACCTTGCAAACAAATTTTTGATGTGAATATATATCAAAAAATGTAAGAACAGCAAAGCAAAGTTATACAAATATTTGTATGTGATGCAGTGACGTCAGTAATAGTGGGAAGGGGGGAGACGAGGTGAAAAAGGTTTATATTTCCCAAGTTAATACTTATGTAGATATAAAAATTATGCTATTTTTATGTGTTGAAAAAAAAAACATGCTTCGGAAAAATGCAACATGGTGATACAAATGCAGAAATATGGACAATTGAGTCTCTACATTGTGGTGTAAGTAAACGAGTATCAAAACGCATTGCCTATGAGTCTAAATTTCAAGAAACGAAATGTAGATTTTGTTGAGACAATCCGTTCGGCAAACGATGTTCATCAAGATATTGATAAAGTTAACTAAAAAAAAATAAAGTTTTGACAAAATCTTCCAAGAAACAAAGTCGTTGGTAGATAGTATTGATAACTTAAACCTAAGAACTAAGACCTAAGAACTCAGAAAAATGTTGGCCTACCTATAGAAATACATTTTTATAAAATTACTAAACCAATTTATCGATTTTTATAAAAGTGAATTGAAGAAAAGATTGACAAGTCATAAAAAACTACTGATAGACTTTCAGGCAGTTGTTGAGAAAAATACTTCGGAAAATGATGCCAAAACAATCTTTGAGTTTTATAAAAAATTTCCTAACTGCTCTCCATCAAAATCAGTTGTTGAGGTACAACTGTGGAAACAAAATCTAAGAGGCAAATGCTTGCTGCTAAAAATGTTATTGTTGCGAAGAATACATGTCCAAAGAATAATTTTTTTCAATGAAAATGTTAGCAGCGCTAACGGTTTCCACAATTACGGCACCTCATGCATGAAGCCAATAATGACATACTTAAGAAATTCAATTGGACAGGAAGTGATAACTTTTTTATCGAAACGATATGGTTTTAAATGCTTGAAGCAAAACAAACCTGTGGGCATTTGAGAAAACCAGTTCTCTCGAGATAAGAACTTTTTCATGATTTTAATCATATATAAAATTCTAATGCACTTCATTTGGTATGCTTGTCATACTTTTGCGATTTTTAATTTAGAAGTTAAAGCATCGACAATTCAGCTTCTTTCTACTTTTTTTTCAAAATTGCATTTTATAAAAACAGTTTTCTTAAAACAGTTTGCAAAATTACAAAAATTGTGCTAAAAAGTTATTTTGACAAAACAATCTATCTCCCATTTACGCTAGGTCACATATTTCAAATCATTTTTATTAAACGAAAATTATTTCAAAAAAAGGTGTTTTGTCAAATGCAAGTTCTATTTGAAAAAAAAAACAACTTGTCTTGAAACAAGCAACAGAGTTTTGAAACTTTTTAAATAAAAAAAAATTTGTGAAAACAAATTATATGATAATTGCAATTTTAAATGAATTTTTTTCTAAAAGACATTTATAAATTTTTTTTTTCTTTAATTGCATTTCGATTAAAAATCATTTTTGAGAATGCATTTTATGTTTGTTTAAAACTCGCGCATAATATTGGGTCTATAACTTAATTCTTGCGGATTTTTTTTTTCAAAATTTGAACATTTATTTAAGAAAAACATGTACAATAGCATTATTAAAAGTATTGTCCATCGTTAGCCACCACTTTTGCTCATCTTTCTGGTAACATATGGACTTGGCGCCAAAAGAACCTCTCCGGTTTTGAGCCCAAAAAAGAATCAAGCCAATTTCTGAGACGCTGTTTTGAAGTGAAGCGTATCCCGGTGAAAGCGTCTTGCATAGACCGAAATAAATCATAGTCGGACGGGGCAAGGCCCGGGCTATAAGGCGGGTGAGCCAAAACTTCCCATCCAATATTTTCCAAATAGTTTTTAACCGGTCTTCCAACATGTGGCCGAGCATTGTCACGTTGAAAAATTATGGCTTTGTGTCTGGTCGCATATTCCGGTTGTTTCTTGGCTATAGCTCTCTTTAAACGGATCAATTGTGTTCGATAGAGGCCACCTGTGATTGTCTGGCCCAATTTTAACAGCTCATAATAGAGCACACCCTTCTCACCCCACCAAATACAGAGCATTACCTTGGCACTATGAATATTTGCCTTTGGCTGGAAAGGTCCTGGTTGTCCGGGCTTCACATATGAATGTATGCATTTCGGGTTGTTGTAATGGATCCATTTTACATCCCCAGTTACGATCCGATGCAAAAATTACTTCTTTTTGTAGCATTGAAGCAATATTTCGGGCATGCAAAGTCGTCTTTCCACAGCTCTCGGCATCAAATCATTTGGCACCCAATTTCCTTGCTTTTGAATGTATCCGGCAGTAATTTCAATAAAAACTGTTTTAATAAATTTATCTTTACATATAAAGTGCAACGCACACTCATTTTTTATTTTTCCAGTGGTTCACAAGATTGAAAATACTCTCAAACAAATCTTAAATTTTTTTTTAATTTTATTTCCCACTTTGTCAAATTGTATCTACACCACTGGTGTGATATATGAATTGACAAAAATTCAAAGCAATAAATATAGCATCAAGTTTATGATTGTGCAAAGGTAAGAGGTCACATTTATTCCTTTCCAAAGGGACATCTTTATGTTTAATGTATGTATAATGTTCAAAGAAAGTAGTTAATACAGTAGAGTCACTGTAATTTGTCTGCCCGACAATTTAAAATATGCACTCACTTGAACAGAAACAACTTTACCATTACGTATTCTGTAAATAGGACAAGAATATTTTTTGCCACTATGTAGCATTGCAATTAAGGAGAAACTGCTACATAAACTAACCAAAAAGAATTCACTAAACAAAGTAAAGCAAACAAAAATGAATAATTTTTTCAATTGAAACGTCTTATTACACAGTACGACACGATAGCTACGTAAGATTTTAGAAAAGTGTTGAAAATAAAATTAATCAGTTCCAATAAATACGGAAACTTATTTAGTTTTTTTTTTGTGCATACAAATCCTTCAATGTAGTTAAAAAATTCCCTTTTTATAAGTTCTTTTTGTACTACCAACTGTTTTCTAAAATTATCTAATACCAAACTTTTTCCTCTAATCAACAAATCATTTGATTTTTGAGCTTTTAATTATGCACAAAGCACAAAAGCTCACATTGCACCATGAGTATCTATGATCTTTTTGCCTGTCCAACATTCTGAAATGCTCTTAAAAGGGAATACTCGTAGAAGCTTATTTCGAATTTGATATTCAAAATTTTAAAATTTAAAATGGCGAATCCAATAAGGCGACTAAAACTTTTAACTATGATAGTAAGAGTCGAAGAAATTCACTGATTTTGAATCTGATCTTAAAATTACAAAACTTAAAATGTTGGATTATTTTATAGAAAGTCTTAAGAGCATTCCATAAAATTTTGAAATTTCGAAAGACACATAAAACGCAATTTTTCGAATTTTAAAATTATGGCATTCATTTCAAAATTGGCGATCTCATAAACCTCTTTACACAAAGTTTCATACACATACAAAGAAATTTGGATAGTTTGTCCTCCGTATTAGATTTGTTATTTTGAATCTGTAATTCTAAGATCAGATTTCAAATCAGTGATCCCAAAAACCCCCAAAAACCCTTTGAGTTTTTGAAATTTTCGCCGAAATATTTGATCCGCCATTTTGAATTTTAAAATTTTTAAATTTACTTCGAAATAATAACATCTCTTAAAAACTAGTCAGAATGTTGTTGAAAAAGTGGTCATTGAGACTTGAGAAGGAATGTGAGCTTTTGTGTTTTGATCATAATTTAAAGCTCTTAAATTATATGATTTGTTGATCAGAGATAAAAACTTTGTATTAGATAATTTAAGACAACACTTGGGAATACAAACTACCGTAATAAAAAACAAAATTTATTTTTGATAAAATATTGAGAAAATCGCAATCGAACTAAAAGTTTTTGTACAAAAAAATAAAAGAAAATTGTTGGGATTGATTAGCTGCATAATAATAATTAAATATATTATCGTTTTAATTGGAACAGATCAATTTTGTTTTTGGAAAACTTTTAAATCTTATGTAACTGTTGTATTTTATAAGAAGGGTTGCAATGGTCAATTCTTTTTTTTTTATTATTTCACAGAAAATGTCACAAATATGTGTCGCTTTCTTGTAACTTGTCCCTTTTTTTAACCATTTTAGCGCACAACTTAAACCCATTTATTATTTTCATAATATGTTGGCAGCGCTGTACGTTTGTCGTTCCCTGCTATTCACCATTTCAATGCATTCTTTGCACCATATTCAACAGGATTGCCACTATTGCAATTATTTAAGTGAAATTAATGGCAGCTATTAGCGGCAGGAAGAAGAAGAAAACTGTACACGGAACAGAACACAGCAACACCAACTCAGCGATAAGAATTGTTGTCGCACTGAAAAATTGCTGATTATTGTTGTTGGTTAATGTTGCTGTTCTTGTTTTCTACAGCAATTACAGTAGTTGTTGGTGGTTAAAAATGTGTGCGAACAAAACTTTAAGAAAACGGAACATTTTCTTTTTGCTTTAGAGTTTTAACAATTTGTCAAATATTTTAGAAATCGTGCTCGGTGACAGAGAAAAGTTCTGTACAAAATAAAAAAATCTGGTGTTTTATAAAAACCAAAAACACTTTGCCCTCCTTCACCATTATAAAATTTTTATCATGCCAGTAAATGACTTACATAGTCCCAAAGATTTACTAAGAGGTTTTTGGTGTTTTGATGTCTATTTGGTATTTTTATTATATATTTATAACGTTTTTTTGTATTCTGTGGTAAAACTCTTGCCTTAAATTCTTAAAAGAAATATACACCTTCTATTAGTTACAATACCATCCCATTATTAAAAATAAACTTTCGAAAGCACATAACGTGATCGAAAATAAAACTTTTATTGCTTATTTCTACTAACTAAAGATTAAAACATATTTTTGACATGTTTCCTATATATGTCTAAGAAATTGAGTAGAAGCCAAAAAATCTCACTAATGTTATTACATTTTTATAAAGGGGAAATAAATAAAAAAGTTTTGCAGTACCCAACATGCATATAATGTATTTTTAAAACTTTTCTTTTGAGATTTATTGCAGCCTGATTTTACCAAATTTTGGACCAATGATTAAAGCTTACCGTAACCATAATCATATCCATAACCATAACCATAACCATAACCATAACCATTACCATAACCATAACCATAACCATAACCATAACCATAACCATAACCATAACCATAACCATAACCATAACCATAACCATAACCATAACCATAACCATAACCATAACCATAACCATAACCATAACCATAACCATAACCATAACCATAACCATAACCATAACCATAACCATAACCATAACCATAACCATAACCATAACCATAACCATAACCATAACCATAACCATAACCATAACCATAACCATAACCATAACCATAACCATAACCATAACCATAACCATAACCATAACCATAACCATAACCATAACCATAACCATAACCATAACCATAACCATAACCATAACCATAACCATAACCATAACCATAACCATAACCATAACCATAACCATAACCATAACCATAACCATAACCATAACCATAACCATAACCATAACCATAACCATAACCATAACCATAACCATAACCATAACCATAACCATAACCATAACCATAACCATAACCATAACCATAACCATAACCATAACCATAACCATAACCATAACCATAACCATAACCATAACCATAACCATAACCATAACCATAACCATAACCATAACCATAACCATAACCATAACCATAACCATAACCATAACCATAACCATAACCATAACCATAACCATAACCATAACCATAACCATAACCATAACCATAACCATAACCATAACCATAACCATAACCATAACCATAACCATAACCATAACCATAACCATAACCATAACCATAACCATAACCATAACCATAACCATAACCATAACCATAACCATAACCATAACCATAACCATAACCATAACCATAACCATAACCATAACCATAACCATAACCATAACCATAACCATAACCATAACCATAACCATAACCATAACCATAACCATAACCATAACCATAACCATAACCATAACCATAACCATAACCATAACCATAACCATAACCATAACCATAACCATAACCATAACCATAACCATAACCATAACCATAACCATAACCATAACCATAACCATAACCATAACCATAACCATAACCATAACCATAACCATAACCATAACCATAACCATAACCATAACCATAACCATAACCATAACCATAACCATAACCATAACCATAACCATAACCATAACCATAACCATAACCATAACCATAACCATAACCATAACCATAACCATAACCATAACCATAACCATAACCATAACCATAACCATAACCATAACCATAACCATAACCATAACCATAACCATAACCATAACCATAACCATAACCATAACCATAACCATAACCATAACCATAACCATAACCATAACCATAACCATAACCATAACCATAACCATAACCATAACCATAACCATAACCATAACCATAACCATAACCATAACCATAACCATAACCATAACCATAACCATAACCATAACCATAACCATAACCATAACCATAACCATAACCATAACCATAACCATAACCATAACCATAACCATAACCATAACCATAACCATAACCATAACCATAACCATAACCATAACCATAACCATAACCATAACCATAACCATAACCATAACCATAACCATAACCATAACCATAACCATAACCATAACCATAACCATAACCATAACCATAACCATAACCATAACCATAACCATAACCATAACCATAACCATAACCATAACCATAACCATAACCATAACCATAACCATAACCATAACCATAACCATAACCATAACCAAACCATAACCATAACCATAACCATAACCATAACCATAACCATAACCATAACCATAACCATAACCATAACCATAACCATAACCATAACCATAACCATAACCATAACCATAACCATAACCATAACCATAACCATAACCAAACCATAACCATAACCATAACCATAACCATAACCATAACCATAACCATAACCATAACCATAACCATAACCATAACCATAACCATAACCATAACCATAACCATAACCATAACCATAACCATAACCATAACCATAACCATAACCATAACCATAACCGTAACCATAACCATAACCATAACCATAACCATAACCATAACCATAACCATAACCATAACCATAACCATAACCATAACCATAACCATAACCATAACCATAACCATAACCATAACCATAACCATAACCATAACCATAACCATAACCATAACCATAACCATAACCATAACCATAACCATAACCATAACCATAACCATAACCATAACCATAACCATAACCATAACCATAACCATAACCATAACCATAACCATAACCATAACCATAACCATAACCATAACCATAACCATAACCATAACCATAAACCATAACCATAACCATAACCATAACCATAACCATAACCATAACCATAACCATAACCATAACCATAACCATAACCATAACCATAACCATAACCATAACCATAACCATAAACCATAACCATAACCATAACCATAACCATAACCATAACCATAACCATAACCATAACCATAAAACGTAATCAAGTATTAAGTATTTAGTTTTAAGTATTAAGTATTAAGTATTAAGTATTAAGTATTAAGTATTAAGTATTAAGTATTAAGTATTAAGTATTAAGTATTAAGTATTAAGTATTAAGTATTAAGTATTAAGTATTAAGTATTAAGTATTAAGTATTAAGTATTAAGTATTAAGTATTAAGTATTAAGTATTAAGTATTAAGTATTAAGTATTAAGTATTAAGTATTAAGTATTAAGTATTAAGTATTAAGTATTAAGTATTAAGTATAAAGTATTAAGTATTAAGTATTAAGTATTAAGTATTAAGTATTAAGTATTAAGTATTAAGTATTAAGTATTAAGTATTAAGTATTAAGTATTAAGTATTAAGTATTAAGTATTAAGTATTAAGTATTAAGTATTAAGTATTAGTATTAAGTATTAAGTATTAAGTATTAAGTATTAAGTATTAAGTATTAAGTATTAAGTATTAAGTATTAAGTATTAAGTATTAAGTATTAAGTATTAAGTATTAAGTATTAAGTATTAAGTATTAAGTATTAAGTATTAAGTATTAAGTATTAAGTATTAAGTATTAAGTATTAAGTATTAAGTATTAAGTATTAAGTATTAAGTATTAAGTATTAAGTATTAAGTATTAAGTATTAAGTATTCAGTATTAAGTATTAAGTATTAAGTATTAAGTATTAAGTATTAAGTATTAAGTATTAAGTATTAAGTATTAAGTATTAAGTATTAAGTATTAAGTATTAAGTATTAAGTATTAAGTATTAAGTATTAAGTATTAAGTATTAAGTATTAAGTATTAAGTATTAAGTATGAAGTATGAAGTATGAAGTATTAAGTATTAAGTATTAAGTATTAAGTATTAAGTAGTTAAGTATTAAGTATTAAGTATTAAGTATTAAGTATTAAGTATTAAGTATTAAGTATTAAGTATTAAGTATTAAGTATTAAGTATTAAGTATTAAGTATTAAGTATTAAGTATTAAGTATTAAGTATTAAGTATTAAGTATTAAGTATTAAGTATTAAGTATTAAGTATTAAGTATTAAGTATTAAGTATTAAGTATTAAGTATTAAGTATTAAGTATTAAGTATTAAGTATTAAGTATTAAGTATTAAGTATTAAGTATTAAGTATTAAGTATTAAGTATTAAGTATTAAGTATTAAGTATTAAGTATTAAGTATTAAGTATTAAGTATTAAGTATTAAGTATTAAGTATTAAGTATTAAGTATTAAGTATTAAGTATTAAGTATTAAGTATTAAGTATTAAGTATTAAGTATTAAGTATTAAGTATTAAGTATTAAGTATTAAGTATTAAGTATTAAGTATTAAGTATTAAGTATTAAGTATTAAGTATTAAGTATTAAGTATTAAGTATTAAGTATTAAGTATTAAGTATTAAGTATTAAGTATTAAGTATTAAGTATTAAGAGTATTAAGTATTAATATAAGTATTAAGTATTAAGTATTAAGTATTAAGTATTAAGTATTAAGTATTAAGTATTAAGTATTAAGTATTAAGTATTAAGTATTAAGTATTAAGTATTAAGTATTAAGTATTAAGTATTAAGTATTAAGTATTAAGTATTAAGTATTAAGTATTAAGTATTAAGTATTAAGTATTAAGTATTAAGTATTAAGTATTAAGTATTAAGTATTAAGTATTAAGTATTAAGTATTAAGTATTAAGTATTAAGTATTAAGTATTAAGTATTAAGTATTAAGTATTAAGTATTAAGTATTAAGTATTAAGTATTAAGTATTAAGTATTAAGTATTAAGTATTAAGTATTAAGTATTAAGTATTAAGTATTAAGTATTAAGTATTAAGTATTAAGTATTAAGTATTAAGTATTAAGTATTAAGTATTAAGTATTAAGTATTAAGTATTAAGTATTAAGTATTAAGTATTAAGTATTAAGTATTAAGTATTAAGTATTAAGTATTAAGTATTAAGTATTAAGTATTAAGTATTAAGTATTAAGTATTAAGTATTAAGTATTAAGTATTAAGTATTAAGTATTAAGTATTAAGTATTAAGTATTAAGTATTAAGTATTAAGTATTAAGTATTAAGTATTAAGTATTAAGTATTAAGTATTAAGTATTAAGTATTAAGTATTAAGTATTAAGTATTAAGTATTAAGTATTAAGTATTAAGTATTAAGTATTAAGTATTAAGTATTAAGTATTAAGTATTAAGTATTAAGTATTAAGTATTAAGTATTAAGTATTAAGTATTAAGTATTAAGTATTAAGTATTAAGTATTAAGTATTAAGTATTAAGTATTAAGTATTAAGTATTAAGTATTAAGTATTAAGTATTAAGTATTAAGTATTAAGTATTAAGTATTAAGTATTAAGTATTAAGTATTAAGTATTAAGTATTAAGTATTAAGTATTAAGTATTAAGTATTAAGTATTAAGTATTAAGTATTAAGTATTAAGTATTAAGTATTAAGTATTAAGTATTAAAGTATTAGTATTAAGTATTAAGTATTAAGTATTAAGTATTAAGTATTAAGTATTAAGTATTAAGTATTAAGTATTAAGTATTAAGTATTAAGTATTAAGTATTAAGTATTAAGTATTAAGTATTAAGTATTAAGTATTAAGTATTAAGTATTAAGTATTAAGTATTAAGTATTAAGTATTAAGTATTAAGTATTCAGTATTAAGTATTAAGTATTAAGTATTAAGTATTAAGTATTAAGTATTAAGTATTAAGTATTAAGTATTAAGTATTAAGTATTAAGTATTAAGTATTAAGTATTAAGTATTAAGTATTAAGTATTAAGTATTAAGTATTAAGTATTAAGTATTAAGTATTAAGTATTAAGTATTAAGTATTAAGTATTAAGTATTAAGTATTAAGTATTAAGTATTAAGTATTAAGTATTAAGTATTAAGTATTAAGTATTAAGTATTAAGTATTAAGTATTAAGTATTAAGTATTAAGTATTAAGTATTAAGTATTAAGTATTAAGTATTAAGTATTAAGTATTAAGTATTAAGTATTAAGTATTAAGTATTTAGTGAGAACTATAAACTACCAGGTATAAGGTATGAAGAACAAAGTATTAGGCAAACATTATGAAGTGTGAAGTATGAAATATGAATTATTAAGTTATATTTTTTTTTACTTTTTTTAATTGAATGCATTGTATTCGGAAAGAATTATTTTGCAAACTGAAGTATGAAGAATGAATATTGAATTATAAAGTATGACATTAAGCATGATATACGATTGAATTATTACTGAAGCATGAAGCATAGTATAAATTTGAAATCTGAAGTGTGAAATATGTTATAAAAACTTTGGAGTTTCAAGTGTGGAGTGTAAAGTACGAAATCTGAAATATCAAGAACAAAGAATGCTGCATAAAATATGAAGCATAAACTAAGAAGCATTAAGTATAAAGTTCCCAATGAAACTTTAACAATTTAAATATAATTGTCGATTTTAGATTGAGTCCGAATAACTTAACGTGAAGTATGTTATTTCTATGATCAACATAAACGATAAGAAATAGTTTCAATTTGTCAAAATGTGTTTTTTACTTTGAGAAACAAAATATTTTTCTGAACAATTTCCAATCATCTGTTCTTTGATAAGAATTTTCTGAAGTGAGCTTTTTCTATAACTAATACTGTTAATAAAGTCAAAAAATGTTCATGAATTTTAAAAATTACATTTTTAGAAGTCTAGATATATATCCCTTTACATATATTCTAATATGTATTCAATTGTATTCATTCGGAAGTGTTAAGTTATCAGCTCATCAAAGAATTTAGTTGGATTATGGAAATCGGCCTAACAATACATGTGTTCGGTAGTATAAAGTTTATATCAACAAACCACTTAAAATCTCATAATGCCAAGGCTCGTCAAAACAAATAAAGACATCACCAAACTTTACACCATAATCCGCTTAATTGCCATAACATGTAAGTAATTGGATAAATTTAAGGGGGACTTTTGGTTTTTTGATGAAAATTTGGAAAATTTTTAGATTTTTTTTTTTTTTAAATTAATTTTATTTAGAGATAGCGATGAGATTTCATGCATTTGAAAAGATATATTGAGAGGCATTAAAACTATTTTTGATTATATCATTTATTTCAACTCCACCAGATTGAGCCGAAGTCATCTCCGTGAAAACCGAAAAGTTACCGTAGACAGTATTTATGAAACAAAAAAAAAAAAAAAACAAAAAAAAAAATGAAATAGCATCATAAAGTAGAAATAAATATTCTGTCTTTATTCAACGACCAAGTTATCAAGACCGTTAGACTTTGGCAAAATAAAATATTTAATGTTCATTTTGGAGAATTGATTGTGGAATACATCCATTAATGCTTCCCGTGGAATATGGCCCAACGCTCGAAAATTCCCATTTGAAGAAAAACGCATTTATAGAAAGAAATAGCTTGGAGAGCGCAGAAAAAGTTATGCAATAAATTGAGATATCGAAAAGAATTATAAAAGCATTACGATCCTTGGATTTCCAGTTTTCTGAAAAAAAAAAATTCTAAAAAAGGCGTCCCCCTTAATTTCAACCTTTATAACACGCTTAACAATAACATCTTACCAAACGCATTAGAAATAGTGGAAAATTCCCAAACTAACTCAAGTTTTGCAAATTAAGCTCAATATTGATTGAGCTAGTGTAGGTTTGTATGAAAAGGAACAGTAGCGGCAAGCTTTTGAAACGCAATTAATTTGAATAATTTAAATGCTACCCAAATTTTCACACCTACGCATTGTAATGAAATCAACTAGGGCTTAATAAACATACATATCTACAATACTATATACGGCTCACACAAACATACATTATGGCACTCATTTATACAAGCATGCAATTTACATTAATATGCAGCCCATTAATGATGACCATCTTAAGCCATGATTAGTCATGGAGCACACACAAACAACAACATGGAGCAATATGTACTACAACAAAACTATTGAGCATGTTGTTTCAACTGCTTTGTTGTTGGCCTCCCAACGGAGCAACAGCGTACACAATCAAAAACAATTTCATATTAAGCTTAGAACAAAATATTTTTGGTTTTCGGTAGCTTATGGTTACCCCAACTCATACCCAGCTTCACACTAATGGGTCGGTCGATTGTATTACATATGTGAAGCATCATGAGAATCAGTGACCGCTTTTATACATATATATTTATATAACATTGCATCGAGTTCATGATTTCGAATTCATGAATTTATAAATTTTACATACGTCCCGCTGCAATCGTAAAGCGTTTGATATGTCCTGCTACTCAGCTCCCACTGGGGGTGGTATTGAGTTGATTCGGTTTTTGGTTTATTGTGGTTGGGTTAGTTGTGTTTTGTTTCATTCTCTCGAATTCTGTTGAATTTGCTTTGTTAAGCAAGGATGTCAGGGCCCTTGGTTTAATTCAGAAGTAAAGTGTTAATTTTATGTTCAAATAAATAGAACTAAAAATCATTGCATGATTATATATTGACTTTCAGCGGTTTTGTTGGAAAATAATATTCTCGTTACATTGGAAGCTTTTGGAAATAATATGTTCAGCAATGTTGGGGAATCAAATTATAGCTTTTTGTAAAATTGGAAAGTAATATATGGAAGTAAAACTATGTTGCTCTTAGCTAAAATTTAAGGGCAGAATTTTGAACTTTGGCATATCGCAATAAAGGACTTCAGTTCTGAATCAATAAAGTCTTGGAATAGTTTGAGGTCGAAGCAGTTATTTCATTTAAATGACAATGAATTGTTTTATAAAATTTTCGAAATTATGAACAAAATAAATATTTTACAGGACTAATATTTGCTCCGCCACTGTTGATATTAATATTAACCCTGGATGGTTATGCTTATTTAACATACTTTTGAACAAACCCGCAAATCTCCTTTTTATAGATATATTTTTTTTGCGACGGTTAAATACAACAACAATACAAAAATATAATACTATTGCTTTGGCGATCCCAAGACTTAGGTCTTTCAATTAACCACAAACTTTTTTTTTTTAGATGACCCAGTATGGATTTATTTGTCCCACCGGAAAGTAATTTTTTTTTTTGTACGAAAATTTGCAACGCCACATGTGGAATTACATGAACATGAATTTAAAAAAAAAAGAATATTTTTTTGTATTCTTGAGTACCTTTTTAAAACAATAAAGTAGTTCTTTTTAAATCGCCTTTAAAAGTCACCTTTAAAAACACGCCTCAACCCGGAACAGTCCCCTTAAACAAAATTTTGGCGTTGCTTCTTTTACAAATCTTGGCAAGCTCTTCAAGTTAAATCGTAGCAATTCAAAGGTGTTGTACGAGGTTTGCAATAAGGCGCTTAAGATGGAACATTGAAATGCCTTCTTCTTGGTTTTCAACCTTAGAGTTTTGTGAAACCAATATTGCATACTTTCAGAGGTTATTTTTGTCTAAGCTCTCTATGTGTATGTTTGAGTGGGTCCCTTGATGTTTTTGATAGTAGGTGGCGCTGCTATCAGGTAAACCGCCAAAAACTCTTAAGCCGAGATCACTCAATTAGCACGAAAATTTGCATATAGGTGTTTTCGAGTACGGCAAAGAGTTTGGTGATATGATGAATATATATAAATTACTATTTTATAGTTTATACTGATTTTTAAATAAGAATTTCCACACTAAGACAAATTTAAAAGTTCTTAATTTATGATTAAATTTATCTTTAAAACAAAAAGATTAATCGTTAATTTTTTTAACGAGCTAGCACAGCATATATTGACTACAGGCCATACAGCTGATTTTGAGGCTGTAAGAATCTTGGACGTTGAAAACAAAACAAAAAGAAGAATGACATTAGAAAGTTTAAGAATACAACAAAAAGGGGACAGAGCAATAAATTTCAAAGAAGACACTGACAATATATACAACAACTATGCAGTAGCAATTGACGTATAGGCTATAATAGTTTCGTTTAAATTTTGTGTTCAAACAAATTTTTCTGTTTTTTTTAAAAAAAGTTTATGTCATGTAAAATTTTTGTAATTCAAGTAATGGTTTATTGTCAAAATTAACTTAATGTATCTTTTAATGTAAAGTAAGTTTTTGGTTAATTGTTTTTGAAAAATGGTTCATATATGTTTCTGTAAATAAAAAATTAAAAAATCTTCCCTGAAGATGTCGCCAAGAAAGTGACGAAACGTCGGGAAAAAATTGAATTTTCATTTTTAATATTTAAAAATTGCAATTAAAAAGAAATGGCCAAACAACTCCATTTAACTTAAATAAAAAGATTAATCTTTGCTTAAAGAAACTAAGAATTTTAATTTAAGGGGGTCTTCTCATTGAGCAACTTTTTTTTTATTTATTTATAGCTTGGGTAGTTGTGAATATGCCCTAAAAGGATTTTTAGAAATTCGAAATACTTTAGAAGATACAGCCTTTTTTGTGAGCAAGGTCTGATGGACAAGAAGGTGATGGAGGTAATAAAACCAGCTTACGAAGCGCTGTCGGCAGATAATTTGCTTGAAAGATGCCTTGGATCTGAAACTCAGAATTCCAATGAGTCCTACAATTCTGTTCTTTGGTCACTTTCGCCCAAACACATCAACTCAGGCGCACGCACCATCGAAGTGGCCAATTTCATTGCAACGTGCCTCTTCAACGACGGTTTTATACCCATACTTAAAATTATGGGTTTGATGGGTATTGCGATTGGCAAAAACGCATACGAATACGCACTATCTCGCAATGAAGACAGATTGAACCGATCAGAGACTCGAGCTGCGGCATCATCAAAAGCTGGCAGAACGGCTCGCAGAGCAGAGAGGGCAGCAGAAAGCAGTTTCTACGATAAAGAGGAAGGTGGCCTGTATGGAGCTGGCATCGCCGACTAATATTTGTAAGTAAAAATTGTCAGCTCTTTAAAACTGCATTTAAACATTTTTGATTTTTTTTTTTTTTTCCCAAAAAAATTACTTCAACCTTTAAACGCGTTTATCTCGAACCCACGTTTTTCGAACTGGCGGCCATGATATCTCCAGTTCAACTGAACCGATTTTCATGAAACAAAGTGGAATCGACGCAGAATTGTCACCATTCTCTGGTGAACCTCGACCATAATTTTAAAAAATTTTTTACTATTTTTTTTTTACACTAAACTACAAAAAAAAAACCCGAAATTGAAAATTTTTTTTTGAATGGCCGCCATTTTGTCAAAAAAAAATCACAAAATTAAGCTTGAGATTCACCCGAGAATTACGTCTATAGTGATTATAACCCCGTTTTTTTTTTCATTTCAGACGCTCCGGAGACCCGGAGATCGTGGCCGCCGTGACGACACCTTTTTTTTCACCACCAACTTTGAAGTCTCATTACTTTTTGAACAGCCCACGTATCGAGGCAAAAAAAATTTTTTTATTTACTTTGAACCTTTTGTAATACAATAAATAAAAAAAGTTTTCAATTATTCTTTGCGTTTTCAAATAAGAATTTTTTTAAAAAGGGTCCAAAAAACGGGTTTTGAATGAGAAGACCGCCTTAAAAATTAAATTTTCTTTAAAAAATATGTTTTTCGAGTAAGAGAGAAATAGCTAGCTACTTTGACTTATTGATTCTAGGTAGGGGTGGGCAAAGTTGCTCGTATGTGCAATTCGCCCGTGCGTGTACTTTGACTGCACGCTGCTTGCTTCACGGGCGGCAGCATTTGCTACATAAATTCAAGGGTAAAGGAAACGAGGGGCATGAGCAAATATACTAAGACAGAGCATAAGCACCTAATAGGCAATGAAGCTAGGCGGCCTCTTCTAACGAAAGCGTGCATTTACTGCTACTTTTGGCGGTAAGACACATGACTTCCTCACTGCTTTTGCGAGCGCTTCTATGACGCCTGATTTTTCGCTACCCAAGGCAGTCCAACAATTATATTTTTCCTACAAAAACTGGTTCTGCTTATATTTCAGGGTTACTTTTTCGTTAAAAGTTACAATATATTTTAGTTCAAAAATACTGAATAATAATCAACGTCATGACTTAGAAATATTCTTATCTCACAAAAATATGTAAAATAAAATAAAATCACAGGACAAATAGCTAGGTATACATAAAAAGAAATAAAAAAAAAATATTTTTTTAATTGCTTTAGTTAACCTCTTCTTTAAGCCATTCTAAAGGAGTGCTTATGGCAGGCCTCTTTAAAGCAAAGAGAGCGGAAGGCCTGGAAAATTTGGCCATTTCATATAAAAAAGTATATATGCTTGGATATGAGCGTGGAAGGATTACGAAATCCATTAGAAACCCTGCTAGTAGCGCTTAGCCCACTGGGCAAGAGCGTAATATAGATTGCGATATGTATAGTTAGTTAGTTAGTTAGTTAGTTAAGTGAGGAGGGAGCAAGTCACCTAGTTACTGCGGCCTCAAGGGCCTATTGTAACAAACCTCTATAAGCTATAATTCATCCTTAATCGTCAAGTGCGTTAGGAACCGAGCGATGTCCTTGGGTGAACTATCCGCTATTAGATGCGGTTCTAGGTACAATGCACCTAAGTAACGAAGACGGGTCCTGATTAGACCATTACAGTGACACAAGATGTGCTCTGCTGTTTCTTCATCTTCATTACATAGTCTACACAGATCTTCTTGGACTATACCCATGGTTGATAAGTGTTTATTTACCTTACAATACCCAGTTAGGAAACCTGTGACAAGTCTGATAGATCTTCCACTTAGAGTCAGGAATTGTTTCGTTCTTTAGAGCGAAATCTGTCTGTTACCTTCCGTCTGTTACCTTCAGTTTCCCTCCAGTAATGAGGTGCCTCTCTGTTTAGCCACATTTTAATGTTATGGCGCATAGTGCCCCATGGTATCCCGCAGAATGGTTCTGGGCCTATGAAGGACCTTGCAGCCCCTTTCCTACCTTACCTAAATAGCCGCTATGACCTGGTACCCAAATGAGATGGACTCTGTTATGGGTAGATACCTTGATAAGTAGTTGTAGGCAACCCCATACGAGTTTGGAAGTGATTTTATATGCGCTAAGTGCAAGTAGAGCTGCTTTACTATCAGAGTGAATGTAAATGTTTTTGTTCCTAGTGGGACTGTTTACGTACTCTCTTAGGCAGATCTCAATGGCGTGGAGTTAAGCTTGGAAGACTGAATTACCTCTACCCATGCTGGCATATATAGATTTTCCCTGCCTTAAGCCAAAAACTCCAGCTCCCACCCCTTCATCTGTCTTTGAACTATCAGTATACCAGGCATGAAAGTCACCAGTGAATCGTGGCCTCTCTTTTTCCCATGTGTAGATATGTGTAGGATTACCATTTATTAAATACTTATGTATTTATAAATTTTTATTAAAATTATATAGAATTCAATTATATTGAATTTAATATTTTTGTGATTTAAATATTTTTTTAATATTACTGTAACTCTCTAAATTTGCTGCCTCTTACTTGAAATAAAAGCAGGATTCCACAATCAATTTGCTTGCAAGAGAAAGGCAAACGAAGCTCAGCATCAGATATTATTAATGATTCTTTGATTTTTGAATGTTCTTTTCTGAGTGTAAGCTTGTAATACAAAAATTCATTCCATTTCAGACATAATTTGGTAACTTTGAATTTATTGATTGATATCCTCATTTTTCCAGAGTATTCTTTAATTTAATTAAAAAATAACTTGCAAATTAAAATTTTATGCATGGAATTTTTTATTATTAGGTGTAGGGCATTACAGTGATACCCGGTTAATTGAACCCGAATTGTTCATAGTGTTTCTCGTTTAACTGAGCTTAAAAATAAGCAAATTTTTATATTCAGACTATAGTAAGTATTCTCGTAATTGAGATTCCCAGCTAAATGCGTTGAAAATTAAGCATTTTAGCGGACGCAAATAACCGAGGACCACTGCATATCCGTTTAGTGTCCACCATTAGAATTCACACACGCCTCGGCTCTTTTTATGGCATTTTCTATAACTAGTGACATGGAGAAGGGCGGGAGTTTGTGCGTTACTTCACAAAAAATTTTGAAATTAGTTTCCAAAATTTTAAATTATTAAAATTTGATTTTTTTTGTAAATGGTTACTTTCATTTTTTTATCCATAAAAACCAAAGGACAGCTAAAACAATGCTCAAGCCGAGCAAAGGTATAAAAGGCATTTGAAACAGCTTCAATAAGTATTGCAGCTTCAAAAAACAGTTTTTTTGCTGTACTAAAGTGTGAATTCTTACTCCAAAGTAGTCATAGAAAATAGCTGTTATAACTTTACACACAGAAAAATAAAGTGTAAAATTATAAAATTTTTGGGTATAATTTGCCTAAAACCTTTGGCCAGAATGAGTTATCTAAGTATTTGTATAAAACAACAAAGAAAATTTAAATGGATTGCCAAAGATTTTAGGCAATATTACAAAAGGAACTTTGGTATCATAACCTAAGGTAAGTTATACTTATGCTAGTGAAGATTTCCTAAGGCCTATGCAACAAGCGCTTGTGCTGTTCTCTTATGGTTTGTTTGTTTTTTTTTTCATCTTTTCAGTTATGTTTGACACTTTTTTCACTGTTTTTGTTTTTCTGTTTTTAATTAACTCAATTTTTATTTAATAATGTCAAGTTATCAGTAGTCTTACTTGATTCTCGCTGTGGTTCACTAATTTGTTTCGTCAAATACATGCAAGCTAGTACAATTGATAAGAAAAGGAAAGCAAATAATGTCCGCGTATGACAGAAACAGTAGCAATGAGAGAAATGAATGCAAAAATACCAATTTGCTTTTGTCCAAGTATCTTTGGCATATTATATAATGTTGGCATGCCTAAGTTGACAAAAAACTTATGAAATTTACACAAATTCTTAGGCTTCATACAAAATAAGTTACCCAACTCATTAAAACTGTTTAGCTCTGTTCACATGGTCAAATTGTCCATAAAATTTTTGGTCGAAGAGCAACGTGAAATTTCAATGTTATTTCTATAATAAATATAACGTGTATAAATATGACGTGTACAAATAATAAATAAATATAAATATAACGTGTTCTATGCTTTTTTCATAACAAACTTGTAAATATTAAAAAAAAAAAACAAAGTAAAGTGTGTTTGGTAAATCGGGGTGTGGAGGAATTCTTGAAAAGAGTTTGTGACAAAGTGTGTGATAGGGTGGTGGATCCAAAAATTGGCCAAAAAACATGTTACCTAATTTACGAACAGCTCCTCATCAGTAATTTTTTTATTTTTTTTTTTTTTATTTGGGCCTTTTAGATGAAAATTTAAGCGCCTTGAATACTTTAATTATGACAATCAAACAGCTATTTTACCAAACAGCCTGCCAGTTATTGCAATCGTTATATTCAATTTATTACTGTGTTAACGTTGTTATAAGCCAGTGCAATTTAAACCTCCAAATCCAATTTAACATTCATTTTGTTTTTTAAGGAGGGACATGACATTTGCGGCAGAGAAACAGACCTTTTTTAAAAAATTCATAACTCAGTCAAAAACAAACATTTTTGCAAAATTTTTTTCTTAATTATTGTAGAGAATTGAACAAACTACAAGAAAAAACAAATAACGGGGCCTCGTGGTTGCAGCGCTGGGAGTTGCAAAAATTGTCCGATCTGGAAAAAAAATCACTTTTTTAAATCTTAACAAAATTGGTTATCGTATGACACGAGCTTTTTTTTTAAATTTTTTTTAAATTTTTGGTGATGTTCCAAATTTGAAAGTGTTTTTTCGAAAAAAATATTGACTTTAAAAATTCATAAAAAATAGAAAAAAAAAAAAATTTTAAAAAAAGTTCGTGTCATACGATAGCGAATCAAGTTTAAAAATATACAAAAAAAAAAAAAAAAAAAAAATTCGTCAAAAAATGAACCCGCTAGTGCCGCAACCAGTACGAAAAACATGGTTTCGAGATAAACGCGTTCAAAGTTTGTGAACAAAGAAAACGAAGGTTAAAAGTTAAAAATGCGCTCTCACTAATCCGGCTGTAACTTTTGAACCCGTAAGAATTTTTCCATGAATTTTTTTTTTTTTTAGAATCTTTAGAATATTTACTAAAATAAAAAATTATTAAATAATCGATTTAAAAAAAACTGCCAATGTCATGTCCCCCCCTAAGGCACATTTTATTTTTGTGGCTCAATCTAATGGTCTAATCTCAAGTATTTTTTAATTGTCAAGTATATTTTAGTCCTCAAATTCTAATTGCATTAAGTGTCGCTATTTGTTTAACTTAAAACTCATAAAACCCTATCTGAAATCTGATATTTTAGACAAACTTAATTACACTAACACCGACTGTGAAAAAAGAAGAACAACGACTAACCTCAACATGCCCTTGAGTTATGAAAAGCTTTGCTCTATCTCCAAAAAAAGAGCTTATTTTTTACTAAGATAAGTATGCATCCAAAATTAGAAGAACTTTAAGCTGTTTCATATCAATTGTATACGTACAATGCAATTCATTGTATTCATTGGACGTCATTGATTCATTGTAATTTGCTCATAGCTTTGACGAAATAAATAAATATAAACAGTTTAGTGGATCACTGCAATCATACAAAGCTACTGATGAGTTGGGTGTAGCGCCCAACGAAACAGTCTGGCTAGTATGCTGTGTGATTACTACTCTAAATAAGATTAATGTTGTTGTTTTCTTCAGAAAGCAACATATACCTTGAGCTCGAAAATACAACTCTTAATTAATAATTGAAAAATTATTAGAGTTATAAGACTTAATTACACTACTTTGTCGAAATTGTGATGCTTAATTATTAAAAAATTTGAAGAAGAATTAAAAAACTTTATCAAAAGCATTGAAAGAATGTTTTACTCTATTTACCATTATTCTCATATAGTATTTTGTTTCTCTGTAAACCTGACAGATAAATTCTATTTTCCAAATATTGCCGCCACATATCATGAAAAATAATTTGCAGCAATTTTCAGTGCATAAAATACCAAGGCCGGCATAACAAAAAACAACATATCTAATATGGAAGCCGAAAAAACCAAATCATTGCCAACAAATACTGGCAAAACATTTCAAGCTCAGACAAACATAGTTCACTCGATTTTACTTGTTTTCACTTTATGTACATAAATCAAAATTAAACATCATTGTTTCAAATATTTATTGATAGAATCGAAACAATGCATTGAACTGGACATGAACTGTGGCAATAAAGTGTAGCAATGTGTTTGACATGTTCGTGGCAGCAGTAGGCACAGTAGTAGCAGCAGCAGCAATAGTTCGGATCAACAACTCATGAGTTACCTTTATCACACACACACACTCCAGAATTTCGACAACATCATAGAACACACAAAAAAGGCGCTTGAGTGTGAGAGTTGATGTTCCATCTCTTGATGTGCTGGATGTGAGTGGAGGTAATAGTGCAAACGTCGTCATGTCGAGATATCACACGAAACCAGTGCTGACAGGCAAAAGTCAAAATATGCCAGCCAGTGCATGACAAATGCATGAATTGCTAATCAAACGGGCAACATGTTCGAAATATTGCATTTGACAATTTATGCAGTCAAAATGGCAGCAATAGCAACAACTAAGCTCATAACGACAACAACTATAAAAACAAAGGTAACAACAATAACAGCAACAACTAGAACACTATATATATATTAAGCATCACCAGCAGCCGCTGCAGCAGAATTTTTGCCTGCCAACATGATGGGTAAAGATGAGCTGTTGAATGTTGTTGTTGTTGTGGTTGTTGTTGTTATTGTTTCAATAGCAATTGTTGCTCCGCTCTTAGGCTGCTGTGTTTTGCATGGTTATTGTTGTTGCTGTTGCTGCTGCTCCTTGTTGCGCTTCTTGTTGGTTTTTGATATTTCTGCTATAAAGCGCCTACACAAATCCCATTGCAGTGTTGTCAACGCAAATTGGTTCAGAGAATTGTGTATTGAATATTGTTGTGTGTGTATGTGCTAGTGCGTGTGTGTGAGTGGCCACTATATGCGTGTGCATAGTTGAGTTTGTTTGTTGTTGTTACATCTGTTGTGCTTAATTACGCTTTACAATAACAACAACAACAACAACAACAACAACAACAACAACAGAGGCTAACTCTGCAGTACACATCGATATTAATTAATTTTTTTCCAACTCTTGGGACAAAGCAACCAATAAAAGCCAGAGGCGGTATCAATGCAGTAAAAATACCTTTTGACGGATTTTGAAATTAGGAAATATTGCTTTATATTTTTAATATGTGTGTAACAAGGATTTATCAAAATTTTCCACTTAGTTTTATTATGGCATAAGCTCAAAACAGAAATAATTTCTACGTAGAAAAGTGCAATGCCGCGAAAGACCTCAAATGTCTTGAAATGGCAATGAACAAGATACCTGAAAACTGATTCATCTGAAAAAACCCGTCTGAACCGGTCATCTGGAGCTCGAAAAATACAGTGATATTCCTGGAAAATATTTATTTAGGTGAATAAAAGTGTGAAGTGCCATCGCACAGAGCGATCATGTCATCAAAAATAAAAAACCAAACAATTTTATAAATTATGTTACCGTATATTTACTGGAGCTTATACCTTTAATATCAACAAATAGTTGAAAATTACAAAAATGGCGGACATCTGAATTTTAAGTACTGTTTATTTTAACATTTTCTTCTTTTTATAATGCTCAAAAAATTAAAAAAAAAACCGGCCAATATTATTTGAATTTAGGTTTAGGATCCAATAAATTTCATCTACTTTAAAATAAAAAAAAACCAAGTCAATCTATAAAGTAGTTCTTGAGTTATCGTGGAGATCATATGATTAAGAAAACATAGTTTTTCAGAAAACGCGTTTTAAAATTTGGTTAACGATTTTTTCGAGTTATTAGCTTTTCGTTAATTCAACGAAAAAACGCATCTAGCGACGTCTGGCGGTGCCTGAGTTAGCTATTCTTATTACTTAAAAAATATTGACGTGAGATACTCATTTTTTGTGAGATGCCCTTGAAGAGATATTCATAATATTCTTGAAAAAGATGGGCTCCTTTCTTATGAGATTACTTTTTTATGCAATCGTTATCAGCCAAACCGCTTTGGAAAAACATGCCACTTATTATAAACTATCGAATAATGGATAATGGAAAAAACAGTTCAGTTTTCTGGTCGAGTTTCATGAGAACCTCCCATTAGGGGCTACTCACAAATTACGTAACATGTTTCTGGTCAATTTCTTACCCGCCCCTCCTTTGTCACACTTCGTCACAAGAACCAAACCCATCCCCCCTCTCCCACCCGACGTAACGACCACTTTTACTCTATTGCATTTATTGGGTTTTCAGAATTCACGCTTTAGTTCAGAAAAAAAACTGTTTTTTGAAGCTGCTACATTTGCTGAAGGTGTTTCGAATGCCTTTTATACCTTTGCTAGATTTAAACATAGTATAAGCTGTCTTTTTCAGTTTGTGATCCGTTCGTTTTATTAGGTGTGTTTTATATTAATAAAAATGAAGGCAATATTAAAATACCATTAAGTTTTAGTAATATTACTAATTAGCTGCCCCCCACCCCCGCCATCCAGAAAGAGTTACGTAATTTATGAGCAGCCCTTTAATCGTTACATTTTTTTTTTTGTAGATACATATTTTTTTGATTTATATTCTAAAAAAACCTCAATATTATGCGCAAAAAATGAAAAATATCTTCCCAGGAACGCCATTTTGTCAATAATAATATTTTCCAAAAGTCAACGATTGAACGCCCAAGAACTCTTTACTAAACTGAAAAAAAAAATTTCTGCCAGACTCCTTAACTCCTGGATGCATTTTTCATTATTCATTATTCATTATTCATTATTCATTATTCATTATTCATTATTCATTATTCATTATTCATTATTCATTATTCATTATTCATTATTCATTATTCATTATTCATTATTCATTATTCATTATTCATTATTCATTATTCATTATTCATTATTCATTATTCATTATTCATTATTCATTATTCATTATTCATTATTCATTATTCATTATTCATTATTCATTATTCATTATTCATTATTCATTATTCATTATTCATTATTCATTATTCATTATTCATTATTCATTATTCATTATTCATTATTCATTATTCATTATTCATTATTCATTATTCATTATTCATTATTCATTATTCATTATTCATTATTCATTATTCATTATTCATTATTCATTATTCATTATTCATTATTCATTATTCATTATTCATTATTCATTATTCATTATTCATTATTCATTATTCATTATTCATTATTCATTATTCATTATTCATTATTCATTATTCATTATTCATTATTCATTATTCATTATTCATTATTCATTATTCATTATTCATTATTCATTATTCATTATTCATTATTCATTATTCATTATTCATTATTCATTATTCATTATTCATTATTCATTATTCATTATTCATTATTCATTATTCATTATTCATTATTCATTATTCATTATTCATTATTCATTATTCATTATTCATTATTCATTATTCATTATTCATTATTCATTATTCATTATTCATTATTCATTATTCATTATTCATTATTCATTATTCATTATTCATTATTCATTATTCATTATTCATTATTCATTATTCATTATTCATTATTCATTATTCATTATTCATTATTCATTATTCATTATTCATTATTCATTATTCATTATTCATTATTCATTATTCATTATTCATTATTCATTATTCATTATTCATTATTCATTATTCATTATTCATTATTCATTATTCATTATTCATTATTCATTATTCATTATTCATTATTCATTATTCATTATTCATTATTCATTATTCATTATTCATTATTCATTATTCATTAATTATTATTCATTATTCATTATTCATTATTCATTATTCATTATTCATTATTCATTATTCATTATTCATTATTCATTATTCATTATTCATTATTCATTATTCATTATTCATTATTCATTATTCATTATTCATTATTCATTATTCATTATTCATTATTCATTATTCATTATTCATTATTCATTATTCATTATTCATTATTCATTATTCATTATTCATTATTCATTATTCATTATTCATTATTCATTATTCATTATTCATTATTCATTATTCATTATTCATTATTCATTATTCATTATTCATTATTCATTATTCATTATTCATTATTCATTATTCATTATTCATTATTCATTATTCATTATTCATTATTCATTATTCATTATTCATTATTCATTATTCATTATTCATTATTAATTATTCATAATTTATTATGCAAAATACATCAGTCAGCATTCGTAATTAATCATACATAATTTATACATAATAAAGATAATTTTCCAGTTGCTGGTAACGTCACTGTTCTGTCCACTTCGAAAATATTTTGCAACAATATCGCCTGCTGTCATAATGAAATTCATATGCAGCGTATTGAACCTTTGTGATAGTAAAAACAACATCCAGAAATTATCAACATAGTAACATACATATTAAAAATCATAAGACTCATACCGTTAACACTTAAATAAGGTAAAGTTTTCATATATATCAAATGTTCGGCGAAAGAATCTCTGGAGTTATGCCACCAAATAAATTGGTGCTTTGCAATTGATATGTTCAATTTTATGTGGCTTGTTTTAAATACACACACAAGCACACATTCAAACACATACACGCATATGTACATGAACAAGTTGGTATGCATACGTTTACATTCATTCATTCCTGCTGTTGTACTGAATGTTGCGGCTTCAGTTGCGGCTTTATTGAGTTAACTACTGCTGAGTTGATGTTGTAAGCTTAACATCTGAAAAGCGTTGCTGGTTTTGCTGTCGGTTTATGCGTTGTGGTTGTATCTGACTGTGGGGCATTAAAAATATTGCTCGTAGTAGGCTGCCGACGAATGAGTTTACTTGAAATTATGTTAATAATTTATGTATTGTTTGAAGCGTTTGTGCTTAAATTGGAATAAATTAAAAATTTTAGTCAACATAATGAAAGTATTTAATGTGGCTGGCTTAAAGTGTTAAAATCTGGTGGCATAACTTTATTAATGAGAAAGTGTATGTGAAGAAAAAAAAATTTTATTGAATATTTAGATATAACGCAGGAAAGGAAAGATAGAGAAATAAAAGCTTTATAATAGCAAAAACTTTAAGAAATTTCTTACTTAACAATTCTTTGATTTGACTTGACATTATAAGCGATTTCATGTATATTTCGAAATAAAATAAATTTGTTACTTCTTTGATACGCGATAATATGTTAAAATTAAGTTAATTTTTTTAAATATTCAATGTTTCTTCTTAGATTTCCTTAACATACAGCATTAGTTAAGAAACAAATTCACTTTAAAGTTTTCACTATGCAAAAGTATCGAAAATTTAACCAGAGCGCGGGATCGCTGTTCTATGGCATTCTTCTATAGAGAAAAATATCAAATTTAACATTACTTATACTAAGAAAGTCCTAAAACTATGTAAAAAACATTTCTTCCGAGGATGGACTAATCTAAATTTTATCTTACTACATACCTTTAAGATCAACTTTTTTGATCAAGTGATCAATATGCAAAAAAAAAATATATTACAAAATATGAATACATACAATGCATAATTAGAAGATTAAAATTCAGCAAATGCAACGCATTCACTGTGAAGAATGGAACAAATGAAAAATCATTAAAAATTTTCCCCAACATCAAAACTAATTACATTTCGAGCATATTTTTGCTATCCGCCATAAACTGAATGAAATCACCATTAAAGGCCACCAATACCAAAAGACCACGAGTGGGAGGCAAGCACACTGATATACTACACACACACACACACACATACACATACAGAGACAATTGAGAAGCACCAGCATGTTCGGTGTTCGGAAGCCAAAACAGAAATCATTGCACTTCGATAGCAGCCAACGTAGCAATAAGACGAAGCCAAGCACAAAGCGAGCTACGACGAACAAACAAACTAACGAACAAACGAACGAACGAACGAAAGGAATGGTTACACCAAAGGACATAATGTAATAAAAAGCTACAATTTACGATCCATCACGTAGTTGTATCCGTTCGTAACTGTGCTGAGTGAGCGCCAAACAAAGGCATGACGATGCAAAAAATCCAAAAAAAAAAAAGAAACAAACGGAAAAATACACAAAACTAATGAAATAACAAGCAAAACGCAAGGACACAAGGACTAAAGCGGCACACTGCTATTCAACTCAACAGACACAAAAATATATACACAAGCACTCACACATACACAAAGATATGCAATAACAATGCATAGAAGCTTTGTTAGGTGCTACAGGTGCAAACAGCAACCAGCCAAAGCGGAATGCTCGACTGCCTGGCTTAGCAGCAAAAAAATTCAGCCAAGACAATGCCAGGCTTTCATGATGCCAGCTTGTCTAGTTATGTGCCTTTGGTGTGCTTCTGTGTGTTAGTGTTTCTTTTTTTCTTTAAACAATGCAAACATTAGCAAAAATAATAACAACAACAAACACTAAGAAGACCTGAAACAATACCCTGAATAAGTCTGTGCAAATGAATGTTTGGAGGTTTCATTGCATTGAGAAACGTGCTTGCAAGTTGTTACCGCCAATGGGCCGTAAATTGAAACGTGACCATGTTAGATAATAAAAATTTATAAAACCAAAAACGTTGTCAGGAATTTATATACGTTGCTACTTGTAATGTCACCTTCGAGGGCACACTTACATACATATTTGTGTAACATATTCATTAATTTTTTGTTTTAATTCGCTAAACACTTGTTTGCCTTATAAAATTTTCAGCTTTTTAGGGTGGGGCATAAAATTAACATAAATGTTAGAAAAATAAGAATTTGCTGTTAATTAAAGCTATGTTTAAGAGTGGAAGCAAGCTATAAAGTGCTTATTGATGTCTAAGAGTCGAAGTATCTGAAAATATGTGAAATTGCTTAAAAAATTTGATGATGTTAATAAAAGTAAAGTTCTAAAAATATATCTATAAAATTGGCAAAAACCACAAATGATAACTTTACAACGCACAGAAAGTTATGGTAGAGTACAGTGGTTGAAAAGTGGCGAAAAAATACACAAAATTAGAAATAACTGTAGCAAATCCAGCATAAAGATATAATCAAATTGGTTTTATTGGACTTCAACTTTAACTTAAACTTAAACTTTAACTTTAACTTTAACTTTAACTTTAACTTTAACTTTAACTTTAACTTTAACTTTAACTTTAACTTTAACTTTAACTTTAACTTTAACTTTAACTTTAACTTTAACTTTAACTTTAACTTTAACTTTAACTTTAACTTTAACTTTAACTTTAACTTTAACTTTAACTTTAACTTTAACTTTAACTTTAACTTTAACTTTAACTTTAACTTTAACTTTAACTTTAACTTTAACTTTAACTTTAACTTTAACTTTAACTTTAACTTTAACTTTAACTTTAACTTTAACTTTAACTTTAACTTTAACTTTAACTTTAACTTTAACTTTAACTTTAACTTTAACTTTAACTTTAACTTTAACTTTAACTTTAACTTTAACTTTAACTTTAACTTTAACTTTAACTTTAACTTTAACTTTAACTTTAACTTTAACTTTAACTTTAACTTTAACTTTAACTTTAACTTTAACTTTAACTTTAACTTTAACTTTAACTTTAACTTTAACTTTAACTTTAACTTTAACTTTAACTTTAACTTTAACTTTAACTTTAACTTTAACTTTAACTTTAACTTTAACTTTAACTTTAACTTTAACTTTAACTTTAACTTTAACTTTAACTTTAACTTTAACTTTAACTTTAACTTTAACTTTAACTTTAACTTTAACTTTAACTTTAACTTTAACTTTAACTTTAACTTTAACTTTAACTTTAACTTTAACTTTAACTTTAACTTTAACTTTAACTTTAACTTTAACTTTAACTTTAACTTTAACTTTAACTTTAACTTTAACTTTAACTTTAACTTTAACTTTAACTTTAACTTTAACTTTAACTTTAACTTTAACTTTAACTTTAACTTTAACTTTAACTTTAACTTTAACTTTAACTTTAACTTTAACTTTAACTTTAACTTTAACTTTAACTTTAACTTTAACTTTAACTTTAACTTTAACTTTAACTTTAACTTTAACTTTAACTTTAACTTTAACTTTAACTTTAACTTTAACTTTAACTTTAACTTTAACTTTAACTTTAACTTTAACTTTAACTTTAACTTTAACTTTAACTTTAACTTTAACTTTAACTTTAACTTTAACTTTAACTTTAACTTTAACTTTAACTTTAACTTTAACTTTAACTTTAACTTTAACTTTAACTTTAACTTTAACTTTAACTTTAACTTTAACTTTAACTTTAACTTTAACTTTAACTTTAACTTTAACTTTAACTTTAACTTTAACTTTAACTTTAACTTTAACTTTAACTTTAACTTTAACTTTAACTTTAACTTTAACTTTAACTTTAACTTTAACTTTAACTTTAACTTTAACTTTAACTTTAACTTTAACTTTAACTTTAACTTTAACTTTAACTTTAACTTTAACTTTAACTTTAACTTTAACTTTAACTTTAACTTTAACTTTAACTTTAACTTTAACTTTAACTTTAACTTTAACTTTAACTTTAACTTTAACTTTAACTTTAACTTTAACTTTAACTTTAACTTTAACTTTAACTTTAACTTTAACTTTAACTTTAACTTTAACTTTAACTTTAACTTTAACTTTAACTTTAACTTTAACTTTAACTTTAACTTTAACTTTAACTTTAACTTTAACTTTAACTTTAACTTTAACTTTAACTTTAACTTTAACTTTAACTTTAACTTTAACTTTAACTTTAACTTTAACTTTAACTTTAACTTTAACTTTAACTTTAACTTTAACTTTAACTTTAACTTTAACTTTAACTTTAACTTTAACTTTAACTTTAACTTTAACTTTAACTTTAACTTTAACTTTAACTTTAACTTTAACTTTAACTTTAACTTTAACTTTAACTTTAACTTTAACTTTAACTTTAACTTTAACTTTAACTTTAACTTTAACTTTAACTTTAACTTTAACTTTAACTTTAACTTTAACTTTAACTTTAACTTTAACTTTAACTTTAACTTTAACTTTAACTTTAACTTTAACTTTAACTTTAACTTTAACTTTAACTTTAACTTTAACTTTAACTTTAACTTTAACTTTAACTTTAACTTTAACTTTAACTTTAACTTTAACTTTAACTTTAACTTTAACTTTAACTTTAACTTTAACTTTAACTTTAACTTTAACTTTAACTTTAACTTTAACTTTAACTTTAACTTTAACTTTAACTTTAACTTTAACTTTAACTTTAACTTTAACTTTAACTTTAACTTTAACTTTAACTTTAACTTTAACTTTAACTTTAACTTTAACTTTAACTTTAACTTTAACTTTAACTTTAACTTTAACTTTAACTTTAACTTTAACTTTAACTTTAACTTTAACTTTAACTTTAACTTTAACTTTAACTTTAACTTTAACTTTAACTTTAACTTTAACTTTAACTTTAACTTTAACTTTAACTTTAACTTTAACTTTAACTTTAACTTTAACTTTAACTTTAACTTTAACTTTAACTTTAACTTTAACTTTAACTTTAACTTTAACTTTAACTTTAACTTTAACTTTAACTTTAACTTTAACTTTAACTTTAACTTTAACTTTAACTTTAACTTTAACTTTAACTTTAACTTTAACTTTAACTTTAACTTTAACTTTAACTTTAACTTTAACTTTAACTTTAACTTTAACTTTAACTTTAACTTTAACTTTAACTTTAACTTTAACTTTAACTTTAACTTTAACTTTAACTTTAACTTTAACTTTAACTTTAACTTTAACTTTAACTTTAACTTTAACTTTAACTTTAACTTTAACTTTAACTTTAACTTTAACTTTAACTTTAACTTTAACTTTAACTTTAACTTTAACTTTAACTTTAACTTTAACTTTAACTTTAACTTTAACTTTAACTTTAACTTTAACTTTAACTTTAACTTTAACTTTAACTTTAACTTTAACTTTAACTTTAACTTTAACTTTAACTTTAACTTTAACTTTAACTTTAACTTTAACTTTAACTTTAACTTTAACTTTAACTTTAACTTTAACTTTAACTTTAACTTTAACTTTAACTTTAACTTTAACTTTAACTTTAACTTTAACTTTAACTTTAACTTTAACTTTAACTTTAACTTTAACTTTAACTTTAACTTTAACTTTAACTTTAACTTTAACTTTAACTTTAACTTTAACTTTAACTTTAACTTTAACTTTAACTTTAACTTTAACTTTAACTTATGTTATCATTTTGAAATTGTATTTTTTCATTTAAAATTTTTTAATTTTTAAAATATTCCCGTATAAATTGATGACATTATGTTGTTATTTTATTAAAATTTCTTCTTATCTATTTTTTTGATCAATTAAAATCAAATCAAATTTCGTCAATCAATTTATATGTGAATATTTAAAAAATTGAAAAATGTTTTATGAAAAAATACAATTTGAAAATAATAACATTGTGATCAATTTTAAAGCGTGTCGATTTTTCCGGTGCAGCTACATAAAAAATTAAATAGTTTTTTTTTTCTTTCTTTCTGACCTGACCATCCCCTTAACACGAAGAAATCTATTATGTTTTTAATTATTGTGTTGTATGAGAGAAGGGCTTGTTTTTAAATAGATTATTTAAACGTATCTTATTTTGCAGCGATCTTATTTATCCAATTGGAACCAGTGTGCAGCGTTATACTGCGTAAAATTCGCTAATAAAAGTATAAAAATGTTGTCACACTTTTATATATATTTTTATGTTCTCCTTCAGAGAGCGGAAAAAATTAGTGCTCCATTTCAATTTTTATCATGTTATTGCTTTAACTTTGTTGTTCCGCTCGTCAAACATGCATAATAAATAACGCATACACGTTAAAACAGCTTGTATCCTAAAGCGGATGTCGTATAAAACTGCATTGTTGCTACACAAGCTCACACACGCAAACATAGTAGCACAACTATAGTCAACTGCTTATGTTTGAAATAAAATCCCTATAGGAACAAACTAACTTGTTTTTAAAAACAACTTATTAAAAAACTAATTTAAAATAAACCAGTATATGAACTACTTTGAATATTTTGACATGTTTTAATTGAAAATTTTTATTACATTACAAGCTTATATATATTTAACCATGTTATTTCATCAAATATTATTAACTTTAGGCCATCAGTAATAGTTTTCAATTGGTTATTTTAAAGTAATTACAAAAATAATTTAAATATAACTAATTTAACAAGTAGTTGAAAATATATGCAGACGAAAGTCAATTGACTTATTTAGCGGACATCACCATACAAAATAAGTTAGTTCGTTCTATGGAAAAAAGTCAGAATTTCAACTTGTTATGGTTGATAAAAAACTACTTTATCAACTAATTTTAAATTAGTTGATTTTCCTACAGGGATAGTCAACTGCTTACGTTTGAAATAAAATGTTACAAAGCTGAGAACACACATACCCTCACGTATACGTACACACTCACGTATACGTACACACAGCAATACGATACAATTCAAAATCGAAAATACAATTACAACAATTCGTATAACTTTACTGCACACAGACGTAAGTGCGGAGACAATATAGAAATAGCACATATGCACAATCCCACACATAATCATACACACCCACACTTGCATAAAGAAAGTATCAAATATCATATTGCTTGCGCAAACAAGCAACTCGTACGTAACTGTAGACAAAGAAATGGAAATTCAATTTGATTTATTGAAATTTGATATTTTCCACTGATACTACAAGCAAACAAAGAATGCGAAGCCAAGAGAACAAGGAACAACAGCTAGCATGTGTGTGAAGTTAAATTTGTCCAGTTGGCAGATGTCTAGGATGGAAAAGAAAGACTGAAAAAAAAACTAGTTGAAAATTGCAGATAAAATTATTGTTTTTTTACTGGTAAAATTTTTGCTGAAAGATAATTTTGTTCAAAAAAAAAAAAAGTTATTGAAAAATAATTGAAAGATGGCAGGAAAATAAAAAAAAAATAATGTTTATATTTGCTTTATAAACTTTTTGGTATTTATTTTTATAACAGAATATTTAAGCTACACTTTAAGGAAAAATGAAAATTTAATAATCAGAAATAACAATACAAAAGAAGCTTTGTCCCCATGTACTGTTTGAACTCATGATTTCTGATCTTTCGAAGAATGGAAAAAAGACAGATAGCATTATATTTCGGCAGCTTATAAACTTTTTTCCATCCAAGTACAAGTACTTGCAAAAGATTTCGATTTGCTTTTATAATTTTGATTAGATATGCGAGGTTCAAGAATTTCTCCAACAAGAACCCCGAAAATTTCTCTAAGGCGTTTTAGAAAGTTCCACATAAAGTATAATTTGCTTAACTTGCCAAAATAGGTTTCCATTTTAATTTCTTGAATTGGATCAAGTCTTACTTCTCTTCAATATAGAGTTTATAGAGTTTATTCAATATAGAGTTTGAGGAGATAAATGGTGCCAAATCGTATCACTTTATTGCCTTTATTCTGGAGCACCACAGTGGAGCATTCTTGGTCCTTTGCTTTTTACATTATTTATTTATGATATTAGTTTAATTTTATTAGTTACTAGCTTAAACCCGCCGCTTCGCCGGGTTTTCAAAAAGTTTTCATTCAAAAATTGATAGTGGGTAGGCTTGATTTTTCGCTACCAAAACGATTTTTTATTGTTTAAGTAATACTACAAATTATTAACCTTAAGATTGTTATATCATCTGATAGGAAATCGAAAACCTAAATTTTGGATTTAATTTTTTTTACAACAAAAACAACTTTTATCCAATTTTTTGGCTTAAACTAAAAATTTTTGAATATTTTTTAAAAAAATTTTTAAAAATATTAATACTTTGGTTTAGTAAAAATTTCAACTTATGTTTGAAGGATATTTTAACAAACAAAATTTTTCAAAAAAAATTATTGAAATCCATTGCAAACTGACTGAAATATTTGCCTTCAAAGCTAAAAGTGTGAATTTCAAGTCGTTTTTCTCTCATTCTCAGCTTATAATTAATACTAAAAAGATCTGGTACTAAAATTTTTCACAGTTTTCAAACTACATACATGATTTTGGTATCAAATTGAAGGAAATTTAAAAGCGTTTATTGATTTTGTTCTCGTTTAACCGAAGTGCAATTTAATCCATTAGGGCCGAAAGAAAACCATAAAAAACAGACATTTTTAGACTTGAAGCAACATTTTGGTGAAAACTATGTATGCCATTGAGCAGAAATAAGTTATTATTGCATGCTAATTTTACTTTTTTTAAAAAACTGGCACTAAAACTTTTGAAATATTATGCAGTATTTAATGAAAATTCGAGACGCATATATTTCCATATATTAACATTGGTTGTTAATGGGTTAAAATAAAGTATCCTATTGCACTCTCTGCTGACCTGTAAATATGTGTACAAAATTTTATAAAAATCTGAGTTGTCATTTAAACGTGATGAGTGAACATAAAAAGTGTCTACAGATTTATTAATAGTAGTATAAAGCACGGTTTAAACAAAATCTGGACGCACTTCACTGATGACGAAAGCGCCTCTTGTGGTGGATAGAGAAAACTTTTTACACAACACTGATAACAATTCTTCTACCGTTACTTGGTAGAATTTTCAGTTTATTTGCTTTTTAATTAGTGGTTTTATGAAAGATGGAGTTAGCCAACCGAAAACTTATTTTGAACAAATTAATTGAAAATCCGACATGGTCGGGATCAAAAATAGCTAAAGAACTAAAAATGTGTAGATCAACTGTGTACAGTGTAATAAAACGTTATAAAACAACTCTAAATGTAGACAGAGTAACAAAAAAGTGTAAAAAAACGGGAACACGTGACTCAAGCTTAAGATTAAAGATCATAAGATCAATTAAACAAAACCCTGGCTTATCAGATAATGATCGTGCCAAAAAATTTGGCACAAGTAAGAGTACGGCAAGATTAATACGTGTGCGGGCAGGAATAAAGTGTTATCGTGCCATCAAATACCCAAACCGTTCCGATAAACAGAATTTAGTTGCTAAAAAACGAGCAAGGCTACTCTACGATAAGGTTTTGACGAAATTCAAAGGGTGCATAATAATTGATGACGAAACGTATGTAAAATTTGACTTTAAACAAATTCCAGATCAAAAATTTTACTGCTCAAACATGCGTGGAAATGTTGACCCCAAATACAAGTATGTCAAAGTTGATAAATATTCCAAAAAATGTATGATTTGGCAGGCCATTTGTAGTTGTGGCCTAAAGAGTCGAGCATTCGTTACGTCTTCTACTATGACAGCTGATGTTTACATAAATGAGTGCCTCAATAAGCGTTTGCTACCATTTATTAAACATCACCGTTCTCCTGTAAAGTTTTGGCCAGATTTAGCCAGTTGCCACTATGCCAAGAGAACCATGGAATGGTACCAAAGCAACAAGGTTGACATAATCCCAAAAATTATGAATCCACCGAATTGTCCCAAGCTTCGACCAATTGAAAAATTCTGGGCGAATGTAAAAAAGAAATTGAAGAGAAGTGGTGGAGCTGTTAAGAAAGCGGATTCACTGTTGCTGAAATGGAACCAATTTGCAGCAAAAGTCACTCGAGCAGATGTTCAACGGCTGATGGGGTCCATCAGGAAGCATACGCGAAATTTCATACATGATATTGAAATATAAATTTTGTTTTAATGACATTGTGGAGACAGTAAAATAACTATTCTGTTGATATAAAAATCCTTTCCCTACAAGTTTTATTTTCAAAAATATAGTGGTTCTTATGAGTCCAGATTTTGCTTAAACCAAGCTTTAGATAGTATAGATAAGATTTAAATGATGCCGCTCTTCTACAGGGCACGGTTGCCACCTTTGTGGGATAAATCCCACAAATTTTAATTAATAAATAAATTAAATCAAATAAATTTGAGGTTATTTTTAATTGTCGTGGGAAATGGGAACTCCCATGGTTTTTTTTAATTAAGTGTGGTTTTTTTTAATTCATGTGAGATTTTTCTTTTTTTATGGGATATTTTTGTTTTGTTTTTAAAATCGATGAAAAAATTGACATTTATGCATGAAAAAAAAGTATACATTTAAGATTCAGTTGCTGCTGACGTTCTTATGCTTGGTGCTTTAGTTCATGCCGAAATCACAAACGCACCATCTTGTTGTTTCTTGTAGGTATACAGGCGGACATGTTCGCGAAATTGGTTGGCTTGCGAGAATGTTTGCCTGTTTGTGGCGGTGTTGGTGGACCAATTTGAAGGTTCGTCAGTTTGTGAAGACAAAATCAAAAAGTTTTGATTTCGTGCAGCCAAACCAATAAGTTGTATAACAAGTCAAGCAGTAGATAGCGTTGTTCACATACAAACTTATCGTTTTGGATTTTGGGCTGTTCAAATTAATTTTTTGTGTACATTTTATGAGAAATTCCAACAAATTTATTAATTATTTTTAAAAAACTTTGTGTTGAATAGAAATGAACAGGATGAATGAACAGGAACAACACATTTATCAACAAATATATCAAACAAAAAATTTTACGTCCACACTTACGATACTATCGAAACTGTGTCTTTTTTTTATGTCCTTGGTATTTACTGTATTCATTTTTAATAGAGGAGGGATTTTTTTGAGGTTAATTTATATACGAATGGGATTTTTCGTGGTTTTTTTTTGCGTGGGATTTTCGTGGTTATTTTAAAAGTGCGTGGGATTTTTTTGTGTTTTTTTTTTTTTTAATTGCGATGGGATTTTCTTGTCAACTTTGTACAGTGGGAATTTTCGTGGTTATTAATTTTGCTACAGTGGGAAAAAGGTTTTTTTTTTTGGGAATTTGAGGTGGCAACCGTGCTACAGGGTGACCTTATTTTGCATGGAGAATATTGAATTTTTATCGTTATATTTCAATAAGCGCTTTAGAAGTGTATAATCCCAGCAAACCATACCTCGGTAGAAAAATTTTACTATAGTGTAATGATATTGTTACGACATCTTATATATACGTGATGTCGTCCCGATAGAACAGTTAACAATAGCATTTCGATATCATAACGACATCTTTATTACAAGTTTCTAGATATCATCATGATATTATGGTATAATAACGATGAAATTTTGATATCGTAACGATATCTATATTAGACAAATACTAGATATCATAACGATAGTATAATATCGATATTATTGCGATATCGTAACGATATCTATACTATTATACAAAATTGAAGTGGAAATTTTTGTTTCCAAAAAAACTGGGTCGATTGTTATGAAAGAAGTTTTAAAATGTCATATTTGTGCTACAGCATAGCATAGGGGTACTTTTATTTCGAAATTAAAATAAAAAGTATGTTGAATCAAAGTGATAAGTTTTTAAAGAATTCCTCTACGATGCCACGAATTGCTTGATTGTTTTCTATCCACGTGTTTGTGTTGCGATAATTTCAATAAACTCCGTGTTGTTCTCTATTCTCTTTTCCTCTTAGCCAGCACAACACAACATAAAAAACAGATGAGCCACGCGCAAGGCGAAAAGAGAGATACATATAAATGCAGTGTTGAGCTGCAAAGCAAAACAAAACAAAAGCAAAAAAATTTTTTTTATATCGTTTCACATGCATTGTCTTAAAGGCTGATGTCGCACGGTGATAGTTTGAAAGGAGTTTAAAAGTTTTTGTTAAAGGAAAAAACGTGTTAACGCTCTTTATTAATAATAAAAAAAAAAAATGTCCGTGACGAAGCCGCTAGTTTATAATAAATAAGTACTAAAGCACGGTTTAAACAAAATCTGGACGCACTTCACTGATGACGAAAGCGCCTCTTGTGGTGGATAGAGAAAACTTTTTACACAACACTGATAACAATTCTTCTACCGTTACTTGGTAGAATTTTCAGTTTATTTGCTTTTCAATTAGTGGTTTTATGAAAGATGGAGTTAGCCAACCGAAAACTTATTTTGAACAAATTAATTGAAAATCCGACATGGTCGGGATCAAAAATTGCTAAAGAACTAAAAATGTGTAGATCAACTGTAAAACAACTCTAAATAAAGACAGAGTAACAAAAAAGTGTAAAAAAACGGGAACAGGTGACTCAAGCTTAAGATTAAAGATCTTAAGATCAATTAAACAAAACCCTGGTTTATCAGATAATGATCGTGCCAAAAAATTTGGCACAAGTAAGAGTACAGCAAGATTAATACGTGTGCGGGCAGGAATAAAGTGTTATCGTGCCATCAAATACCCAAACCGTTCCGATAAACAGAATTTAGTTGCTAAAAAACGAGCAAGGCTACTCTACGATAAGGTTTTGACGAAATTCAAAGGGTGCATAATAATTGATGACGAAACGTATGTAAAATTTGACTTTAAACAAATTCCAGGTCAAAAATTTTACTGCTCAAACATGCGTGGAAATGTTGACCCCAAATACAAGTATGTCAAAGTTGATAAATATTCCAAAAAATGTATGATTTGGCAGGCCATTTGTAGTTGTGGCCTAAAGAGTCGAGCATTCGTTACGTCTTCTACTATGACAGCTGATGTTTACATAAATGAGTGCCTCAATAAGCGTTTGCTACCATTTATTAAACATCACCGTTCTCCTGTAAAGTTTTGGCCAGATTTAGCCAGTTGCCACTATGCCAAGAGAACCATGGAATGGTACCAAAGCAACAAGGTTGACATAATCCCAAAAATTATGAATCCACCGAATTGTCCCAAGCTTCGACCAATTGAAAAATTCTGGGCGAATGTAAAAAAGAAATTGAAGAGAAGTGGTGGAGCTGTTAAGAAAGCGGATTCACTGTTGCTGAAATGGAACCAATTTGCAGCAAAAGTCACACGAGCAGATGTTCAACGGCTGATGGGGTCCATCAGGAAGCATACGCGAAATTTCATGCATGATATTGAAATATAAATTTTGTTTTAATGACATTGTGGAGACAGTAAAATAACTATTCTTTTCCTACAAGTTTTATTTTCAAAAATATAGTGGTTCTTATGAGTCCAGATTTTGTTTAAACCGTGCTTTAGATAGGGCCGTGATATCGCAACGATATCATGATTCCAAAAATACTCGATATAATTTCTCGGTACCCATATTTCGATAAAATAAATTTCAAAACTTTTTTCGTTAAATAGTTTTAAGTATTTTCGCTTTAAATGTATTATTATTTTACAGCTATGGCTTGGCTAATTTTTAAAATTTAATTTATTTGTGTTTCTCTAGCGTATGCTTTCAAAGCAAGTTATAAAATTTGCAGAAGAAATTCCTTAGCATTTAAGTGTTCCAAAAACATGTTTTCATTTTTATTAACAACAAGTTACATTTTCATTTTTAATTATGTTTTCAATTTCTAAAAACACTTTGTTATAACTACTTTAACTTTTAAATTATTTCTAGATTTAAGTCACCAAAAATAATTTTATCAAAAATATTTTATTTAAAACTTAGTTTTTGAAAATTTTAAGAAATAATCGATTGTGTGAATGCATGAACCTTTCGTGTAACATAATTATTTTTCAAAAAATAAAGTATCGAAACGATATTAACACTATTTAAATAGCAAAATTATTTGCAATATCGTTTCTTTATCAAGGATTAATATGTTTTTGATATCTCTAACGATATGTCCATTTATTATTCTTCATTTATGAAGGAAAATTGCGTTTTTTCGATATCAGTACGATATCGTCTCATGAAGTGTAAACGTAGAAGCTATCATCTTTACGATATCATCTCGATATCAAAACGACATTGAAATTTTGATATCGGAATTAATATGTTGTCGATATCGTTTTTAACTAAAACAGGACTTTTTCGATATCATCTCGTGTATAGTTTTCGATAGAAATGAACACCTTTGCGATATCATCTCGATATCGAAACAATGTCGTTTGGTTTGCTGGGATATTTATATAACAAAAAAAAAGTGCATAATTTTACCATTTTTTACGTATTTCGTCTATGGTACTCTCTATATAAATTATAGAACATATAAATTATATCGTTTCAAAATCTATACCCTGCTTACTTTTCTGCGTAGAAATAGCTCACAATATTCTTATTCTTAAATTCTGATTTGTTTGTATAAATCTTTTGTTAGGTCAGGGTTAGAGAATGCTTCATTAATAATGAGTTCTTTCTATTTAATTTATTCCACTCAATTGGAAAAAAAAACTTAGGTATTTTTTGCGTCTTGTGCTTCGTTTTTTGAACTTTGAAGAACCTTTGCCTTCCTATGATGCGCGAATTATCCTATGGAGCTTGAAAATTCACAAAAATAGACAAGAGTTACTATGTTAACATTTATTCATGATCTTATGTCAGGTCAAAACGACTGTGACCAGTTATTACAATTTGTAAACTGTAAACATTACTGCAAGAATGAAATTCATAGAACTCATAATGATGCACTTAATGAGCCTATTCATTATAATTTTATAATGAATTATCTGTGGAAAATAACAGAGATCTTGCCTTTTCGAAATTTTCTTTTAAGAATTTGCTTAATATCTTACTTAGTAATGAATTTTTTTTTTTAGCTGCTTATAACATTGCTCCATAAAATTTAAAAGTGTTGCGATCTGTATATTAAAACAGTCAACTATGATGTAAAATAGGACGTTGATTTCAAGTATCAGCTCTAAAAATCATTCTGTAATAACGTTTTTTAGTTATTTATAGGTCACACAGGCCACAAAAAAAAAAAAAGTAATCTGAACCCGGGCATTGTGTTAGTAGTTTATATGTATTTTGATTCGCTGACAACAAATCCGATGGTAAGAAATTAAACGGTAAGAAATATCCTTAAAATTGAATGCGAAATGCGGACAGTTTATATATTGGCCGTAAAGATAAAACTGGACTGTGTACTTGCACTTTGCTTCTAGACTCCGACTTCTTTGGTGTGAAATCAATCTATGTTCCCCCCTTGAGTCTTACTAGCGAGCCTTATGCAATCTGTTTAGGCTTCTGAGCCTCACTTCCGTTGAATTTTAATTTAAAATCAGAATCTGAGTCTGTATTCAGGGCACCTCCACATGGTGACAGTGAGCAACAGTATTATACCGGCAGAGCCCTGGATATCGACTTTTGCGCTGTCATGGCAGGCACAAGTAGGAGTTTTACGAAGCAGGCGTTCGGAACTCTAGTTTCGACGGCTGGACAGGTCTTCAAAGGTAGACAACTTGGCCTTTCAGCAGTATAACACTGTGGAACAAATTCAGGTTAGCAAAAGTTAGGTCGATTCTGAGAGTGAGGGGTGAAAATAAAGGCTAAATGAGAAAACCCGTATCAAGGCATTTGTTTATGTTAGTTCGAAAAAGCTATAACTCGTCGACTAATTGATATTTTTTCAATCTGTAAAAGCCAAATTATTGCTAGAGACCTGTGCAATTTGGTGGTGCTTATGAAGCAAAATGTTGGAAAAATTGTTTTTTTTTCATGCTTTTTGAAAATATTTTCGACAAAACTAAGTCTTTTTTCCTTTCTGTTTGATTTATAATATGCTTCTCAGTTTCTTCAATAAATTTCATTTGAAAAGAAAACAATCATAATACAAAACTTGCGTTTTTCAGCTTAATATTAATTTACTTCTCATTTTTTATGTACCAATTTTGTTCAGTGTTGGTTTTGAAGAAACATTGAAAAAGAAATTATAAAAATATGGAAAAAAATATAACTTTGAAATGTTAGTTATGAAAAGTTTTAAGTAAAAAAATTAAATAAATTAAATTAATGATTTGGCCAGTTGCCGTTTAGCAGGCGGCTGTGGATCAACATCACTGCTCTCTCTTATATCTTGGACGAAAGGTGGATAATTTCGTCCAACAGATATTCTGGAATTTCATCTTTGTCTTCCCCTTCTTCTTCTTTCTCCTCGTCTTCCTCTTCTTCAAAGGTGTTTTTATACCACCAACAAATTTCAGCAAGTATTGCATCTGGAGATTTCTTTCCTCTGTACCTGAAACGAAAATAGTTTTCAATCGTTAACATGTTTAAATTGTGCACTCTAACAAAGATATTAGAAAAATCTAAGAATTCAAAATATGCACACTAAGGTGGGTCACCAAAAAAAGTTTGGTTTGTTAACGACTTTTTTGAAAGATCCTATTGAGAGGATTTCAGACCAGAAAAAATTTTTTTTTTAAGTGGTCTACATTAACAACCAAAACGGTCTTTTTGTTATAACTCGGTTGTTTGATGTTCGATTTTGAAAAAAAGTATATTTTTAGAAAGATCTTAAAAATGCTAACAATCCGTAGTCAGAGGTCTTTGACCCTTGAGGTCATCTTCAATAAAATAATTCAGTTTTTAACTTTTTTTTCACTACGACCCCCAAAACTTTGCCCATTTTATATTTTGTAATTAAAGTTCATTTTTGAGCTCAAAAATTAAATTTTAAGCGCGTGTAACTTTTTTTCCTATGAGTGTAATTAAAAAATTTCTTCACACGGACCTATTGATTTTTTATGAACTTTAATTACAAAATATAAAATGGGCAAAGTTTTGGGGGTCGTAGTGCAAAAAAAGTTAAAAACTGAATTATTTTATTGAAGATGACCTCAAAGGTCAATAAATTTTGACTACGAATTGTTAGCATTTTTAAGATCTTTCTAAAAATATACTTTTTTTTTCAAAATCGGACATCAAATAACCGAGTTATAACAAAAAGACCATTTTGGTTGTTAGTGTAGACCACTTAAGAAAAAAATTTTTTGTGTTCTGAAATCCTCTCAATAGGATCTTTCAAAAAAGTCGGTAACAAATCAAATTTTTTTTTTTTCCATAGGGGTCGACCCGCCCTAATGCACACTCTATAGTTACCTTATTTCAAATGGAAGCGCAGTTTGGTGATAACGTTCGCCTTGCTCATCAGATTCAGTTGGCGAGTTGACCACATCATTGGTATACCAAAAGGCATAGCCATCTTCTTTTTACTTTTCCATTGCATAAGAGTTGAATAGCGTCAGTTGCGAGAAATATTGTTTATAGGCTTCCAAAAAAAAATCACTCGCATTGCCAAAGTTTTCATCGCTTGCTATGAAACGTCCACAAACATTACAAAAATGGTCCATTTTATATTTTGATTCCGACATATTTAATACGGTATATATTATACAATGTTTTCTTTGTTATTTTTATGACACCGATGCACTTAACTAAAATCACTCACAAAATGAAATAACTTCCAAAAAAGTTAGTAGCGAATTTTATCACGACCGAGCGAAAATTAAAAGACATCAGCTTCTGCTGAGTTTCGAGTCTTAACTGAATCTTTATTTTTGAAACTAGTTCGCTTGAACGAAATAAAAAAAAATCGCTACCTGTGCGGTGTTTGAAAACATAAAAGTTGTTTTACTAATTCCTAAATCTTGGAACTTCCCTTTTTAATTACTTCTCCCTAAATCGCTATTTAATTAATGGTTTTGGGATTTTTAACGCAAATTATCGACTAAGACCATTTTCTTTTCAAATGAAATATATTGAAGAAACTGAGAAGCATATTATAGATCAAACTGAAAGCAAAAAAGACTAAGTTTTGTGGAAAATATTTTCAAAAAGCATGAAGAAAAAATAATTTTTCCAACATTTTACTTCATAAGCACCACAAAAATTTTCTAAATCAATTTTATAAATTTAATTGTTGCACAGGTCTCTAGCAATAATTTGGCTTTTACAGATTGAAAAAATATCAATTAGTCGACGAGTTATAGCCAAAAAACCATATAAGCAATATGCTGAAAATCGGCATTTGACTGCAAAGTTCGAAGGTCGATTAAAAAAAAAAATTCCAACTAACATAAACAAATGCCGCGATACGGGTCTTCTAATTTAGCCTCTATTTTCACACCTCACTCTCAGAATCGACCTAACTTTTGCTAACCTGAATTTGTTCCACAGTGTAATGCTACAAGAAGACACGAGTGCGATGGAGACCTGCATGTTTTGTTTTTTTTATATATGTGGTTAATTTGAAGTAGTTAAGTAGCTATCAAAAGAGGAATGATACTTCCGTAATACTCTAATCGCATTTATAAGGGGCATCCCCCGAATGTTGGTTAAGCTTAAAAAATATATGGTGTTCAGTGTTGTATAGTGAAACAACAGCCACCCAGTTTTTTTAAATTTTGACGCTCATTCAGTCATGCAAGGTAAATAGAAGGAGGATAACTAGTTTATTTTATTAACATTCTTTCCTGCAGTGCAAAAAAAATTTTTTTAAAGCAGCCCGTCTTCATACCGCTACTAGATCAAGATCTTTCTTTTTTTTTCATAAAGCCAATTGGTATTTTTAACATGGCGCAACAGAACAAGATATTATTATAATTTTATGATTTGAGTAATACGAGTACTCCTATAACAATTTCACCTAAATAAGCCTTAAGTAAAGTTTTGTAAAAGGAATTTATATAGGAAGGATAATTTAAGCAATCTTTGAAACAAGTTTTATAAAAGGTCTATGCAAGGAAAAAAGGCGTATGAAAGTATTTCCTTTATACAAGAACTTATATAAAATTTGGTCTAAGGTTTTTATTCAAGGCTTATTCGGGAATTGAGAAAAAAGAATGTAATTGTTGTTAGTATCTCCTTTTCTACGTTTCATTATTTCATTTTATTTAGCACAGAAAACTTATACATTTTAAGAATCTTTGAATATGTACCATGTTCCAACCAGCACGGACTTAACTTGGATCCTATGTATCGCCAGCCGCACGCGCTACCCACTCGTCTGTTCAGGACTTTGCTCGCGCGACGTTGAAACTTAGTAAGTATTTTCCTTGAACTCCCTTAAGTACAATTTTAGAAAGCTCTCGATTGCAATCATTTCATATATGCACTTAATTTCAACTCAATAAATTGACTCGATAGCCCAGTAGTTAAAGTAAACAGTTAAGCAACAGATAGATCCACGGTTCAAACCCGCGCTCAGACGAAATTTTTTTTTAATTTTTGAAATTGTTTTTTTTTATGATAGTGAATGTTTTTTTACAGGGGAACAGGGGGCGAACCTTCACATGGCAACGTGTCTGACCGCCTCAACCTGGCGAGGCCAGCATTATCCATATCGAAATCGTCTCAAGTCGACTCAAACCTCCACGTGGTGTTCCCTGGGCAACGGCAAACTGGCATCCGTCAGTTTGACGGCTAATTTGAGCGGCGGGTCACTCCATAGACCTTAACATGGAATGTGCGCAGGGTTTGGGTCCCGCCACATTACTTCTGCCCAATGAAAACTAAACCAGCCTCGGATAAGAACCCCAATTACGTTGACGACCACCGCAAACGAAAAACGTACAATGATTTACGGATATGCACCTGGAATGTCCGAAACCTTTATAGGGAAGGTGCCATTACCCAACTGGCGGAAGCCCTCAAATCGATAAAGGCTGACATCACCGCCATCCAGGAAATGCGATGGAAAGGGCAAGGCTGCTCTAAACAAGCACACTGTGATATCTACTACAGATGCCATGCGGAGAGGCGCGAATTTGGAAGTGGATTCGTTGTTAGCCGGAAACTACGTCACCTTGTTTCCCGGTTCACACCTGTCAACGAAAGATTGGCCACGATCCGCATCAAGGCAAAATTTTTCTCCATCAGCCTTATTTGCGCGCACGCCCCGACGGAGGAAAAGGACGAAGCCGTCAAAGACGCTTTCTACGCTAGCCTTGAGGACGTAAACGACCACCTTCCGGTCCATGACGTGAAAATAGTCCTCGGCGATTTTAATGCGAAAGTCGGAAGGGAAGGCATCTTTGGCCCCACTGTCGGTCAGTTCAGTCTTCATGAGCCCTCCACGAACAACGGTCTAAGACTGATTGACTTCGCCGCGGCGCGAAACATGGTAGTTAGTAGCACCAGATTTAAGCACCTCGACATCCACAAGGCCACCTGGCTGTCCCCGGATCAAAAAACGCGAAACCAAATTGATCATGTTGTAATCGACGGAAGGCATGCCTCCAGTGTTCTAGATGTGCGTACATTTCGGGGGGTCAACATTGACTCCGACCATTATCTTGTTGCAGCCAAGATCCGCATACGATTATACAATGCGAAGAACATACGCACAGGAATGCAACGAAAGCTAGATGTCGCTAAGCTGCAATTACAACGGACTGCCGAAGCCTACTCCGCTCAACTCTCGGTTAAGCTCAACCAACCAACCTCTGGACCCGACGACGCCGGCGGACTTTGGGCGCATATATCCCACTCCATGCGCGCTGCCGCTGAAGAAGTCATTGGTTTCCGGCGCCCGCAACCTCGGAACCAATGGTATGATCAGGAGTGTCGCATTGCGACTGCAGTAAAAAACGCCGCATATAGAAAAACGCTGCAGTCAGCTGCAACGCGAGCCGTGCGAGAAAACTACCGCGAAAAGAGGAAGGAAGAGAGGCGCCTTTTCAGACGCAAGAAAAGAGAGCAGGAAAAGCGTGAGCGTGAGGAACAAGAGGTATACCAGGGCAAGAAGGATGCACGAAAATTCTATCAACAGGTTAAGCGTCTAACCCAAGGTTTCAAGCCCGGAGCATCCACTTGTAGAGACGAAAATGGAGATCTGAATACGGATACGCAGTGTGTGCAGAGATTGTGGAGACGGCACTTCTCCAATTTACTTACTGGCAACGATTTCACCAATCCCGCCCATGGAGAGCGCAGTCCAGAGCTACCAATCAACAATGACGGAGTGGAAGTACCACCACCTAGCCATGATGAGGTTCGAGTTGCTATCCAACGACTCAAAAACAACAAAGCAGCGGGTGCTGACGGCCTGTCAGCTGAATTGTTTAAAACCGGCGGCGATGAATTGATAAGGCGCATGCATCAGCTCATCAGCAAAATATGGCTAGAAGAAAGCATGCCCGACGATTGGAACCTCAGCGTACTGTGCCCTATACTTAAGAAAGGAGACCCAACAATCTGCGCAAGTTATAGAGGTATCAGTCTTATTTCCATCGCATATAAGGTTCTCTCAAGCGTACTGTGTGAAAGATTAAAGCCAATTACAAAAACACTGATTGGACCTTATCAGTGTGGCTTTCGACCTGGTAAGTCCACCATAGACCAGATTTTCACGCTACGACAAATCCTGGAGAAAACCCACGAAAATCAAATTGACACACACCATCTCTTTGTCGATTTTAAAGCTGCGTTCGATAGCCCGAGAAGGGATTGCCTATACGCAACAATGTCTGAGTTCGGTATACCTGCAAAGTTGATCAGACTTTGCAGAATGACGTTGAGCAACACACGCAGCTCCGTCAAGGTAGGAAATGACCTCTCCGAAACCTTCAATACCGAAAGAGGTTTCAGGCAAGGCGATCCACTGTCTTGCGATCTCTTCAACATCATCATGGAGGGGATCGTACGAAAGGCCGGTGTGCATCGTAATGGCACCATTTTCTATAAAGGTGTCCAGCTCCTTGCGTACGCTGATGATATTGATATTGTTGGCAGAACCAAGAGAGATGTTACCGCTGCTTTCGCCGCTATCGAAAAGGAATCAGCCAAAGTGGGTTTGACGATAAATGAGGGTAAAACAAAGTATATGCTGTCTACAAACAAGGGAGCGCGGCGTTTAGACTCCCACGTTTCATCCGGCAGCTATAACTTTGAAGTAGTCAAGGAGTTCGTTTACCTTGGCAACGCCATTAATACTAAAAACGAAATCAGCCTGGAGATAAAGCGAAGAACAATAATTGCTAATAGGTGCTACTACGGGCTCAGTAAGCAACTAAGTTCCAGAGCCCTCTCTCGATCGACAAAACTAACTCTCTACAAGACGCTCGTTCTACCTGTGCTGCTTTATGGCGCTGAGGCATGGGTAGTTTCGCAAACTGACGCAGCCGCTCTGGGGGTATTCGAGAGAAAAGTTCTTCGCAAAATCTTCGGTCCTGTTCGAGTCGGCGATGACTATCGCATCCGAATGAACCACGAGCTGTATGAGCTCTACGATGACATTGACGTAGTTCGGCGTATAACTGTGAAGCAACTACGCTGGCTGGGTCATGTCCATCGTATGAACGACGAAGCTCCAGCGAAAAAGGCGCTCGAGGCGAGGGTCGCTGGTCAACGACGACGAGGGAGACCATGCCTCCGATGGATGGACCAGGCTGAGGAAGCCCTAACCGCACTTGGTGTATCCGATTGGAGAAGGCGCGCGCAAAGCAGAGGCGCCTGGCGAGAGCTGATGAGGTCGGTTGAAACCCGGACACGGGTTGTTACGACCAACTAAGTAAGTAAGTAAGAATGTTTTTTTATTTAAGTCAGGAATTTATAATGTTATTGTTTTCACAAACTGAAACTTTGTTTATCAAAAAAAAAAAACTAATAGAGTTTTCTCTTCTAAAAAAAAATGTTACCCTCAAGAATGGTAATATTTTTATGGTGTTACTCCCATCCCTAAAAAATGGCAACATTTATTGGTCCACTGGTCCTACGTGCGTTTTACAAATTACAAGTACTGCGACCAAAATTTGTAAAAACTTCTTGCTATTAAAATCAGCTGTTTCACAGGGTGGCATGCCACACCGTCATTTTATAGAGTGTAGAAAGTGGAACACTTTTGCACTGCCAGAGTGTAACAATTTTCACAAAAAAACGCAATACCCCATTAAGGTGTAGCCTACTTTTAAGAAAAGAACAAAATATCTTGACAGCCCTAGCTTAGTGCAGAATAAGTGTAACATTTTTTCGAGAAAAGAAAACGCTAAAAGCTTGAGTAAAAATCTTCTTGACTACTTCCTAAAATCTATCATTGAATAAAGTTTTATAAAGAAAATTATACAAGAAATTTAAGTTTTACAAGGTTAAAGGCTTTCACAAGGTTCTTTTAAGAAAAGCATGAATAATTACTTTTATACAAGGCACTTTCAAGTTGAGAATGAATAACTTCAAATATTTAGGTGAAATTATTATGTGGTTCTGCAGGTTCAATCCTCTCAGCAAAGACGACAGACCGCAATTTTATTGCAATTTATTTTTTAAATTCACAAATATTTAAAAGAAAAAAATCGTTAAAAAAACTTTTTAGAATCAATTTCTCTTTCCCGCTCCATGCTCGCATTGAACCGCGGCTACAATTTCAACATGCTACCATCGCACCATTGCCTCTCTTGTTATCAAGCGAACAACATATGAATAAAGCCGAAAGCAGGCTTTGCAGACCTACTAAGCTTAACATACTTAACTTAGCATCTGACATACTGAAGAAAGCTGTCGTTTTTTTCTCAACTACACCCGAAATAAATATGGCGTCTTTTTTTCGTAGTTTTTCGGCGTTTAAACAAAGGTAGGCTGTGAAACATCTCAGGTATTCAAAAGATTATTTTTTTAAGATTTTTTCTTTTACGAAGTCCCCTCCCCACAGCCATTCTCATGAACCAAAAGCTCTCTATGCCACTGGTACCTGTTATCATAGAGAAGTAACTCTCTTGAATTTTCATATTTAAATCAAAGCTTTCGGCTCCTAAACGTCACTGAAACTAAGACCTTAGATTTTGACAAAAGTGATGATCTTACTGTCTGATTTTATACCTGTCATGGAATACATTTTCATGATTACAAAGCAAGTCACTTTATCATCAGTCTTTTTGAATTGAATCTTTTTTAGCCACGTATATAAAAACACAGGGAATTAGAATTGGAGTAAAACCGATGAAACGAAATGTTTCAATAACAAACAAGCAACAACATAAATTCGCCTCACTCGGCAGCTTAAAGTTTAAGAGCATTATTTTTGACAATTTGATAAAGCATTTGCAAGTAATGTAGCATACATGACTTAATAAACTATTCAAAAATTTATTCAAAAGTAAGCATTAAATTAAAATATATATACCAATTAAAATTAAAATATGTACACGAAAGGGAATAAAAAAAAAAAAAATATATAAAAACATATTATGAAATGTCTTGAAATAACATATTATGAAATAAATGTCTGTAATACTCATAATAAAATAAAGGGAAAAAAAATCAACTATCAGAGGATATACTATACGAGTGGGCAGCGTCAACTAACAAAGAAGTTCCAATCCAAGGCGGTAATATAAGACTTACTACTGTGATAAATTAATACCGAAACATTTATTGCATAATAATGTGATGACTTAAAAACAAAAAAGTTTAAGATGACTTACCTCAAAATTTCTGCTTCCTAGTTGTATGTCTTCCTCATCACTGTCAAACTGTAGAGAATTTGAAAAATAAAACTTTCTTGACTTCCATTACATATGAAGAACATTTTTTAGTTTAACTGAAACTCAAACATTTTTTAAGTTTCTGTCACAATTTAAGAACTTTGTAGTATACGCAGCAGCTCGATCTTCAGCTCAAGCATGACCAAACTGAAAAGGAAACATTACAAAATTCTTATAATTAACAAAAGAACAGGTAAGAAAGATCTCCAAGGACCTTACATCACATGCCAGTCTTTCTCACTGCTGTCAGTGCATTGAGTGACTTTTGCGATGCTCCAACAATGATGAATGCATCGAATGTTATACAGCTGGGAAAAATGCATACCGTTCGTTTTGATTTGTTTTGTTAAAACTTTTTGCATTTGCACACTTACCACTTTTGACTAGCTAGCAACCGACAATCGACGACAACGTTCTGCTGCAGCTTCATACAACTTCAACTTCAATTGCAACTTTCTTGAAAACTTTACGATTTTGTCATTACATTGGAAAGGAATGCTGCCTGTCGCTTGGTTATGTCCGGAAAATCTTGGCGTACTAATTCCCACTACGAATTCTTGTCTCGAGTGACCTCACTTTAATAATTCAAAATGCAAAGTGCGGCAAGTGGGCGTGCACTGGCGGAGAAGAATTTCTATGCAGCTTTGAATACGTGCAGAGCAAAGGATTGCATTTTTTATATTCATTTTTTTCTTGTTTCTTTCTAGCCATTGTTGAATTCATTTGCTTGAATCTAATTACAAATTAAAATTCTGCACACATAGAAGCTGCTGGCCGGCTTTCAATGTAATAAAAGCGCACTGAAGTAGTAGGAGATGCAGCAGAGCAAACAAGTGTCAAAGCACTAGGAATAGAATTGTTAAAGGATTAAGAATAAGAATTAGCCCAATGCCAACGGTAATCAGTGGCCATAGCGTAAATGAAAAGCATAAGAAGTTGGCAGTCTAGGGATTTTCTATTAGAGCCAGCACGCGCTCTAGCGTTCTGTTGTAGAAGCAGGACATTTTAGCAATTCGGTACTTTGTAGCAATAAATTCATTTATACTCTTTATTTTTCCTTTCCCTTTTATCTTTTTTTTAATTTTTTTTTTATTTTTTGCTGTCAAACTGACTGTATATAAGACTCTTGAAAGTTTCTTTTAACATCATTTGTTTGAAGTGTTAAGCTAATTGAACGTGTGAAGTGCGCCAATTTGAAAACGTTTTTTTTAATGTTATCTTTATTATAATTAATGCTGAATAGCATTTGCATCATCAAAAAGTTCTTCACAATTTAGCTGATATAAAATAATTGATTCTTTTCATTTCTTCAATGGATCGCTCTTGGAGAAACCAGCCAGCACAGATTATTGGGTCCACCTGACTTTAGCAACGAACAATTTTTTCTTTAACCCTGTACAAAATAGAAGAACAAATTTTTATTAACTACCACTAGATGGCAGTTATATTTCTTAATGAATTTCTCATCACCAATTGGGAGTAAATTGTCGGGAGATTGTATAAATCATAAAGAGAAGTAATGCAACTATTCGAGGCATCATTAAAAGAAATATAAGGGAAGGCAGAATTAATAAAAAGTGCACATTTTCCAAAACATTTCGTTCCACTTGGTATGTATATAATAAATTTCATTCCATTTAAAAGATGTCCCAAAAGACACTGAAACTTTAAAACTAATCCAAAACACATTGTTTTGTTGAAATATTTCTAAATATCGAGCCCTTTTCATTAAATGTTCTATGACATTCCCCCAGAGAACCAAATTTACCGTTTTCGAATTCATTTACGAACCTTTCGGGTAGAAACATTCATTTTCGGCACTCATGCCTCAAACGGTAGGTTAAAATGCCTCTCAAAAATTAACCTTATTTTGTTCGGAAATGGGTAAAAAAAGAACTAGTAAATAATTTAGCTTCGGCAGGGTACCGAAGGTATATTCGAAGTCTTTAGACGTCTATAAAACGTTTAGGTATTATCACCAAAAATATATGTTTCAACCGCTTAATTTAATTTCGCCGGGTAGCTGCCACATAGAGTAATTTGTAACCACTGCTTATTATGCTAATGAAAATATGTGCAAAATTTGATTGACATGTGGAAATTCATACCAACGGTGTAAAACAATTACGTTTAAAATTAAAGTGTCACGCTCCCGTTCAATTCCACCCAATTTTCTAGACTACTGACTGCTCATTATTCCAAAGATATGGAAAATTTGGAAAAAGTCGGATAAACGGTACAGAAGGAGTTCGATTTAAATTAAAGTGGGACGCCCCCTGCTTAATTCCGCCCTTCCGCCCAAGTTCTTAGACCAATCACTGCTCATTATTCCAAAAAATATATTTTTGCCAAATTTTGCTTAAATCAGAATAACAGATTGATAAGAATTAAAATTATCACGCCCCTTGTCCAATCCCACCCACTTTTGCAGGCTTAAAACTTCTCGCTATAGAAAAGTATATATGTATGTGTGAAATTTGGTTGAAATCGGAGAAACGGTGTAGATGGAAATATATTAAAAATAAGGTGCCACGCCCCTTGTCCAATCCCACCCTTTTTTGCAGGCTTAAAACTTCTCGCTATAGAAAAGAATATATGTATGTGTGAAATTTGGTTGAAATCGGAGAAACGGTGTAGATGCAAATATATTAAAAATAAGATGCCACGCCCCTGTATTGTACCGCCCACTTTTATAAACTACAAACTGATTCTTCTGACAAATAATATGTGTGCAAAATTTGGCTTAAGTCTGGCAAACGGTGCAGAGGAAGTTCAATAAGAATTAAATTGGCACTCCCCTTATCCAATAGAGTGCCACGCCCCCTGTCTAGCACCACCAAATTTTATAAACTTAAGACTGCTCAATTTACCAAGGAAAGTATGTGCAAAATTTGGTTGATGTCAGACACGCGTTGTTGAAGTAGTTCGATTAAAAGTAAAATTCCACGCCCACTTTCTAAGTCTAAATACTTTACATTACACCATATGTGTATATAGAATATATGTGCAAAATTTGGTATGGGTGTGATAAACAATGTGGGTGAAATTTAGAAAACAAATGTTTTTCTATTTTGATGACGTCACTTTGTATGGGAGGTAGGCGTAGTTTTCCTCCGATTGTGCCAAATATCATAGATACGGTTAATATTATACATCAAAGCTCATGTGCAAAATTTCAAGACATTCAAGGCATTAAACGTTTCAAAAAAAAAGCCAATTTGCATGGGAGGTAGGCGTGGTTTTTATCCGATTTTGTCAAATATCTTCGTCTAGATTTTATATCAATGCCTATGTAGAAAATGTCAAGACCTTTCTTTAATTTAAGCAGCTTTTCAAGAGATTTTACGGTTAATAAAAAGCCACTTTGTATGTGAGGTAGGCGTGGTTTTCATCCGATTTTTCCAATTTTCATAGTCAGGATAAATATTAAAGAACAAAGCGTACGTGCATTTCTTTAATTTTTGTGGATTTTTAAGAGCTTTAACGGTTAAAATAAAGCCACTTTGTATGGTAAGTAGGCGTGGTTTCCATCCGATTTTTCCAAACATCATATAGATGGTTTATATTATATATCAAGGCCTATATGCAAAATTCCAAGACATTTCTGTAATTTGGGCAGAATTTTACGAGATTTTACGTTTCATATAAAGTCACTTTGTATTATTTTGAGAGGTAGGCGTAGTTTTCATCCGATTTTTACAAAATTTCATAGTCAGGATTTATATTGCAGATTAAAGCTTACGTGGAAAATTTCAAGGCATTCCTCTAATTTTTGTTTATTTCTAAGAGATTAAATTGTTAAAATAAAGTCACATTGTATGGGAGGTAGGCGTGGTTTTCACCCGATTTGGCTCATTCTCGAACTTGACATTTTTTAAGAAGAAGCTTATAATTTGAATTTCATCACGATGGTCTTAAAATTACGGCTGTAATCGTGTCCACAGACGGACAAACGGACAGATAGACGGGCACACGGAAATCGACTCAGGAGGTGATGCTGATCAAAAATATATACACTTTTCTATACCTGTCCTGCCTCCTTATTGGCGTTACAAACGGAATGACAAAGTTAATATACCCCTTACGCAGTACGCGTTGGGTATAATGAACTATATTGATATTGATATATCAAAGCAGAAAAGACGTGATTGTTTTCCAATTTGACAAACTTCCAAATTTTGTGTGAAATATCAAAATATTTAAGTAATTAATTGGGGATATTATTTTATTACTTTCTTGCATGGAATGTTGTCGTGGTTTTCATAATTGGAATGTTGTCGTGGGCTTGATTATAATTTTTGAAATGTTTAACCCTCCGATGAGTGAGAAGGTCCCTAGGGACCTTTTTGCCTTTTCAAACTGAAATTACTTCTACTTCGGCCACTACAACCCCCCCCCCCCCCCAAAGTTACTCTGTATTCCAAGAGTATTTTGTTGCGCATCTTTTGGAAACAAAATCAAGCCGATCGGATCATTACTTTAGGAGTTATTGAGGTTTTAGTGAGAATAGTACGTGGACGTGTGAATAGGTCCGTATGGACCTTGTACTGAATTTCACTAATAAATGCATGTTTTTGGGCATCATTATAATTTTTTTATTGTTTCAACACATAATTTACTTGTTCTGAACACAAAGACCTAAACTCAAAGACATTAGGGATGATGGTAAAAACAAAAAATTCTAAGAAAAATTCGAAGACATGAACTTTATTGCTTTCAAGGAAAGGCACAATATTCTAATTTTATACTACTAGCAATAAACCAGTTCTTAGAATTTTTTGCTCTTAGTATTTGTTCTTAGTATTTTATTTTTAGAGTTATTATCCTGTGAAGGGAATGGTATATTCTGGAAAACTGCCAAACCAACAACGGGAGATAAACCAAGGGCAGAACGTAGTGCTGGATCTTGTGGAAAAATATTTAGATGCTGGCCGTACTATATACGCGGATAATTTCTTTACCACTCTTGACTTGGCGCCTATTTTGGTGAGGAGGAAGACCGCATATGTTGGTACAGTGCGCTACAACAAAACATTCATTCCACAGGAGTTCAAGAAGAACCCGAAGCGCACCATCAATAGTACATTATATGGGTTCAACGAAGGGGATATAGCGTTATGCTCATACGTGCCGAAAAAAAATAAAGTGGTGAACGTGCTCTCCACAATGCACTACACCTGCCTCGTTGACGAGCAAACCGAGAAGCGGAAGCCCTATGCCATATTAGATTACAACGCCAACAAATGCGGCGTTGATACCATGGATCAAATGCTAGGCACTTACAGCTGCAAAAGAGCAACACAACGATGGCCGTTGGCCATGTTTTATAATATGCTGATCGTAGCTGCATTTGCTGCTTTTACGATTTACAACGAAATGAAGCCTATAAAAAGGAGTGACAGACGGCGGTCGTTCTTGTTACTGCTAACGAAACAATTGGCCACACCAAATATCGAAGAACGTGCCCTGAACAACCATATAACCTCATATCCAAGGATACGCAATGCGATGGAAGCATTCGATGTCAGGGTAAGAAAAACATCTTCAAATTCAAGAATAGAATATATATTTATTTGTTTTTTATTTTTCTTTTCATTTCAGATATTACCAAGACCGATGGAAGGCAATGCACCGTCGTTTGCGGCTAGGTCAAGTAGACCGTCATGTCGCCTTTGCCGTTCTGAGTACGGGCGGCAGCGGAAACGCGGGCACACTGCTTCGGCTGCGGCAACGCTGTTTGCGGAGAACATAGCACACTTTTACATCGCTGCAACACTTGCGCACAGGGCGGGGGACAAGAAGTACACGCTCAACAACAATAATTTTTAAACTTTTTTATAATAGTCTTAAGAAAATTCAAGCAAAAAAAAAAAAAAAAAAAATTTAAAAATTGAAAAAATTATTTTTGTATGTAGAATTTAGTTATAAACAATAAAAACAAAAAAAAATTAAAAAAAAAAAGTTTTATATGAAAAATACATGATTTACAAAAAAGGTCCGTAGGGACCTTTTCACACGGCCGTGAAGTTCAGAACTGTCACTCATCGGAGGGTTAAGTGTTATGGCAGACTTGTTGACAGATGAAAAGAAAAATAGTTTTTCATACGTGTAGCAGCACCTCCATCTCCCTTCTTATGGCAAGAATCAATGCGCACTGGTGAAAAAGTTCATATGATGTTTGTATGAAGGTTAACATTTTAATTTAATAAATATATACTTGCAGCAGTATCACCACTGAAACCAAATAACCTATTTATAGTACTCCTCTAGGGCTCCACAAAAACCGAAATATGAACTATATCGTCTGTTTTCATTTTGTTTCTTTTTTTTGTTATATGCGTTCGAATGTCGCGTACGTAAGCAAGGGAGTTCCCATATGCAAAATCATGCTGTTCAAGGAATTACCCGATTATTTATGGTTAAAAATACTTCTTGTAACGTGGTGATGTGACGATGTTAAACTTACAGTTTTTTACACGTATTAACATTTTAAGTCTTTAGTGCAAGTCTCCAGTTTAAACCCTTTTTCGAAATTTTAGCAATATAAACTACTATGTTCCCACTTTTTAGTTACTTAAAATCTTTTATAAAAACTCCTTTAACAAAGAAAAAAATGTACATAAATTACGATAACTTGTAAGTTTATTGTTGCCTTATATTTTTCTGTATTGTATTACTACCATGCCACTCCTAGGCATATACATAATTGTGTTTTCTGCCATTCAACACTTTGAATCACTCTGGCAGCAACCGTTTAATCATTAACTTACACCACAATGTTGTGTTGTGTGTGTGTGTGTGTGTGTGTGTGTTACCAAGTGCCTCAGAGTGTGAAAACTTTATTAAATAAATGTGATATATATAATTATGTAGATCATTAGATGCAATCTTTGGGCCACACATACTAAATAACAATTTCAACAAATGCCAGCCACCTACTTAATGATCCGCCCATAGGCGACAAATAAGGATTTGTTGAAAATAATACCAATAATAAGTAGAAACCCGAATACGAAATAATGAGTAGAAGCATGACTTTGACTTCGTCTTCCTCTTCTTCTTTACTCTTTTATACTATACTCCTCCAAACCAACCAACTAGTTACTATAGTAGACTGATTCGGCAGCAAGTTGTTTGTCATTAAAAGGCCAGAAAGCCGCAGCAAAAGCAAATCCTACCACAAGTACTCGGCTCAGTTTCTTGTTTTATACATATTTGTTGTTATTTTTGTTGCTACTATGCTACAAGGAGCAACAAAATAAGAGGAAGAACAACAACAACAACAATGACTACAATCGCAACCACAACAGTTACGTACAATGATTACAACAACAGCAACAAGACAAAATGTTCAGCATAATGAACATTATTGAGATTCCAAGAAGAACTCCTCGTAGCAGCCACTTTCGTCTATTTAATTAAAGGCTCACATGTTGTAGTTGCCTGGTGCTTTTTTTATGTATGTGTGTTTGTAGTGGGTGCTTGAGTGTTGGTTGGTATGTGGGTGTTTTAGCGTTGGTTGTCTAGAGTCTTAGTTTGAAATTGGGTGTTGACACTGTTGGTAGTTGTGTGCAAATTATGACTTGACCAGCAAGGACATTAGCCAAAAGCACGCCTTTATTTTATGTCTCCCATTCTATTTGTGGTCAATAAAGAGTAGCATAAGAATTTATTTCAATGTTGCAGAAAAAGTTAAGCGGCTTATTTTGGACACCCTGATGGAATCTAGAAATGCTTTGTCTAGATTGTTGTATTTGATAGTGTTGACTTTCTTATGACAACCCATAAAGGAAAAATATAGAACAACTTAATATCGATTAATTTTATGGGGCAAAAAAGCTTGCTTAAAAGGAATTTATAATTTCTGTCATGTAAACCTTTACATTTTCCTTAATTTTTTGATAAATTTTTTGATATTTTAGTTAAAACTAGTGTTGCTTATTTATAAATGCGCATTCTTCGTGATAAATTTTCGCCAATCATGCATTTACAATTTCCAAATAAATGCCAAATTTTGGACTTTTCTTTTTTCTATGTTTACACATCAACGCCACAACGTCTGCGATTTTGTACAACATCAGCTTTAAACTAATGAAGCGCTCATAAATTATCAACATCATGAGCAAACATTTTAATCAAACTGCCAACGCCGACAGCCATTTGACTCTGCTACAACGACATTCCAACGTCCAAAAGAAAAATCACCTTCTTGGCTGTCGCCCATCAAGAAGATTTGTGGAAAACGCGTTTTGTAAATGTTTTGACAACATCTGCTATAGTCAAGTTTTGTACTGACAGCATTTCTTGAAATAGCTTCCGACTTGACATAATTTCATTAGAAACTAGCTGGCATATCTACATAACTCAACACAATTGACGCCATATTGTTATCTTGTTGGCATTGCAGTTCGCATAGCAACAACGCAATGATGAATACTTATAATATTTTGTAGAAAATGACAAAACTTGGCATGCATTTCTATTGCATTTAAAATGAGCAGAAAAAAATGATGCTTAACAAATGTTTTGAAAGTTGTCGAGCAACTGACAAAAGCAGCTATATTTTAATTTTAGTTTTAATTTTTTATTTTTTTTTTTTTATTTTTACTATTCATTAAGATGGAGAAATGAAATCAAATTATTTATTTGTATCTGTTGCTATTTCTCATTAAAGAAATTATGAAGAAAAAAGTATGATTTAAAAAAATTTGTCCATTGACAATATATTATCTCATAAAATGCATATAATTTTCTTTAATACTTCTTCTTTGTAACTTTATAAAAAAACGGGGTTAAATTATTATAGTTAATATAACATAATAAATTATAGTTAAATTTGTGCGGCTCTACTCATCCATTTTAACTAAAATTTAAAGTCAAAAAGAAACCAGGATGATCTGGTTTTAAGTGGAGAAACGGGACTTGGAAAGGGTACGTTTGAATGTGTACTCAGACATAACCTATGAATAATACATGTGGCGGCCGTGGCGCAGTGGGTAGAATGTGTAGCCCATACGCCAGAGAACCCTGGTTCGAATCCCAGCTGACACAGAAAGTTTTTCAACTCAATTAATTTCTCTGTTTGGCCGTCACCTCTCTGCAGACAATGGCAAACCTCAGAGAGTAAAAACTGTTATGAAAAGCTTCTTGAGAACGTAAGCCGTTCGAAATCGGCATGAAGCTTGTATTTTCAATTCTCGATCATTTGTGTTCAAATATTTCACAACACACACAACACAATTGATCATAAGAAGCCCGGTCAAAGTCCTTTCAAGGACTGAAATGGACATTACGATTTTGAAGCAAAACTTTTTACGCCTCGTTCCGTGATTTGTTTAAGTGAATCATCAGAAACGACACTTTTCTTTTTTCGACACCGTTTTCCTTAGAAATTCGTTTATTACAACAAGAAAATTTAATATCATATAAAAAAAAACATTTCTTCGCCCGCCGTGGGGATCGAACTTGTTACCAACCGATTAAGAGTTCTATACTATACCCATCGATCCAAACACATTTGTTAAGCAGCGTCATTGATTCTATATCAACTATAACTGAAGCTATGTTGGAGCACATCACAATAATCTAATAATAGATTTTTGTTGTTTGGATAGCTGTAAGCTATTTGCTACCAGATCTCATCATCAGTGTTGTCACTTAAGCACAATTGTGGTAACTTACCATTTTTTTAATGATTTGGTTTCTACCACTTTTACCATCCACTATTTGCATTATGCCAAAATCTACCACTATTTAATTTATGACTTAATTTAACGATTTTTTATAAAAATTATTGCATAATAATTCCAATATTACAAATTTTATTGCAGTTATTATTTAATTCCTTGTGAATATAAAGACTGGATACAGTACTGTTTTAAGAACGTTATATGACAATTATTTCCAATAAACTAATTAAACGTGAAAAATAACTTTATGGTAATTACTTTTGAGTCAAATTTTTTCGTAAGAAGGGCAAAATCGACCACCTTTATTAAAATCTACCACTCATCTTAGACTCAATCTACCACTATTTAAAATTTTAAAGTGACAACACTGGTCCTTATTTATTTATTTATTTATTTATTGGCCAAACAAGGCAATTTACTTATTCTAACTTAAATTTATTTTATTTTTATTTTATTTCTTCTCCCCTTTCCTTGTTTTGGTGTTCGAAAATGTACGAATTGAAGTGGGCGTAATCCGCCCACCTAAATGACATTATTTCACGAACACGTCAAAAAGGAGGGGCAGAAAGAAAATTAAAAATAAGAGTAAAAGGTACTTACATACTAGAAAGAGGAGAAGAAAAGAGAGAAGATAAAAGGCTGGGTTAACTAGGAAGAGAGAGAGACTTGCATAGTACTTATTTCCAACAAATTTAGAGAGGGCATGCTTAAATGTGTTATGCATACGAGTAACTATATACAGGTAATTTAACTTAAGCCTGAGTTAATTTTGGTTAACGAGGAACTTAGACAGGGTTTGCTTGAAGAGGATCAAACCATTAATAACATCAAATGTGAAACATGAGCCTAATAATGATCTTCTTGATGATAATGGCATCAAGTTTAAAAGGCTGAGTCTGTATTCATTTGAAGGAAGGCTATTATAATCACGGGGGTTGTACATGTCTCTCAACGTGTATAGTAAGAATTGCTTTTGAATAGACTCGATTCTTTCGTTATGGGATTCAAAAGACGGACTCCAAATTATGCAGGCATATTCAAGTATTGGCCGCACTAGCGCACAATATAAGGATGTAGTGACCCAAATATTCTTGAATTCATTTGCTCGCCTTCTTATAAACCCAAGCTGTTTGCTGGCTCTGGATAAAATGTTGTCATAGTGCAAATTAAAGTACATCTTGCAATCCAAGACTACTCCAAGATCCACTACATGATTGACGCTTTAAATCTCGGTACTATTGAGGTGGTAGTGCCATGTTATTCTTACGAGAAAAACTTATTTTTGTTTATTTTGGATACACCATTGCTCAAGAGACAACAGTTTTGACAGTAAAAAATTTACATCTCTCTCTCTGATTTGATTGCATAGTACATTTTTAAATCATCTGCATACATAAGGTGTGGGATATCGTTCAGGACTTCTGGCAAGTCTGATATAAATATGTTAAAAAGAAGAGGACCAAGGAAAAATTCCTTTGACAAAATTAATCAAAATCAAAAATTTTTTTTGACAAAATTCCTTGGAATTTAACATACTGGGATCTGCCGTAGATAAATGATTTTAGCCAACTTAGTATGGGTCCCGTAATACCGAATTTTTCTCTATCCTCTATCCTATTTTTCTCTATTCTGTAGTCATTATCCTCTATCCATTAACAGATTATTGTAATCTGCTGCATCTGTTAACATAACATCTGTTTGTATCTGTTAACAAAGCTGCAGTTAGATTGTTAAACAGAGTGTAGAACAATGAGTCGAAGGGGTACGGGATCGATCCTCATAGTAGGCAAAGAAAAATTAATTTTTTTTTTTTGATATTGTTGATTTGAATGCGTTTGTGTTGTTGTTGGCACATGCTTTTGTTTTGTGTTTGCATAGTACAAAGGAAAAATTACCAATTGCGTTGAAATAACAATGAATGTAACATGCAATAAAATAAATAAAATAATAACGATATGTAATAAAATTTACTGGTGTACAAATTAACCAGTGTTTTTTAATTTATTTTATGATATTTTTAATTTTTTAATTTTAAGTTATTTTTTTTATAAAAAAATTCCATTAAATTATTAAATCTATGAAACTGCGAAAAAGCTTAGCTTCTCTTGTGTGTCCAAAGACGTACCGTGTTTTGTTTTTTTTTTTGTCTTATCAATAAAGTTGGCATCAAAAACTATGTGATTTAAAATTCTTGATATCATAAAAAAAACATAAATCAAATAAGGTTCAAAATTAAATATGTCACTCCTAGTCACCACATGATAACACTTAAATCGTATTATAATCTTTAATGTACTTTTTTAAATTTTTAAAAAAATGTCCATACTATTCCTATTCTAATTTATTTCTTTGCAATTTATTTGAATTCGTTTTTGAATACAACATCAATCAAGTAGTTGTCTGTGGCCAAAGCAAATTGTGTCCTTTTTGCAGCGTTTTTCATCACTTTTTCGAGCATCTTTGTCGGTAAAGCAATTATTTGGGAAGATTTGTTTGCCTTAAGCATATCAATGATCTGAGTTTTGCTTGTGTGTACTTTGCTTTTCAAATAACACCACAAAAGGAAGCCCTGAGGAGTCAAATGTAAAGATCTGGGTACCCAGTAAATGCTGCAATTTTTGACGTCACACGTTCAGTGAATTTACGTTGCAGAAACTGCATTGTTCGATTTATAGTGTGAAATTTCGCACCACCTTGTTGAAACTAGTAGTAACTGTAAAAATATTTTTCACACATTTGTGGGACTCCCCTCGAATATTTCACCGTCTCTGAAGAAAAATGACACAATGATGGTTTTGGCGCAAACGCCGACTTAAACAGTCACTTTTTGGTCATGCAATGATTTTTCATGGATCTCGAGTGAATTCTGCGTTCCAAAAAAGTGGAAATTTTGCTTGTTAGGGGCGCCAAAGACGACACATGGGGATTCTCGGCAACACTCTCTCTTACCACATCAACCAGTTTATTGGAACATTTTGGACACTGCAAACAAACAACCAGTATTGTTGTCATACGGTGCTTGTTTGCCACGATATTTTCAACGATATACACGTTGAGTGAACACAACTTTGAGAACACGTTGAGTGAACATGAACACAAAGATTTTTTATTTTCAATGTTCAGCGTCACTATTTCGGTGCGTTTTTTCTGTGTGAAGCAATTTATAAAATTTTATTGAATTATTGTTTTAAAGACCTGTTGATATAAGACAAACCACTGATAAATGTTGAAGTTATTTAGTGTTAACATATCGATATAAAAATATGGCGCACCTTGTAGCTTTTTAAGGCCGTAGCGATTATATATACAAAAAGTTCCTTTGAAGCGAACTGGTTAAGGGGGGAATCGAAAAATATTAATAATACACTAGCGCACCAAAATTTCGAGTGAAAAGGACATAATCTTCTTTCCCCGGCCTCGAATCAAAAAAGAAATAATTTCTTCAACAATTTTAAAAAAAAATTCTAATGAATGAAATTGATTAATTTTTATGTTTTGTGTTTAAATTAATAATTGTTCAATTAATAATTAAAAGTTTGTTTTTCGAGCTCAAGGTCTATGTTGCTTCTGAACAAACAACAACAACAACAACAACAACAACAATACCCTTGTATAGAGTAATAATCACACAGCAGACTAGACAGACTGCTTCATTGGCCGCTACACCAACTCATTAGTAGATTGAGGTGGGGTAATGTGTACCATGGGCTAATGTGTAACACGGCGATTTTTCGTTGTATATGTTGGCATATGAGTGACTGAACAACTGTGATATGTTTCTTTTGACAGCATCTAGTTTTTCATGAGTATGAGGAAGTAGGTATTCGAGTTCTTAAAACACGTGAGAAATTTTTGTAATAAGTTTTTAAAAGTGAATAGATGTTAAATGTGGTGTTGTTAAATATCTTTAAATATAATAAAAGATTTTGAGTTTTTTTTACATTGTGGTGATGTGTAACACTCATGATAGGGTGATGTGTAATACATATTATACATCAAAATTGCTATTAAAGAGGCAACAACGTCAAACTCTAAAATGCAATCACATCAACGGCTTTAAAAATGATCGGCTCAGTTCATACCATTCAACCCACATCAAATCCAATCGGGGTGCGAAGTCAATTAAAAGCTGTGACAAACAACGCCACAGAAACGTTTACAGTTGCAGGAGATCGCAAAAAAAAAAAAATATGGAAAACAAAACCAAACAGACCACAAAAAATATGCAGGTGTTCGGCTGCAAAGCCGGCGCTCTTTGTCGTCATTCGAAGATGACGAGAATTTTTGCATGATTTCTTGCAAATTTTTGCCAAAACATTTGAATAACAAAAATTAACTTGAATGTCTTTGAAGCGCTTTTTTAATTTTTTGTGAGCAATTTTATTTGTGAGAATTATCACTCCGATGTGGATATTCATATATTCTATTGAAGTTAACGATCAATTTTTTTTATTTTTTATCGTGTGTGCTTGTGTGCATTGAGAATCAAGCAGATTTACGAGATTATGCTATTATGTCATAAAGTTTTTATCATAATATTTTTACTAAGCATAAAAAGTCAAAATAAACATAAAAAAATTAATTTTGTTGATGTTACACATCACCCTATCGCTTTTAAAAAGACCGAAAAAGCCTTTGAACGGGTTCTTCTGCAAGTTATAATCCTTTAAACCCTTCAAAAATTAAATGTCTAACACATTTGTTGGAACAAATAAAAACGTGTTACACATCACCCCACTTCAGCCTAGCCTTGTGTAATAGCTGTGATTCACTAAGATGTTTATATTTTATTTGTTTCGTCACTGTTACGAGTAAATTACTTCGAAATACATACACGCAGTACAAATGCTATGAAACAGCTTAAAGTTCTTCTTATTCTTGATGAATACTTATTTGGTGAGAAGTAAGCTCTTTTATCGAAGATAGATCGAAGCTTTTTACTACTCAAGGGCATGTTGAGGTTAGTTATTGTTCTTCTATTTTCACAGTCGGTCTTAGTTTCAGCAGCTTGCTGATATTGAACTATGACGACTTGAAGATTTATGTTTGAAAACTAAGGTTTTTAATTTATTGTGTGTGTAAACACAGCGCACTGCAGCACAATATGAGCTCATTGCAGCACAAATATTTCAATTTCGGAACACTTTATAAAAATCATATCCACATAAAGAAGATTTTTGTTTTTTAATGCAGTGTTTTTTTAAAACCATATATCTCCAGTACATTAGAGCACAAATCAGGCATATGACAGCACAATTTTTGAATTTTAGTAAAGCCATATTTTAAGAATTTTTTTTTTAATGCGGCGTATTGTAATGGGGCGTAATAGTTAAAATTCGCTGCCCGTATGCCCGAGGTACTGTCTTACCCAGTTCAAATTGCATCTGACAAAGAAAATTTTTTCAATAGTAATAATTTTTCTGTTCGACTGTTTGTCAGAAAACGACAAACCTAAGAGAGTAATTAATACGATAGAAGGCTACTTGAGAACATGAGCCGTAAGGCTCGATCATTTGAGTACAAACATTTAAAAACACGCACAATAAAATTGCTCGGTCAAAACCCTTTCTAAAGATTTCGTTTTTGAATCTTATGCATGATTTCAAACCGTAAGTTATTAGCTATTACCATCAAAATTACTGACTTAAAATGCAAATTTGTACTGTCGTTGCACCCTTGATGGCTACTCATACAAGCCACAAGAAATCCAACATTAACTGCAAAATCAATGTTTTGTAACTTTTTTCCTCTGAGTAAAAATAATAAATAAAACATTTTCATATCGTTACTCAACCTTATTACTATCCATGCGGCATGCTCATCTTTTGCCTTTCCAACATCATCATCATCATCATCATCATCATCATTAACATTATCATAACGATCATTGAGCTCAAATTGAGCACAAAAAGAAGCATTAGTATGATTTAAAGGTAGCCAAGGAATATGAAGGCAGACAAATGCAACACAAAAAATGTTGCCAATAGCATTTTACTGGCAATAAAATAAAGAACAAAAAAAACTTATAAATACAAAATATTCAACAACTTAAGTTGTTTACATTTCAAGTTCTAGAGTTTGGCAGTAACATTTTACGTTTACCTCTGCTACTGTTGCTACCTTTGTTGCTGCTGCTGTTGTTGCTGCTACTTGGGCTTAAGTATGCAAATAAGTTGTATTTTAGTGGCAGCTCCATTAAGCTTGTCCACCTCTTTTCTGCCCAGTTAAGCTAAGTTTTTGCATTCTTATTGCACATAGCATTAAATATATTTCCATTGTTCGAATTTTTTAATATATTTATAGTGCATATCTTTGTCTGGCGCATACCTTAGCATTGAATCTAGTTGGTATAAATTGGTTTAGTTGCTGTTATAAATATTTCATTCTTTTCACCTCGAATGGTTTGACGCATTTTGATTGTTTTCGTTAAAATGCTAAAAGACTGCCTGCAATCTTGGCTAGTCTTCATATCACCAACAGCATTGCTATTTTTCTCAACTCTCACCTCTTACTTTTGGAGCAGCCCTCTGTTGTTGAACCGTGTCAAAAGTCTTTAATTTCAACTCTTGATTTCCTGTTCTCTCTGTTTATTGTAAAAAAGTTCACTCATCTTTTATGCATGAAGTTTTCGCAAAATGATGCAACGTCGCTTGACTGCCTGCTTGTTGTTTGCTTTTTTTCTTTTACGCTGCTGTCGTTGAACCAACAGCAAATAACACTGACAGCAAGACCAGAAAAAACAACTAGTGTAGAAATTCAAAAATCATTGTCTATTGTTGGGCTGGGGTCAGAGAAGCAATACTGCTGTGTTGTTTGCTGCTCGCTACTGTTGTCAGCACTCCTGTTTTACGTGTCAAACGCTGTGCTGTGGAAAATAATTTTAAATTCAAATTTACTTTGAAGTGTGGCACAAACGAGTTGCAAATATTTATCTAAGGCGACAATAGCAGAGCATTGATTTGTTGTTATGTTATTTTTCAGTTGTACACTTTTAGGCGTTAACTGCTTGTTTCTGTTGCCATTTGCAGACGTTAACAGAAAGTGAAAAATTCAGGCGAAATGTCATCAAGAGCAACGCATGCAAAATATGCAAACCTATGTTGTGAGCTTGGCGTATTTTTTGTGTAATTTTTTCCAAACAACGCTGTCTACTTTAAGATGTGTAGGAGAAATTTTGTGCGCCTCACAAAAACACACATTTTTCGCAAAATACTCACCTTTGTGCATAGTTTTTTTTTTACGTTTTCACATATTTTGTGTTGCTCGCTTTTAGGCGCTTGTAAACAGTTGCCGCACAAGTTGAACCAAATGTTTTTATTTACTATATTTCAGTCTGAAATGTAGTTCACAAGTTGACTGTTGCGGCTAGCTGGTGTACCAGTAAAAACTATGGCATGCTATTAGGCGCTTTTGTTAACCACACAAGCGTACTCACACGACTGCGTTATGAACTCTACTGGTTTTTCTGGCTAGCTTTTATAATTATTAACGAGGAAATTTTTTAATATTTTTAAACAATGTAGTTCTCCTCTTCGGATGTTCGGAGGATATCTCTAAACTGGTTGTTATTCAAATACATCATAGTTATTTTGTTCAACTTCAAAGTGACTATGATTTTCCTTTTCTTGGTAAAATTTTGTAATTTTATGTATTTTTTTTTTCTTCTATTCTGCGCATTTCAAACTGCTGAACATAAAAATTGTCAATACAATCCACTTAGTAACTCGCTGCAGTAACTTGTTTGAGCTTACATTTTGCATACATAAAAACTTACCAACTCTTCTCTTTTCCACTCTTTTATTTATATTCTTCCTACCAACGTGTATGTTCATGTTCCAACACCCTACATCCTGACTTCGTTACAAATGTTAATAAGTGGCAATATTTTCTGTACCACCTTCTTATTTGCATGTGCCTGCTTCAACGCTACAATTTACACTTGAAATAAACAACAACAAAATAAATCTCTTAAATGTTTTAATCAAATGCATAAATTTTCATAAAAAGTCATCCTCAGGTAGGCAGGATATAGCATGTCCTGTGCCACATATGTTGGCTGCCATACGAATAGAGCACAACAACTCACACACTTAAGAGCTCTGAGCCGGATAAGAGCGTGAAGGATATATATATATATGTATGTGTTGCATAGAAGTTGTGAGGAAAAGTTTTTGAAGAAATGAAAATGTCAACAAAAGTTTCAGTGACGCAGATAAGGAGGGTTTGAGTAGCGTGCAAGCCTTTATTTTTTTATAAATAACAATTTATATCTTTATATATGTATAAATAGGTGCAGGTGAAACAGTTCGGAACCATTTTCTTCCGTGTTTTTCAAAAGATTTTGATATTTTTTTTTAAGGGGACTTAAATCGATTTTGTGTAAAAATTTAGTTGTATTTATGAGATAATTACGAAGTATGGGTTAAAGATATGGATTTCAAAATGTTTGCATATTTTTAAAAAAAAGTATTTATTTCTTAAAAATTAAATTTTTTTTTTTTTTTTTTTGTTTTGTGACGACATTTTTTCGAAATAATAAAATCTCTGAGGCACTAAGAAAAAAATCGGCGGACGAGATTACTCAAAGACAAATGTTTTGACAAATGATTGACTCGAAATTTTTTGCGGGCCTTAAACAATTTATCGAGTTTTTTTTAAGTTCTACAAAATCGAATACACCTGCATTTATCCTCAAATTATTAACATTTTTTTAAATTTTAAATTCTGCGAAATCAATCTCGATGTCAATCCTTAGTCTTAAGTGTGTTTTTTTGTTTAATTTCTGAATCTGAAGTATCCAGACTGCCAAAATAGACATTTCTTCCTTGGGGCCCCAGGGACTATATTATCACGAAGAAATGACGTCACAAAAAAAAATTGAACACGTCTTTAAAAATATACAAAAATTTTAAAATCAATATCTTTAACTGTTATTTCGTAATTCTCTCATTTAAGTGCCTTTAAATAAATAAAAGTAGGGAGGAGTGTACCGAATATTTTTTTATAGAAAACGATCTGCTTTCAACAGGTGAAATAATGTGTAATGGGTTAATATGCAGGTAGAAGATTTACACAAAATGAAGTGAAGAAAAAACGCTCGGTATTGTTTCTTGGAAATTTTTTTCGTTTGTTTTTGTATTTGTTTTTGTTTTCTTTTGTTTTGTAACTGTATGAGAGCAGTTACGTCGCACATGAGTGAAAAAAAAAAAACGTAGAACATAAACAGCGACGACTGGTTTTCTGTGTGCATTAAGGTATAATTTAAGTGTAAATATACGCGCACACAAAGAAATTCTATATGAGCTTTGAAGAACTGCACAAGCTGAAGAGAATAAAGCTCGTCACTTATTGCCAAAATAGATTCTTTTCATTTTTCAGTTTCCCACTCACATTATGCTCTCTTCTGAGCGAGAGAACTCGTGGCGAATTCATTAGGAAAGTCAAAATTAAATAAAATTTTTATTTAATTTTATGTCCTATCTTCACATTCTTAGGAGCTACATGGCTAATTAGTATTTCACTATTTTGATTCACATTATTGTGTTTTGCAGAAAAATTAATTTACAAAAAACTGATTTTAAGAGCTCAGACTCAACTAACACCTTCGGCTAAACTGTACCCGAGCTGTGCTCATGTGAAGATGAAATCAATCGGTTGAAACTACTAAATTTTAACTTTGAGTGGAAATTTCTCAGAATTGCGCGTTATAAATGAAATTTGTTTTTAGGATCAATTTTGCAATTAATTCAATTTTCTTTTTGATGATACCAAAAACATAAACATATCTTTAAAAATAAAAAAGTTGGCCTTTCTAAAAACTATACTTATTAGCAGGACCTGTCCGAACGTGAGTTCAAGGAGTGCGGCGCACCCGAGCGCGAGCTTCTGCAGGGCACTCGAGCGCGTTTTTATTAGAATAAAGTTTTTGCTAGAAGAAGTGAGAGCTTGTTTTTTTAATTCAGAAAATTTATATAAATACAAGAGCGCTAAGGAAAAGAAAATTAAATCAATAGTTCATTATATAATGATATGTGCAAAGATGAAATGTTCATATATAAGAAGCATCCAGATTTTGTAATTGTTTCAGTACATTTGCAATGGATGCAATATCAAAATCAGAGTTGCCAGCTCACAATGGCAAAAACTTGATAAAAATGTATCCAAACACTGATCCAAATATCCAAGGACAATTGTTAGAGAAATATTGTTCCCAAAAACCGTAAAGAGAGGAAGCGAGAGTACGATTCGTCAGTCAGTGTGCGTTACTCTCTGACCAGAATCATGTCGTTGTCGTGTTGAATTAGCAATTTTGTTGAAAACACCTGTATTGGTTGCTTGTGGCGAACGATCATTCTTAAAACTGAAACTCAACAAAAGTTACCTTCGCAATTCATTAAAATACGAACGACTGAACAACTTGGCTACTATTTCCATCGAGTATGAAATTGCCGACACGGTCAACTACGATGATGTAATCGATGATTTTGCAAGCCCAAAAGTCAGAAAAAGATCATTTCATTCATAAATATTTAATGCGGTTTACGCCAATTTTATAGATCAGAATTAAAACTCCTTTTTAATTAAAGAGTGCAGAAAAAAATCTTGCACCCGGGCGCCATATTATCTACTGTTTTGCACTGTCTGTGTTAATTGCCCTGTCATTGTATATCATTGTTTTCTAATAAGTATAAAGTTTTTAGTAAAGCCAACTTTTTATTTTTAGAGATATGCTTATTCTTTTGGTGTTATTGAAAATAAAATTGAGTAAATTACAAAATTGATGATAAAAATACATATTAATTTTTACGCGAAGTTCTGAGAAATTTCCGCTCAAAGTTGAAATTTAGTAGTTTCAACCGATTGACTTCATCACACGAGCAAGGAAAAGGTGATTTCATTGCCTTTGCAATGAGCTCTCAAAATAAGATTTCTATAAGTTAGTTTTTCTGCTAAAAATAATAATGTGAATCAAAGTTGTGAAATGTTAATTAAACCTGTAGCTCCTTAGAATGTGAAAATAGATCCCCGCCCATACGGATTTTTGATCAACTCGACATCACTTTTCTTCTCTGCAAATAGTTGCACTCAGTCGCGGGACACCCTGTATTATCAAAATGGGTAACAAAGAGAGGGGCTCTTCTGAAACTAGAATATACCCACTATAGGCGTAGCAAGAGTAGGGCAGAGGAGGGTAGTTCTTCCCCCCTAAACATATGAAAAGTAAAAATTTTAGTATTAAATTAGAAAATTCAGAACATTTCTTCTTATAACTAAAAAGCTTTATTTATTTTTATTACAAACTCACGGCTGACACAGTTTTTATTTATTTAAATTTTTAATACTTATGGAAAGCTATTATTTAAATTAATTGGTAATGCTGACATATATCGGTGATTCCATGTCAAATCATGCGCCTTTGTCCAGGAATTAATTTTGACAACTCCGATTTTTTTTTAATTTTGCACGTCGATAGAGCTTACGAGTAAACAAAATGTATTATAAGTATTTGCATATTTTTTCTTACGCATATAATTTTTTTGCAAGTTACATAAAGTGGATAATTAAAAAAAAAATCAAAAATTGTCATTCGCACATGTAGTTAAACAAATATATCTTCAAAACCATTAGTCATACAAAAAAATGTTTAGGACATATTTTAAGGATAAGCAATTGGGTCTTCTTTGTAGTGCGTTGTTTTATTATGTGTGCAGCATAACAATTTTTATTATTTATACTGCTAGGGCTTATATATAAAAATTAATTTATTTTTCCATCTCATGAAAAATTAGTTGCCCCTCCTCCTCTCACCTTTGAACAAAATCCTGGCTACGCCTATGATAGCCCCTATATACATATATGACAAATGTCCCTGAAATTAATTTTTTTCTTTTTAGTTTTAAATAGTTTTTTTTTTTTAAATAAAAGCTTGTTTTTTATGTTAATTTGTTCAAAATATAGCGCAAAAAATCTTTTCACTTTTTTATAGCTTTTAAGTGTGCGTATTAATTTGCAATTAAATTTATTAAAGTTGCACTTAAACAACGTGACATTTAAACAAGAATTATGCATGTAATTCTACGAATTATACAAGAACTAACAACATATACCTACACCGAGATAAAAAACCATAGGTAAATCACCTAAGTCGGCTTGTGTAATGATAATTGTATGGGAATTATATACCTATGCTTATTCACCTAAGTAATTTATTGTTTAAACATTGCTTTGAAAGCACAGAAAGAAAAAAAATATTTGATTCACCTAAGCCTTAAAACAAAAATTCAAAATTAAAAAACAACTAGCATGAATAGCTTAAGCATAGTTCTGCAAAAAAAAAAAAAACACATGCGCGTCATTAGACACACGAGAGAAGGATAGATTTGATAATTCAATGTTTTTTTTTTTTTAATAAAACCACTTTTAAATTCAAAAATAGCATAATGTAAATTGAAACACGTTAATATTCACACCAGTAAAATTTATTTTATTTCATCAACAAAAAGAAAAGAAAAAAAAAATGTCTTTGCCGGCCGTGTGGAATCGAACCTGGAACTTTTGGTGCCAGTCCATCGCTCCAACCACTAATCTAAGCAGCCTTGCTACTATTTGCTGACATAACTGCAGCTATGTTAACAGATGCTGTATTAACAAATGCAGTATGTCGCAGTATTCTGCTGATAGCAATACAACAAAAATATTTTAATAGATTATTGTGTTATGCTGCAGCATAGCTTCAGTAACGAAGTAGTTTGGCTCAATGCGTAGTGTAGTGACATCATACACAGTGGTATCGGTTGGTTGTGGGCTCAACGGCTGCGAAGGTAAAATTTTTGTATTTGATATTTAATTTAATTAAATTTAATGTTCTTGCTATAATCGTCAAGTAGCAAGAAAAGTCGAGAAGTAATTAATTCCTATGAAAAAAACTGTGTTTGATAAAAGAAAAATTTGTGTTGTTGCCGATTTCAATCAAGCAAATCACAGAACGAGAGGCAGCAGCTTAAAAAAAAAAAACGAAAATAAAAAAATCAAAACCCTAAAAAATTAGATATATTTTTGAAATTAAATTTTTTTTTTAAAGTAGTGTATAAAAAATTACCAAATACTTGGTTAATTTATCACACAAATAAAAAATGGCAAGTCAACATGTAAAACTTAGAAAAGTAGTCTTGTACAAATTTAAAAATGTTTGTATGATTTATTTACATGGTCAACACAGTGCGAATTGAACTCTGATTCTTTGTACTGATTTTCGCACATTCTATCCACTCGTCTATTCATGAGTTTGCTCGCACGACATTGAAACTTAATTAATATTTTCTTTGAATTTTTGTAAGTAACATTTTTTAAAGGCCTCAATTGCAATTATTTCATATATGTACTTAAAACGGTAGCCATAAGTTGCCTCGGTCACCCTGCTGCTTAAATAGACAATTTATCAGAGAAGAGATCAACGGTTCGATCCTGGGCTCAGACAAAATTGTTTTTTTATATATTTGTTATTATTAAAATAGTTTTTTTTTAAGTTTTTTTATAATAGAGAGTGTTTTTTTAATTAATTCAGGTATTCCTAATGTTCTTTCTATCACAAACTGAAACTTGTTTATCTTAAAAAATCACTTTGTTTATCTTACAAAAATATTCAAGCTTGAGTAAAAATCTTCTGGAATACTTCCTAAAATGTATCATTGAATAAAGCTTTATATATAATATTATACAAGAAAATGGAATTTTTAAGGCTTTTCCAAGGCCCTTTCAAGAAAAGCATGAATAATTACTTTTATACAAGGCCTTTTTTAAGTTGATCATGAATAACTTCAAATATCTAGTTAAAAATCTTATCTGGGTAAAAGACTCTTATAACAATATTTATTTTAATTGCTCTCTTTTTTGACCATTTTTGTAACAGTGGGACATATTTAAATTATTTATGTTGATAATGCTTACGACAATTTTTAAGAACTTTTTTCCCCTTTTAATCTTACTTGATTGTTTATATTTCATACAGTGTAATGATAGGTTAGGTTAGGTAAGTAGGGTCGTGCACCGTTACCGGCGCGGGGGCCTATAGGTCTATTGCGTATCCCTTTTTATATTTGTGGTGGCATGTTAAACCATTGTTCCGATTGGTTTCTCAAACCAGCCTGTGCTCTTTAAGAACCTCTAGATGTCTAGCGGTGGTGTGTTCACTAACTCTTCCAAGTCTTTGAAAATCTGTTACCCATATGTCGGCGCCGACGATTCTGTAGACTTGGACATTCGCATAGTAGGTGTGTTATTGTTTCTGTTTCCTCCGGATCTTTGCAGCTCCGACAGAAGTCTGGTGCTGTTATGCCCATTCTATTGGCCATAACCCCAATGGGGCAATGACCTGTTAGAACTTCAACAAGAATCCGGATTTCCCGTTTGACCAAAAGCAGAAGGCTTTTAGTTTTTTTCTCATTTAGCTCCGGCCAAAGCATTCGGAATATGTTGCAGTCAGCTCTGGAAGCCCAGTTTGTGTCAGCAATATCTTTGGTTTTTAGGCCTATACTCGTTTTGACGACGCCTATTGGAGTGTGCACATCTGTATCAGCTTTATTTGTACTTGCGGTTACTCCACGCCTTGCCAGTTCATCCGCTGCGTCGTTCCCTTCGATATTGCTATGTCCAGGAACCCAGCAGAGAGTAACATTGTGGGTATTGCAGATACTGTTCAGTGCTAGTTTAAAGTTTTGCACCTTTCAAGCCTTCGTCGTTTTACTGTTCAGTGCTTTGATGGCCGCTTTGCTATCCACAAAAATTGCTACCCTTGTGGGGGTAAGATTTTTCCTGTAAATGGCAAATCTTCCTACCTGAAAAACGCTGCATTAATCAGGGAGCTTGTAATACTCTTTGATTTGCAGTATTTTACAGTATACACCCGATCCAGTTCCGTTTTCCATTTTGGAACCATCAGTATATAAATGGAGATTGCCGTAGGATTCTACAGCCGTTTTTTCCCATTCTTGTCTGCTGCGGATGGATGTGGTGTATTCTGTACCAAATCTCACACTGGGTATGATATAGTCGGTTGCTCTTTTTAATTTCTCGGTTCCAAAGAGATTTAGAATAGATGCATGTCCGAATGTGTCGTTTTTCCAGGCTCGTGATTCGTTGAGGAGAATCGCGCTCTTGGTCGCTAAACATTTAAGGAACTCTTCTAGGGAGAGAAGATTTAGCATCATATCTTAGCTTAGCTTTGAACTCCTATTAGGGAGCTAAGGTAGCTCTATTTATGCGTTATCGTCCACCATACAAGAGAGCCGTAGGTATGAACCAAGAATAATTCCAAGGTAAATACCTTGGCTTCCGTGGAAAGCTCCAGAGTTACTTCGTTGAGTTTCGTTAATGTGAAACTTTCAATTTATCTTCTTCTTGTGAAAAGAACGAGTTCGGTCTGTATTGGGTTTACACCAAGTCCATTCGTTTCTGCCCACCGCGATAGCTCATTCAATGCAGCAGACATTAGTTCGCTAATTGTTTGCAGGTATTACCCGCATATTAGGATGGCAACGTCATCGGCGTAGGCTACCACTTTTGTTCCTCCAGCTTTGAGTGTAGTGAGAATTTTGTCAACCACAATCAGCCAGAGAAGGGGGAATATAACTCCCCCTTGCGATAACTCCGCCAGGTTTCGGCCTGCCTGTCCCAAGCCAGGATAAAGGAGGAGGGTTGGTTATGGGATACGTCCCATGCCGTAAAAGGTTAGAGCCAACCAAGAGCTCGGGATGGCGCCCATCTTGGTAGCAGGTCAATATGTATATCATTTTGAAAAAAACCTGCGATGGAATAGCAATGGTCCATACAACTTGTTAGCACGGGGATAGTCAAACCCGTCGAAAAAATGAGGTGACCTTATCTATCCACGGCATGGAGACTAAGGGTGTCCAAAAAATTAAAGTTGCTCCGACTTTCGATTGCCGGGAATTTTCTGTTTCCATTTCACCTAAAAAATGAGCACGTAAAATTTGAGCTCGGTAGCTATAGTTTTGATAGACCCGGCTTGACCTTGAAAACTAAAAAATCTATTCATATGGCAATGTATTGACTTAAATTCATATTTTGATTTAATTTTTTTATAATTTTATTATCATGTAAATTTCTAGGTGAAAATAAAATGGCAAATAATAAATATTTAAGTTAAAACATATTTTTTTATTATATTAAATCTGATTTTTTATAGGAAGGATATTTTTTGCGGTATGATTCAACTATTTGAAGCAATAGTTGTTTTTCCTCTTCATTGTTAGTAAGCACTTTATTGTAATCTTTCATAAATTTGACACCCCTTTCAGCAGTGTCATTTACAACAAAAAGGTCGTTGCAAAAGAGACGACCTTCTTCAAAAAAATCGTTATTTTCCCATTTCGATGGATGCAAACATAAAAAATCTGCCGATAATCCGAATCGGGTAAAGAAATATTTTGTTTTATGGGAAACAAAATCGCTTAAATTGTGCGTTAGCAAAATTTTGTGATTTTCCATACTCATATTGCGATTATTTTTCAATTCTATATTGGGGCTTATAGATTTTAAACGTTCAACCATTTTTTCTTTAACTTCTATTGAAACGTTTGGGTCGTAGAAGGATAAAGCTATTGACTCCTCCGACAAATACCATAAATGATTTCTTATTTTGTTTAATATTACTGCAGATACATTTGCATCAATTTTAGCGTATTCCACCGCATCTTTAATAAAATTTAAATCTTGCTTCGGAGCTGCAATCGGATTCGTGCAACCAAACCAGGCTTGAATGTACATTCGCACCAAAAAAATACAAATATCGCGTAGTCCATTTAGTTCTCTGGCAGTTAAATTAAATTGGTCTCTAAAAACAAAAATTTTTAAACAATAAATTCCCTTTGCCATCCAACGCGCGTGACTAGTTGGACCAGGAGTACGAAAGTTACCGAAATCTTCGCCAAGAAATATTAATGATAGTTCCAGAAACTCCCTATAGTCGTCGCGTGTGTGGGATTCTAATATTTTTTTGTGGCAATAGCTTTTAATGCCACTGCACTCAATATCCTTTAGATTAGCACGAATACCATCATCTTCAAGACCACATTTAAAGGATTTTTTGTCGATATTTGCCCATGCTTTTGAAAACCGCTCGAATATGGTAACATCAGGAGCAGATGTTGATGACATTTTTAATTCAAAAACACTTCGCAAGACAATTTCATAGATATGGTGTCGGCACGCAAAGTTTAGTAACTTTCGATCCAAGCGTTGCTGTAAATAAACGCATGCTCCAGTTTTTTCACCAGTATTGCTAGACGTGGTATCGAAACCCATTGCAGAAATTCGATCAGAGATGTTCCATTTGACCAACATATCGTAAACTACTGCAGCTATATTTTCTCCACTTGAAGATTTAACTTTAGGAGCATCAAGGAATTTTGATGTGCCACCAGAGCTAACGAGGATAGCAATCCTTTCAACTTTGTTGTTTCCAATTAAGTCGGGTAACATCTTACCATCCCAGTGCACGACCATGGGCTCTCTAGTATTAGTCTACATGTTAGATTAGAGATAAAATATAATACACTAGAAATAAGTGTCATATGACACTAAATTACATTTTCAATAAAATTTGCTTGAATATTCTGCGATTCTCTTTGACGATTTTCTTGTCGAAGCCTGTGAAATGTGGAACGACTTATAACGAGATCATTATTTCCATGGTATAATGCATCTGATGCTGCAGTTAAAATATGAACGGCTGCTCCGTCAGATACTTTGAAGTTATCAAGTGCAGAGAGTAGACGTGGTGTGATCCAATTAATACGGCGTCGTTTGGTGTTGCACATGTCCACATCATGAGTCACTTCATTTATATTGTCACCACTTTCTGATAAATCATGCTCAAATTCATCATCAAGATCGCTTAATAGACTTACATCTAAAATAAATTTTATATAAATAAAAAAAAATTTAATTGATTTTTAAATTGATTGATTTTTAAATTTAAATAGACAAAAATTTCCCTCTGTGTATGGTTTAAAACATAAATTTTGTTAGCTTACCATATTCTTCCGACACTTTAAGTCTTTTCTGTCGGGATTTCTCCTTTTCATTCCGTTCGAGGGATCTTTTTTCTCGCCCGACCGTAACCATGTCGACACCGGCCAGGCAGCCTGGACGGCCTTTCTGTTTCTGCAGGATCAAAAACTGTTTGTCTTCTTCAATTTTTATTTGCTGAAGCGCATTTGCGTGTGCAATATCAAATAAATCTTCCAATGCATCGACAAATTTGTTTTCGGCTTGTTTGACTAGCCCCGTTCGTTTAGAAGACACAGTTTTCTGGATAAACTTCCACTCTTCATATAGCTTTGTTAGAAGTTTGATGCATTTATACATATCACGCGTGGGTATGCGTGCTTGTTGCCAAAAAATAAGTGTCGCATCAACCGCTAATTTAGCACTTTCTTTTGCATCCATTTTTGCAAAGCGCATATTATAAAAAAACACTTGTAGAACTTGCTTTCTAGAAGGTAACTTAGCGCCACTAATTTGATTGGAAACATTTCCTATTAAATCAATTGATCTCATCGAAATATTACTAAGACGAGTTTTAATCGATTGACTAATTGATGTTTTTGCTTGGGACGATGTTGTAGGCAAATCTGACATGTTAATCACAATCACTGGTTTTAGTACTACACAAAAATTTAACAACTTGAAGCACTCGTAATTCCAATTGAACTATTCCGATATTTCTTCCTTTTTTAATAATTTTAAAATTTCACGCGCAGTCGCATTTCATTTCAAACCATAGCAACGGCGCATACTTTGTTAAAAATTTCAAATTTAGTTCTTAACAAGAGAAATTTGAAAACATCAAGGTAGCAATCTTTTTTAGAACGCGTAATGTTAAAAAGAAAATGACACAACATTTTCATTAATTATTCGATTTCAATGTAAGATAGCTCATTTTAAAGGTAATTTTATTAAAAAACTGATTACCTATATATATATTTTATATAAATAGTAAAATAACACGTAAATTAAAAAAAAATTAACAAAATGTCATATATTTTCATTTCTTTTTTATTTCAAGGTCACGCCGGGTCTATTAAACCTAAACCGATTGATCTTAAATTTCATACTTTATCATTTAACAGATAAAGAAACTAGAAAATGCCCGGCAATGGAAAATCAGAACAACTTTAATTTTGCCCATACAATCTTGAACACCCTTAATGGAGACATGGCCTATATGGTCAACACAAAAGGAAAAAATGGTGTCTTAGGGCACAAGGAGTGTCACGTAAGGGGGCACAAAGGCGACCTGTGACGCTGGGCACAGGTCAAATTAAATCGTAGGCACTTCGTTTAGGGTATGGTGATAAAACCATGCCTTGAATGGAAGTGCCAGTCATGTACGAAATAGTGCTATGTGCACAGTCAAAAACAAAAATTCTTATATATGTATATAAGAATTTTTTGTCTCTTTGCTGGGATGTTGTAGACCCCCATTTTCGACTGGATCGAGTTGCCCAGGTGACTATCATGGGTTGGCCCTTCGGGCAGACTCGTGCTGGCTGTGGTTTGTGCACATCGCTTGCACAGCTTTAGATTGACCGGCGGGGTCGCGCAGTAGTACGACCGGGCTCGCATACCTGCTTAGTATGCAAGAGATTGGATAGGTCTCGTTGTCTCAACCAGTAGATGGTAATGAAGGTACGACATCTACCGGTAGCTAAACTGGTACTATTAAGGGCAGTATGGAATTATTATTGCATACTGCTTTTACAGAATAGGGCACAGAGTAATGCTATTGTGTTTGTGAATGTGACAACTAGTACGTGGTTGCTTTTCTAGTGTCACTTGTAAATTACAGGTCTGTGAAGAGTATTTCAGGTGCACATCCTTTTTGGATGTGTATTTTTTAATACTTTTGATCATTCATGAACTATAACTCCAAAGTCTGTGGACCCAGAGGAATAAAGCTGTAATGGCAGGGGTCCTCTATAAATGTGAAAAAATGGGCTGTTCCTCATTGCGATGTGTCTCTTGTGACTTCTTTCCACACCAAGCTCATTCCCATTTGTGAGCTTATACGTCTGCTATTGAGCATTTTATAAATCCACTGTTAAATCCTGTGTAATGATATATGTATATCCAATGGAAACGTCAAATGGTAAGTGTTGCCACTTACTTTAACCAAAACTTTGGTCTTGATACAATAGAATAAAGTTCTTATTAAAAATTTAAAAAAACCAGTATAAATAATTCTGTCTACGCCACTGTTAAGTCTTAAACTTTTCTGTTGTCCACACTGTTGTTGCCGTCGAAATCTTCAAACTGTCTTCTTTGGTAAATTGTTAGCTGTGTGTAAAGTAGCGTTAATATGCCAGGGATAAATATCTACAGAACATCCGATGATATAAAATGTAACCGCAGTAAGTTTGCATAAGATGAACGTCGCTCAAGTAGCTAGTTTGAAAGACTTTGTAAAACATTTTATTATCCACTATTAAAGTACGAAATAGTATGGTGAGCTTAATGGAAGTAAGCCAGATAGTTTTCTTCGTATAGACAGCAAGTGAAGAAAAGTAGCAGTTATTTTGGGGCAATTACAACATGATATGTTATGAGACGATATACGATGGCTTTTGTTAAGCATTTTCTTAATATATTACGGATAAAATATACATAATTTTTTTTTTTCATATAAAATGAACTCTTAGAGCCATGAATATTGTTGATGACTAGTGCAAGAGTGAAATAATCATTCACTTTTGTATAGCATAGTATTCAAAACTGTTGAACTTAATTTGCATGCATTCTTGTTGCTCAGAATGCTAGAATTAGAAACAGAATCGGCAACAGAATTGGAGCAACTAGGGCGCAGTATTGTTGGGAAAACTTTAGAAATCTTGACAATAGCTTTTAGTTTTATGCTCAAGCTAGAGTTATTATTTGTTTTTTTTTTCTCTTCACTTTTTGTAACAATTGTGAAGGAAAAGTTTTGCAAGGCAAAGATACGGTATACTAAGAGTTGTTGTTTGAAGCTACGCTGAGTTGCGGCATAAAATTGAATTTTGTTGCAAATACGAGTGTTAGTAGTGTGTGTGTGTGTGTGTATGTGTGTGTTAAGCACTATTTTTAGCATTTCCGCTATAGATCTGCAATATAAACGACAATTTCTTTACATCCCGTATAACCTTGGCTGGCTGGATGAGCACTACAAATTCAAGTTGCTGCATCATTCTGTACAAATGAATTCGAATGCATTTTAAAATGTCACGTGCACATCAATCAGATTATAGAGCATGACATGTGAGCAGCAGCAACAGCAAAAGCAGTTTACATACGACAATGGCAACACTGGCAGAAAACTCATAGTAAATTATGCACGTTGTTTTGTTGCATAAAAACTGTTATTTTGTGTAAATCATGCCATAAAATAGGCAGCTGCCAGGATAACGAGCGTCGATATGGATACCGAGCTGTTCCTTTTAAGTCAACTACTGCAGTTTTGGCGAAAAACATTTTATTTATTATAGAGCAACGTAAAGCATGTGCTTAAGGCACAAATATTTTATAAAAATTAAATAAACCGCAACACTTCATCAGTCAACTGCTGCCTTTATCTTTATCCTGAAAGTGTTGTGTTGAGTATACGTTGAGCTCTTTGCAATCACCTGCTGCTTGACTACGTTTAAGTCAGCAATCCTTTGTGTTGGCAACACCTCGTTAAGCTCATAAAATATCCAAGTTTATGCGAGTAACAATTGATTTTAGCTGCGGTAAAATAAGTTAAATGAAAAAAAAAACGTTAAATAAAGCATTCAAATGGAAAAACACGCAGAAGTGAGCGAGCGAAAAAAAAAATGCAACAAAATAAGGTGAACTGTGTTGCGGCAAAAACAAAAAAAGAAATTGGAAAATCCCATTTACAGTTTAGAACAACAAGATCAAAGTAAAAAAAAAACAACAATGTTGGCAGCCACAAGACAATGTAACGTCGTTGGACAGAGATTTGGCACTGCACCCAGGAGAGCAGCATCTCTGCTAACCCGATGAAGCAACTCATGAAATATGAAATTCAATTTAAAGTTTTTTTTTCTTGTTTTTTGCTACTACCTTTTTTTGTGAAGTAGCAATAGTTTTTTGTTGCTTCCATTTGCTAAGCAAATTCAAAAAAAGCTGAGAAAACTCAAGGAAACAACTATCACAACAACAAAAACAGTGTATGGTCGCTTAGAATAAGGAAGAGCTGCATACATTGTTGCTGCTGCTTCTGCTGCTGACATCAACAGCCAGGCCGCCACAGAGCTACGCTGGGACTTCAAGTCAAGTGTAGTAACAGCAAAAGCAGTATAAGCTGCAGCAACAGCAGCAGTGATGCCACTGAGTGGCATTTTAACGAGCTTTCAGGTGGACTTGACTGCACTGGAGCATCAATGCTTCTTGCCACGATTGCCACACTTGTTCCTCTTAGCCCCAACCAGGTGGGGGTTAAACATTCAAAGGAGCTTCTTAGCTGCTGGAATTGAGAAAATGCAAAATATGAAAATCAGTTTGAAGAAGAAAAAAAAAAAAAAGTGAACAACAACCACAACAACAATGTAGGTAAGCAAATTCAGCGCAATGCATTCAAAGTATAAGTTTAAGAAAATGATTCTGGATCAAGTGTTTGACTGGTTGTGCGCTCGGTTGACTCAATATGATTATGAAGACGTTTAGTGGTTAACGTTTCAGACTAGCTGAGTAGCTACTGTGGAGCCAAGCCCAACGGAGTTATTAACACATTTACTCGTTTAGATATTTTTTTTTTTGCTTTTACTACATAGGACAAAAAGTAAATAATGTTAACGGTTATACATAAAATCCTCTTAAAAGTCGTTTTGGTTGCACAATTATGCTTTGAGGGAGTTTTTTTTTTCGCTTGCAACTTTAAAATTTTGTTCAGAATAATAGATACAATGTATTTTGTTCAAAGTATTGATAATTTTTCCTCATCTTTCGGGCAAACACATGGCTTCCACGTTGAAAAATTACTCTACTTTTGAGGTGATCGCAGAATAAATCCATTTTTTGGCTTCTTCGTAAGAAGTTAAGTGCTGCTCGGCCAGGCCATGAGTCATTGGCTGAAGCAAGTCGTAGTCGGTAGAAGCAAATCTAATGAATACGTTGGGTGTGATAGAACTACCCATTGAAGTGTCTCCAAAATTATCTCGAAAACTTTGTGGCCGAGCATTGTCATATTGGCGGTGTTTGAGCTTCAATGCTCGGCTCAATTGCATCAATTACTTTTGGTACTCTTTCCTAGTGTAGGATACATTAGGTTGGAGTAGGTCATAGTAGATCACTGCGAGCTTATAAAGGGTTTTTCAATATGAACGCTACAAAAGTAGACCGATAGGGACAGCAAACGACGCCATATTTTTCCCCGCTTTCTTGACATTTCTCTTCAGTAAGGTTTGCCATTTCATCATGTAAAGACATACGAGCCAACAACGAGTCGAAATTATTAAAATTTACTACCGAAATTCGGAGTCAGTGGCCTCAACTTTAAGAGCGCTACGTCCAATTTATGGTCGTCATAATCGTCTTACCAGATCAACAATTGAGCGTCTAGTGGAAAAATTTAAATCCACAGGCACAGTACAAAATTTTCCCGTGCCAGTGAGACAAAGAAGTGCCCGTAGTGTCGAGAATATTGCTGCCGCTGAGGCTTCAGTTCAAGAAAGCCCAAATGTGTCTCTCACACGTCGTTCTCAAGCGTTGGGCATCTCTGTGACATCGTTGTGGCAAATTTTGCGAAAAGATCTTGGCCTACATCTTTACAAGATCAAATTGACGTAAGAACTGAAGCCGCTTGACCACCAGAATCGTCATATGTTCGTGAATTGGGCTGAGCAACAACTTGAATATGATTCGGATTTTCATCGAAAAATCATCTTCAGCAATGAGGCTCATTTCTGGCTAAATGGCTGCGTCAATAAGCAAAATATGCGTTATTGGTCAGGCAACAATCCACACGTACTCCATGAGTCACCATTGCATCCCGATAAAATTACGGTTTGGTGCGGTTTATGGGCCGGCGCCGTATTTTTCCCCGCTTTCTTGACATTTCTCTTCAGTAAGGTTTGCCATTTCATCATGGAAAGACATACGAGCCAACAACGAGTCGAAATTATTAAAATTTACTACCGAAATTCGGAGTCAGTGGCCTCAACTTTAAGAGCGCTACGTCCAATTTATGGTCGTCATAATCGTCTTACCAGATCAACAATTGAGCGTCTAGTGGAAAAATTTAAATCCACAGGCACAGTACAAAATTTTCCCGTGCCAGTGAGACAAAGAAGTGCCCGTAGTGTCGAGAATATTGCTGCCGCTGAGGCTTCAGTTCAAGAAAGCCCAAATGTGCCTCTCACACGTCGTTCTCAAGCGTTGGGCATCTCTGTGACATCGTTGTGGCGAATTTTACGAAAAGATCTTGGCCTACATCCTTACAAGATCAAATTGACGTAAGAACTGAAGCCGCTTGACCACCAGAAGCGTCATATGTTCGTGAATTGGGCTGAGCAACAACTTGAATATGATTCGGATTTTCATCGAAAAATCATCTTCAGCAATGAGGCTCATTTCTGGCTAAATGACTGCGTCAATAAGCAAAATATGCGTTATTGGTCAGGCAACAATCCACACGTACTCCATGAGTCACCATTGCATCCCGAAAAAATTACGGTTTGGTGCGGTTTATGGGCCGGCGCCGTCATTGGGCTACCGTTCAATGAGAACCGAATATTTTTGGTCCGAATTGGATGATATCGACTTGGACAATATGTGGTTTCAACAGGACGGCGCCACAAGCCATACAGCGAATGTCACAATCAATTTATTGAAATTTACGTGCGATTTAACGCCGTTAGACTATTTCCTGGGGGGCTACGTCAAGTCTATGGTCTATGCCAACAAGCCAGCGACAATTGATGAACTTCGTACGAATATAGAACGTGAAATTGCAGCAGTATCGGCCGATTTATGCTTGAAAACCGTCGGAAATTGGGTTCAGCGTCTGGACTTCTGCAAGCGTGCCCGTGGTGGCCATACAAAAGAAATCGAGTTTCATACATAATGGCATCGAATGTACTTTCACAGGAATAAAGAATTTAATTGATATCCAAAACCGTTTTTGTTTTATTTAAAAAAACTTTTGTAGCGCTCTTATTGAAAAACCCTTTACCACCAAAAGCACAGTATTAGCTTCTTGCCATAAATATGCGATTTGGCTGTTGAAGTTGGACAGTCTGGGCTTACTCCACAATTTTTTGTGTTTTGGGTCTTTGTAGTGATTCCACTGATCGTCCTTCGTCACGATTTGATGCAGAAGACCCTTGAAATTTTGACATTGGAGTAGTAGTTCCCGCGTAAAAAAATCCGCGTGGATGTTACTTGGGTTGAGCTCAAACCGAACCCCATTTTCTTATTTTTGCACCATACACATGGTCTCGATACGTTTGAAAATCAATTATTGAGTCACTCCCAAGGTTTTTGCAAGGTCTTTTTTGAGTTTGGCATTAATCTTGATCCAATAACGCCTTCAATTCAGCGCCTTTAAACTTACTCGCTTTCCTTCGCGTTCTCTGTCACCGCCGTCAAAATCGCCATTTTTAAAAAGCCAGAACCACTACTCAGATGTTTTTATGAAAGAAAAAATATCTATAAATCAGCAGTGCCACATTAAACATAAAGACCATAAAAATGAGTCCCAAATATATGCGGTTGATTCGAGATTGCAAAAAGAAGGAGTATCCTTGTGTGAAATTGCAATATGGATAGGCTGTAATCATCCAACAGTGATAAATTTTCTGAATAAAAGGAACCAAGACGAGAGTATCAACAAGAAAAAGACAAGGAAAAAGACATCTGACCGAACAGATATCGTTATACACCGAATGAGCTTGAAGAATCGTTTTGAAAGAGCATTCGAAATAAGACAATATTAACATTAGTATGGAAATGGTTCGCATTCGATTACAAAAATTCGAAAATTCGACACAGAAAATGAGAGCTAAATGGTTGGAGTGGGCCATAATGTATCGCAATTGAATTCACAACCAATGCTGAAACATTACATGGCCCGATGGTAGCAAGTTAAACTTGCACTGTGACGATAATTTTCCGTACGTGTGTCGTTTTCCAGAAGAAAGATTTAAGAGATACGCGTGTAATTAAAACAATCAAGCATACTCAGAGTCAAATAATCTGGAGATGTTTTCCTTATTATGAACGGGGTTCTTTGTATTTTGTTGATAGATTTATGAACGGAGAAAAATTTGTGGAACTATAATAGGTCGTGTCGTACCTATTATGGAGAAGCCATATGGGCATTCTGGAGAGGCTGTCTTTCAGGAAGGCTCAGCACAATTTCACCTCGCAAAATCGGTGAGTTTTCAAAAAAATAATAAAATCATAATTACAATTTTTTTTACAGGTGCAATCTTTTCTAACAGTTCGTTCAAAAAGTCCATAGGATGACACATAGATGGCGTTACTAGATTTTTCCCATATGATTTTTATTTAGTACCAACCTTCAAACGATACGTTTAAAAATTTGACAACAATCTGAAAATTGATTCGTGAGTTATAGCATTTCGTGTGCAACTATTGCTATTATTGTTAAAGGGCAAAAAGTGAATTTCGTGTTTTGATAAAGCAATGCTTTTTGATGAAAAAAAATACAGTGGAATCCAAACAATGGCTTGATAAACATTATACGGATTCTGCTCCATCGAGTCAAATGGTAGAAAAGTCGATTGCTAAATTTAAACGTGGTCGTACCAGCACAAATTATGCAGACCGCAGTGGACTCCCAAATCAGACTGTTTTTCCACAAAACATCAAAAAAATCCACAAATTGGTTATGAACGATCGGAAATTGAAGGTGCACGAGCTAGCTGACATTATAAAGATGTCAGATGTTAGTTTTTTTACCATTTTACACGAATATTTGGGTATATGAAAGCTCTGTGCAAAATGGGTGCCGCGTGAGCTCACAGTCGACCAAAAACAACAACGAACTGATGCTTGAGAGGAGTGTTTGGCGCTGTCAAACCGCAATAAAATGGAATTCTATCGTCGATATGTGACAATGGATGAAACATGGCTTCTCTATTACACACCAGAATCCAAAAGACAGTCAGCTGAGTGGACAGCAGTCGACGAACCGAATCCAAAGCGAGCACAGACCCAACAGTCGGCTTGTAAGGTGATGGCGTCTGTATTTTGGGATGCGAAAGGATAATATTCATCAACTATCTCCAAAAAGGAACCACCATCAACAGCTACCATTAATGTGCACTTTTCGATCGATTGAAGGCTGAAATCGCCAAGAAACGGCCACATTTGCAAAAGAAAAAAGTGTTGTTTCAAGAAGACAATGCACCGTGTCACAAATCGATGAAAACAATGGCAAAATTTAATGCATTGGGCTTCGAATTGCTTACTCACCCACCGTATTCTCCAGACTTAGCCTCCAGCGACTTTTTTCTGTTTTTAGATCTCAAGAGAATGCTTGCTGGAAAGAAATTCAAGTCCAATGATAAAGTAATCGCTGAAACTGAGGCCTATTTTGACGAGAAAGAGAAATCGTACTATAAAAGTGGTATCGAAAAGTTGGAAAATCGCTATACTCATTGTATCGCTCTCGAAGGCGAGTTTTATTAAAATTTGATTTTTTTCTTACTTATCCTACGGACTTATTGATGGACCTGTTATATCATAAACATATGAATTACATTTCATTTTCATCTTCAGAGAACAAATTTTTAATGAAAAAGCAGCTTTAAATACCTAATATTTGCTCATATAAGCTTTACACCAACATACAGTGCAGGACAAATCTGTGTAAATGATGTTTCAAAAATTATTATATTTTTGTTCTCAAAATAATACTCAATACTCATGGTTTATATATTTTATTAGTCCAAATGAGTCGAATATGGCAACTCAATAAAAATATTGATGGATAACGGTACTTTCAAGATAGGCGATCAAAAAGTTTGAAGCTCATTTGCACCGTTTTGTCGCATTTAATGAAAACTAGAGTCACTTAGATGTCATTTTTTTTTTTTTTTGTTTTTTTTTTGTGTTATTCCTCATTTAATTTTTTATAATGTACAAAAGTAAGTTTTTAAGTTCGTATAATAGATTTTTCACATAATCTTTATAATAAGTGTGTTTTTTCAGCTCAGAAATCAAATGATCTTCCCTTAAGGCGGTCTTCTCATTCAAAACCCGTTTTTTGGACCCTTTTTAAAAAAATTCTTATTTGAAAACGCAAAGTATAATTCAAAACTTTTTTTATTTATTGTATTACAAAAGGTTCAAAGTAAATAAAAAAATTTTTTTGCCTCGATACGTGGGCTGTTCAAAAAGTAATGAGACTTCAAAGTTGGTGGTGAAAAAAAGGTGTCGTCACGGCGGCCACGATTCCGGGTCTCCGGAGCGTCTGAAATGAAAAAAAAAACGGGGTTATAATCAGTATAGATGTAATTCTCGGGTGAACCTCAAGCTTAATTTTGTGATTTTTTTTGACAAAATGGCGGCCATTCAAAAAAAAAATTTCAATTTCGGGTTTTTTTTTTGCAGTTTAGTGTAAAAAAAAAATAGTAAAAAAATTTTTAAAATTATGGTCGAGGTTCACCCGAGAATGGTGACAATTCTGCGTCCATTCCATTTTGTTTCATGAAAATCGGTTCAATTGAACTGGAGATATCATGGCCGCCAGTTCGAAAAACGTGGGTTCGAGATAAACGCGTTTAATTTTTGAAGTAATTTTTTTGGGAAAAAAAAAAAAAATCAAAAATGTTTAAATGCAGTTTTAAAGAGCTGACAATTTTTACTTACAAATATTAGTCGGCGATGCCAGCTCCATACAGGCCACCTTCCTCTTTTTCGTAGAAACTGCTTTCTGCTGCCCTCTCTGCTCTGCGAGCCGTTCTGCCAGCTTTTGATGATGCCGCAGCTCGAGTCTCTGATCGGTTCAATCTGTCTTCATTGCGAGATAGTGCGTATTCGTATGCGTTTTTGCCAATCGCAATACCCATCAAACCCATAATTTTAAGTATGGGTATAAAACCGTCGTTGAAGAGGCACGTTGCAATGAAATTGGCCACTTCGATGGTGCGTGCGCCTGAGTTGATGTGTTTGGGCGAAAGTGACCAAAGAACAGAATTGTAGGACTCATTGGAATTCTGAGTTTCAGATCCAAGGCATCTTTCAAGCAAATTATCTGCCGACAGCGCATCGTAAGCTGGTTTTATTACCTCCATCACCTTCTTGTCCATCAGACCTTGCTTCACAAAAAAGGCTGTATCTTCTAAAGTATTTCGAATTTCTAAAAATCCTTTTAGGGGCATATTCACAACTACCCAAGCTATAAATAAATGCAAAAAAAAAAGTTGAAAAAAAAAGTTGCTCAATGAGAAGACCCCCTTAAATTTAAGTTATATTTATTTCTTCTCTATTTTAATTTCTTACTAATAAGTAAGAAGTATAAGGATAATTATCCTACGGACTTATTGATGGACCTGTTATATCAGGTCTTTTAACTTTTTTATGCTAAATAAAATAATTTGTTGAAAATTTAAATTTCCGTCTTTTATTATATAAATATTTATATATAATAATTTTAAAACGATGTTTAGCTGGCTTAACAACTTTAATATAATTCTTGAACTCAGTAAATTTTCTTCCGGTATTTTTTATTAGTGTAGGTATAATTTTTTGAGTAGTTAATGGTGCTAAAAAATTACCACTCCTCCTCCCTGCCCCCTCCTCACCCGGTCCACCTCTTTGACCAACCAGCTTTTGAAATTTAGCAGTTTCCTTAAAGTAGATCTAAGGTGAACTTCTAATTATGTATGTAATTGATTTAAATGTAATTGGGAAGAGGCAATTTTTTCAGAGCTTGCATTTAGTAATGAAAAATAGTTTGTGTGTCGATAGCTAAGCGCACAAAAATGATGCGTGCTCTTTTAACGAAAATGGGTTAACTGCATTTTCTAACCCATTATGTTATAATCTACACCGAGAAAAAAGCTTATGTTAAATTGAAAAAAAAAACCTAGTATAATTTATAATATGGCTTTGGCAGTTTTTAGCCACCCAAGTACTTCATCAAAATACCTAAGTTTTACATGTTGACTTGCCAATTTTTATTGGGTGATAAATTAAACAAGTATTTGGTAATTTTATATACACTACTTAAAAACAAAAAAAAATTAATATCAAAAATACAAATTTTTTCGGGTTTTGGTTTTTATTTTTCTTTTTTTTTTTAAGCTGCCGCCCACCTCTCGTTCTGTGATTTGCTTAACTGAAATCGGCAACAACACAATTTTTTTTTTAATCAAACACCTTTTTTTTCTTAAAATTAATGACTTCTCGGCTTTTCTTGCTGATTGACTGATTGACGTCTATTATAACAAGAACATTAAATTAAATTAAATATCAAATACAAAAATTTTACCTTAGCATGCCGTGGAGATTCGAACCCACACCAACCCGATACTAATATTCGATTTATTCAATATTAATTACAACTGAAGCTATGCTGCAGCTATCAACAGAATACTGCGACATACTGCATCTGTTAATACAGCATCTGTTAACATCTGTGAATCAAATATATTTTTTTTTGCAGGGTATCAAAGTATGTGCTTTCCAAGCAATGTATTAAACAATAAATTGCTTAGATGAATTACGTAGCTGCAGTTACGTCTGCAAGTAGTAACAAGGCTGCTTGGATCAGTGGGTAGAGCGAAGGACTGACACCAAAAGTTCCAGATTCGATTCGGCACGGCGGGCAAAGAAATTTTTTTTTTTTTCTTGTTTTCTTATTGTTGATGAAGTGTAATAAAATTTACTGGTGTGAATATTAAAGTGTGTCTTTTAATTTATTTTATGTTATTTTTAAATTTAAAATTGGTTTTTTTAAAAAAAAAACCATTATATTATCAATATTATCTCGGTGTCTAATGACGCAGCAGTGTTTTTTTTGCAAAAAATAGCTCAAAACTATGCTTAAGCCATCCATGCTAGTTGGTTTTTAATTTTGTATTTTTGGACTTTGGGCTTAGGTGAATCAAATATTTTTTTTTTTGGCAATATATCGAAGTACGTGCTTTCAAAGCAATGTATTAAACAATAAATTAATAAGCATGAATAAGCACAAGTTTATAATTCCCATACAATTCTCTTCACCCAAGCCGACTTAGGTGATTTACCTAAACCGTTCAAGGTTTGTTTTGACATTGAACTCTTACTGTGTTATTAAAAAAACCATCTAGAATATTTTTATTTTTTTTTTTTTTTTTTTCTAAGATAACCAAAGCTCCTTTGAAATTAATACTTCAACAAACTTTCAGTTTTAAGGAAAGCCAATACGAAAAACGTGTTGCTTATCTCTTAGAGTTTAACTTTCTTAGCTATGTTATGGGTTTAGGTTCTACTTGAGTATTTTTGTTCTTATTTTTTTTTTTTTTTTTTGTCTTAGTTACAAACTATTTTTGGGTGTTAATGATCACGCCTTTGTTACATCACGCCTCGTCATTTTCATTCCTACATATCTGGTCACAAACACTTTAAGTGTCAGTGGTCGACTATCAATCAATCAATCAATTTTAGGGCTATACACATTCTAATAAACAACTTAATGTGACTTGTTTGTTATATATTTGGCTATCTTTCGGCATTCTTGTACGTGTTTGTTGTATAATGATTAAAGCTGTCGTGTTATCAAGGCTTGTGAATGACTGATGGCCATGATGACGAGAATGATGATGGTGTGGGAAAAAAGTTTGATATTGCCCATAAAACTTTTTGTGGTTACACGTAACTTTTACCGGTAAAATGTCTATTAATTAAAATAAACAAATTGCAGAATATGTTGTTACAATTTTTTTTTTGTTGAAAATTCGTGCAGATGACGTGCTATATTGCTGTTGGAAATAGGTAATATGCATTAAGGATGATTTTTTTATTATCGACTCTGTTTTGTAATGTATTTAAGATAGGATTGCCAGGTGGTCGGGATTCGTTAGGATTGTGCAGTTATTGAAGTTCTTGTCTTTATCTCGTATCTCGAATCGTTATCTTGTATTTTAGATCTTTATGTATTAAACAATAAATTGCTTAGGTGAATAAGCAAAAGTTTATAATTCTCATAGAATTCTCTTTACCCAAGCCGACTTAGCCGAAACTTTGGTACTAAGTTTCCACAACTAATAACCATTGTTAAGGAGTAAGTCTATTCATGATTGAGTCTTATTGAATACTGAGCACAAACGTCATATGGACAAGCAATTTGACATATATCAGCTGTCAAAACAATCCAGTTGAAAAAAGGACCTCGTATTGGATCACCCTTTATATCAGAGCATACTTTCACATATATTTCTCCCGTCTTCATTAAATGCGTATTCACCACATATGTAGCAAAATAAGTTCGAATTGCTTAAGCACTTTTCCGTACGGATGCCATATTGATTCACAACTTAAATTTTCATTCACAATATTTTCACTATTCTAAACTAAGCACCAAACACAATTGAAAAATTTTTCATTGAGCACGTATTTATTTCTTATTTCATATTTCGCTTTGCTTGCTGGTTTTTGCTTGGAGATTTTTGGTAAAATTCTAGAGTTTTTCTATAAGATAAACGATTTTTTTTTTGATATACATGAAGGTATAAAATAGATGCAGGTTTTCAAATAACTATACTTCACAAAATTTTCAAAATTTTATAATTTTGAAAGTCGATATCTTCAAAACTACAAAAAATAAAAAGAAATGGTTTATGGAACATTAAATGATGAAATCTATTTACTTAATAAAAATCAAAATTGGTCAATTTGTCAATAAAATTGCAATAAAGAGTCATCATTTCTGAAATCTGCATCCAAAATTCATTTAGAATTCGTGTTGATTTTATTAGTTTAAATAAATTAATTTTAGAATTTAAATTTGATTTTTAAATATAAATTATAAAACTGTTTGTTTCTTTCCCATTATAATTTCATGTTTGTTCGAAATATATAAAATACTATTTTATTGTATGCAAAAGAATAACTATTTCCTATATACTAATATATGAATAAATAAATAAAAATAAAAAATTCATTATCGTGTACTTTGTAACTTTTTCACTATTCCGCTGTGTAATATATAAATATTTTTAATTGTCAAACTTTTAAGTCCACCTAAGTGGCAAAAATTTTATCGTGTCAAATATAACATTAAAGACAAGCAAAATATTATTGAACTATTTTGAGAGCACTTGCATCAGGGAACCACAGCACTATAGCCGAACTCAACTTAAATAGCAAGTCCCACAGGAGCTCTTCTTTGTGGCTTTGGCCTCAATTATTAATGCGTTCTTACCAGCTGCATAGCTTTGATAGCTCGATTATTATATGAAACCTTTTGACAGCAGCTAGTTTAACCGCACCAATGAATGAGCACCAACCTTGTTTGCCATTGTTATTTAAATGTTTAATTAAACTCTTAATTAAACATCAACACATTGTCAGCGTAGTAGTGGTCTAGAACGTGGCACACCAAAAGTAACCAAAGATACTTCAACGCGTTATCCTTGTCATTTGGTGGGGAACCCTCATTCATTTTGTTGGTCGTTGGGCGGACACTTGTAAGAACCTCAGAGCAACATTATTAAAGACATTATAAATAAGCTGCCGTAGTTTATTTTGTGGAGAACCCATATTAAAGAAAGGACAATAACCAAAATTGCGTACAGGCAATGCGATGAACGACAACAACAACAACAAAAACAAGATGAAGAATAAACGTAAACAATGAGCAGAAAGCCACAAAATTTCAAAAGGACACTCGACAGAGGACACTTAATGTTGGGTAGCTACAATATAATACAACAACAACAAGATCAACAAATTTTAATAAACTTTTTAAATAACTACTGAAGCTGTTGATGAACGAGAAGTAAAAAAAAAGAAGCACAAGAATAGAAAGAAATTGAAAGAAACATGATAAAAAAATTTGAAGAACACGGTTGAAGCAGCTGAACTCCTGCTGACCGGCAAAACTTACACAACATAAGCTGCGCGACCAATATAAAAATTAAATGAGACGCAAGCAGTAGAGGAGATAACAACAAAAACCAACAACAATATATAAAGTGATTATATAGGAACTCCAGCAACAAAGGAAAGCAACAACAACAAAAAATATAACGCTGACATCTTGAATAATGAAAAATGTCGGTTATTGTGAAAGGATGTTTGAAATATGCTGCGTAATGCGCTGTTACACCCTGAGTTTCAAAAGCATAATAAAGCTATAGCAGAAGTTAAGTGAAAACTTAACAAGTTGGAATTTTTTTTCAGGTAGCTAGCTAAAGTTTCACCTTTTCAATGGCGCAAAAAAGTTTGCTTGTGATTAATAATAAAAAACAAAAAAAGCTTGTCGTTGATGTGAGGGTAAAATTTTTAGTAACTTTTCATGCATTAGATGGTTAGCAAAAAAAATTTGGAAATTTTTTTTTAAACTAACATAGATGAGAGCAATTATAAAAATTTAATGTGGTACGAAATCTGTGATCCTCATGGAACCCATTTTTGTATACTTAGTACAAAAACTATGCGCCCGATATGTGCTATTCTTACGCGATATTAGATAAGAATTATTATAATGGCATATTTTTTATGAGTTGGTGCTTTAGTGTGAAGTTAGAACCGCCATTACTTTTTTGAGATATATGAACTGTTCTGTGATGTGCTCGAGTTGTGCTGCAATGTGCTGCATTGAAAAATCAAGTTAAGAAATGGTATGATTGTTTTTGTTTTTCCATCGATTTTTCAGAAAATTTGAAGTTGTGCTGTAACGTACTCGAGTTGTGCTGTAATGTGCTACATTGAAAAATAAAGTTAGATAATGATATGATATATTGCTCTACCTTCGATTTTTCAGAAATTCTGATGTTGTGCTGTGAGGTGCTCGAGTTGTGATGCAAGTGTCATATTGGAAAAGAAAGTTTTCTAGTGGTAGGATTTTACTGACCTTTGTTTTAGTTTTTTACAAATTTGAAAGTTAAAATTTGCCACTTCGAAAAGTTTTCTGATGGTATGAGCTTTTGCTGAAATATTAACTTTTTCCAAAAATTTAAATATTATGCTGTGATGTGCTCAATTTGTGCTGCAATGTGCCATAATGTTAAGTTATGTTTTATTCTGCAAATTAATGAAATTGATGGTATTGCACAAAAAAAAAATTTAATTGCATTTCGGACTTCAAAATTTGTTCATATGCGAATAAATTATGCTTTTGATGGCACACATAAAATCAAATATTGCCACACATCACATTCTAAGCCAAACAACTTCTGGAAGTTGTGCTCCAGATGTGCTGTAATGTGCTGTTTAGGAAAATAAAGTTTTCAAATGTTTATGTTATAAAATTAACTTTCTCAAAAATTTTTCTATTGTGCTGTAATGTGCTCAAGTTTTGCTGCAATAGACCATAAAGAGTAATGGTTTCTTTTGAAAATTTATGAAAGATATTGATGATGTTGTGAATTTTTTTTTTTTCAAAATTACATTTTTGACTTTAAAATTTGTTCAAATGCGAATTAATTTTGATTTCTAGCGCACATAAAACAAATATTGCCACACAAGTTACTCTCCGACCCAAAAAAAATTTGTGAGAGTTGTGCTCTGATGTTCTCGAGATGTGCTGTAACGTGCCGTAATAAAGTTTTCCTAATAATGAGCTCAAGCTATTATATTGGCTTTTTCAAAAATTTTACTGTTGTGCTGTGAAGTGCTAAAGTTTTCCTGCAATGCGCCATAAAGAGTAACGGTTTAATTTGCAAATTTATAAAAGAAATTGGTGGTGTTGCAAAATTTTTATTTCAAATTACATTTTTGACATGAAAATTTGTCTATAAAATCAAATATTGTCAAACAAGTCACTTTCCGCACAAAAAAAAAAACTTTTCAAAGTTGTGCTCGAAATGTGCTCGAAATGTGCTATTATGTACCGTTTTGAAAAATAAAGTTTCCTTATGATATGAGCTTTTGCTATAATATTGACTTTTCTAAAAATTTGGCGGTGGTGCTGTGATGTGCTCAATTTGTGCTGCAATGTGCAAAGTGATGGTTTATTTTGTAGATTAAGGCAAAATGTATGGTATTTCAAAATTTTTTTAAATTCAATATTTGTTCAATTGCGAATAAATTATGCTTTTGATGGCACAAAGCAAATATTGCCTCAAAGGTGAATTTCAGATTTTTAGGTTCAGCACATGACAACACATGTGAAGTACATTGGAGCACATATTTATTTTTATATATTTTCAAAACTGGCGGTGCTATTTTTTTAACTATAGTTGGTGTCCATAATATGACAAAACGTAGCCACTCCTTCGAACAAATGTATTTTCTCGTTTAATGCTCTTTTTGATACCCTCCAAATCTGGATAGAGAATTTTATATTTTAATAAGTTTTTCTAGCTGATGGCAAAACTACCAGCAAAAAAAAAAATAAAAAAAAAACAAAAGCAATATGAAAATGAGTACACTGAACAACGGTGGCTACTATGATTGCTGAAGTTTTATGGAATATTTTTACATTTTTGCAAAATTCTAGAGACGAAACAAAAAAAAACTAGTGCAGAAACTCATTAAGTCTCGGATTTACTTTCAAATAAATGTCATAAAGGCAGTGAGCCAAAGTTGATGGCAGGCGCTAGTTTCTGCAAGATGGCAAACGAAAAGTTATGGTTAAAATCAGCTTCATATCAACAGCAAAAGGATTTCGCTCATATTTTCAAAGAACTCGTATTCTCGCTCGTATTCTCATAAGCAGACTGCTTGCCAGATGTTTAAAAATCACAATGCGTGTCTTAAATTTAGTGACCACGAGCAAATGACGCTAATTGGGCGCCAAACAACAAAATATATGGCGGCGCCATATGAACTGAACATAAATGAGACTTAATTGCTAGTAATAATAACAATAATAATAAACATAATAATAATAATAAAAATAAACGTAATAATAATAATAATAAACAGCGCAATTACAAGTATCATCAGCAACATTAACACAACATAAACATTGCTAGCATAACGGAAAACAAGAACAACAGCACCAACAAAAATTAATATCTACAAGAAACAATAACAATGCGGCTAATTTTGAAGCAGCTATCGTACAATGGCCACCAACCGCAGTTACGCCGCAATAAAGTCGAAAAATTATCACTGCTGCTTCTTCCAACCAACGCCTTTAACATGCCATGTTGTGATTATCAGCGGTACTTGAGACACACACACACACACACACAAAGAATTGAAACGTTGTGCTTTTGTTGGCGGCGGAAAGGATGAGTTGGAATTTATGATAACTAGAGTAGGCTCATGTCTTGAAAATTAATGAACCTAATTAATGGTTTGAAAGTTGTTGCCAACTGAGACTTAGACATAAGGTTGGGGTTAAGTGATTGCTCAATGCTCAATGCCCAAGGGAGTGAAATATTTGTAAACTATTTTAATTAAAAGGCAAAAGTCTCCTTTAGCTGCCTCAGTTGTTTTGTTGATGAATAAGAATGTGCTAGCTGCAATAGAAAGCAATGTCAGAAAGGAGGGGGAAAAAACAATAATTAGCTGTGATTACGAACTGTGATTTTGAATATTGATTGGAAATCTTAGTAGAATTAAACAAGAAAGCAAGTGTGAACTAAGCAATACTATAAATATTTTTAAAAAAATCTTAATCTTAACTTATATCTAAACAGTTATTCTAAAGACTAAAGTCATTCAACTGCCATATTAGTTGGGAACAAGAACTCCTCACCAAAAGGTTGCCAGTCAAAGTTCGAAACAATTCCCACGGAAATTACCTTTTTCCCACAGTACCATAAATTAAATACCACCAAAACTACCACGGTCAATATAAACCAAAAAATTCCCACCGCAATTAAAAAATACCACAAAAACTCCCACGATTATTAAAAATTACCACAAAAATATCGCGCTTTTTAAAAATACCACCAAAAATCCCATATGCATTTAAAAATTCTAAAAAAATCCCATACGCATTAAAAAATACAACAATAAATCAAAATTATCGGAAAATCTGGAGATGTTCAGAAAGAATTTTGTAATTAGAAATAGAAAACGTACGAACAAGTTCGTAACACTTCGTTTACTCTAACCCATTACATCTAAAAAACCAAAGATATAATAGTGGTATGCAATGAACGCTGAATATATTTACAGAAGCGCATTTTGCAACAACCAAAATTCAAGGACTACGCCCACCTCCCATACAAATTTTTTTGTGCATCACATTGTATGGTAGGTGGGCGTAGTTCCGGTCCGAACACGCCCATTCTATACACATCATACAAAAACAAGAAAGCAAAACTTTTTTATGTGTTCGAGGTCACTGAAACCGAATATGAATTCAGTTTTTGCGGATCACGTAAGGTGCTCCCTGAAGGTGGGTCCAGGGTAAGCCCTAAGTCCCTACAATTAATTATATCGATATTTTCCCTTTTGGGGAGGGCAGTTAAAATATATGACCGACCCCCATTATTTTTCCAAGAAGAACATTTTTTCATTAAGACTTACCCCCTTTGACCCCTCCTGAGTGGGAGTCCCTCTACTAGGGTGTATTGTAGGGTGTATTTTGTACCCTAATTTTCCTCCTTGGGGCTTATTCCCTCCGACCCCTCGTTAGGGGGGTCCATTTCATACAATGCACTCTACTGTTAATAAATCAATATTTTACCTCTTGGGATGGTAGGAGAGGATTAATATGTACGACTGACCTCCAGTACTTTTTCAAGTGTAAAATTTTTTCCCTTGAAACCTATCCCTTCCGACCACTCCTTAAGGGGGCTTCCATACAATGCACTAATCGCAAAGACGTTATAGTTTTCGTTATATTTGTAAAAGTTAGGCCTTCTTTTATCAAAAAGGAGTTAATATGATGGTCGGAAGGGATAGGTCCCAAAGCAAAAATGTTACACTTGAAAAAGTAAAGAAGGTCGGTCGTACATATTAACCCTCTCCTACCCTTCCCAAAAGGGGGAAATATTAAATTCATTAACATTAGGGTGCATTGTATGGCAGCCCTCCTAAGGAGGGGTCGGAGGCGATAGGACCCAAAGGGAAAATGTTACACTAAAATTAGTAATGGAGGTCCATCCTACATATTAACCCTCTCCTACCCTTCCCAAGAGGAGAAATACTGATTTCATTAACATTAGGGTGCATTGTATGTGAGTCCTCCTAAGGAGGGGTTGGAAGGGATATTTCATTTCCAAAAGTTGCTGGAGTATACAGATACTGGAGTTGGAAAAAAAATATGGAAAAGAGACCAAAAAATTACAAGGAAAGCTGCAGGTCCTCGTCCGTAAAACCGGCGCTCTTCTTCGTCATCCGAAGATCGAAATTTTTGCATGATTTGTTGTGATTTTTGCCAAAATATTTTAATCGCAAAAATTCACTTGAATGCAACAAATGGAAGCGCCTTTTTTATTTTTTGTGAGCCATTTTAATTGTGTGAATTGTCACTCCGATATGGATATTTCTAACTAATAATCATTTTACATTTGTATTTGTAAGAAATGTATTTTTTTTATTTTTTGCAATTAATGAAGCCATTCATATATTCTATTGAAATAACGATCAGTTTTTTAATTTCGATGTATATGTGTGAGTATGTGTGCATTGAGAATCAGATAGGTTTACGAGATATTGCTCTTATCATAATACTTTAAATAAACATAAAAGTCAAAATTTACATAAGAAATTAAAGTTCCTGGTTCTTTAACCAACATTTTGTTGGTGTTACACATAACTCCACCGATTTGAAAAATACCAATAAAGCCATATTTGAAATTTTCGTTCATCCATTTCTGAAAATATTCAACAGACATGAAAACACTCACTTTGAATTGGTTCCTCTGCAAGGGATAGGCCTTGAAACCAATCAAAAATTCAATTTGTTAACACTTTTATTAAAAAACGTGTTACACATCACCCCACTTTAGCTTTATTTATAAGGTAGTGTCCAATGTGTTCTTGATATCTAATCAAAAATAAATACTCATAAAAATTATAAAAAAAAACTTGAAAAGAAAAAACTAAAAAAAATATATAATCAAAAAAAAATACTTATAAAAATTATAAAAAAACCTTGAAAAGAAAAAACTCTGTTTCATTTTTGGTTTTTAGAATTTTTGGACAAAAAATGGAAAAAATTTTTTGAAAATTTTCAAAAAACAAAAAAAAATTAAATAACTGCCATAAAGGACAAATTTTGTAAATTTGGATTGCCAATTACTAAGACCATGAAAATTATTAACGGCTTTTTCTTTTTAATTTGTAACCCTGAACTTGTATCTTAAAGCCTATGAAACGATAAATTCCGCTTTGTTTCGCCATTTTGCAAAAATCGATTTTAAATATACAGTAGAGACTCACAAAAGTGAAGACTCGCAAAAGTTAATTCTACGGAAAAGTTAACCAGGCTTCTGCCACCTCAGGAGACTATAAAAAGTTAACATTTCCGAGTAATTTTTTTTCACCGTTTTGCTTATTTTTTTTTTCATCTAGCATCAATTGATTTTGTGTCAATTGTTACTCTCTGGCTGTTCGCAAGAAACGGTAAAACGCAAAAACAATAGAGATTGACCGATGTGAAGAAGAACATAGATGCAAAAATGATTGACCTCAGATGATTCAGATGATGACAATGTTACTGAAAATTCAAGGGTAAAATCGGCTAAGTTGATAGTTGACAGTCGCTGTTTTGATTGTCTTTGTTGAAAACGACACCTAAATAGCTGTCACATTAAATCAATAGGAAAAAAGTGATTGTCAATTTGTTAATCACCTTACATGGAGCAAAAGCGATGATTTTGATTGTCAACTTTCAGTTATCACTTAAGACGATTCCACCCAGAGTTTGTTTCATACAGGGATTCAATATTTGGGGTAAATACACTGATGTTTCACAGCTTCTCGAACTACGATCGGATATAGTAAAATAAATCCGAACAATCCGACTGGTACAAAGACCACTTAAGTGTCATCCGAATAAATTTATTATAACTAGTTATTGTATTAAATAAGCTAATGTATGAAGTTCATATGAAAAAGTCTGAAATATCAATTAAATAAAAATATATTTACATGTAATACATAATACATATATTACAAAAAAAAGCAGTATATGTTTGTAAATATACTAAATATATATGTTTGTAAATATACTGTTTTTTTCTTATTTCATGTATATTTGTCCTTAAAAAGTTAACAATTCACAAAAGTTGACAGAGCGAAAAACAAACAGGTTAACTTTTGTGAGTCTCTACTGAACCTCTTAGTCAATAAATTGCTTGAAATTCTAAACGCAACTCTATATATGAAATGTTACCAAGGCTCTCAATGTTGTGCACAAGCTGTTGAAAAATGCGACCATTCAAGATGCGCTGATTTGCATAACTGTAGAGTGTAAGCTTGTTTTTTTTTTTGGATTGCTGGATACTTTAAGACACACGGCAACAATAGCATAGTTAACAGATTCTTAAAATGCAGTTAATTGAGTAGAGATATTTTGGGGATTTATAGCGTAGGGGTTTAATTGATTAGCTTGAAAATTTCTTTCGTTTGTTACTTGTTAGTTCTCAAATGCACTGTATGATTTTTATATTGATTTGCAGTAAAATTGTACGATTTCATAATAAGAGCGTTTCACTGAAGTTCCCTACACCTACTTTTGTATTATTTTTTTTTTATTTCACCGCATTTCTGAGAACAATCCATCGCTTTTTTACACTTTTTATTGATTTATTGTTTATTTTTGCTTTGTATGGTTTCTGCTTGCCGTTAATGCACATACTTTTTTTCTAGTCTTCTGATCAAGCTTCGTTAAGATCGGCCAACTTTTGTATATGCCTCCCATACAAAATCATGTAAAAATTGATAAAGGTTCAAGGGAAGTTCCTCTAGAAACTAATTTTATATTCTAAGCTTTCTAACCAAGTTCTGTTAAAATCAGTCAACTTTTTTGTCTACCTCCCATACCAAATTATGTCAAAATTTAACATAGGTCCAAGGAAGTTACCCCTAAGGACTGGCTGATTTAAACCATTTTTGGTATTTTTTTAGATAGCTTAAACTTACTAAGCATAAAAAATTTCATTATCATAGGAGCACTCTTTCTATTTATTTCAAATTTTCTATGAGCGCAAAGCACTGTGCGTTGTGATAAGTCATATTGTAAGCTTACATACTCAATATTTGGTTCGGATCCAAGGTATATATATTGAATCCTTATCGAACTTAATGATTGTACCAAATTATACGGCATTCCATACCAAATGGTAAGCCTAGTTACCTTTCATAAAACAGTTAATACATTTTTTTTCTGTAAATATACAGCCCAAGTCCACTGTGCTGCAATTAAAGTTCAAATTGTAAATTGAAAGCTTAAAATAGATGTCAGTTTCATATTCCAAGCACAAACCATATCTGCTGTAAAATGCTCATTCATTATGGACACAATCCACTGTCTATATTATACACATGTTAAACTTAACACTTTGACGGCGAATTTCAAACAACGCATGCGCAGCAATATAAACAAGCGAACTAAAACCAGTTTAAGCACAGTTTAGCGTGTGTGAATGACAGTGCCATTTGCTATTTTTGCCAAGCTTTGTGGCTAGAAGTTTTTGCTGCCGTAACTAACTAAGCTGTTTAATGCTTGGTCAGCAGCAACAACAAAAACAACAACAATAACAACTTAATGGCTCATATAGCACAATGGAATGTTTGTTGTGCTGCGGCAACTCTAGACATTCGTGAGCTTCCATGCAATGAAGCGCGATCAGCACCGATCAGTTTTGCAACGAACGCGCGCTGGTTAAGAAGTGTTTAGAGAAAAAACGTGGCTTAAACATAGACAGAAAGAAAACATGTTTGTTGTAAAGTAATAACAAATAATTTATTTATTTAATTTTTTTTTTACTTTTACTGAAAGTAAGTCAGGAGTGCGTGTGTGTGTTTGTGTATGTGTTATCCCTACTTTAACTTGGCTTGTACTATTTTAACTAAATATTGTGTTTTTGACCACGCTTAAGAAAAAATCAATGAAACTAGTTTGTGTGCTTTAAGCTTTGCTCGCTTAAGAATAACAAATTGTTTTTTCGCAACTAGTTTCCTAGCTTAAATAAGCTCAGAGTTAATACTATACGAAGAGTGAATTTTAGTTAAAGTGTTAGTAAAATGGATTTATTAACAAGATAATTCTTGCAGGACTCACAGGACTACGTTGCAGCTTTACCTTAATCCATTTTTATTGGAAAGGTAAGTAAATACAAATTTTGTAAATCGTTGCCTAAATAATTTACATAATTAAATACTTGTTTTTGTATATCGCTCTCGCTCAGCTCTTAGTTTTAATGGTTAAGGGGTCTGAGTGATCGAAAAAAGCCTATTTTTTTTTAAATTGTGGATAGTAGATAAGGAATTTATCTATGCATTTATAACTATAGTGTGTTGGATATTGTGTAAAATTTTCATCAAAAATATTGAAAAATGAGCCAGTGGTTGCATGTGCGCCGTGACGCTTTTTTATATAAAAAAAATTTTAAGATAACTTACAAGTATTTCGACGTAAATTTGACAATTGACAAAAAAAAAAAACATCATCCATCGTTCAAGCACGGTTTTTTTGTGTATTTAAAAAATTAAAAATTTGAACAAAAATCTTGACAGCCGTTTAAAAAAAATGATTAACTTGGCTTTTACTTCCCTGAAGTGAAACTTCTACACAAAATAGGAATTCCTGGGATTGCTTACTTAGTTCATTAACATTGTTTTCTGGCCCAGCTAAATATATACAAAATTTTACTAAAAACAAAGTAAATATTAAACTGACATATTAATAACTTGCAAGCTTTAAAAACAAACAAGAAACAAACAAAACAACTAAATTAAAATTTACAAAAATTTCGCCTAACAACAATTCCAAGGAATGGTTTTTGTCATATTTATAAACAATCTTTGGGACTGATTCATCCTTTGATGTATTCATGCCTTTCTAACGTTAGCAAAAACTTAATTTTAGTACATTTTCGGGAAATTTATATTGATTATGATCATTTAGGATTATATTATTCCATGAACCTGGTTTTGAACATTGTTTATATGCAAATCGATTGTCATGCTATTAAAGGGTGGTTAAATTTTAAGGGCCGATGTTGATTTTGAATAAAACACAAATTATTTAAAAAATTATTGTCATTTCTGTTTATTATGATAATATTGGTATAGTTCAATTATGTATGGAACAAAATATCGGCCAAATGGCCGCAGCGACTTCGGCGCCACACCTCCATCCGATGGTCCAAATGTTCGATGACGCTGAGGCATAAGTGAGGTTCTATGCCGTTAATGTGCCGAATTATCTCATCCTTTAGCTCTTGAATTGTTGCTGGCTTATCGACGTACACCTTTTCTTTCAAATAACCCCAAAGAAAGAAGTCCAACGGTGTCAAATCACATGATCTTGGCGGCCAATTGACATCGCCACCACGTGAGATAACACGGCCATTGAATTTGTCGCGCATAAGAGCCATTGTTTCATTAGCTGTGTGGCAAGTGGCACCGTCCTGTTGAAACCACATATCGTCCACATTCATATCTTCCCATTCGGGCCATAAAAAGTTCGTTCTCATCTCACGATAGCGAACACCATTCAAAGTAACTGCCTGACCGGCCTCATTTTGGAAAAAATACGGCCCGATGATGCCGCCAGCCCATAAACCACACCAAAGAGTCACTCTTTGTGGGTGCATTGGTTTTTTGGCAATCACTCTTGGATTATCATTCGCCCAAATGCGGCAATTCTGCTTATTGACGAATCCACTGAGGTGAAAATGTGCCTCATCACTAAAGATGATTTTCTTCGAAAATTGATCATCCAGTGTTGCCATTTCTTGCCACCATTCTGACCATTGACGACGTTTGAAATGGTCAAGAGGCTTTAGTTCTTGAATCAATTGCACCTTGTAAGCGTGTAAATGCAAGTCTTTGTGCATAATGTCCATCAACGATGAGCGTGAGAGGTGCAATTGTTGGGCACGACGACGAGTTGAGGTGGACGGCTCTTCAGCCACACTTTCGCGTACAGCAGCAATATTTTCTGCAATAGGAGCTGTACAAGCATGCACTGGTGTTTTGACATCTCCTACAGACCCGGTTTGCTCAAATTTTTGCACGATTTTTCCGATTGTTCGCACTTTTGGACGATTAAATTGACCTGGAAAATCACGAAGTGCACGCCCATTTTCATAATAAGCCTGAATAACTTTAACGCGTTGCACGATTGTTTTATCTTTCCATGGTTCAAATTGAGTTAGTCTTAAATTGAGAAATGTCAAATGAAATGCAGAAAAAAGCTTGACGTTTAGGTGTGGTTCACATTCAACATCGGCCCTTAAAATTTAACCACCCTTTAGATTAGTGTAGTAGTGAACGCTCGCGGTTGCCATTATGTATTGTTATTATTTAACCCTTAAAAGCCTGACTTTTTTTCTTTCGATGAAAAAAATATATTCAGTGGATTTTGACATCTTGTATAACGTTTGTTCTACGGTTTTGTCCAATTTAGAGTTTTGGTCATTTTAGGGATGGTTTTTTAGGTTGGTTTTGTGAAGAACCACCAGGCACTCATTAGAAAACTAAAATACAAATGATATTATTTTTATGAATTTTTATTTAATTTCTGACATAAAACAGATCGCATTTAATGCAATATACAGTTGTTCGTGAGGTGCACTCTGGGTTCTTGCAACGTGGTTTTCCTGTTGTAAGGTACTTAAGGTAGTGACCGACATTGTCAAAACGCACGTCACATGGCGGCAATGTTGAACTTGTTAGACGAGCCCGCTTTGGAATGCTTCTAGAGCTTCCAGTGCTCCTTGGCGACCTTTTCTCATTTCTTGGCATCCGGATTTCGTTCGTACTTTAGAAATGTTCCTGATGATAAATCCGTACGAGTGCACATGTTGAAATGGCGCTTGTATAGAATACAAGCATTTATCATGACTATGTCCAGCATATGATATATTAGCCGATTTGTCCACTTGCGTGACTTTATTCTAATGCGACTTCTGCCAAAACATGAATCCCAGAGGTCAACCCCTCCCATGTACTTGTTGTACTCGTGCATTATTGCGGGACACTGAATGTCTTCGGTCACTTCGGTTATATCTGAAGCGAATAAACAAATTTATAAAAAAAGTATTTGTTAAAATAATAAAATACCTTAAAATGGTTGGCGCGTCTTGAGACGGGTTTTCTTCCGTGGATTTGAATAGTTTGCTACCAATGGTTTGCTGTTATCCTTACATACTACAGTTGTTATATCAATTCCATAAATATTGGTACCATATTCAACGGAATCTCCTCGATTAAATAATTTTTCTGGCAGTTTGCAACCAGGAATTTGGTTCCGACGAATCTTTCCTAGGCCATAGATACCCCCGGCGTGCGTAAATAAGCTAATAAAGGAATGCTGGTATAATAGTTATCAAAAAAGATTCTGTAGCTCATGAAACGAGGAACTTTGCGAGCTAAGCGGACCACAACATTTGCTGCTGCTCCCAAGTCAGGTACATTTTCCAACACAGGGTCTTTATTGCCAGAATATATTTCAAAACTATAGCAGAATCCCATATCGTCATCGCACATCAAAAACAACTTATGGCCCCATGGGGGCGGCATATCGGGCATGTATTGCTTTAAATAGTGTCTTATTTTTGTAGCGCAAATTTGTTCGTCGACACACAAACGCCCTCTCTTTGGAACTTTGTCAAAATTATGGTTGCGGGCGTCAATGATTGGCCGAATTTTATATAAGCGATCATAGTTTGTTGAAGCAATTTGTGTTCGACGTGATAGTCGTCTTATAGAAGGTGATGGTTGTTGAGTTGACATATGTGGCATATCATTGTTGTCATTGAGATGCAAAAACTGGCGTATTTTGTCATGTCGATATATTGTAATGGTTTCAATGATAGCCTAATTGACAAATTCTCCCCAATACATACTTACACTTGGGTACTTGATGACTGACATAAAGTATATTATGCCCAAAAAATGTTTCATTCACCTGGCGATATATTGAGGGCATGCGTTGGATCTTTTTGAGTTGAATACGTATTGCTTTGCTCCACTATATTAGAAATTATGTCGTCTGTTACGGAAAAGGAAAAAAAAGCTGAAAGGTGTTTCTAACGCCAATATTTCTGGTATCAAAGCGACATTGTTTTTAAATTCAACCCAACTGGCGGGAAACTGCATGTTCTTTTTCTTCCATATACATCTTTTGAAATCTGCTGATTCCTTTACAATGATTACATTTTTATAAAAAGTCGCATACTCATACCATTGCCTACTGTCTCCAGCAACAACAATATCATGCATTTCATTTTGAACATTCGCACCAGCAGTTAGTTCCACATGTGCTACTAATTCATTTTCATGTTCAAACACATCGTCCTCCAATTCATCATTTATATCCTCATTTGCTAGCACGTTGAAATTTAGATCGTCAAGACTGTCGTCCGAAAAGTCAGAAATATTACCAATTTCACTTGCAAACCAGTCGAAATCGTTGAAATTCCTCGTCTGTGGTAAAATCTTCATATTTCCGCGGCATTCTGATTTGGAATAACAAAAAATAATGAGAAACCGACAAAAATGCGCTTAAGCACAAACTAATATCACTTCTCTATTGAGCGCCTGCTGGTTCTTTGAACGACCAATCGAACTTTTACAAAAAACTCATAAATAAAATTTTATAACTATTTCGTTACATACATCAATTATATAGTGGCTAAAGTTCACAAACATAGTTTTTTGATTATATTTTAGTAAACAAATCTTGTATGCTATTAACTTGAAAAAGTGCGTTTGTTATATTTGACGTTTTCTGAGGTTGTTTAAGAAAAGCTCAAAAAGCGTGGGTTCATTGATGTCAGCTACGTTGAAAAGCTTACCACTATGATACAAATACAATAGAAAAATAATTAAAAAACTCAAAATACATCTATAAAGTTACGGCTCCTTGAAGTACCACCAGGCTTTTAAGGGTTAATGATAGTACGTTTTATTACATTTTCGAGAATTTTATGTCTTGCACTTTGTGGTTGATGCATTATTATAAATATAAATAATTTACAACTCAAGGCCATCGAGAAAGGAAGAATAGAGGAACTTATACTTAACCCTTAAATGTCTGGTGGTATCGCGAGGAACCAACAACTTTTTCGCATCTTTTCCATTTAATTTTTGTTAATTTTGTTGTATGTTATTGTTCTATGATCTAAGCGACATCATTTTAGATTTCAAGACACGTGTTTTTAATTACTTTTATACATCATCAAAAGGCCTATATTTTACCTGTGCAATATTTTTACAAAATTGGAAATATGTTGAGAACTGATAAACTTGCTGAGCTAAAAGTACGCAAAGGTACGCAAGAGCGATTTTTTACCGGTAAATCCCGATTTTGAGGGTGTTTCAAAATTTATGTACACCGTTTCGTGTTGTACTCAACCAGACCTACAACCTACACTAGGTCTCTTGAAAAGTGTCGGATGACTGTCACACCGTGTTATGAACAGCCCCTAATCGTATGATAACCGGATTATAATTTTTTTCTCATCACTAAATGCAGATACTATTTGGGCATCAATGTCAACGTCAAAATTCTGTCATACAAGTATGTTGACGGACATGTCCTTTTTGTACCTTTTCATTTACATTTAAAAACAAATGAGTGCAGTTTTTCCGGCTTTTCTCGTCGTTTTTGAATAGTGTTTAAAAAATGGATAACTTTGATGAAAAACAATGAAACCAGACCAAAATAAGTTGAAGTTTATGTCGAAAAAGTGATTAGAGAAAGACAAAGTGGCTCAAAAGTGGCTTGCCCATTTCCGTGATGAACTTTTTTCCATTATGGATACTCCTAGTTCTATTAGGTATTCGGACGTTGACGACAATCAAATCAAGAAATTAGTTAAGCTTGGTTGTCTCTACTTCATTCGGCAATCAGCAAAATTGTGAGTGCTCAAAAGTCATTCCTTGAAAGCGTTCAATGTCATTTAAATTCCGCTGGTTTCATCAAAACATTGAATGTCTGGGTCCCGCACGAATTAAAAGAAATTGACAAACTAAATCGAGTTACATTTGTGATCGGCTCATGAAACGTCAATAATGTGATCCATTTCCCAAGCGTTACAGGTGGTGAAAAGTGGATTATCTACAATAATGCCCATAAAAAAATAAGCTGGTGCAAGAAAGATGAAGCGCCGCAGAGGCAAGCAAAAGCAGACATTCCTCAGAAGAAGGTGGTGGGACTCTTCTGGCGTTATAGTGGTGGTGAGTGAGACTCTAAATCTGGTAGGATTGGAACGGGCCAGTCTACTATGACCTGCACCTCCAGAATAGAACCACAAAATTCTGAAGTCTACTATAGGCAACTACAGAAACTGAGCCAGGCCCCATACGAGTCTAGCGACTTGCCAAAAATTGCTTGAGTTCGAATAGGATGTTTTGCCCCATCCACTCTATCATACAATTCAGCTACTATAGCTTGTATGCACTTGCACAGCATTAACAAAATTCAAAGCCACGCTCCAAAAATCATTGAAAAATATCAATGTTACGGATATCAATGACCCCAAACAAGTTAATATGGAAAAAACGTACCCATCAATGAATGGGTTGAGCTCAGAACAACACAAGACGTAACAGCTAACCATGTATATGTAGTTGCCCAGACCTTGCAATTTTTGATAACCACCCTCGGAGAGGTTCTTTGCAAATTATAGTTAATTAAAATATAGTGATAGTGATATTTATAAGGAGAGTGCGACTTTTCTATGGCAAAGCATGTTTTCATTACTCAAGCGAATTTTTTTAAATTTTGATTGAAAATTACAACTTTTGCTTCTTAAAGTAAATTTACATCAGGAATTTGATTTTTTTTTCTTTTTTTTTTTAAGAAAAATATATAAAATGTTTTGATTTTGAAAGTATAACTTTTGTTATTTTTGTTGTACTTTGTGGACATTATGTGAGGGGTAGGGGGGCTTATGCCCCGGAAAACTATTAACTACGGGCCTATACCATCATATATTTTTCTTTGAAAATTATCAATTTGTAACTCCCATCCCCCCCTTAAGATAAGCTTTATGACTTTATGAATGCATTAAACTTAAGAAGTAAACACTTTTTTGCAAAATAAGATTGCTTTGTCAAACATATAAAGCACAGCAATGTGCCGACTACCTGTTTTAGGTGAAGAAGACGATAATTAAAATTCTGAGTTCAAAAACCTATTCAGTAAGAAATTTTTTATATAACATTAATTTTTTGTTAATAACGTTTTTATACGGATTATAAAGCTAAAATTTATAGCTGTTGTATAAAAAATAGTGTCGTTTTGGCAAAATGTCACTAGCTGCAGATATAACCTTAAATAAATTTATAGTGAGTTGTTATAAAGTATTATTTAAAATTTATTTATTTCAGCTGGGTGTTCAACATCTATCTTGTTGTTGTTATTCAGAAAGGGGACTTACCTCAACGATAAGTAAACTGTTAAAAAAAAAAACTGCTAACATGATAAACCTCAAGAAGAATTTATCTATAGTTTTGTCTTTCAAAACCCTATGTTAAAGTTTTTAGAAAACAATTCTCTTGGAAAAGTTGTGCCTCGTAGATATGAAACTTAAAACAAAAAATTCCTTCTTAATAGGAAAACTGCCTTGTTTTCTGTAATAACATAATGTGTTATTAATTAAAATATGTGGTTTTTTCGATCTGCTGAATTACATGTCCATTTCTTTTCTACTTCTGAGTGTACCAGAAAGAATTTTACCTTTCCACCACTGGTAAATACAGACATGACGTAATGACTATTTCTTTAACACCCCAATACCTGTAAGCAATTCTCTATAAAATTTATTACGGCGTATCCTCTAAGACATTGAACTTACATAGTGTACGTGCATTAGAGTGGGCATGCACATTATATTAAACTCGTTTATATTCCCTACAAAATTTCCAAATATTTGCATTGTTTACGATTTAATAAATAATGTTCTGTATTATTCTACTAGCATTTTAGAAATAAAATTTGATTTACATTTAATTTTTTTAAATTTTTTACTCAATTTAAAAAATAATTATTGATAATTTTCACAAATTCACTGTGAAAACATTTTCTAAACATGATATACTAGCTAATAAACAAAACATTCCGCTTACAGTTCTGCATTACAATAGGATAACCAGCAAATTTGAAGCAGCGTTGATTCCTGCTACCCACACATCAATTTGTTGCTAAATTAAAAACAGATAAATTTGTTATTTAAAGCCAAAAAATCAAAAATGTATTCCCTTCAGTGCCCCTTTCATCTTTTACGCAATGTGTCAAGTGAAAATGTTCGTATATATCTTGAATAATAATAGAATTATAAGCAATTATTTTTACAGCACACAAAAAAAACAAAAATTTCTTTGGAAAATCGAGCTTGGGGAAATTCTTGGCTGTTTTCAATCTTCCAATCAAGGTTGATGGAGACAAAAGTTGTTTCGGTTAAGTAAAATGATTAACAGCAGCTAGAAGTGTCATCTTTTCCATTTTTCTCTTTTTCAGCTTGGAAATGTGCTACGCTGCTCTGCCTGTGGTGAATTTCGGTCTGCACGTTAGAAAACTAGGTGCAAGCATCCAAAGTCATTTTTGAATACTCTATTTTTCAAGAGTGGTTGCAAGAAAAATTGTTTTGAAGGCGAGTTAAGTGATTTGGATGCAAAAGAATAAGACTTTGGTACTATCTGAAATTTGTTTGTGAATTTTGGAAATCTGTATAATGGTTTTCGAGTAACGGTTGGGATAGTTTTCAACCCATTGGGCCAAAAGATACACTTATTTAGACAAAAACTAATTTTTGTAGAAAAGAATTTTATTTGAAAAAATTATGAAGTTTCATACATTTTAAGTAGGCTTGTGCGACTATAAAAGAGCTCGAGTAACTTGTGATCTGAATTCCAAATGTGCTAACGGTTTTCTATTCTCAATCCTAGCCACTAAACAATTCAGTTTCCAGGCATTGACTAGCATATTGGAAAGCGTGTTTTTAAAAAGAGGCCACCGCCACAAAAAGGCAGATGGCGATGAAACATTCTACAATAGTTTTAGAACAACGTCAGCTCCAAAAGCAAGGGTTTTATCATGTTAGGTTGCAGCTGCTCCATAAAGTATTGTTTGATACCACTATCCGCGTATATGTGCACATCAGCATTTTGCAAGAATGTCTCCCAAAATATGGGATAATCTACTCTATTGTTAAATCATGGGACCAAATCACAAACTGCTTGAAACGATTTTTGCATGCATAGAGAAACGGCCGAATCTTCGCAAATTTATCAGTCGTATCCAGTGCTGTGTTGTCTGATGAATAAACTTCTTGATTGCCTCAAGTCTCTCTCGAGGTGGGGCTTCTTGAACAATTGACACTCCCATATCAGAGCTAAGCGACCAATATAGTTTTCATTGTGGAAGTACGCGATAGCCGCTGAGAAACAGGATAGCGATAAATTGCTTCAACTCAAATTCTTCGAAGCTAAGATAAATATTGTTTTACGCAGCGTAATCGTTGCTGAACTTGATCATCACTGCCAACATGTCTCTGTTGAGGAAAAGGCCGAAGAACTCCGATGGAGGTTTTCCACTTACAATGAGAAAATACTTTTGTATAACCTTAACGTCGAAATAATGTGAGGGTAGTAATATATACCCAGAACTTTTGCAATGCTCTCGGTTTGAGTTGCTTCAACGTTTACTAACTGATTGGAATATTGAAAGGGATGCTAACGCCAAACCGCAGAACCATAACTTTAAATTTTGTTTTATGGTGTTTCCACATCCGGTAGCAATTTCAGTGCATCGTATGCCCCAAAATCTCCATTATTTCCTCTACTTTCAAAGCTTTTTGTCGCTCCATGTTAAAATCAAAATAATTTGACCGTATTTAAACTGTTATTAAAACTTTAAGTAAATTTTCATTTAATAATATTTATCAATATTTATGTAGGCCCGAAACACTCGAAAAACTAGTTTGAATGCAGAAATAATTCAAAACAGCAGCAGAACAGGAAAAACGCAGCCAGATATGGCGTCGTTTTTGATGAATGTCAAAATTGTCCGAAAAGTATGAATACATTGGCCCAATGGGTAGAAAACTATCCACGCAGATTTAACATCGGAAAACACAGGGATGGTAGTTGCAAAGGTCATTTTTTTTTTGCTTATATTGGCACTAACTACCATCCAACTACCAAATTTCCTTGAAGAGATTATGTGCAGAGCATATAACTATTTCTTATCATTGATTAGAGAATTGGGGCGCATAAAGCCAAAACGATTCATACACATACGTTGTTATTGATTTTTGCTATTGCAATTTATTGCACTTATTTACACAGTCTTTGGTTGCGCAACGAAAATGCTATATCAAACGTCGTAAGATCTTTACCCGAGTATTTCGAATCATGAATATACATACATGTATAGGGGACTTCACCTAAAGAGAGCAACCAAAAAATTCTATCCTTTAGATTTTGCTTTTTTTTGGCTATCTTTAGCTATATTAGTTCCTAGCGAATACGATTTCGACAAATCAAATTATTTAAAAAAAAAAAAATATTACAATAATTAAAAGTAAAATTTTTTTTTACTTCGGTATCTCTCAAATTTTTCGAGATATTAAAATATAATTTTAAAAATGGCGAAGTTTAGGCAAATTTACTGAAAACAATTATTCAATTCTCCGTGAGAATTATTCTCTCCCATCATTTACAAAAATTAGGATGTGATATTGCGAATGCAAATGTGGATGCGGAGCTCCGTCGCATCCCTAATTTGTATGAACCTATACATGTATTACCTGTGGTTTTGTTTCTTTCGTCATTCCTTCTTTCGTACTCATTCTTAAGTTGTTTTTTTTTTTTGCTTTTGCCAAGTGAGTATCTTGTGGTTTTTACCATACATAATATTTTAGCTACGCATTCATGACTCGAATGCAGCTCAAGGTCAGCAAAGACGACTTCTGTTTTTTTTTTCGTTGTGGTTATGCACGCTTTTTTATTGTTCTTGATATCATTGTTATTGTTGCTGTTGATGTTGTTGTTGTTAGTGTTGTTGTTGTTAATTGGTTTCAAAAATTGAAACTTGCCTAACCAGCCATTGGCGAACCTTGCTGAAATAAAGACTTTTAATACGATCTGCTTTTGAAGCAAGGCCTTCCAGTCATATTTTTGCTTAACATTTGTGGAAGTTAATTTTTTAATTTTATTATAAACAGAGTTTTTTCTAGTTAATTATATTATTTAAATTAAATAATGTGCGCTCAATTTCATGCAACATAAATAAGTTAATGTTATTTTTTGTTTATTATTTTTTTTTTTTTTTTTTTTGTGTAAATTGCAAATAAATTTGTTTATATTTATTTGAAGTTTTTTATATAAAAATAACATTTTTATAACAAAAATTAATTTAATGAAATCTGTCATGCATCACTTTTTTTCCATAAACTTATTTAAATTAATTTTATGTGAAAAGCGGTTTTAAATAAATGAACAATTAAATAGCCTCATATATTAATGACCACAAAACAGTGCAACCAAAAAAAAAAAAAAAAACCTTAAAACAAGTTGAAATAATATTGAAGTGAGTAAAAGTGGGTTGTAGTTGGTCAAGATATGAAGGGCAACAAGATAGGGTCATATAAATTAAAGCAGTCTGAATACAAAAACATGAAAAAGAATGTAAAGTACGCTTAAAGATAAAAACAATTTAAATAAACAAAAAATGAGTTAAGTAGGACGCTCGTTTGAAATTTCATTTCGAGGTGTGCTACTCTGTCGTAAGCAAAATTTGATTCATCATCATCAATGAATTTTTTTTTTTACACTATATGCAATGTGGTGCATTTTCACAATTGAATTAAAATTAATAATAAAATAATTCAACTCGTATAAATTGAATTTGCAAAATAGTTAAAATGGAAGCTACTAGTTAGACGATTGCAACGTTTGCGGTTTCAGTTGCAACAAGTAGTCAGAACTAATTAAATATTTAAATTTCATTTTAATATATAAAGCAAAATAAAGTTAAAATTAAATAAAAACAACAGCGTTTTAATATTATTCAACAGTTAAGTTGATTTATGAAAAATGGAATCAAGCATTTTTTTTCTGAAACTCAATCGAAAAAGCACATTTTTTTCTTTTAATGTGCTGCATATAGCACATTTTTAAATCTCTTCTTAAATTAAAGGCTTATAAACTAAAATGTTTACTCCATACATACAGTGTCGGGCAAAACAAAAAGAACACCCTACAGCAAAAAATATTTCTATGCTTTTTTTAAAGGAAACTATTTATTTCGGGAATTTCTTTTAGAGAAATGACTTAAAAAAAACTAGGGGGCAGCACCACAGCTTTATGAGGCATTACCATCTGACACAGAAAATGTCAAAGCAAAGAGCGCGAAGGTGGACAATAAAATAAGAACAGCAAAAGAAAACTTTTTTTTTTTTAATATTTTTGTATAGGTTGCACTGGTAAGTATTAAAAAATTAATATTTAGAGTAATTCGAAAGATTTCAACCCAATTGATCTGAAATTTAGCAGCAGAATGGGACGAGCAAGGCACTGCAGCAAAGAGGAGCGCAATTTTGTCAAAAACCTGCGAAATGAGGGACAAAGTATAAGAAAAATAGCTAAAATTATCGGCAGATCTTCGACACTTGTCCATCAAGCCTTATTAACTAAAAAAATTGGATGCAAAATAGGAAGGTCCCGCAAAACTACATATACAGACGATGATCGCATTAAAATTTTGGCGGCACGTAACCCATTTAAGTCAGCTGCTGCAATTAGAGAAGAGACAGCTGTCCAAATTTGTACTCAAACAGTAAGGAGACGTTTAGTCGAAAGGAAGCTATATGGAAGAACAGCACGGAAAGTACCATTGTTGACACAAAGACATCGAAAGTGTCGCATCGAGTTTGCTAAAGCACGCATAGAGTGGGATGGTCCAGCAAATATAAAAAAATGGCGTAACGTGTTATGGACAGACGAATCGAAGGTAAACCTTATTGGAAGTGATGGCAAACGTTGGGTTAGGCGCCCGAAAAGTGCAGAGTTGAACTCGAAATGCACGCTAAAAACCATTAAACATGGAGGTGGAAGTGTTATGGTATGGTGTGGGACCTCTGTATTGGATAAAAGAAACGATGGACAGGTTTCTCTACGTCCATATCCTTGAGGAGGTAATGCTTCCTTTTGCAGACTGGGAGATGCATTTAAAATGGAAACTGCAACAGGATAACGACCCGAAACACACTCCAATCCTTGCAAGGAACTGGTTTACGGAGAAGCAAATTGATTGTATGGTCTGGCCTTCCCAATCTCCCGACCACAATCCAATTGAGAACTTGTGGAGTATAGTTAAGGAGAAGATTGGGAGTGTCAGATCCACAAGCAAAGATAATTTATGGGAAAATATCCAACAAGTCTGGTATTCTATACCCCTTGTATATACTTGTGCTTCTCTAGTGGACTCTATGCCCAAAAGGTGCAAAGCAGTTTTGGAGAACAAAGGCTATTCCACAAAATATAAGCATTAAAATACAATTTAAGATAACAACTTTATTTTTTTTTTCAATTACTTTTTGGAGTGTTCTTATTTTTTTCCCCCCTTCGGAAAGGTGCCTTATGTATATTTTTCTTCTTTTTCTCCCTTATATTTAATTGTTTTTGTCTTTATTTTAAGAATAAATTGAACTAATTGAATGAATAAATAAAAGTTAATAGCCATTGATTTTTTTCGTTTCTTTAACAAACTTTTGTTTTATGTTGTTTATGTCAGAACAAGCTGTGCTTATTGTTTTGTCCGGCACTGTATATAAAATTATGCAAGTTGTATACATTTTTTTTTTTTTTTTGGGTTTGTGGTTTTCAATTTGAAAATATTCTAGTATTTACAGTATAAAAACACAATAATTTGTTTGTTTAAAATTAAGTGATTGAATTGTTTGTCTGAAATTACATAATGATGATAGATATATTTATTTAACTTTTTTTTTTTAATATTGCGTTATATCAAAACTAGCATAAATTCTGTTTCAGAAAAAAATAAACAAAATATTTAAGCAATCTATCAATACTGACCAATTAATAAAAGCTGAAATAACCAAACTCTAAACATATTATTTGAAAAAAAAAAGGACAAAATAGCTTCTTAGGTTTTTTTTTTTTTTTATAAATATGTATTATAGTCATTTTTTTAAACTGCATTAAACAACTAAAAAGATTAGTTGATAGCCTCCTTCGTTACTATATTGTTTCTGATTCTTCTATTGTTTCTCTATTTGATCAGATTTATTTTCTCTCAGATCTTGACTTAATTTTCTGTTCGTTAAATGTTAACTGGTCTCGTAATGTTACTTCTAACTCTTTTTCTTACCGTGATTTCAAGCATATTGATTATCTGTTCTTGCTCAATGCCATATCCTTGATCTCGTTTAATGAATGTTATCGCTGTAGTACTGTTAACGACAAACTTAGTGCCATATTAACTCCTATTAAATACCTTTTCGACTGCGTACTTTACGTGTAAAAAATGTGAGTTGTCCTCGGGGTAAGTAATAAGAAAAATTCTGACTGCCAAATTGACCCAGAAACACTCAATAGCTATTTTTTAGACAATTCATCTTCTTTGACTGGCAATAATTTGAATGTTAGTTGTAAAATATCCATTTTGCCTTCTTTTGCTTTTGTGCCTGTTAATGAATTCGATGTTGGAAAATGTGTGATGCAGTTAAACTCAAATGCGATGGGTGAAGACAACATTCCAATTAGGTTCATAAAAATATTAATACCTCATATAATAAAACAGCTTACATACCTAATTAATTATGGTTTTACATCGTCGTCATTCCCGGATATGTGGAAAGTAGCTATTGTGTTACCTGAGACGAAAAAAAATTAACCCTTCAGGAGCAACTGATTTCAAGCCTATAAGCATTCTTTCGCCTCTTTCAAAGATCTGTGAAAAACTAATGGCTCAACAAATAAATAGTTATATTCAGGACAAGAAACTTCTATCCCCATTTCAATCAGGATTCCGAACAGGGCATGGGTGTTCCTCTGCTGTAGTAAAGGTTTTGGATGACATAAGGACGGAATATGATGCTGGTAACATCACATTGCTAAGTTTGCTTGATTTTTCAAAAGCATTTGACAAGGTAAACCACAAATATTTGTGTCAAAAACTCAAGCTCTTATTCGGATTCAGTGTAAGTGCTGTCAATTTAATCTCAAGTTACTTGTCTAATCGGTTGCAAAAAGTTAAAGTTGGGAATAATTTTTCGCAGAATCAATTGGTACTAAGTGGTGTTCCACAAGGTTCTATTCTTGGTCCACTTTTATTCTCATTGCTTATCAATGACTTATTTTCTGTCTGCAATCACTCTTCTGTTCATGCGTATGCTGATGATGTTCAGCTGTATCTTTCTCGGCGCATTGGGCTACTTGATGATCTTTGTTGCAGATTGAATAAAGATCTCAATAACATCAGTGAGTGGTCCAAAGACAAAGGCCTTCAATTGAATGCTGCCAAATCGTGTGTTCTACCTATATGTAAACATAGAATATGTGTTGATAATATCCCTGACTTGTGTATTAGACCCAATACACAAGCTCAAATTAGTGTTGAAAATTCGAAATCTGGGTTTTTATATAAATTTGTCTCTGTCGTGTACTGATCACATTAATAGTGTAGTCCAAAAAGTGTATTATGTCCTTCGTAATATGAGAATGTCCGGTAGTGTTACTCCTGTCAATATTAAACATAAATTGGTAATACAGTTGGTACTACCTATGATAACTTACGCAGAATTGGTGTTTAGTAAGCTTGACTCCTCTTCTGTGTTAAGACTACAAGTTGCTTTTAATCATGCTACGCGCTCCGTATTTGGTTTGCACAAATTTGATCACTTATCTTGTTATAAAAATGCCATACTTGGGTGAAATCTACCATCTTACATTGGTGCCAGAAACTGTATTTATCTACAAAAACACCTTCCTACTTATATAATAAACTGCAATTTAGTTTATCTAGAAGAAGTAATGTTCTCATAAGTCCAAGGCATGCTTCATTAAATTCATCGAGCTTGTTTTTCATTAATGCCATCAGATTGTGGAATGCTCTGCCACGCGGACTGAGAGAAGTGACATTGACACTGAGAGAAGTGACATTTTTCTTCCCTATACATAATTATTCTCTTCACTTTCTTGAAATTCTTACAATTCATTAATATTTTATTATATGTTCCGGTAACTCTTTTATGTGCTATTATATTTAATTTAAGAGCAAATTATAATCCTTTTAAACTTGTAATGTAACCTTAGTTAAGTTAATTCACGAAAGAGTTGTTATCATATCTATATTGAATGCATTTATGTTGTACTATAAAATAACTTAGTTCTTTCTGTACTATGTTTTGAATTTTTGAATAAATGAAATAAATTAAAAATAAATGAAATAGGCAAAGCATTACATTTTTTGACGAACACGCCCCATTAGTTATTTCACGAGATCTTTATTCAATTTACTGGCTACCAAAATTCACTTTGTGAGAAACTCTTCTATGGTGGATACTCGGCTACATACTATATTTCGCTACAAGTACTTTTTAAGGAATTTGAATTTTATTTTTTTTTTTGCAATGTTTTTTCTTGTACTGTTTTGAAATCTTGTCCTGCAAAGCAATATATTTCATCATCTATGATCACACATTTAAATTTTGTCAATTGTTATTCATAATGACGTCGACTTCATATTTTTACTTATCAATTTTGTTTTGCATTCCGAGCTGGACTTACCTGTGCTTTATAAAACTTAAGTCCATTACATTGCGGCTCATTTCGGTTGGATCAGCCGACTAAATTGAATTGAAAATTTTGTGACGTATGCGTTAGCCAAAAAATGGTGGGGTGGCATGGCTGAATATCGGTAAAAGCCTCCACAACCACTTAGGAGTCGCTCCTAGAGGGGTAAAATGTATGACCGACTCCCATTTATTTTTCATCTGTTACATCTGTTTTAAACTTACCTACCTCGTATCTCCACCCCCTAAGGGGGTTTTCATACAAAATTTACGTTTTTAAGAGATTGGCACCAACTACTCCCGTGGTGATCTTGGAGGGTTAGGTTGTGTGACCAAACCGCAATATTTTTCCTCTCCCAACATTTTCTCTAAGCACACTTACCATCTAGTAAGGGGATTCCCTTACTAAATGTACTACGCAGAATTGAAAAATAACGGAGGAAAATAGTCAAATATCCCTAAAATTTCATAGTAGTTACTCCAAGAGGGATAAAATGTAAAGCCGACCGCTATAGTTTTCCCTCTTAAACATCTATTCCCTAAGGGGGCTCTCATACAAAATTGACGTTTTATGAAAATTGGCCACTTCTACCTCCAAAAACAAAGAGGGCTTTCCGAGTGCACAGCTCTACACTGAAGCAAAAAGTTGTTAAAAGCTCTCAAAACCTTTGGTGCAAGGATATATTGTCGAGTGTTGTATTTTCAATGAAAAGTTTTTAGAAAAGATCAAAAAAATGTAGAAGTAATAAAAAGAATGTATTAATGTTTGTAGCAATTCTTAAAAAAATTAATTTTTAAGATTTACATATGTGAGCTTTATGCCAAGTAATTCCATGAAGCAACAGGTTGCCACAACAACAATGTTCTTTACAGAACAACCACCAACATATTAGACAGCTGTTTCGTTGGTCGCTACACCAACTCATCAGTAATCTTCTGTGGCTCATGCAGTCCATTAACTTAGAAAATTTTATAAGCACACCTTCTGCTAAAACCAAAGCGGAATTGCAGTTGTGTGCTTTCCAATTTAAAAAGCAATGTTTTTCTACTTCTTAGCACAAAGAAGCTCACATATGTAATTCTCACCTAAAGCATAAAGCATAAAACTCACATATGTAATTCTTAAAAATTAATTTTTTTAAGAATTCCTACAAGCAGAATAGAAATTAAAAAATGCCACATTAAATTTTTCATGTATAAACTGGTACGAGCCCGATCTCAGAAAATAAGATGAGTCATCTTTTTTTTTCAAAAAAACTTCTCACGCCTTCTATGGTTTAATATCAACGAGTTGTTGGTACCAAAGAATGGAATAGTCAATGAAAAATGAAGTAGTAAATTTTTTGAACCTTTGCTTTGTGCTAAGAAGTAGAAAAAGGAGGATCCCACACAAAATTAAAGTTTTTAGAAAATTTCCACCGACAACTCTAATGATGCCTCTAGAAGATTAGGTTGTGTGACCAGTCCCCAATATTTGTTCTCTTCTAACATTTTCTCTGAACATACAAACCCTATTTTTCCAAACCATTAGAGGACTCCCATACTAAATGGACCTTGGAGAATTGAAAAGTATGGAAAGAAAATCTTCAAATAGTCCTACAACTGCCCTGGAGTTACTCCGAGAGGGGAACTATGAAAAACCGGCGCCCATTAATTTTCTTTTCGATATTTATACAGGGGGGATCCCATAAAAGTTAATATTTTTATAAAATGCATTTTCGCTCATGGTCACCCCGTTTTATGCTGTTGAGTTTTTTGTGGTTTTAACTGCTTTTCCCCAACTTTCAATTCAATGCAGCACGTATTGCGCTCACTTCTTACATCAATTAACATATTTTCATATGAGCAAATAATTTGGCGGCCATAAATTGCATCAGTAGCCCTGCAGATTAAGCAAACAGATTATTAGTCAAAAGCTCCATGGTTCGACTCCGGGCACAGACAAGTTTTTTTTTTTATTTGTTTTTTTTTTATTATTGAAATAACAAAAGTGTGATGAAAAGTATTTTTTACGATAGAAATTTACTTGAGTAAATCTTCTGATAATCTTCTGATATTCTTTCTTGAAATATATCCTTGAATAAGGCTTTATATAAGTAAATATACTTCAGTAAATATCTTGTTTAATACTTTGAAAATGTATAATTGAAAAATGCTTTATATAAGACATTATACAAGAAAATGGAGTTTTCAAGGCTTTTACAAGGCTCTATAAAGTAAAGCTTATTCAAAAACTTCAAATATTTGGTTGATATTGTTATCTAGGTTATCCATCCGAACTCTGTTTTCGTGCATAGTTTTGAGAATCACTAATTTTCTTTGCATACCGCCCTTGTTTAAATAAAACGATTTTCCATAATGAAATTAAATTATCTCTCGAAAACGTTTTAATGATCTTTTTGAACCCATTTAGGTCCCTTTGGCCATGCTCAATACAACACTACCGCTCCTTATTTCAATTGAAAATTGATAAATTGTTCTAACTTGAATAAGCTATAGCTACCCTATAGGAACAAACTAACTTGTTTTTAAAAACAACTAATTAAAAAACTAGTTTAAAATAAACCAGTATATGAACTACTTTGAATTATATTAAGGCGGCATCCACTTCAATATATGAAGTAATTGAAATACTACTTAAAAACCAGTGATTGATAAACTACTTTGAATTATATTAAGGCGGCAACTACTCTGATGTTGGCATGTTTTAATTGAAAATTTTTATTAGATTACAAGCTTATATATATTTAACCATGTTATTTCATATGTTATTTCATCAAATATTATTAACTTTTGGCCATTAGTAATAGTTTTCAATTGGTTATTTTAAAGCAACTAAAAAAATAATTTAAATGTAACTAATTTAACAAGTAGTTGAAAATATATGCAGACGAAAGTCAATTGACTTATTTAGCGGACATCACCATACAAAATAAGTTAGTTCGTTCTATGGAAAAAAGTCAGAATTTCAACTAGTTGTGGTTGACAAAAAACTACTTAATCAACTACTTTTAAATTAGTTGATTTTCCTACAGGGTAACTTAAAATATAATTTTTCTTAAAATTGTTCAAGTTGTTTTGATAATAATAAAGATTAAACATGTTTAGATTTTAGTTATTACTGCTTTTATTAGGTTAAAAAATATTAAAATATAATCATCAAATGCAACTGATATATGCGCCATCATTATAACTAATACCACGTGTATGTGTAAACAAACGTGTGTGTGTGTGTTAATGTATCAGAGTGTGAATATTCCCTATAGGAACAAACCACCCTATAGGAACAAACTAACTTGTTTTTAAAAACAACTAATTAAAAAACTAATTTAAAATAAACCAGTATATGAACTACTTTGAATTATATTAAGGCGGCAATTACTCTGATTTTGACATGTTTTAATTGCAAATTTTTATTAGATTACAAGTTTAATATATTTAATTTGTTATTTCATCAAATATTATTAACTTTAGGCCATCAGTAATAGTTTTCAATTGGTTATTTTCAAGTCATTAAAAAATAATTTAAATATAACTAATTTAACAAGTAGTTGAATTGAAATTATATGCAGACGAAAGTTAATTGACTTATTTAACGGACATCACCATACAAAATAAGTTAGTTCGTTCTATGGAAAAAAGTCAGAATTTCAACTAGTTGTGGTTGACAAAAAACTACTTTATCAACTACTTTTAAATTAGTTGATTTTCCTACAGGGTTAGTACATCCACGTGCGTTTGATTGTGTTTGTTTTTTTGTTTTTATAAAGTTAAAATGAATTATAGCTACGTGAGTCTGCAATTTTTTGCTTACTGCTTTTGTGTGTTTACAATTAAATTTGTTGTCTGAAGCATAAAAATCAACAATTTTATTCTCTTCTTTTTTGTTTGCATCAAATAATATTACTTTTATAAAAAAGCAATTATATACGTATATAAAACTGAATAAAAATATTGCAAGTTATTAAAAAATATGCATCACAAAAAAAAAAAAGAATTAAAATTTGTATGCCTCATCCTATTTTTGACCCCACAACATAATCTTACATTCTTTATAATTATGAAATAAATTAAAAATGATATTTTGAGCAGACAATTTAAATTAAAACAAGCTAGCAGTATTGTTTTCAAATTCTAGTTTTCTCATCACTATTTTACACTACATAGTTGAACTAGTTTTATGTGTGTTAATATGTACCACTGCCCTTAGCCACTAGAATCTTTCTCAAAAGAGAAACTTTCATCAGAAAAATAAAAAAGTAATAAATGTTTGAACAAATTTCACCCTTTTACAAAAGTTCTTTTATGTTCACTCTTCGCAGCAAAACAAGCTGTATATATTTTTAACTCATTTTTGCATGTTTACTACGATATTTAATAATTTAATAATAGAATTCGTTCAAAAATGCTAAAAAATTTTGTATATTTGTATTGCCACCTTGATGTGGCATATATATATGACAGGAACTACTAATGGAAAAAATGTTAATATACTGAATTAAATATTGTTTTTAAAATCAATGAATTCCATTCATTTAAAACAAATGCGTTGACTTCAAAGAACAATTAATTACTTCATTGAACAAAACTGTCGGTTCAAAGAACTAATTCTTTGTAGTATTTGTTTTTAGTGCACTGTTCATTGATGTAAGAATACGCGTTCATTGAAATTTATCTCACATTTTTGTTGATGTTTTAAAACTAGCTTCAAATGTTAATGAACACATTCATTGTGTATTTCATTGATAAAAAATGCATTGTTTTAAAACGTAAAAGCTTACAATGAACTCATTCTTTGGTTAAATGAACAACACATGTATTTTAATGTACAATACATTGGTTTCAATGAATAATCCTTATCGATTAACAACTTGTTCTTATACACAAAGAATGCATTTATTTTATAAAAGAAAAATTTATTGAAAAAAAAAATATTTTCGATTCCGCATTGCTTTTGCCGTTTAATGTATTAAGAAGCTTTCAAAGCTCTTTTTATGGATATCCTCTTTCTTTCAGACTTTTTTTTTAAATACAATGTGTTAGTTCTCTGGGACCATTGGCCTGGTAGCCAGTGGGAAGGGACCAATGTTTGCCATTTATAAATATAATAAAAATTAAAAACTAAATAATACAAAAAAAAAAACTCCTGCGATTTTATAACAACACGTTTGTCTGGTATAAAAATGGTCTTTGGACTGTAGTTTTTTAATCCATTAAGCCCTACGGGTGGCGGCCGTGGCGTAGTGGGTAGAGTGTGTGACTCTTACGCCAGAGAACCCAGGTTCGAATCCTCCATCTGACACAGAAAATTTTTTCAATTGAATTAATTTTTCTGTTCGGCCGCCACCTCTCTGCAGACAATGGCAAACCTCAGAGAGTAAAAACTGCCATGAAAAGCTTCTTGAGAACATAAGCCGTTCGGAGTCGACGTAAAACATGTAGGTCCAGTTCTTGATCATTTGTGTGCAAACATTTCACATCACACACAACACAATTGATTATAAGAAGCTCGGTCAAAGTCCTTTCAAGAGCTGAGATGACCATTTCGTTTTTTTTTTTTTTTCAATTGATTATGTGCAACTTTAGCTGTGTCTTAATGATCCAGAGTTTCGCATATATCCGACACTTATTGAAGGATAGCAGACAACTGGACAATATAAGGAATTCGCCACCTATTGAAGAATTTGATAGTCACATATTGATTATCAGCAGCTAGGTACAAGGTGTCAAAGATCCAGTCTGGTTTCTACATATTAGCCTACATATTGGATTGATACATTTGACCACTTATTGGTTATCGTGTTCACATATTGAAGACCTGGAGTACAAGTAAGCATTTAACAATAAACTTTATAAAGATTTATATACTTAGCGGTGTTGTTTATTATTTGTCTTTTCTTCATCCGCATAACGCTACCTTAATATAGAAAAGCCCTATCGCAAAAGGCCTTAACTCAACATAAAAAGGAAAAAGCTTTAAAAAAATAAAGTTCCGTAGTTTCGAATTTTTTGTAAACGACTTTTTTTATTAAAAATTATAAGTGATATAATGATGTTACCATTTTTTTTAATTGCAGAATTTGAAGAACTTTGTTTTTTATCAAGTTTTTTTCTTCTTTTATAATGTAAAAAGAAAAAAGAAAAAAAAATTAGGGCCTTTCTATATTAACCCTCCGTCATGCACATGTTCCGATTGTCACGTACGTAGCGCATATATCTGGCCAGATACACTATGTATTTCAGTACACTTATATGAAAAATATGCTATTTTAGTGATAATATTACATTGTTATATTGTTATCACGCCAGGCAGATAATATATTTTCTATTTTTTTTTTTTTGTCCTTAGTACATGCTAAACCACCTACCCGTGCAAAAAAAAATTTCAATGAGAAATAAAACAAGAAAAATTTTATTTTTGTGTTTAATTTAAAAAAAAAAAAAAAATAGTTTTTATTAAGTTCATTTCAATTAAATTTAGTAGTTATAAAGTATGTTTTAATTAAATCTCAATTAAAAAAGTCTTACACAGCTTCAGATAAGCAACTAAAACATGTATACTCTGATTTCGAATGTTGTAGGCATACCGGATTCGAGCACTAGGAACAAAAAAAAAAACGAGTTAGTCGGCGAATTTTTTCATCTCCCAATGTACAAAGCTGACAAATTTTTCTCTTTTGTAGAGTATCAGCACCACTTGAGCTAGGAACTACTACTGGAATCTGAAATGAAAAAAAAAACGAGGAAAATGAGATGTAATGAAGGGCAAATGTTATATCAATCAAACTTACATTTAGTGATCTTTCAAAATACGATTCCATGGCCAAACGAGTGTTGAACTGTTTGATGATGTGAATGTTGCTCATTCGGTTTTCAATATTTGGAAGAACCAATGTATCAGCTGACGTAGTGAGAAAATTTCTTCTAGCACTATTTTTATTGAGACCATCAACTTCTTTGCAAATACAAAATGCAGCCAGTGCCATGGTAACCAACATGTTGCAGAAAAACGTAAAAGTCCGTCGTCTTGTTGACCGCTTTGTAGTAAAATGTGTAACCATTTGGTCCATACAATCTACGCCAGCTTTATTTTCATTGTAAAAAAAAATTGCTTCAGGTTTCATTGCTTCCCCTTCACAATGTTTCGTATAATGAACGGTCGAAAGTAGGTTCGCACATTTATTTTTTTTTTTGGCACGTAGCTGCAAATTGATACCAAATTTTCGTGGAATCCAAATAACGATGACAAAACAGGACGAGAACGATCCTTTCTCATTTCGTTTGGAGTACATCTTTTATTGGAGCGAATGGTACCAACAAATGCCAGACCAATTCTGGCCAGACGCTTTACTCCTTCTAAAGAAGTAAAAAAGTTGACAGCTTCAATTGAACGGCCAGTATTGCTGTACGGCTTTGCGAGTTGTATCAAAACCTTTTCACCTTGATTCACTTCCCGTTCTTCTCCTTCTTGTCTACCGGTATAGAGCTTTCCTTGCAGTGGATATTTAGATTTGGAATCGCAAGCCCACCAAATTTTGATGCCATATTTCGCTGGTTTTGATGGTATGTACTGAGTAAATTTAGTTTTTCCACGATGTGGGAACAGTTGCTATTCAGTTGTTATGCTGCCATGCGGACTCTAGTTTTTGGCAAGATTTTCATTTAAAAAATTCCAAACGTCACGAATGGGTGCAGCTTTGTAGTCGTGCAATTGTTGAGCGCGTGTTCTACCATCATCAAAACGAATGTATCGTGCCAGTGCAGAGAATCGATTAAGAGACATGACTGCTCTGAATATGGGTAGATTATTTGACTGCCACAAAGCTTTTGTGGTTTGTATATTATTGTGGCAATAACCAGCTGCCAAAAGAATGCCGACGAATGCGTCTAATTGCGGTCAAATCTGTCCAAGCTTTTTGTTTTTTACTGGGATTAGCTGCATTCCACTTCTCGACTACAGCTTTTCCATGGTGATTCGTTTCAGAAATTATAATAAATGTTATATTTGGTGTGAAAAATTTTTTGAACACCTCAATTGGAAAACTGTTTTGTTCCTTCGGACCAGGTCGAAAACGCATGATATTGTGTTGACGTAAACGAACTCCAATATTTGGTACATTTTTACACCATATAGTACCGTCCTTACCAAGAAAAGAATCTTCGGTAGCATTCTGTTATTCAATTTCGTCATCGTCGTCACTATCTAGTTTAAAAATAAAGTGCCACGCCCCCTGTCTAGTAACGCTTAATTTTATAAGCTTAAGATTGCTCAAATTACCAAAAATTATGTGTGCAAAATTTGGTCGAAGTTAGACACACGGTGTAATAGAAGTTCGATTAAGAGTAAGATCCCACACCCACTTTTCTAGTCTAAGGACTCCACATTATAAAAAAGAATATATGTATGGGTTGGATAAACGATGTCGGCGGAGTGTGGGAACATACAAACACGATGTCATTCAGTTTTATATATTTACGAAAGTTTTTCTATTTTGATGATGTCACTTTGCATGGAAGGTAGGCGTGATTTTCATTCGATTTTGCCAAATACCACAGAGATGGTTTATGTTAAATAGCAAAGCTTATATGCAAAATTTCAAGGCATTTCTTTAATTTCTGCAGATTTTTGAGAGATTTTACGTTATAAGTAAAGCCAATTTGTATGGGAGGTAGTCGGGGTTTTCATAGTGATGGTCTATATTATATATCAAAGTCTACTTATGTGCAAAATTCCTCGACATTTCTGCAATTTGAGTAGATTTTTAAGTGATTTTACGGTTAATATAAAACTACTTTGTATGGGTGGTAGGCGTAGTTTTCATCCGATTTTTTCAAATTTCATAGTCAGGATTTATATTGAAAATCGAAGCTTACGTGCAAAATTTTAAGGCATTTTATTTATTTTTGTGGATTTTTTAGAAATTTTACGGTTATAATAAAGTCACTTTGTATGAGAGGTAGGCGTGGTTTTCATCCGATTTCTGCTCATTCTCAAACTTGATCTCCATTTTTTAGAAAGTAGCTTATATTTTTAATTTCATCGCGATAACTTTAAAATAACGGCTATAATCAGTCGGATCACAGACGGACAGACAGACAGACGGACAGACGGTCAGGCAGACAGACAGACGGACACATGGAAATCGACTCAGTTGGTGATGCTGATCAAATATATATACACTTTTCCATACCTGCCACGCCTTCTTATTGGCGTAACAAACGGAATAAAATTAAACTTTGTACAAATAAAACTACAAAATTTTTTAAGCTTTTAATCCAACCTTTGCCAGGAAATAGCTTAATATTAGACTTTTATTATAATTTTTTAATGCAGTTATAATACATTACTTTTCCATAAAAATTCTGCTTGAAAAAAATTTAAATAACATTAAAACTTAAAATGATAGTCAACAGCAAAAAGGAAACTTAAAAAGTTATAGGATAAATTCCAATATTCAGTAGTCGAAAAAAATCAATCTATTAAATTTAACTGGTTAAGCACTTGTTTCTGAGACTTAATATATTTATATTTTACTAAGACAACCAAGACATTTTCTAAGCAGCCATATTAAAGGCATTCAAAGTATTTTCATTTGTAACAAAAACAGTTCGAAGTATAAATAAACAATAGTTTTCAACGTAATTAGCGTTAGCGCAAATACAAATTGCAATAGAGGTCGTTGTTGTTTTTGTTATGTTTTTATTATTAGTCATACAGTTGGTCAAATAAGTCAGGTATTGCCAGATGTCAGTGAAATAAATTCCCCTTTTTTGCCTACAATACAATTGTTGTCCCCGTTTTTATGTTCAAATTCAAATGTTTTCAAATTAATAATTCACAATTAAGCTAATAATATATAAAGAGCAATTTTGTATGTATTAAAAAAAATTTGTAAGAAAATATAAAATAAGTAAACTATATACTATAAACTACAAAATATCTGCGATCGTCCCCTACAGTCTTAGCATTCTTTGGAAAGAAATATAGGATTATAATCTATACTGTCATTTTATTATTATTTATATCTTGAATTATATCAATCGTAAAACAATTTTTATAAATTATTTAATACAGTTTTTTTACCAATAACAGCATAAAAAGGAGAAAAGTTATTGGCATGGCTTACATTCCCTCTCAATAGCATATTTTATTTGTTTTAAATTGAAAAAGAAACAAATTTTTTGAAAATTTTAATGAATATTATATGCACTAAAAACCGGTTGTTTTAATCCTCAATTTGTGAGAAACAAAAGTAGTTAAATTAAATGCTTGATGATTGGAATTAATATTAACTGTGTATACAAAATAGTTCCACTTTGATTGAAATAATGTACATATGTATGCTTATTATTAATGGGAACATTAATCATTCAATTGAAATATTCAATTTTTAATCAAATTTAAGCAAATATTGTACTTGTTGCAATAAACCACTTTTTTAAGAAAATTAATTCAATGTAACGTAGGTACTGCTCACATTTGTTGACCGCATATATAGCTTCTTATAGAAGAAGTTAAATAAAAGTTGTTTTAAGCTATTTGCAGAAATATGCATACAGGCCCGTATGGATTTACCTTAGTGGGGGGGTTTTGATAAAAAAATCTATAAGTAGATACCAGCAATAACTGAAAGAAAGGATATGAACATTTTTAAGCAAATCCGTTTTCTTTGAAGACTTTTTGTGAATATGCCTGTTTCTAAATGACCATAAGATAGTTGAGAAGAGTTTATCTAATTTTTTTTTTACAAATCAATTTTGAGTACTAAGTGTTTTTATTTTTGCCTATAGTTTGTTGATAAATGGTCCAAATTGAGAATTTTTAACTTCTTTTAAAAAGTATTATTCCGAAAATTAGCACAAATAGTAAAAATGTCTGTGACAAAATTTTACTAATTCAACAATATTAACGTGAACGGTAAAAATAGGTTAGATTCCTTGCAGTTTATTAAAATCAAAATTAAAATCAACTATGAAAAATGCAAACATTTTTTAACAAGTTCAGCTGGTGAAGCTGTATTCACAACTTTTATAGACATTCCATATAAACAGGAGAAAAAAAATGTTAGTCTTTATATTTGGTTTCTTTTTGTCTATCTTACGCTTTTATTGATCCCCAGCTTGTGTACAACTATTTGAACCTGTGTGAATCCTAGTTCGAGTTATCGTTAAGCGCTAAAATGTTACTGTTCTCGAAAATGATTTCGACAATTTAAATAAATTCAAAAGAAAATATTTGAAGATCTTTAAAAATTTTACAGTTTCATTTTCTCATGATTCAATTCCAATAACAATTACTATAAAAATTTCTTTTATTAAAATTTTTTGATTAGAGGAATCGACTCCGATGAAGTCACATTTAAATTTCAGACTATTTATCAAAAACCGTAATTCGAATACTGGTTTTTGCACAGCACCAGTATCTTATACCCAATTTATTATATAAGATATCACATGAAAATAAGTTCATGTTAATATTAAAATAATTACTCTGATAGATACATTTTAATAAAAAGAAACAGTAACTTTTTTTTTGAATATTTAAGAATTTAATCGGTTGTGGATTTATATTTAAAGTATTTGCATATTAAAAACACTAAAAACAAAATTTTTTGAACTTCTAAATTTTTTTTTTTTTTAATTTTTTAATATAATAAAAGTAAACATTTTTAAAATGCTGAAGCTTGAAAAACAGTAATTGTTAATTTTTTTTATGAAAATTTGATAACGTGATTAAAAAATCATCAAATCACTATAAAATTGGACTGTATAAAATGTTTTTCAAAAATTTTTTCATATTTAGATTTAAGGTGATTTTCCGAAACCTGTTATTTGGAAAAGGCTTCGCACAGGGCTACATTTTTGTGCCAAGTTGGAAATTTTAGATGTCAAAATTTTTCTTAAATTAAACTTTAAGTTTCGTAGATCCTATATTTTTTACAATTTTAAAAATGTAAAAAAAAACCCAAATGAATGCTTTTTCAAAAGTTTTGGGTCTAATAAGCTTACCCAGCAAACCATAGTTGACGACTTTGTCGAAATTCCGACGAATTCATAACAATTTCGAGCTGTCTTAAATAAATCGTTACAATTTCGTTACGCAAATATCGGAATAGTTTCACTTTTTATACGAATTTATAAAGAGTTTCGTTATGCGACTGTTTGTAAAACATATTGAAATGCAAACATAGTAAACTTTTCTTTCTTTCGAACTGGCTGAACGAAATCGTAATTTTTTCGTAACATTTTCGTTAAGACTCGTTACGAAATCGTTATGAAGTCGTGTAAGCCGCTTCATACGATGATATTCTGTACGATTTACGAAAGATTGTGAAATGTTTGTTACGATTTCGTTTAGAATATTTCGAAATCTTTCCGATTTCCGATTTCGTTGCGAAATCGTAAGTAAAATCGTATGAAGGGTTTGACACGTCTTCGTAACGAAGTATCGTAATGGTTTCGTAATGAGCCCTAACGAAAATGTTACGAACAAGTTACGATTTCGTTCAGACTGTTCGAAAGAATGGAAATTTTACTCTGTTAGCATTTTAATATGTCGTACAAGCTGTCGTCGCATAACAAAATTTTATATAAATTCGTATAAAAAGTGATACTGTTCCGATATTTGCGTAACGAAATTGTAATGATCGAATGATCGAACGAAATGAATCTTTAAGACAGCTCAAAATAGTGACGAATTTGTCGGTATTTCGACATAGTCGTCAACTATGGTTTGCTGGGTAAATATGGCATAAAAAATGTCAAGCTAATTTTCTTCAATTTTCAAAATTATATTCGTTCTAGGTATAACGTTCATATATATATTTTACTGGATATCAGGGACTTTTTGAGCATTGAAACTGATTTTTAATATACCAACTCCTTGGATATGAATTCCAATAAAATGATATTATGACTCTTAATTAATAATTTTTCTTTCAAAACAATCAAATTTCGAATTTCAAAATTTGCAAAATTTATCTTTCACTTGGCCAAAAAAATTTTCAATAATTAAGTGAAGTTTTCAAGAAACTTAACATCATTATCACAGTTTATATATATAAAAAAAATTACATTTTGAATTAAATAGTCTCATTTGTGTTAATTCTTTATACTTTCTGGACCCTAAGGGGGGGTTTGAACACCCAAAACGGCCCCCCTTGTCTACGGGCCTGTATGCATATAATTTTTTATTTTCATTATTTTTAAACACGTTTTTGTTTTATAATTGATTTTTTATAAAGTTTTCACGCCTTGAAAAAATCTGAAAAAATAAAAAATGAAAAAATGAAGTTCTTGCAAAATGTAATCCGTTGAGAAAACAGTGGAAAGTTAATTCATTTATTTAGAATTTGCAAAATGCTGCTGTCTCGCGGTGCCATGTCCTGCAACTGCGGTCGCACTTCCTTACCAAAAATGCGTAAATAAGTCGTTCTCAATGGTAAAAATAATACGTTAGTGTTACGTCAGGGAGTGCACTCATTTTGCCATTGTCTAAACTGTCAAATAAAGCGAAATTTTGTAAAGCTGGGGCATTTTTCAAGATTTCCACTTTGTCCTTTTTTCTAGACACTTCACAGTTTGGACGAGTGCCCTCTCTATAATAATATATTTTTAAAGCTAGAAATAGCTCTGAGGAAGAACTTTCGATGGGAATTTCAGAAGTCACGATTCTAGGCTTACCTTCGGCGAAGTTTCAATAAAGCCTTAATAAAGTTTAAATTTGACATAACAATAACATTATAAATTACTAAAGTTAATAAAAAAATCAGTCTCTTTTATAAAACAAAAAATTATAAAAAATTATTTGTTTGTAACCGGAGCCGAACCACCAAACTCTTGATAGATAATTCATCTGTTCAGAGCGCAGGGCAATTAGAGCAATTTTTGGTCGGCAAATTATGTGCTATATAAAATCATTTTATGTTGTTTTAATTGTTTGTTATAAACACTGATATACATGATATTTATTGCCGAAGACAAACACCATTTTTAAGAGTTACAGAATAAAAGCATCAGAATCAATAAAAGTATTAAATTGTTTTTAAAAATTCCTGAATGGTTTCTAAAAGTTGATTCAACAAAACAAAACAATTAATTTGTAAAGATTTATGTTCCATATCAAAATCGTTTCATTTGAATTGAGAAATTATGTGTGCGAAAAATATGTCTAAAGACCCACTGATGATTTGATTTTATCCAAAATTAAGTTTGAAAACTTTTCTATTATTTGCCACATCAAGACAATTTTAATTAATTTTTAGTTAGAGCTGATATATTTCAGCTTGAAAAAATGTTTAAAAAAATTGTATAAATAGGTTATTATAGCTTTATATTTTTTCTCCATTTTAATCACTGAAAAATCTCACCATCTGGCAGCTTCATTCCAATGCAAGGCATTAGCTAATAACTGGTTTTTGTATTTGTTTTTTTATTATTGTGTCCATACTTCTAACGAGTCTGTTGCACGCGTTTTTTTTTACTCAGATAAATGTAATTGAAAGATATTGAAAAAGAACCGCGGTAAATGAGTCTAAAGGTTATTTTCTGATTCATTGGAAAAATTATTTTTTCATTGTTAAAATTTTCCATGTTCTTCATAGTTTACATGTTTTTAAACGATACTTGACATTGCAGATTAAATATTAGTAAGTTTATCAACCGATGAAAAATAAATTGTGGCATTTTTAATTTATATTTAGTTTTTAGCAATTCTTAAAAAAATTAATTTTCAAGAATTACATTTGAGCTTTATGCCAAGTAATTTCATGAAGCAACAGGTTGCCACAACAACAATGTTCTTTACAGAACAACCACCAGCAGACTAGACAGCTGTTTCGTTGGTCGCTACACCAACTCATCAGTAATCTTCTGTGGGTTATGCAGTCCATTAACTTTGAAAATCTTATAAGCACACCTTCTGCTAAAACCAAAGCGGAATTGCAGTTGTGTGCTTTCCAATTTAAAAAGCAATGTTTTTCTACTTCTTAGCACAAAGCAAAGGTTCAAAAAATTGACTACATTAATTCTGCAAAGACTTGTTGTTGCGCTCTTTGTTTTTCACGATTCCATTCTCTGGCACCAACAATTCGTTGATATTAAACCATAGAAGGCGTGAGAAGTTTTTTTTTTTTTTTTTTTTTGAAAAAAAGATGACTCATCTTATTTTCTGAGGTCGGGCTCGTACCAGTTTTTACATGAAAAATAAATTGTGGCATTTTTAATTTATATTTAGTTTTTAGCAATTCTTAAAAAAATTAATTTTCAAGAATTACATTTGAGCTTTATGCCAAGTAATTTCATGAAGCAACAGGTTGCCACAACAACAATGTTCTTTACAGAACAACCACTCTTTGTTTACTTCTTTTCACGATTCCATTCTTTGGCACCAACAATTCGTTGATATTAAACCATAGAAGGCGTGAGAAGTTTTTTTTTTTTTTGAAAAAAAGATGACTCATCTTATTTTCTGAGGTCGGGCTCGTACCAGTTTTTACATGAAAAATAAATTGTACTTTTAAACCGATACTTTTAAAAATATATGCAAAATTTCGGAAAACAAAAGCTTAAAACGCAATTTCCTCGAAACTAGTTTTTTTTTAAACGGCTCGATAGATAACTCCAAATCTAGTGGTTCAATTTTAATGAATCTTTTTGCATTTTGTTTGTAATTTTGCCCTTTCAGCATCCCCTTAAAATCAAGTACCTACTATTTTTTGTTTTTTTTTTTTTATTGACAAAAATGCGCGTGAAAGTCAACCTCTTTTTTTAATTTTTTACTTTAACTTTCGTCATAATTTTTAAAAAGCCCTCCGGGGGTCGTGGATCGAAGGAGGGATGCCAAATTGTCTTTACTTTAAAATGACATTTGATCTTTTCGTTTCAAATACATGGAAGAGGCGATATCCATCGAACCGTTTTGGATGTATTTTTTTTAATGTAATTTTCAGCGCCCTCTATATAAAAGCCTGAAAACTATTACACAAAAAAAAAATTATTTTTATAAAGTAGGTACTTTTTATGTGCAATACGATGTATAAATTTAAAAAAAAAATTATAATAACTCCTTGTATCTTAAAAAAATGTTTGAAACAAGCTGTGCTTTTTTAGATGTTACACGTATATTATACCTTAAGGAAATCGAATCGGTATACACCCAGGGAAAAAAATCGTACATCCAAAGGAAATGCACTTTGCCACAAAGACTTTTATTGGTTATATTGTGCCCAAAGACAAAACATCGTTATGGCAAAGACACAAAGATTGTTAGATTCCCAAGAACAATATACTTTGAATCAAAATCTTAAATTCTTTAGATTTAGCAGACGTACGTCTTTAAAAAAACAGGAACAAGTCGTAAAAGTAAAGAAAATTTATTTTGGCACAAATAATTTTATTCGTTACGGCAAAGACGCAGCTTATTAGATTCTCAAAAAATTATACTTTCAACCAAAGACTAAGGTCCTTGATTTTAAGTACATGGGGCTTCATGAAATGAATGGCTTTTCTCGGCTCCTCTTTGCTGCTCCCGTTTGTTATAACAAGAACATTCAGTTACATTAAATTAAATATCAAATTAAAAATCATACCTTCGCTTGCCGTGGAGATTTGAACCTACACACACCGATAACACCGATTTAGAAGTCACTACACTACGCATCAAGCCAAACTCCTTCATAACGCAGAGTGATTGATTCAATATTAATTACAACTGAAGCTATGCTGCAACATAACACAATAGTCTATTAATAGATTTTTGTTGTCGGGCCATCAACAGAATACTGTGACATACTGCATCTGTTAATACAGTATCTGTTAACGTAGCTGTAGTTATGCATACAGCATACAGTAGCAAGGCTGTTTGGATCAGTAGGTAGAGCGATGGACTGGCATTAAAAATTCCGAGCTAAATTTCGCACGGTGGGCAAAGACATTTCTTTTTTCTTTTCTTTTTGTTGATGAAATGTTATAAAATTTACTGGTGTGAATACTGCCGTCATAAGGAAGAGTGCGGCATCTACATTTTTCAAAAACCTGAGCAAAATGCTTCAGAATAAAGAGATATATTTTATGAAAAATCAATGGAACTAATTATAAAAATTTAGTTCGTCAGATAACTCAAAAAGTTATTTAAAGAATTTACACAAACTCCAAAAACTGTGGCATAAAGCACTGTAGTTGCCGCTTTTTGCTTGTTTGCTCTCCGTATCTACATCATTTTTCGCATCTATAAAGAGTAGTTTGCTTAATAAAATTTAACATATCTTTACAACCATCTTACCAATATAAAGGATTGGTATTATTAGAGTTAAGGCGAAGATATAAAAAAATATGTATAATTCAAAATTTAAAAAAAAATTCATATCACTCAAATTCTATTTTGTATGACTGGAAAAAAATTGTGTCTATGAAAAAAAAACAAAATAAAAAAACAAAGAAAAAATGCGGCATCTACGTGTAGATACGGCATTTTTGATTCTGTTTGTGTAGATACTGCGTTTTATTCTGGAATGATTCCTAAATTTTGTGTAGGTACGGAAATTTAGGTTACAATATATAGACATGGGACCAAAAATTCGGGATTTTTATTTTATAATCTTAAAGAGGATGGATGCCTTATAAGGAAAATACAATAAAATGCATTTTGATTCTCATGCTAGATGCCGCACTCTTCCTTATGACGGCAGAATAGTAGCGTGTGCTTTTTAATTTACTTTATGTTATTTTTGAATTTAAACGTTTTTTTATTACAATTACAATTCAATGTTGGTACTCACACACGATTTTCTTATTCTTCGTATACAAATATGATTTTGAAGAAAACATTCTTTAAAGTAACAGACTTTGTCTTTGAAACAATGAAACTTACTCTCAAAAAAACAAAGAAAAGTTGTTGATTTTACATACTTTTTTCAATTCCTTGTTAACAAAGAACTAAATTGTTATGGTAAACAGTTTATATTCACGGCAAAGATTATTTCATTGATTTAGCTTCAAAGAATTTCAGTCTTTTGTTTCGATGATGCAGCACTTGCATAGTTAAAGGATAAATCACTATTGCAACGATCTTTTCATTGTGGTAAAGATATTTTGGTTACAGTTTTACAAGACCTTTTTTCCTTGATTTTAAGGCGTTCAATTTTCTCGGTGTAGTTATGGCAGTTCTGCGGGAAATGTTGTTGTTCGGGCAACCTATCTGCTTTTTAAAGGCATGATTTTTTACGTAAAAATAATGGATGGGGTCGGGGAAAGTATTGAAGTATGAAATAATTTCTTTTTTTTGTCAATTTATAATAAACATCTTTGCGTTGGACAAAAAATGTGTACCACCTTTAGTTTTCACGCTTCAAGAATACCGCTGGGGAAATTATTTCAATTTAAATCCCGATATTCTCAATTTATTGGCGTGATAGAGAATTTTGAGTGATAGATATGTGATTATGAGCCTCAAATTAATCGAGAATCATTGTCGGTATCTTACTCATATTTTAGCTGTCACACTGTGTGATTGTGTCAATGGATGCTGTTGTAATTAAAACAAAAAAAAAGCAGCTTTTAATGCCATGGAAAACTACTGCAGTATCATAAAAATAACGTAATTACTACGAAGCAGAGTATTGCATGTAATTTTGCATACTTTTGTTCAGCAATTCGTTGTAGGTTAACATAATAAAGTTCATGCAGAAGGTTTGGCCATTAATAACTATTATATTGGAGTGTATAAAAGTCATATCATACAATAACTAGCTCTAATGGCATTGCCATGGACTTGAGGCAGTACTTTGGCAGCAACTGTTAAGTGTTCCAACTTTGGCAAACTGTAGCAATTTGTTTTTGCTTTTAATGACACATTAATACCCACTGAACCATAAGCGAAGGTTTTGAGTAAGGTGAGAGTTTTGCGAACGTTTTTGGTTAGAATTTTTTTTTTTTTAATTTTTTCTTTTTTATTTTGTTGCTTAAAAGTGGTTGTTATAAAAGATTAAATTCGTGAAAGCTTTTCCCATAAAGAAAAATTGTGCATATTTTGCGAAATTCATTAAAAATTTATTTTGAGTCGAAAATGAATCATTTTTGTATCATTTCAGTAGGTAAGACTTCCTTGTAAATGAACCATTTTTTGTTCATAAATGTGTTCGGAAATGAATCATTTATGTTTTTTTTTTTGCATTCTGAAATGAGTTCAAAAAAGAATAATTTTTTTTATCATATCAGTAGGAAACAATTTCTCATAAGCGAACCATTTTTTGTTCATAAATGAGTTCACAAATGAATCACAAATGTTACTTTTTATATTCTAAAATCAGGTAAATAAAGAAACTTAAAACGAAAATGTTAACCTTCGTACAAACGTCATATGAACTTTTTTACCAGTGCGAGATGGATGTACTGCTACACGTATAAAAATTTTCAACATTTCTATCAAAAATTAAAATCAAGCCCAAATAGAATGAAAACCACGAAAACATTCCAAGCAAAAATGTAATCAAATAAATTCCGCAATTAATAACTTAACTATTTTGATATTTCATATATAATTTGGAAGTTTGTCAAATTGGAAAACAATCACGCCTTTCCCCTTTGAAACATCAATGTCATGAAAAACACAATGCGTGAATTCCAGCCCAGGTATATTAATCCTATTAACCCAATGATTAATATGATCTCTAATTTTAGTTATAATCATTTCTTCTTTAACAAAATATCGATATGTAATAATAAATAGTATTATGCAGTAATAGAATTTATAATTCAAAAAGGTTCTTTTTTTTAACTCATTATTGAACAAAAAAAGGTTTGTTTTTGAGAGGCAATTCAGAGAAAAATAACTTTTGTATGGTTTATTTTTTAACTCATTTCCGAAGAAAAAACAGTTTGTTTCTGAGAGGCATTTTTTCGTCTGGCGATTGATTTAAAAAGGATTAATTTCCGAGTGCCGAAAAATAACTTTTATGGTTCTTTTTTTAACTTATTTCCGAACAAAAAAGAGGATAGTTTATGGTTCTTTTTTAACTCACTTGCGAACAAAATAAGGTTCGTTTTTGAGTGGCATTTTAGTCCGACGAATGATATAAAAAGGGTTCTTTTATGAGTGCCGAAAATCAACGTTTCTACCCGAAAAGGTTCATTAATGAATTCAAAAACGGTAGTTTTGGTTCACTGGGTATGCTTAAAATGTTTTTTTGCTGCCGCTGCACAGTGCGATTTTTTTAAATTTAAATTTTGAAACAAGAATTTTTTTTTTAATGTGAACAAACCCGTTTTTATTCTGATAGTAATATATTTATTAAAAAAAAAAAAAAATTAAAATACATATAAAAATAAAAAAATAAGAAGAAGTCAAACAAATATTTTATATTTTTTATTTTATACAATTTTTTACTACTACATTAAAAAAAAATGTAATATAATTTAATTTAATAATTTGCACATTAACCGTTTGCCAAATTCAGTCGTATAACTTCAGTCGAATGGCAATTTTTTTAATAATTCTTTTATTTTAAATTTAAATTTATTAAAATTAAATTTTTTTTTTATTTTTAAACTGAAATTAAAAACTGAATTAAACCAATACAGAAAGAAGTAAAAAATACTTATAATAATTTATTTTTTTTTAATAAAGGTACATGAAATAGAAAAGAATAAGGTATGGTTGTTTGGAAAGTCCCGAGTGGAAATCAGTTAACCCATGTCTGGTCACTAAAAGAACGCGTCGAAATTTTTTGAAGATTTTTGGATTATGTGCTATTTTCAACCCCAGGCCCCCCCCCCCCACGACTACAAAAAAAATACGAAAACTGTACGAATCCACTTTTCAAATAAAATTGCTAAAGATTAATTTGAAACACGTGCAAAAACAGTTGGCAGATGATTGACTTATGAAGGTTGCCAACGTATTTGGCAAAAGTACGATTTTTCGTATACCAATTTTCGCAATGGTATAAATAACAGGAATTTTTTTTTTTTAAAAAAATGGTTGTAAAAAAATTCAGTTTATCGCAAATAGTAAAAAAAAAATCAATGTTTAATAGAATTATTGTTTTTTACATATATTTAAATACTTCAGGAAAAGCCTTTACAAAAATGCCTTTTTTTGTTAAATCCAAAAAAAAATATGAATATGAAAAAAAAAACTTACATATAATCTACTAAATCTTTAAAAACAACTTCAAAATTATAAACCTAAAAAGTACTGGAATAAATTTTTACCCCCAAGCAGCTTTAAAAAATGTTTAAAGTTGCGAAAAATCGTACAAATACCAGAAATGCGTTAAGAACAACCTTTTTTATGTACTGATATGATCTGTATATAATGTGTATATAATGTGTAGAGCTCTTTTAAGAAAACCTTATTAATATCTGATCAGGTGGATCTAAGATTTTTTTTAAGGCTATCCTTGCTTAAAGAGTCTTTATTAAATTATGATCCGGTTATTACCATGATATCAGTCTACCCTTAGGAAAACTTCCACTCGGAGTAATATCGTTTTTTTTTGTTTATAAATATTAAAGACGATTATTCAATTAAATATTGTTCTGTCAAACGCTCATTAAATTTTGTTCATTGCAGGCAAAAAACTGATCCAAGTGATTTTTGACCTCCTTTGATGACAGTACACTTCAGAATTGATCGTTTTATTGCTCGGTAGAAGCTCAAAATAAACGATTTCTTTGAAATCCCACCAAATAGATAGAATAAACTTATTTTTCTGAATATTGGCTTTTGAAGTGTTTTCTTTACTCCAGGACCTTTTGCGCTTAGCATTGTTGTAGACAACGCATTTCTCGTCCCCAATGAGGATACTCTTCAAAAATGGATAATTTTCTGGAGAAGCACATCACAAGCGCCAAGACGGCACACATTTTTTACGTAAAAAAATGAGAACCCATATGTCGCGCTTTGAGATTTAACCAAGCCGGATGAAATGATAATGAAGGGTCGATTTCGATAAATTTATTCTTTCAGCCATTTCACAAGTTATTATTTGCCGATTTGCATCAATTAATGCCTTTATTGTGTCTTCAGCAGCTTCAACTGGCCTTCCAGAACGTGATGCATTTCAAAATTGCCCGAACGAAATTTTGAAAACCAGTTTTGGCACTGGTGCTCACTGAACACACCTTCTTCATACACATATGATAATTTTTGCTTGCTTGAACAGCCTATTGTACAAGTTCTATAGTAAAAAAGTATAATATGTAGAAAACGCTGTTTTTCACTTTCCATTTTTAAAAAATCATCAACAAAAACCTACTATGCAGAATCAATCAAATTGTGCACAAGCAAGCTTGCTATATCAGCTGTCAAAATAGGTACATATGATTATGTGGCTTAAGTGTCAAGCTTGTGAAAAAATACAATTGAGTCCTCTGTTTGGAAGAAACGAAATTACTTTTCGAAGAACCCATAATACTTTTAAAAAAATAGATCACTGGACTTTTGCTTTAAAATCTAAGATAACACTTTGTATTGCTAATTCAAATTTAAAAAAGTTCTCATATATTCAACTGTGTCTTTTCACCGATAATTGATCGATCAAGCTCATTTTAAGGCTTTTAGTTGTAAGGCAAACTATAAACCTTATTTTAGTATTATAGCATGCATAAAACCAGTCTTATGCCACACTGAACCAAAAAATCAAAGAATTGTTCTAAGGAATGATTCTGCGATTCAATGAATCTCTGTTCATTGGTTCGAAGAAAAAGTTATTTGATTTAATCAACTTTTTCTTACTCCCAAAGAACGCATTCTTTAAATGAATGTGCGAGTTCATTGATTTCAAGGTTTTTACAGGTAAATGTATCTTTTCTTTGAAAGTAAAAACTATTTCCTTAATTTAAAGAATCGATTCTTTGGCTGTCAGAAAGAGTTCATAAAATTAAAGAACAGAGATTCATTGACTCAAGAAACTCGTATATGGAACCAATTCATTAAAAAAAAGAACATTTTCATATATATTAAGTACGATTTTGTTTCAGTGCATTATTACTTGTGTCCAAATATGTGATTTCTGCTCTTGCTAGTTTCGGTCCTTTTTGTCAACTACGGCCAATAATGATGGTTAAAAGGATTGTTGGTCCAGTTCTCGATCATTTGTGTTTAAGCATTTCACAACACAATTGATAAGAAGAAGCTCGGTCAAAGTCCTTTAAAGGGCTGAAATAGCCATTTCGTTTTTGCACAAGGATTGCGCATTCCGTGAGCCAAAAATTGAATCTACTGCGAAGCCTACGTCACCGGGCTTGTGACAAAAGAAAATAGCAAATAAAAGCAAATAACAAACGCATACAGCAGACGCATTTAAATGTGTAAGAAAAATATTGAATTCATATAGTTTAATTTGAAATATTCTGCACTTACAACACATGCAAATTATAATTGCAAATTATATTTTATGTAATTAACACTTAACTTTTTGATGCTTCTGCTGAAAAGAACAACAATTTAAATTTGGGACAAAAATTGAATTTCTTACAATTTTTGTCAACAAACGAAATTAAAAACAAGAAGTTTGTATTCGGGCACATCAATAGTATTTGTCCCTTACACTCTTTCATGTTGTTGCGTTGGCAGCGAATTTGTGCCGAACACGCATGTCTACTGGCTGCCAAACACTGTATTAAAGATAGAGTTTACACTTCATTGACCCTGAATACTAACCTTCCTTTCACTATACGTTATATTACTTGTAAGAAGTGAGTGAATTTTGTGTAGTTTGGTACTCTAGGTTTAAAATTGAATGAAAAATATCGCGTTTTTGTCCTCTTTTGACTCTCTCTGTGATATTTGATTGAATAACTGCTCACATGTGATATTTCGATTGAATGTCCGATGACTAATAAGAGTAATGTTGTTAGTAACAGAAAAGTGGTTTATGCAACCCTCATTCAAAATTTTGATTGATGCGATGAAGTGTTCATCTTTTTTACGCTGTTAAAAAATTTTGAATGATCCTTCATTTGAATGACGTGTAAACAGTGCCTAACACATCAAGCAACATTTCTACTTTTTGTATAAAGGGATAGAAATGCCAGAAAATGTCTCTAATATATTTTGCATTTTTATACCCCAACGCGTACTGCGTAAGGGGTACTTTAACTTTGTCATTCCATTTGTAACGCCAAGAAGGAGGCGTGGCGGTATAGTAAAATATATATTTTTTTTTGATTAGCATCATCACCAGAGTCGATTTCTGTGTGTCCGTCTGTCTGTCCGCCTGTCGACACGATTATTTTTAAAAAAGGAAGATCACGTTCGAAAAAGATCACGCCTACCTCCCAAAATGACTTTATATTAACAGTAAAATGTCTTTAAAGTCCACAAAAATTAAAGAAATGCCTTGAAATTTGGCAGGTGAGCTTTGCTCTTCAGTCTTAATCCTGGCTATGAAATTTTTACAAATCGGATGAAAACCACGCCTACAAATTGTCTTTATTTTAAACGTTAAATCTCTTAAAAATCCACAAAAATTTATGAAATATCTTGAAATTTTGCACTTTAGCTTTGATATATAATATGAACCATCTCTATGATATATGGCAAAATCGGATGAAAACCACGCCTACTTCCCATACAAAGTGACGTCATCAAAATAGGAAAACTTTCTTTAATATATAAAACTGAATGTCATCGTGTATGTCGTGACTAAAGACTTCGAATATACTTCAATATGACCGCGGAGGGGTATTTTAGCTTCGGTACCCTGCCGAAGCTCCACCCTTACTAGTTTTTATTTAAAATAAGTACTACTGAAAAATATATTTACTTTATTGTGGACATTCGTTTTTTTAAATGATATTAATTTCATTTCAATAAACCAAGGTTCTATAAGAAAATGTTGACATTCAATATGGCCGAAACCGAAACTTGTTGGTTGTATGACATACGACAAAAAATTATTGAAAATATGCAATTAATATGCATTTTATATTGAATTTTTTGTATGTATGAAATGTTATGTTGTTTTGTTAACTTTTAAAAAAAAATTATTACTATGTAAATTTTATAAAATTATATTAAATTTTCCGATAAATACTTCGTTTCGTTTTCGGTTCCGGTCGAATAATACAAAAAGAGCCCGATTTCTCATTTTATTTCTGTCAAAATTTAAGTTTCGTTTCGACACTAGTTATTACTACTTCAGTTTTATGACAGTTAGGAGTGGCAGTTCAAAGATTAAGTCCATTTTTTACTTCAAACCATTAAAGTTATTTAGGTCATCAAAATCTTTGTTAAAAATTTCATGTCTCTGGCTTTTTGAGATGTGAGATTTATACCCCTAAAATTAAAAAAACAAACGCACTGTGCACTGTGCACTGTTGCAATACTTCGATCATAATGAGCTGCAACTACTTTTAGTTTGTTCTAAATTAAATTGTTAAAACGTGATCAATGTCAGTCTGACGTGTTGCGTGCAGCATTTTAATTGCTGCTTACAGTAGTAGTTAAGGTTCAAACTTAATAGCTATGAGTTCAGCGCAATAATTGTTAATGCCAATAGTTGGCAATTTAAATAGTTAAAAAACAAGTAGGAGGTAGAGTATAAAGACATAAAAAAAGTTATAGTTTTTATGTCTTCACTCTTGATTTTGCTTTAGTTATAAAGTTGGAAGCGTAATAAGCTCAGTGGGTGAGAAAAATGTGAGAAATTTCATTGCCAAATTAATTTATAAAAAAAAAAAATTTCAAATATTATTGGTTCCGCTTTTTAAATGACGTCATTTAGAAATAAGATAAAAACAAGCAGTTAAGATTTGATTTCATAGAACGCACACAATGAGTCAATGCTGATTTTTATGCCAAGCAATTTATTTGCACAAAAACTAAATATTAGGCATATTTTGTTAATTTTTGTTTTTTGAGCTTTTTTGTCCAGCTTGTTGTTAAGATAATAAGCCTAAAAAAATCAAAAAAAAAAAAAAAAAATATACCATAAAAAATTTAAATTAGTAAAAAAAATTAAAATCAAAACAAAAACTACACGGTGTGTCCCATAACATAGTAAGCCAAACTGGCTCTTGAAAACATAATTAAAACACAATTTTTATTTATTTTTGGGTGTTTTTATTTAAAATGTTCGCCTGCTGATTCAATAGACTTGTGACTGCGATTCAATAGTTTCAAATGCCTGTTGTAGCTCATTTAACGGAATTGCCTAAAGTGTCCGTGTTGCAGCTGTTCCAAGTTCATTCTTTCAACTTCAGTCTCAATTTCGGGAACAAGGCCAAGTCACACGGTGCCAAATTAAGCTCAAAAATTGACGACCAATGAGTGCTGTGTGACTCGAAGCATTATGGTGCAACTGAGATTAACTTTCTTGAAGTTTCCTTTACTTTTAACCAAACAATATTAATAGCAAGACAAAAGTCTAAAGCGTAAGACTGCGTTTCTTAATAAAATTCCTAAATATTGTTAACCCATTTTAGGCCGCTAGTCGATTTTGGACCATTAAATTTCAAATCATTTCAAAAAATTCTATCTCACCTACTTGGCAAGTTATTGTTATGTGTGATGAATGTCAAAATAAAGCTTGACTCAAGCCTTTCACAATATGTATGTATCATTCACCACGATTGGCTAGTTTTTACCTGATGCAAACCTGACTTTACAGGAAGATCTTTTTTGGCCCCTTTTTAATTAAATTATAATTAATATTAAATTTAAAAAAAAAAAATCAAATATCGAATGTTGAGGAATTCCTGTCGATGGTTTCAACTTTTCAAATCATGCATCACCTGGCGACATACTGCATATTGATCACATGGCAGAAAGAAAAGAAGGTGAATGATCGAAAAATGTCAGCTGTCTCATCACACCACACATTAAATACAATATTTAGCGTCGTTTCGTATGCACAGCTGCTATTTGTTTTTTGGCGTGGTTACAAACAGAGAAATTGAGTTTGAATATTTTTGCCGCTTAACTTAGCTTATCTTTTTGTTTTTCGTACTACAAAACAGCTATAAATGATATCTGTACACTATTTTGTCATTTTTTAAAGTTTTGGTGTAATTTATTACGTTCCTTCACAGTACTCGCATTATTTATGTATGATAAGCGACTCAAATGTGATAACGATGATAACGGGCCGAGTGTAACGAGTGCATGGAATGTGGTTTACATTTCACCTGAAAAAGCCGAAGGAATCACCGATGAACAAATCAATCTCTACTACGATATTGCCGGAACGGTTCAAATTAAATTCGAGTCTGAAACCGGACTCTAGGAGTTCAGCTACTGCCGATATAAACATTTTTCGACAGCTTTTGTGTTTTTTGTATGGTGAGCCAAAGAAGGGTGGCAGATAGGGGGTAGGTGTGTTGGGAAAAAATGTTGAGGGGTCAAAAATAATAGCACCAACTCATATATTTGACCCCTCTAAGAGTACAGCTACGACCCATATAAGCTATTTTCGACAGTGTTTGTGTTTTTTGTATCAAAGGTAGCGAATAAAGCAACAAAAAATAACAGAAATATGCATTAAGACATGATACAATGATAAGGTAGGGCCGCTGCTCTGCGTGCTCTCACGCGTCAACGAAGAGTGGATAATGAGAAGCAACATTAATGTCAAAACGACGAATTTCGTAGAAATTGCAAATGAAGAAAATATTTTATGTTTCCAAGTTGCAAACAGTGCGGTCGCGGGTATTAAATTTGTGCTAATTTGAGTGAAAATATTATATAAAAAGTGTAATAAAAACTATAAAATGTGAAAGAAGTCTTAAAATTGCAAAAAAAAAAATACCTGTAACAGTTTTAACCTAAAAACAACTGCGAAACGTGAGCATAAAGAAATTCGCGATGAACAGCTGATTTTGACATCAATGTAGCTTTATTCTGCTTTCTACTCCATTCCTCTCCGTGCTGACCTTACCTTATAATTCTGCCATGCATTAAGATAAGCAAAAAACTGATTGCGGAAAAGGTTCATTAATATAGGTTAAGTCACTTGAGAGAAAAGCTATCTTTTTTCGCCTTTCCTCGAACTGTCAAAGTAGCTGTTAGCTAAAAATTGTACAGATACGTGTTTTTTTTTTTTTGATTCTCTCAAGTTGATTCTTCTCTCAAGTGACTTTACCCATGGTGTAAGAAACCAGGTGGAAGCGAATTTTTCACCACACTTTAAATTGCCCCTGGTCTGTCAAAAAATTCTGACAGGGAGAGAGCAACTGTTGATTAGTGCCAAATTTTATTGGCTTCGTTCAGCAGGTACAACTTTTGTGCAATCGGTTAGTGTGTGTCTGCTGAACGAAAAAATATCAGTGTCTAATCACAACATGTAAAAATGCCTGTCTTTCGCCACACTTTATATTTTTGATACATTTGCTCAACGTATGAAGTATTTCCAGTTAAAAATTTGGCTTTTTTAGAATAAGTGTGCTTTTATAACAAATGAAATAATTAACTCAAAATATAACGAGAACACACTATTCTTCCCCTATTTGATCACTTTTAAAACAATTGTGTTCACAGAAATAAAAAAGGAACGTAAACTGATGCCTGATCAAAGACACAACATGTTGTACACATTATTCAATTATTATTAGGTTGTTCAGATATTTGACGTCAACTCACAAGAATAATAGCTTAAACACATTAACGACGACAACAACATTGCCGCATGATTCAATTATTATAAGGGTGTCCAGATATTTGACGTCTACTCACAAGAATGTATACTCTTATTTGAAGTGGAGAGCAAAAGAGCAATTTTGTAAGGACATAAAAATCACGCAGTTGCCGGAATATCATACTTTTTCATATTGGAAAACAAACCAATAAAGATACATTTGACTACTACTTTTTGAAATACTTGCTTGTGTTGAACCAAAATATTATGAGCTTTAAAAATGTTATGGTCACATTTTAGAAGTAAAATAATATTGGAAAAATAAAACTTCTGAATGTTGTATACAGAGTTTGTATGAATATTTTTATTACGTATGTTTTTTTTTTTATATTTGAGTAAAAATAAGTAATAATTAAATTTATTAAACCTAAGATTGAAATAAATTTATCAAAAAATATAGCAAACAAAAAACTCTACGTCTACGATTATATCTGTGTCTTTTGTTTACATAAAATAAGGGTATGTCAAATATCTGGATAACCTGCATTCTATCCGAAAGAGCGCTCAGGTAGCGAAGTAGCATAGTCATGGCAGAATTTTAAGGTAGGGCCGACTCGGAGAGGAATGAAGTAGAAAGCAGAATAAAGCGGGCTAGATGTCAAAATCAGCTGTTCATCTCACGTTTCTTTATGTTCATCTTTCGCAGCCGATTTTAGGTTAAAATTTTTACAGTTGTTTTTGCCAATTTAAGACTTCTTTCACATTTTAAAGTTGTAATTACACTGTTTTAATAATATTTTCACTAAAACTATCACAAATTTAACACATGCGACCGCAGTACTTGCAACTTGGAAACATAAAAATTTTTCTTAATTTGCAATTCCTTGTAAATTCGTCGTTTTGACAACTTACCAACCTTTTCATTATCCACTATTCGTTGACGCGTGAGGACACTGAGCCAACCGGCCCTACTTTATAATTCTGCCATGCACAAAGTGACACTTTCTGCTGAACTATTTTTTTTCGAAACGTCAAAAGGCAAACAGCTGTTCGACAATAAATGCTTTTTGTCTCAAATTTATTTTGTTTTATGTTCTGTGTGCACACGTTTCAAACAAATAGTTTTAATTAAAAGCACTACTAAGCAATTTAATAATTTAGTAATTAATAAATTTAGTATTTGGTATATTTATCTGTCAAAATAAAGTAAGCGTAAGCCTGAGCGGCCTTGACTGAAGTAGCATAAACTATTTTCGCTACCTAAGATGGCAACCGCTCAGGGAACGTGTTGTGCGAGCACTTTATGCAACATACCATTCAGCCCGAAAGTTGTTCAACAGCTACTTAGCAAATCCTCTGAATGCAGCCCATGATTGTACCTGCTGAACGCAGCCATTTATTTCTGCTGTTTTTGACAGATGCGGGTACAATTTTTGTGAGAGAGGTGAAAAAAACGCTTTCACCTGGTTTTCTCACACCATGACTTTACCTATATTAATGAACCTTGATTGCGGAGAAAACCCAACATATTTACTCTTATTCAGTTCACTGCAGCAGATACCTCAGTTTTCGTGTAGTTTATTAAGTGCTCAGAGAAAAAACGTGAAACAACGCGTAGATCGCAAGCTCACCTCAGCGCAAGAGTGTATGAAAAGAGAACAGAGAACAAATAAAAAGTTATTCTCTTGCGCTACACGACCTCTTACTACACGACCTGTTGTTTACATTTATTCGCTTGCAGCTTTGCTTGCAGTGACTGCTACAGCAGAGAATCAGGGTATATTCACTTGATGAATATATTCATGCAGGGCTCTAATCAACACAATCGGTACACATTGGTGGCGTCGATTTGGTGGCGTGGGAAAAAGTGATGGTGGCCTCTTTTCAGTCGTACTCTTCATACAGCTGTTGCATATGCTTGAAAGTTGGGCTGTTTTATTGCTATACAAAAACAATGGATGCTTTCAACACAAACCTTTTTTTCGCAGTGAAATCACTTGCTATTTGCTGACTATATCCGAAGAGGGTGACGCTCAAAACGCTGAGTCCATCAAAGATGAAAACGGTCGAGTAATTGTAAAAATTTAAAGTGTATAATTATAATAAAAAATAATGCAGCGAAAAAAATTTTGTTGAAAAATCAAATCTTTTTAAATTTAGTAAATTTGATATCGTTTCCCATTTGATATCGACCCAGAAAGCAAAAAATCATTTTTCAGGGTCATAATGATATGTTCTCCAAAGCCTTTCAATTTTCTTAAAACAAATGCCGCTGCCAAAAATGGATTAAGAATTTAATGGGAATCATTAAAAAGCAGTCAGGATTTTTTAAAATTAAATGTTCTAAAATTAAAATAAAGGTTAAAATTAAAGGTTATTCCTCCTAAAAATTTGTATATTTTGTTTGCTAAATTCTTTTTATTTGAAAAAAAGATTATGTTTGGGAAAATTAAATGTCAATTTTTTTTTTTTTCGTTTAAAACATTCGCTAAGTCTGGCAAATTTGTTTTTTACTTGATATGCAACTTGTGAACGGGAATTGTCATGATAGAAAACAACTGATTCGTGCCTTTGGGCATGTTGTGGCAGTTTTTGCTTCAATACTCGATGAGATTTCATCAGTTGTTTGACAATAGCGATCCCAGTAATCGTTTCACCAGATTTTAGTAGTTCATGGTCCCACAAAGTACACATCAGAAGTGGAAGGTTATGATGTGTTTTTTTTTTCCTTTCTTCATCGCCAGTATTAATTCAATACAAGAACATTTTCTTTTTGTGTCGATCAAGCACAATTTTTGAAATTGTTTTTTTGTCCTTTGATGTCTCTTTCAATCAATTGATATGGAACCCATTTTCCTTCTTTTTGGATCTTGCACAGGGCTTTAAAATTTCCAATACTTCTATCTTTCTGCAATACTTCTATGATTGAGTCTTGAGTCATCGCCAGTATTAATTAAATACAAGAACATTTTCTTTTTGTGTCGATCAAGCACAATTTTTGAAATTTGTTTTTTTGTCCTTTGATGTCTCTTTCATTCAATTGATATGGAACCCATTTTCCTTCTTTTTGGATCTTGCACAGGGCTTTAAAATTTCCAATACTTCTATCTTTCTCCAATACTTCTATGATTGAGTCTAATCTTAATTTTATAAAGCTTGCATTTTGAAGTTTTCCTCAGGTCTGCAACTGTTTTTGTTGTCGATTATTTTGTCAATGTAAGCAAAAATAACCCATTTTGGAACAAGATCACCACAAACTTCCGTATTGACCGGGTTTCTTTGGATAAATAACGCAATAAAACTACCCTCAAATGCTCCTTATCTAGCAAAAAAACTCGATATTTTGAAGGCGACATAAAAATTGTTTTTGCAGTCACAGCCTATGACATACTTGATTTTATTGACAGCTGTTTTTCTGTCTAATGATATTTGTTATCATTAACACAATCCATATATAGCAGTTAATCATCTATTAGTAAAATCATCACTTCAAATCAAATCATCACATTCATATTCACCCACAAAGTACTCGTAAGCTTAAAGATTATAACTTAATCTTGCAAGTGAATTCTTTTTTATATAGAAAAGTTATATCTAAATATTAGAACTCAATGAATATGCTCTGCCACATTTTTTAAATGGTCTCCTCTTCTATTTTCTTCTCATAACAACAGTTCAACTTAACGTGTTAAAATATCGCACTCCATTTACAAAACACGCACAACTCAAAATTTATAAATGGTTACTTTTAAATGTTAAACTAATCGTAGTAATTACCTCTATCAACTATCAAAATTGTTCACTGCTCTTCTTACTCTTTAAATAAAAAAAAAAAAAAAAATAATTTTGTTTCTTTGTTTTGTATGGAGTCCGTTGAAAAAAAAATTGTTTTTTGCTTCTCCTGAAAATTTTAAAATTTTGAGTTGTGTCTCTTTTGTAGATAGTTTTTAGATATTATTATTCTTATAACCAATCAATACAACTTCCTTGATAAAATTAATGTGATAATTAAGCGTGCTTAGAGTTGTTTTTAAAATTTTATATCTTGCTAATTACTTTGACCAGCATAACAAAATCAATTTATCACTTTAAGTAATAATTATAAATAATTTGTATTTAGACATATATGAACAAACAAATAATGACCAATTGTTTATAGGTATTTTTTTTTTTTTTTTTTCTCTTCGCGACGAATAACTGACTACTTGAGCAGTTAAAGTAGCAAAGGTTCAAATGTAGTTAAAAAATTAATTATCCAACTATTGAAACAATTAAAAAACCATTTGCTTGAAAAGCAGTAATGGCGACTATAAAATGTTACTTTATATAAAAATATTCTAAGCTTTTTGTTAGAAATGAAAAGACGTATTCGCGGCTTACGTTTCAATATTAACAAAGATAAAATTTTATATTTTTAGATTTTAATAAAAAAAAAAAAAGCAAAATAAGTTTTCAATAAAGCTTAAACCTGTATTCACGTCATGTTAGAAATTTGATGAATATGTTTGCCAGAGAGTATTCTTTGAACTATAGTTGGCTTTACTTTTAATATACTAGGGAATAATTTAGATCATCGCACATGAATACTACAAAAAATACAATTATGTTTGGTATATTCTGGAAAAATATAAAAAGATGATACACTAAGTGTTTCAAGTCAACTCCAGAGTCAGCCTATAAAACTTGTTTTATGACAAGTCCAACAACAACAGCAACAAACCGCAAGAACCATTCTTACCATAAGAAATAGATATAATTATAGATATAAGAAATAAATTATAAAAAAAATAATTTTATTTTCGAATTATAGAATATTTACACTTAGTTTATTTTCTATTATAAGTAATTATTATTAAAATTATTACTTTAACGAGTTACACTACCTTACAAAATTTTTTCAAAATTCCAAAAATTGCAATTTGTAAGCATAAATTTGTCAAATATTTCATGTAATACACTATTTGAAAACTTATCTTTTATTCGAAATAAAAAGCAAGCAAGTAACAAGTGTTATTTTACCATATCCAGTATCTGAGATAAATTAGTCCAAACTTAAAAATGTACATGAAATTTAAATAAAAAAACTTGATTCAATTTAGCACAAGAATTTTTATACTGTACATGCTTTTTCTGTATGTTTAAATTTGACTTTCAAGCAATTATCTACTTTGTAAGGATATACACACTGTTACAACATTGAACGCACCCATTGCAATACAAAAGTTGAGCATACCTCGTTATTACCAAATGGCTTATGAAATTTTACCTGTAAATCGTTAGTTTTTGCTGGGAATTCAAAGGTGATATTTTTAAAATGCCCCGCCTGCTCGGGAATAGTTGGATGTTCGTTTACCGGTGCATAAAACTGAAAGAGTTTTATAACTCTATCTTCTGAGGGGATTGAAGAAGATGATGAACACCTATAGTCAGACCACTCACGCATAGTTTAAATGCTGCAAGTCATCAAAGTTGACAAATCAAGAATTCAGTTAAATCCACTCCAAAATCAAAAAATCATGGCCCAAGAAAAAAAAACATTGTTGTTACTTTAACGAATTGGGGAAAAGTTGTTATACAATAATACTTACTTAGGTGGCCGTAACAACCCGTGTCCGGGTTTCGGCCGACATCATCAGCTCTCGCCAGGCGCCTCTGCTTTGCGCGCGCCTTCTCCAATCGGATACACCAAGTGCGGTAAAGGCTTCCTCAGCCTGGTCCATCCATCGGAGGCATGGTCTTCCTCGTCGTCGTTGACCAGCGACCCTCGCCTGGAGCAACTTTTTCGCTGGAGCTTTGGCCACAATCGGCCATACAATAATAATAGTGTATTAAAATATTATATTATACTAGCAGGCAACAGTGGTTCAAGGCTTCGCCACGGCCGTTTTCTCTTTATTAATAAAGAGCGCTAACACGATTTTTTTACTCTTCGATTGAGTGTAGAGAGAGATAGAGCGCAAAAACTGCATATAAAAAAAACCCTACGCACCCCTACAGTAAATGGCACTAGTACAAAACTACCGATTTCACTAGTCCGTAGTTAAGCAGTACTAGTTTTGCTTCAATCTTCTTTCTTTGCATTCAACTGGCGAATATTACGTAAACATGTCATATGCAAGGGTCAACTGCTAACTTTCACATTAACATTTCCTAGCCAATTCACTAATGCTAAAGGGTCGACTTATTCGCTAGTCGGAATGATACAGAAACAAAAAAAAGTAGATATTGTGAAATTATTCTCCAGTTAGTTAATTTGTACTTTCTTCAGCAGAATTCTTTTATTCACGTTGTTCAAAATGAAGACGTCAGAAACATAAATAATAAGCAGTACAAGCTTGAAGTTCATTGAACTGACCATTTTATGCATTACCTTGGGTCAAAAAGGAACTAGTTCATATAGGACTAGTAAAGTAGCTTTTGAGGATGGATCAATTGGTTACTTTCGATATTGGTAGGTGGTGACATGGTTATACAATATATGTAGAGGCTCATTTTTTTTTTTTTTTTGTTGTGTGCTGGCTTAGCACAAAATAGAAGAATAGAGAGCAACAAGAAATTTATTGAAACTCTCGCAACACAAGCGCGTGAAAAGAAAACGATCAAGCAATGCGTGGTATTGGGCATGATTTCTTAAAAACTTTACACCTTTACTAAATACGTATATTCTCCTTATTAAAATTTTGAAAGAAAATTTGTGTTGTAGCACAAATATAATAAATATGGTATATATGTATATATAATAGCTTATTTCAGAATAATCGGTCCGGTACTTTTGAAGTCTATCTGAAAACAAAAATTTGCACTTCAATCTTCTATATATTTATTCCTGTAATAGTCCCCTTTTTCCAGCAAATCTACAAACCCTACAGCAAGGTCTTGAGCTGTAGGTAAGTTAAGAAATGTTACATTTTTCAAAGTAGAAACAGTAGGTCGGTCTGCAAAATCCTGCAGCCAGTTGAACAAAAATGTGGGTAGAATTTGAATAAGATTACTAAAAACTAGTAAGAATGGAGGTTCGTCAGGGTACCGAGGCTAAAATAACCCCCCGCTGCCATATTGAAGTATATTCGAAGACTTTAGCCACGACATACGCGATGACATTCAGTTTTATATATATTAACGAAAGTTTTTCTGTTTTGATGACGTCAATTTGTATCGGAGTTAGGCTTGGTTTTGATCCGATTTTGCCAAATATCATAGAGATTGTTCATATTATATATCAAATTAATGTGGAAAATTTCAAAACATTTCTTTGATTTTTGTGGATTTTTAAGAGATTTTACTTACTAACTTAGTTGGTCGTAACAACCCGTGTCCGGGTTTCAACCGACCTCATCAGCTCTCGCCAGGCGCCTCTGCTTTGCGCGCGCCTTCTCCAATCGGATACACCAAGTGCGGTTAGGGCTTCCTCAGCCTGGTCCATCCATCGGAGGCATGGTCTCCCTCGTCGTCGTTGACCAGCGACCCTCGCCTCGAGCACCTTTTTCGCTGGAGCTTCGTCGTTCATACGATGGACATGACCCAGCCAGCGTAGTCGCTGCACAGTTATACGCCGAACTACGTCAATGTCATCGTAGAGCTCATACAGCTCGTGGTTCATTCGGATGCGATAGTCATCGCCGACTCGAACAGGACCGAAGATTTTGCGAAGAACTTTTCTCTCGAACACCCCCAGAGCGGCTGCGTCAGTTTGCGAAACTACCCATGCCTCAGCGCCATAAAGCAGCACAGGTAGAACGAGCGTCTTGTAGAGTGTTAGTTTTGTCGATCGAGAGAGGGCTCTGGAACTTAGTTGCTTACTGAGCCCGTAGTAGCACCTATTAGCAATTATTGTTCTTCGCTTTATCTCCAGGCTGATTTCGTTTTTGGTATTAATGGCGGTGCCAAGGTAAACGAACTCCTTGACTACTTCAAAGTTATAGCTGCCGGATGAAACGTGGGAGTCTAAACGCCGAGCTCCCTTGTTTGTAGACAGCATATATTTTGTTTTGCCCTCATTTATCGTCAAACCCACTTTGGCTGATTCCTTTTCGATAGCGGCGAAAGCAGCGGTAACATCTCTCTTGGTTCTGCCGACAATATCAATATCATCAGCGTACGCAAGGAGCTGGACGCCTTTGTAGAAAATTGTGCCATTACGATGCACACCGGCCTTTCGTACGATCCCCTCCATGATGATGTTAAAGAGATCGCAAGACAGTGGATCGCCTTGCCTGAAACCTCTTTCGGTATTGAAGGTTTCGGAGAGGTCATTTCCTACCTTGACGGAGCTGCGTGTGTTGCTCAACGTCATTCTGCAAAGTCTAATCAACTTTGCAGGTATATCGAAGTCAGACATTGTTGCGTATAGGCAATCCCTTCTCGGGCTATCGAACGCAGCTTTAAAATCGACAAAGAGATGGTGTGTGTCAATTTGATTTTCGTGGGTTTTCTCCAGGATTTGTCTTAGCGTGAAAATCTGGTCAATGGTGGACTTACCAGGTCGAAAGCCACACTGATAAGGTCCAATCAGTGTTTTTGTAATCGGCTTTAATCTTTCACATAGTACGCTTGAGAGAACCTTATATGCGATAGAAATAAGACTGATACCTCTATAACTTGCGCAGATTGTTGGGTCTCCTTTCTTAAGTATAGGGCACAGTACGCTGAGGTTCCAATCGTCGGGCATGCTTTCTTCTAGCCATATTATGCTGATGAGCTGATGCATGCGCCTTATCAATTCATCGCCGCCGGTTTTAAACAATTCAGCTGACAGGCCGTCAGCACCCGCTGCTTTGTTGTTTTTGAGTCGTTGGATAGCAACTCGAACCTCATCATGGCTAGGTGGTGGTACTTCCACTCCGTCATTGTTGATTGGTAGCTCTGGACTGCGCTCTCCATGGGCGGCATTGGTGAAATCGTCGCCAGTAAGTAAATTGGAGAAGTGCCGTCTCCACAATCTCAGCACACACTGCGTATCCGTATTCAGATCTCCATTTTCGTCTCTACAAGTGGATGCTCCGGGCTTGAAACCTTGGGTTAGACGCTTAACCTGTTGATAGAATTTTCGTGCATCCTTCTTGCCCTGGTATACCTCTAGTTCCTCACGCTCACGCTTTTCCTGCTCTCTTTTCTTGCGTCTGAAAAGGCGCCTCTCTTCCTTCCTCTTTTCGCGGTAGTTTTCTCGCACGGCTCGCGTTGCAGCTGACTGCAGCGTTTTTCTATATGCGGCGTTTTTTACTGCAGTCGCAATGCGACACTCCTGATCATACCATTGGTTCCGAGGTTGCGGGCGCCGGAAACCAATGACTTCTTCAGCGGCAGCGCGCATGGAGTGGGATATATGCGCCCAAAGTCCGCCGGCGTCGTCGGGTCCAGAGGTTGGTTGGTTGAGCTTAACCGAGAGTTGAGCGGAGTAGGCTTCGGCAGTCCGTTGTAATTGCAGCTTAGCGACATCTAGCTTTCGTTACATTCCTGTGCGTGTGTTCTTCGCATTGCATAATCGCATGCGGACCTTGGCTGCAACAAGATAATGGTCGGAGTCAATGTTGACCCCCCGAAATGTACGCACATCTAGAACACTAGAGGCATGCCTTCCGTCGATTACAACATGATCAATTTGGTTTCGCGTTTTTTGATCCGGGGACAGCCAGGTGGCCTTGTGGATGTCGAGGTGCTTAAATCTGGTGCTACTAACTACCATGTTTCGTGCCGCGGCGAAGTCAATCAGTCTTAGACCGTTGTTCGTGGAGGTCTCATGAAGACTGAACTGACCGACAGTGGGGCCAAAGATGCCTTCCCTTCGGACTTTCGCATTAAAATCGCCGAGGACTATTTTCACGTCATGGACCGGAAGGTGGTCGTATACGTCCTCAAGGCTAGCGTAGAAAGCGTCTTTGACGGCTTCGTCCTTTTCCTCCGTCGGGGCGTGCGCGCAAATAAGGCTGATGGAGAAAAATTTTGCCTTGATGCGGATCGTGGCCAATCTTTCGTTGACAGGTGTGAACCGGGAAACAAGGTGACGTAGTTTCCGGCTAACAACGAATCCACATCCAAATTCGCGCCTCTCCGCATGGCAGCTGTAGTAGATATCACAGTGTGCTTGTTTAGAGCAGCCTTGCCCTTTCCATCGCATTTCCTGGATGGCGGTGATGTCAGCCTTTATCGTTTTGAGGGCTTCCGCCAGTTGGATAATGGCACCTTCCCTATAAAGGGTTCGGACATTCCAGGTGCATATCCGTAAATCATTGTCCGTTTTTCGTTTGCGGTGGTCGTCAACGTAATTGGGGTTCTTATCCGAGGCTGGTTTAGTTTTCATTGGGCAGAAGTAATGTGGCGGGACCCAAACCCTGCGCACATTCCATGTTTAAGGTCTATGGAGTGACCCGCCGCTCAAATTAGCCGTCAAACTGACGGATGCCAGTTTGCCGTTGCCCAGGGAACACCACGTGGAGGTTTGAGTCGACTTGAGACGATTTCGACATGGATAATGCTGGCCTCGCCAGGTTGAGGCGGTCAGACACGTTGCCATGTGAAGGTTCGCCCCCTGTTCCCCCTGTTCCTGTGTTAAGAGATTTTACGTTAAAAATAAAGCCACTTTGTGTAGGAAGTGGGCGTGGTTTTCAACCGATTTTTCGATATATCATAGAAATCGTTTATATTAAATATAATTTTTGGAGATTTTAAAGAGATTTTACGTTTAAAATAAAGCCAATCCAATTTTGCCAAATATCATACTGATGGTCTATATAAAATATCAAAGCCTATGTGCAAAATTTTAAGATATTTATTTAATTTGAGCGAATTTTTAAGAGATTTTATTTTTAAAATAAAGCCACTTTGTATGGGAGGTAGGCGTGGTTTTCATTTGATTTTCATATCATTTCATTTTTGATTTTTTGTTTCATTTGAAAGCTAACGTGCCAAATTTCAAGGAATTTCTTCAATTTTTGTGGATTTTAAATACATTTTACGGTTAAAAAATAGTAACTTTGCATGGGAGGTAGGCGTGGTTTTATCCGATTTGGCCTATTTTCGAACTTGACAAAAATAAACTTATGTTTTGAATCTCATTGCGATAGCTATAAAATTAAAAGGCTGTAATCGTGTCAACAGAGGACAGACGAACGGACACACGGAAATCGACTCAGGAGGTGATGCTTATCAAAAATATGTGTATTTTTCTATACCCGCCACTCCTCCTTCACCAAATAAAAAAAAAAGAAGCGATCAAGCCACTACGGACAAGCAAATACAAATTATCAAATCCAAGAAAAATGCTTTGCAATATCTGCTTTTTATATTTGTGTGAAGTAAGATGAGACTTATTTCCTTGTGGAAGCTATCGAATGGCAGCCAAAATATTATTTCATATATATTTTATTTTAAATATATCCAAAAAAATCAAATTTCCATGAAAAGTTTTATTGTGAATGGCAATCAACAGACTTGGTATCAGAGCTCAAACTTATGTAGAACTGCTCAAACTTTGCTCAAATGCATTCCAAAATATAAAATTGTATTAAAAAATATCATTTCCGCCATAAAGTAGTTTTAATGGCCAGATTTAGCAATGCACACTACTCAAAGATATACTTTCAGGACTAGAAGTAGCGTGGTATTGAATTTATACCCAAGCAGAAAACAAAGTGTTCCAAAATTGCGATAAATCGAAACTTTTGGGGTCAATTTAAAGAAAAATGTATACACCAAGGCAGGGCCGTAGCTAGCGAAATATCGGTGGCAAGACTTACAAATTTTTTTCAAAAGTAGAAAACACTAAAATAATAATAAAAATGGATACTTTAGGGGGGGGTTTTGAACTAATTTTTTTTTAAAATTATTTTTGTGATCATTTAACAAAAATGATTTCTGTTAAACTCATCGTAAAATCATAAAAAAAATTTTGTCGACATTCGGGAAAGCATATTTATCAATAATTTTTCAATTTGAAGCAAAACGTTTCGTCGAAATTATTTATAAAAAAAATTTTTTTTTTGATATATGTAAAATTACCCAAAATCACCCCTAAAATAATTTTAGAAAATAATTTAACTCAAAACCCCCCCTAAAAGTTTTCATATTTATTATTATTTTACCGTTTTCTAATTTTGAAAAAAAAAATTTGTTAATTCTAGAAGCAAAATTTTTCTAGCTACGGCCCTGCATCAAGGAATATACTGCAAAAAAATACAAATTTCAACACAAGAGGAATTCAAGAGTCGATGAAGACCCTGCATCAAAAGATACGAAAACCAAACAGCGACGGAGAAAACATTTTTTTGTTTATCAAGTTGACATAACAAAATATTACAATAATTTGCCTAAATTTTTTTTAAAACTTTTTAAATATTTTATTTCCTCAACGACACATTTGTTCAAATTTCATTTACGATACTCTATCCATATATTTTGGTTAAAAAATATATTGGAACTTACTGCGTATGAATATTAAAATTACATCACCCAATTTTGCAATTAAGAACATAAACGATTTGGTCTAGAACAACTGACAAAAAGCGATTGTTTGTTTTGAGCAACACTATCAGCATAAATATGAATTTTTCTTTGGAGTTAATCAAATTTTGAATTTTGTCGGACACTGTTATGAATGTAAAAATTACATTACACACAGTATTGAACAAAAAAAAAGTGTAGAAACTTGAACACTGTTGAAAAAGCTTAACTAGTCTCAGTCATTAATTTCTTAACTAACCTTGAGAATTACAGCTTAATATGTATGATTAAGCTTAACCCATGGGTCATTCATACTTATTTTGAAATTTCTAAGGAAATATCAATAAAGAAATCAAATTAGCTAGTCAATAATTATAGTGTATGTTCATGAAACTCACTAATTAACCGAAACAAATAACTACAGATGGATGTAATTTCCTTCACATCATAGATAACAACAACAAAAATATTTTTGCAATAACAAAATAACTCATTAAATGAAAGCAAAAGGCTTGATATAAAACGACAACCTTGAAAAAACTCTGCAAAACTTCAATTCAGATTAATAGACATGTCAGCCTTTAAGCTTAACCGTATTTAAGTGTTAATAAAATTTTCTTGAAAGTATCCTAAAGGCCCTGAAAGACTAATATATCTGAAATTGTTAAAAAAAAAGAAAGGAAACACTGACACATTTTCTTGCTAAATTGCTCAAATCAGTTTTTTATTTACACAAATTTTTACTACTCATTATTTTGGCTAAAAATAAAAACAAGTAATACCGGAAAATCGGCACAGTAAAAGACGCCTCGTTTTACTCTGAGACTTAAGTGAAAAACAACAACAAGGCATGACTAACACATACAATAAATACACTCATGCTAGCTACATAGATTTTGCAGCGTCATATCATAGACATTAAGTGTTTTTGTGTTTTCACTAAGAATAGCTTAGGCGAAGCTAAACGTAATGTTGTCTTGATTTTCTTTTTTTCCTGGTTATAAAGATTTTTTGTGTAGTTTTATGGCTGTTAAATTTTAATGCCAAATCTTAAGGTCATTTACTCTAAGTTACCGTTATTATCTCTATTAGGGTGTGCTATAGTTTTAGCACATTGCAACTTTTACTTATATGAGTTAATGGGGCATGCAAATAAAGAGCGAGAAGAAAAATAAAAATACATTAAAATAAGAGGTTTGCTCTTGCAAATAGAGTTTAAAAAAAAAAATATTTGTAAAAAATAGCGTTAAACACAATTAAAAATGTCACAATTAAAAATGTATCATATCCTTGGTTTTCAAGGAGCGTTCAGAATGCTATAAAGAGGCGAAACAAGTTGCGAAGTGTTTGGAAAAAAACACCCTCTCCGGAGAATTGGGAAAAATATAAGCGTGCAAGAAATGCATCAATGTCAATTATAAAACAGTCTAAAATAACTTATTGTTCTACTAAACTGAAGGCATCTCTTCCTTCAAACGTTCTATGGAAAAACCTAAAAAAGTTTGGCATTGGCGAAAATAAAACTTTTGACTGTCAGGTTGATCCTGACGTTCTAAATGATTATTTTCTTTCCAACACACATCCACTGCAAAACACTGTCCCTGATTTTACCGATCATCCTACCCTGCAACGCTTCCAGTTTTCCATAGTGACAGAAGATGACGTAGCAAGGTCTCTATTGAAAATTAAATCGAATGCGGTTGGTGATGATGGCATCAACATAAAATTTATTAAACTTATTTTACCCTATAGTTTGAGCCCACTTACTCACATAATTAACCATTGCTTTACCACATCTTCCTTTCCACATACTTGGAAAACTGCTGTTATAATGCCTGTAGCGAAAAGATCTGCAGCTTGTGAGCCTAAAGATTTTAGACCTATAAGTATCCTGTCGTGTTTATCGAAGGTTGCTGAAGCAATGATGGCTGAGCAAATATCGTCTTTTTTATCCCAAAATAATCTTTTATCTCCGCTACAATCTGGGTTTCGTGCAGGTCATAGTTGTTCAACAGCTACACTTAAGGTTTTGGATGACATTAGGTGTCTTTATGATGATAGCCGAGTAACTTTACTTTGTCTTCTTGATTTTTCAAAAGCATTCGATATCGTTAATCACGCACTTCTTTGCCACAAACTCAAATATTTATATGGATTTTGCAACGATGCTGTCGATCTGTTAAAGAGTTATTTAATGGGAAGAGTGCAAAGAGTAAAAGTTGGTTCTGGTCTTTCACAGCAAAAATTGGTCTGCAGTGGTGTCCCTCAAGGGTCAGTTCTTGGCCCACTTCTTTTTTCAGTTTTTATCAATGACATTTTTAATAGTTGCACATACGCATCGTTGCATGCTTACGCTGATGATGTCCAATTATACCTGTCTGGCAAACCGAACCTTTTGGAAGATCTGGTATGCAAGTTAAATGAAGATCTAAATAGTATAAAACAGTGGGCCATTAAAAATTACCTTCAGTTAAATGCGCTTAAATCTTTTGTGCTACCCATTTCTAAAGAGAAAATCAATTTTAGGGATATTCCAGATCTATCAATAGGTGACAAAAATCTAAAACTTGTCTGCAGTGCTCAAAGTCTTGGATTTAAAATGAACTCCTCCCTCACGTGTACAGATCATGTCAACGATGTGGTCCGTAAAATATATTTCATATTGCGCAATCTTAGACTATCAGCCGAGTATACACCAATTAAGACAAGACGCAAGCTTATTGTTCAACTGGTCATTCCCATAATCACATATGCTGAGGTTGTCTATAGTAAATTAGATTCACAGTCGCAACACAAATTACAAGTTGCATTTAATCATGCTACACGCTATGTTTATGGGCTTCGAAAATATGATCACTTAAATACATTTCGAAATGGTATACTTGGCTGTAGTATAATAAGCTACCTCAATGTCAGAAATTGCATTTTCTTGCACAAACTAATTCAATTAAAAAAACCAAAATATCTATTTGAAAAATTGCAATTTCGTCAGTCATCCAGAAGTCAAATTCTTATCATACCAAGTTATAGTTTTCTTAACTCTACTAGATTCTTTCTTATTAACGCTGTAAGACTATGGAATTCATTACCAAGTCATTTAAAATCTATAAAAACAATGGAAAAATTCAAGCATGCCATTTTGGAACATTTTTCATCACAGACCAATTCATAAATAAACAGCTTCTTTTATACTATCCCTTTCTTTCTTTTTCTTCTTTTTATCTATTTTAAATTTTAATCAACTCATAATTATTTAATTATTTAATTTAATGATTGTATGTTAATTTTTTAATGTTAAATTAATTTAAGATACTACCAATGTACCAAATGTAACTGGTTTTAACCTTTGTACTATAAAAGAACATAGTTCTTATTGTACACTAATAAATAAAGGCAAATATTATATTAACCCTTAACTGGTACACCTCAAACAATTTAGTTACAAGTTTATGTGTTTTTTTAAAGAACTCCTTAAATAAGAGCACGACTGATCAATGCGAAAGCATGCACACATGTCTTAAGCTTTACTTTTTTTTAGCATGGTCCCACAGACCAAGTGTAGCAGTTAAGGGTTAAATTGTTTTCAAACAAATTTCTCCTTTAAAACCATGATTTCTCAACAGCTCAGTAAATCTTCATATATTATAATGCAAACCTGTTGATTTCTGCTGCTTTCCTCAAGTCAAAGAACAAAAAAATAATCAATACTTGAAATTCTCTACGTACATCTCAGTTTTTTTTTGTCCAACTACTTGTTTAACGTCATCGCACTTCAAACTAAAGTGTCAAAAGCAAACCTCTTCTTGCCATGAACATAAAAACAAGCATCTTTTCAATCTCTTCAATATTGAAGCAGGTCCTTTACTTACTTTCTTGCAATACCATGCATAAATTTACGTAATCTAGTCAACAATAATAAAAAAGGAAAACTTGTAAGGATTTTTTGCAAATATTGTGCAGAGTAAAAAAACAATGTTGAAAAAAGAAGCTGAGTGAAAAATTATTTTTAAACATGAACTTAAGAAATCCAATGATCCTTTGATTTGCATTAAATTCTATGATTTTCTCAACGAGGATTGCACCCAAAATTTTGTTCTGTGCGAAAATATTTTGCATATTTAAATGTTTTATTGATTTAAGAGATTCTAACAGTATTGCGGTAAGGAAACCACAAGTGAGGCAACAATATTGCTTTTATATCGGTTACTCAAGATATGAACAAATTTTAATGTAGCTTATGAAGTGTGTTTTAACTATTTAAAACCTAATAGGCCGTAGCAACGACTTCTAGCAACAAACTTTTTTAAGTGAAACTTTTATAGCCGCGTATACAACAATACTCCGAGCTAGATGGAGGGTACAACCAGTGTAACGAAATGGTTCTTATGCAAACAACACAGCAATTCGCCACACTGGTTGTATAAAAACAAAAAATGACTATTTAATAATTTTTCATATATTTGCTTGCACCGAGGATTGAACACACTACACTTGGATCCATAGTCGGCTGTTCTACCAACTGGACCACGGAGACATATTTATTTGAGTTGCTCATAACAGTACGGCAAATAGATGCCGTTACTAAATTTTTTTCCGTATGATTTTTATTTTGTACCAACTTTCAAACGATACGTATAAAAATTTGACAACAATCTGACAATTGACTCGCGAGTTAAAGCATTTTGTGTGCAACTAATTTTATTAAAAAAAAAAATGGATAAAAGTAAATTTCGAGTTTTGATAAAGCATTGATTTTTGATGAAAAAAAATACAGTGGAAACCAAACAATGGCTTGATAAACATTATCCGGACTCTGCTCCATCGAGACAAATGGTAGAAAAGTGAATTGCTAAACTTAAACGTGATCGTACCAGCACAAATGATGCACAGCGCAGTGGACGCCCAAATCAGACTGTTATGCCACAAAACATCAAAAAAAATCAAAAATTGGTTATGAACGATCGCCAATTGAAGGTGCACGAGCTAGCTGACATTGTGAAGATATCAGATGGTAGTGTTTTTACCATTTTACACAAACATTTGGGTATGCGAGAGCTCTGTGCAAAGTGGGTGCCGCGTGAGCTCACAGTCGACCAAAAACAACAACGAATTGATGCTTCAGAGGAGTGTTTGGCGCTGTTAAACTGCAATAAAATCGAATTCTATCGTCGATATGTGACAATGGAAAAAACATGGCTTCACTTTTACACACCAAAATCCAAAAGACAGTCAGCTGAGTGGACAGCAGTCGACAAACCGAATCCAAAGCGAGCAAAGACCCAACAGTCGGCTTTTAAGGTGATGGCGTCTGTATTTTGGGACATCGACTATCTCCAAAAAAGGAACCACCATCAACAGCGACTATAACTGTGCTCTTTTAGATCGATTAAAGGCTGAAATCGCCAAGAAACGGCCACATCTGCAAAAGCAAAAGTGTGGTTTCACCAAGACAATGTGCACCGTGTCACAAATCGATGAAAACGATGTCAAAATTTAATGAATTTGGCTTCGAATTGCCAACCCACTCACCGTATTTTCCAGATTTAGCCCCCAGCGACTTTTTCCGGTTTTCAGATCTCAAGAGAATGCTTGCTGGAAAGAAATTCAAGTCCAATGATGAAGTAACCGCTGAAACTGAGGCATATTTCGACGAGAAAGAGAAATCGTACTATAAAAGTGGCATCGAAAAGTTGGAAAATCGTTATACTCGTTGTTTCGCTCTCGAAGGCAACTATGTTGAATAATATAATCGAGTTTTATCAAAATTTTGTTTCTTTCTTACTTTCTTACTTATCCTATAGACTTGGTGAATGACCTGTTAGTATCGTTTGAACGACGATCATTTCGGAAATTACGTGATGAGAGCCCAGGCCTTTTGAAGTAAAATTCATACTAAATATGTACTAAATTTCTCATACGGTTTGTGTCTGCACTAAGAATTATGCACAGCTTTCAGGCCTTATTTTGCTTTTCAAAACCAAGATGTCGCGCAGATCTCAAAAACAGTCGTTCGAATTGCAAACGATAACAAATAAATTGGGAGAAATACGTGCTTGTGAAAGCAGATTGGACCATGATAATTCAGTTATAATTGTGAGAATCTACATTTCTCCTAACCAATCAATAAATGCAATCATTGAATTCATCCACGAAAAATTCCAATAATTTTAAGTGTGGATTTTAATGTGAATTTCGCACTGCATACAGATCTCCCTTTGATTGAGTTCTTCAATACCAAATTCAATTTAAAAATGTGCAGCAGTCGAATTGAATCGACAACAAGATCAAAAACAGTGATTGACGCTGTATTTCAAAGATAAATTGATAAAATCCAAACCAAAGTATTTATATCATATTTTAGTTACCATAAACCACTCGTGTCATTTATTGAAATTGAATAATAATATTAAAAATAAGATTATTTGCAAACTTTTTACCAATATTGTAACAAAAAACCTTATCATTGCCCCACTTCTAATACTGCATTCGTCTCATTCAGTTTAGTCTTCTGAAAGTTTCACTTCTACCGTGTGTGTGTCGGCCACACACATACTTTTTTTAACGAAGCAATTAAAAATTCTTAATTGAAAAATTTATCATAAAATCATAGGTAAAAATCAAAAAACCTTTGTCCTCAAAAGAAGTTGTATTAAAAATTCGATAAGCACTGCAGATCTCGTTTTTAGTTATTTAAAAAAAAAAGAATGCATTCAAGAGCTATTTTAAAAAATTAAAAAAAAAACTTATTTTTCATTACAAAACTTCCACCCCACATAAAAACCTGGCTACAAACCAGTCATAATTTGAAATTCTTCTACTTGAATTGAAAAATTATATAAAAGTTGTAAGGGTAATGATAGGGGAACAAGTGCTGCTGCTGTAAATATTATTCTTAATTTTAAAGAAATATCATATTCTAGATCTCATCAAAAGTGACACTTCCACTTCCGCTTCCGCTGACTGTATAGTCACTGCCAACTAGTATTGCAATTGCTTTAATAAAACTGCAAAACAAAGCAATGGCAACTAAATGAGTCAAGATATAAACAAGTTAAGACTCGACAATCAGGCCAAAACTTTAGCATGCACAAAAGCAAAAATAAAGCAGCAGGATGTTGAACGTTAAAAACTTCCGCCTACAAAAGGACAATGCAAAAAGAGCAACAAAAGTTTCAAACTTATTAGTAAACAAGACAAATACAAACATGCATGCAGTGGACACATATAAACGCCATCATCCTGAACCAAACACAATCAGCCAGCCAGCCAAGCATGTATAAATGTGTATAAAGGTAAAGCGAGAACTGGTCATAACACACAGGAATATTACAACAACAAAAACAACAATAAGAACACAAATTCAAACTGCACTCGAAACTCTAGAGTAGAGTAGAAAAAGAACAAACAACAAAAAAAAAAAAAAAAAAAGCACAAAACAACCAAGCGTTGCAGCAACTTTTGCCATGTTGGTTCACCTTGATTTATATGTTGTTGCTGGTTTATTGTAACTTTGTTATCGTTATTGCAATTGTTGTTTGTGTTGTGTTGTTCTTGTTGTTGTACAGTTTGTTTTAATAGCTACCTCAGCTCTAGCTACCACTTATTTTTTTAAACCATGCGGGACTCACTTTGGATTTGCGCAAAAATAACACAATATTTATAATATTGCACGGCGTCCTTTTGTCTGTCCGTTCGACTGAACGTTCGAAAGAATCTTTGCCTTGCACAATGAATGGTATGAAAAAAAAAGTCCACAACATACCACAACAACAACTATGGCAAAATTGTACAAATTTATATAAAATGTAATTTTCCGGTCAATGAGGCCAACAAGAACAAAAACAACAACAACAACAACAAAAGCAATGAAATCAGGCATGCAAGAAGAAGCTTTTTATTTTGTACACATTGTTTTTGCTTGTGTATTTTTGTTTTTTTGTGTTTGAATTTTGATTTAATTAAAACCTAATTTGGCGTTGGCTTGCAAAATGTTGCCACACACGAACAACTTTGCAAACTTTTTCGTATATATTTTTGTTTTTTTTTTTTCAATTTTTTATATTCGACTTGTTTTGTTATATAGATGAAAAATAATAGCACAATATGAAAATAAATTCAAAAAAATGTGGATTAAAAGGTTTCAATTTATAAGAGTTAATTTACTGTCGCGTTCAAAGAGCTGCAAAGCTTCTATTTATTAATATTGGCTACCTTTTTATTGCTTTTTCATTAAATCATGTATTGTTCCATGTCCCTCCAGTACGAACACAAAAGATTTTTCAAACACCGCCAAGGTTTCTTCTCTTAGCGACTTTGCTTGAAATTTAGCTCAATTAAAAATCAAATTATTTCAAATAAGCGAAACCTCTGCCGTGAGCTGCTAATAGGCTGGTTACCCTAGCCAACGATTCGTGGTTATTGAAAAAAGCTGTTTTTTTTGTTATTATGACGCTTAAATTATTTTATAATTCTTGTACGATTTCTTTCTGCAGCATTGTTACTTCGAATATTTCTTAAGCACAAGTTGCTAATAATAATTTTTTTTTTTTTTTTTTTTTCTGAAGTTGCAGGCACAGCTTGCTGTTGCAAATACTGCCATGTAAAACTGTGTATGTGTTGCTGAAGCTGTTGTAATCGTTGTTAGTATTTTTAGCTGTTGCATTGTAATTGAAAATGAGCGCGAAGGTGTAGAAAAGGCAGCAATAACATGAAAAACAAGAACAAATTGTTGAAAAAAATATCAAAAACCATAACAACTATTTGCAGCTACCATATAAAATTGTTGTAATTGCGAAATTGTCCCAAAAACAAAAAAATAATAACAACAACATACAGCAGAACAGTAACAACAACTGCAGTAAAAGCAGCAGCAGTAGCAGCAGCTTCAGCGAATTGTGTGCAACGTGCGACAAATTCTTTGGCGCAATATTGTGCTAGAAACAACAACCACAACAATAACAACAACAACAACAACAACAACATCAAAGATTATTAGTCATAGCGAAATTAAATGCTTTAAGCGAAATGTTGTTGCTGTTGTTGATTTAGATGTTCGTGTTTGCAATAAAGTTTTTCAATGAGCCATGAAAAATTCCGCCATTTATCTGGTTTTTGTTACACTTGATGAAGTTGGAGTGGCGGCCGTGGCGTAGTGGATAGAGTATGTGACTCTTACGCCAGAGAACCCAGGTTCGAATCCTTCATCTGGCACAGAAAGTTTTTTCAATTGAATAAATTTTTCTGTTCAACCGTCACCTCTCTCCATCGCAGACAATGGCAAACCTCAGAGAGTAAAAACTGCCATGAAAAGCTTCTTGAGAACATAAGCCGTTCGGAGTCGGCGTAAAACATGTAGGTCCAGTTCGCGATCATTTGTGTGCAAATATTTCACATCACACACAACACAATTGATCGATCATAAGAAGCTTGGTCAAAGTCGTTTCAATGGCTGAGATGGCCATTTCCTTTTTTTTGTTTTTTTTTATGAAGTTGGTTTATTTTTTTTTTTTTCTAAACGTAGGCACACTTTAGTTTAAATAATCAGTACTCTATCTTAAATCGAAAATTCTGGGTGAGAGTGAAATATTTCGTTTCAAATTGTTTTGACAGATAAAGCCAAATTTGCACTGCTTTTACGTTATTGTTCAATTGTTTTGTTCAGCGTAATCAGCTGTTTTCTTATGACCACGAAATTATTTTTACATCAAGCTAAAACAGCTGACGTTTGGCTTTAGAACAAAGTCTTCGTTAAATACAGGTTACGTTCGTCTTACAGATAGATGCTGTTTATTAAAATAATATTTCTTTTGGCGCATTGAAGGTTAAATTTTTAGAGAAAATTAAATTTTAAAACGAAATAAGGCGAAATAACTAAGTGAATTTTGTAAGGAATAAACAAAATGTCCAAAATTTGAAATTCCTTATTTTTTTTAAAGCAAATTTTGACGCCTCGTTTTGTTGGTTTTTTGCTAACACAACGTTTTCTTAAATTTTTGTTGACTTTTGCCAACAATAAAATTGCAATTGAAAAAATATTCCCAAGCCGCACCGCGGATTGAACCCAAGATGTATGATCTTGAGGACAATGTTCTAACCACAAAAGGCTACGTCAGCACATGGAGTGGATTGTCGATTAACAATTAAGTACAAGGCTTTCTTTACGTTCCTTGCCTTTAGCAAAATTCCATGAATCAGTTCAAAAATGACAGTCTAACCTCGGAGTATGTCTTGGCTATAGTTACAATAAATGCATAAAAAAGTCACAAAGTTTAAGGATCAGCACTAAAAATGCCTCAAAGGAGCTTAGCTGAACTCAAATGATGATCAACAGCTGGTTTCTGTTCTTGCTACAAACAAAAACTTTTCATTTAACACGATTGTTCACATAGTATAAACTAGTTGTAGAATGATGGTGAGGCCAACTGCTGATATATTGGGCATTCGAAAAAGTTCGCTTACAAATTGTTGCTAAATGGCTCTAAACGGTAATGTCTCCGGTAAAACTAATTGTATCTGGAAATGCTAAATGCTTTGTTTGGAAGGTGGCATTTCAAGCTTAATTTTGTTAGAAAAAATTATTGAATCGCATTGTTCTGTAAAATGTTATCTAAGCTTAAAAATGAGTGAAAATTCAGAACATTATCGTATCTTTTGCTTTTCTATTATAGAAAAGATAAGAATGCGTCATAAACAGCTGAAAAAATTTGTGAAGTTTACAGAGACGATGTTGTAACTAGAAAAATAGCAGCGAAGTGGTTTGCTAGTCTTAGATCTGATAGTTTTGATGTAAAAAATAATCTGGTGGCCCAATCACTGAAAAAGTTGATGAAATCCTGAAAAAAAATTGAGAAAGACAAGAAGCGTGAAGGTTGCTAGCTAGTTAGGCATTCATCACCAAACAGTTGTCAAGCATTTGAAGAAAGCTGGATACAAAAAAAAGCTCGATGTTCTGCTGCCACAGGAGTTAACAGTGAAAAATTTAATCGAGCGAATATCCATTGGCGTATCACTGGCAAAACAGAACGAAATCAAAGCATTTCTGAAGTAAATGATTACGGGCGGTGATAAGTGAATCACGTATGAAAATAATGTGTAAAAAAGATCATGGACGAGGCAAGGTGAAGCTTCACAAACGGTGGCAAAGCCAGGTTTGGCACCAAGAAAGGTAATGCTGTGCATCTGGTGGGATTGGAAAGGAATTGTTAATTATGAGCTTCTACAACCTGGTCAGATGATTTATTCTTTTCTCTACAGTCAAAAATTAACGAGGGTGAAGCAAGAAATTCAATTAAAACTGTCAAAATTGATCAACAGAAAAGGTGTTGTGTTCCTTCATGACCCACACACATCTTTGATACCATATAACCCAGACCTTGCACCTTCAGATTATTATTTGTTTTAATCTCTGCAAAATTCTTTAATGGTGTAAATTTAAATTTTCGATCGTATCATCAACGCTTTCCAGTACAAGAATATACTGAACACAACTTTTACCGTGCATTTGCACCCTTTAAGTTGCAGGAAGTAAATATTAAATATGATTTTTGAAATTAGTAGAAAAATTACCATCATTCCGTAATTCGCTAATATTCTTGTAGTTCAGATCCATCTCCAATAGAGTCTTTGTGGATAAAAATTAATAGGAAGTTGAGGTGCAGTCCTGCTAGGAGTATAGGAGCTTTATAGACAATATTTAATGATATTTTGCTACCAATTCCTCCAGAGTATTACCAAGAACTGGTGCATACATTACCTTATCTTACCGCAGCAGTCATAGGTCAGAAATGCCACTCCACACAACGATATATGGAATAGACTCAACTATTATGACTCAGTTTTCAGGTGGCTAAATGAAGTATTATATTTGGTTTTTTGCTGTAGTTAAGGAGTGTTTGTGAAATGTAATTTTTTATTATTCTATTAACTAATATTCTGAAGAAAGTTAATTTTTAGTTCAGCCTTTTTCAATATTTTTTTTGGTGCTTGTTTGTGCAAGTAAAGTCAAAAATGAAGGTGGCCGAACTATTCTGACGATGGGCTCGTAGTGGCTTACAAATGTGATGTTTTGCAAAAAGTAATGTAGATGTACTTTGGCTAGAACACAAGTCGATGAATGAATTTAGCACATGTACATATTATTTATTTTCCTATAGAAAATGCAGGTTTAAAAAATGACTTCACTACTTTTATGCAAACTTTTTATGGTAAAATATAAAGTTTATCAATAAAACATCAAAGATAGATTCTTAATAAATATTTTCCAAGTATCAACCTTCTAATAATACCGCTAACACGCATGCCTCCAAGTTAGGATACACAATCTCAAATTGGAAATTTCCATCACATCTGTTGAGCCGCAATTGAAATGTTGAGTGATGATATTTGTTAAGAACAAAACTCATTCAAGCATTATTTGTATATTTATTGATGTGCCCTCAGGTTTTGAAAACTTAAAGCTTTAAATTTGCATCTCAATAGAAGACGACAAAATAAACAGATGATTTGTGAAATTTATTGTTTTGTATGAAATTCAAAGTTTCAGAAAATTGTTTCAAACGGCGACAAAACCAGTGTTGCATACTGTCTAACTGACTGACTGATAGCCTGATAGGTTTTCAATGTTCGAATGGATACTTTCTGCAGCCGGAAGCCATTATTTTGTTTTTTCACGACAAAGCATATAAATTGAAAATTGTTCGTATAATTTTAAGCCTTTTGATGTTAGTTCTACTGATACGTTGTGCCGAAAGGTGGGCAAAAAAAATAAGGATTTAGAGCTTAAAGCTCCTGCTAAACGCCCACAAGCACGCCTATTTCTCATAGCAATACGCAATACTGAGTGTGTGTGTGTGTGTCATTGACATGCAAAACCAATAAATAAAAATAAGACAGACTGAATTGAGCACAAAAAAGTAGAAAAGAGATTCAAACAATTTCAAGCAATAAAAACAGTTTGATTTCTTTTTTTTTTTAAATTTTTTTTCACTTTTTAACTCAAACTCTTTTTGTGTTGCATTTCAGATAGAAACAAGGATAAACAACAATAACAACTAGGTTCAGATATCGCTGACAATTGGATTGGCCTATTTAACAACAACTACAACAAAAATTGCCACACTTGATGTAAGGGACGCTGCTAGTGTATAGCTCACATAAACTGTCAGACAAACAAACAGACGGACAGTTAGACTGATAGACTATAAAACAGGAAAAATAACGGAAGGCAAACTTTTAAAAAGTGTGCAAAAACACATCATTCTTGCATGCATTTGCAATAGAAAAAAATAAATAAAAAAAAACACTATAAAACATGGATGTTGAATCTGAAGGTGTGCCGCCGGTGGAACACGTAGCACCAGAACTGGATCTAGCAGCACGACGTCGTCTCTTTATGTCACAACCCTCGACACTGGCTAGTAGACGGCAGCAAGCGGTATGCGTGCGTCGAGCCCACAAGATGTACGGTAGCGCTAAGAATCCGAATGTAGTACTCGATGGACTTAATATGACAGTACCCAAAGGCTCAATGTAAGTACCACAAGATTTTTATATTAAATATTGTATAATTTAAGACCTATATATAGAAATTTTCGGGTTAAAAAATGTGCATAAAATTCTTAAATTTTGTTTTTTTGAAAATGTTTGCATCTTTGTGAAAATATTTTTAATTACTTTAGTAACTAATTTTAAGTATTGCTCGGCTTAATTTAAATATCTTAAATTTTTATAACTATAATTTTATTTCTGCGAGCGGTAAAGTCCAACAGATATATGGAAAAGACTTTATACATATATTCTGAATTATCTAATAATTCCAGGCGTTTTTTATAAAATTGAGTACTTTGTTCCACATTCCGAACTTCCTGGAAAAACAGAATATTCTTATTTGCCATGAAAGTCAATACATCAACAGCGCATATTGTTATGTGTGTCGTTCTGGATCTCTTCTGGATTACTTCTGGATTACAAATTTTAAAAGTTTACCGATAGTTGAAAATAAGCAACAAAAAAAAGTTCAAGATTTTAATTTTTTTTAAACTATTTAAAGAAGTAAAATTATCAAAATAATATTGCAACGAAAAACAACGAACACAAGAACAAAAATTACATTTATAAAATTTAGAAATTTTTAAGTAAATTAAGAAAATTTTACGATAAGGTCCGTAGCCATGGAGATACTAGGTGGTCAAACCCCCTTCCCCTACTCCCCCCCTAAGAGTCAAGAAAGTATGAAAAAAATAACACATATGATACTATTAAATTCAAAATGTGATCTTTTTTTAAGAGAAACAAAGAGAACGATGTAAATTTACTTGAAGATGCAAAAGTTTCAACATTTCAACGCAAATTAAACTTCAGTTAATTAAAATTTTATTTTGCCATATTTTACTTTGCTTTTATCATAATCATAATCGTAATATTTAAAGAACCATTGTATTTTTATTTCTTTTTAATTTTCCAAATAATTTATATTTAAATCCACAACTGAACAATTTCTTAAACATACAAAAAAATTACTGTTTAATCTATCTATCTATTATCTATACTATTAATAAATCTGTAGCCTCTTTTTATGTTCACTCATCACGTTTAAACGACAACTCAGATTTTTATAAAATTTTGTACACATATTTATAGGTCAGCAGAGAGTGCAATAGGATACTTTATTTTAACCCATTAACAACCAATGTTACTATACGGAAACATATGCGTCTCGAATTTTCATTAAATACTGCATAATATTTCAAAAGTTTTAGTGCCATTTTTTTAAAAAAAGTAAAATTAGCATGCAATAATAACTTATTTCTGCTCAATGACATACATAGTTTTCACCAAAATGTTGCTTCAAGTCTAAAAATGTCTGTTTTTTATGGTTTTCTTTCGGCCCTAATGGAGTCAATTGCACTTCGGTTAAACGAGAACAAAATCAATTAACGCTTTTAAATTTCCTTCAATTTGATACCAAAATCATGTATGTAGTTTGAAAACTGTGAAAAATTTTAGTACCAGATCTTTTTAGTATTAATTATAAGCTGAGAATGAGAGAAAAACGACTTGAAATTCACACTTTTAGCTTTGAAGGCAAATATTTCAGTCAGTTTGCAATGGATTTCAATAATTTTTTTGAAAAATGTTGTTTGTTAAAATATCCTTCAAACATAAGTGGAAATTTTTACTAAACCAAAGTATTAATATTTTTAAAAATTTTTTTAAAAAATGTTCAAAAATTTTTAGTTTAAGCCAAAAAATTGGATAAAAGTTGTTTTTGTTGTAAAAAAAATTAAATCCAAAATTTAGGTTTTCGATTTCCTATCAGATGATATAACAATCTTAAGGTTAATAATTTGTAGTATTACTTAAACAATAAAAAATCGTTTTGGTAGCGAAAAATCAAGCCTACCCCCTATCAATTTTTGAATGAAAACTTTTTGAAAACCCGGCGAAGCGGCGGGTTTAAGCTAGTATATATATAAAATTGTAAAAAAAACAAATCTGTACATGAAATATTTTTTGGAAATTCTTTTTGCGATGGACAGTTTGAACGACGATGAGTCCAAAAATCGCATTTTTAAAATTTTTGTCTGTCTGTCTGTCTGTCTGTCTGTTATGGAATGGATTTAAATGAAACTTGACATCTAGGTTCCTTATACCCTTGGTCAATATATAGGCTACTTTTAATTCAGTAAAAAAGGTTGGACTCGGTAGGGGGCGCTGCGATCGGGTTCCAGGTATTCTTGTTTTTAGCTTATCTCCGAAACCGTTCATCCGATTTGGATGAAAATTTGTATATAAAGGTTTTCGGATACAGTGAGTTTTTATGACTTATCTACTATGCTCCATCTTGAACACCAGTGGGCGCTGTAGTAAAAGTATTTGAAAAAACTTCGAAAACTCACGATACGGTGAGTTTTCATGACTTATCTACTCTGTTCTATCTTGAACACCAGAGGGTGCTGTAGTAAAAAAATTTTAAAAAACGTCAAAAAACTCTTAAGTCGCTTATTCGATTTGCATGAAAATTTGTATACAAAGGTTTTCGGAAACGGTGAGTTTTTACGACTTATAAACTAGGTGCTATCTTGAACACCAGAGGGCGCTGTAGTACAAATATTTTGAAAAATGTCGAAAAAATCCAAAACCGTTCATCCGATTTGCATGAAAATTTGTATGTAGAGGTTCTCGGACAAGCTGAGTTTTTTTGACTTATCAACTCAGTTCTATCTCGAACACCGGAGGGCGCTGTAGTACAAATATTTTGAAAAACCTCGAAAAACTCCTAAGCCGTGCATCCAGCTTGCGTAAAAAATTGAAAAAATTGAAAACATTCGGTTTTCTGATACGGTTTCGGACTTATCTTTTTTGTGCTAAAATAAAAATTTTTTATATCGGATATATAGGATTTGATTATAGAGTGATTATCGAGGATTTGGCGTTATTTTTTTATTCTGAAAATCAGAGGGCGCTGTTGTACAAACACCGCAAAAAACTTAAAACAACTCATCCGATAAGTATAATTTTTATAAGTGGTTTTCGAGTGCGGTGATTTTTTTGGCGCTATGTATTTTGCTATAACTTGAACCCCAGAGGGCGATGTACTACAAAATACAGTAAGGCGTCGCAAAGTGCGAAGGGTGATAAATATCTTCTTTGCTTCTTTATGTGTATTTATATTCCACTTTCTTTTTGCCAAATCAGGACAGCTGATGCCGAATTTTGTGGTATTTGAGTACGCATCAACACATGCGCAAGTCAGTTGCGTCGTAAGTTGGCTTTGTTTTGTCATTTGAATTTCTATTTTCAATGCTTATTTAATTTTTGTCCAGTTTTCTCGTGAATTGCCAAAAATTCGTTTCTGCTCTGATTTTTTTCAAAAATGTGCAATCTATCGAATACAATATAAAACTCGAAAATATATTTTTGCAAGCGATCGGCGACACACACACTCAAATCACAACTTCCCTAACTTTTTCTCTTCATTTTCAGATGTTGAAGCTAAATTTTGCTCATTTCGCCGAAGTTACCAGTTTGAAAGATGCACACAAAATTCCTTCTAAAGTTTGTGAAAAGTTTTTTCAAATCGACGAATGAAATCGAAAATTATTTATATCAACTCCCGAGTTAAGCCGGGCATACAGTATTAGTTATTTTTATAAAAAATTGATCCAGCTGAGTTATGGTTTTCAAAAACAGTCTCTTTTTATGTGATAACTCAAAAAATTTATTGGCTTTAAGAGATTGGTTCTGTGCAAAGACAAGTTTTCGAATAAGAGGTTTTGAAAAATAGTCTTATTTCTGCTCCAAAATTTGGTTAAAAAAATATAAGTGGTTTTTATTGGGAATTGTATGGTTTTATATCAGTCATGATGTCAATATTTTTATGAGCAAATGGAAAAGTTGAATTTTTAAAGGCCTTGAAATATTTCGTTTTAAATATAAGATAAATAAACTCCCCCCCCCCCCTCCCCCTCCTCCCCTAAGGTAAATCCTGGTTATGGGCCTGATTGCGATTATAAATTTTTGTAGGATTTAACTTATTTTTGAGTAAATTTCAGGCAAAAAAATTGTATTGGGCGGCACTAGATTGAAATATTTATCTGAAACACCCTGTTTAGTGAATCTATTGACAAGTTCATTTTAGTAAGAGTTTCTTCAACTTGCTAAGTATGATCAGTTATATTTTCTGTCATAATCCCAAAATTTGTTTTTGTAGTTTTATTAAAAAATTCGGTTTCTTAGGTTAAAGTGCACGATATATGTGCTTACAAGGAAAGGTCCCCAGGTGTCACTCACCGATTTGAATAATTTTTGGATATGTGATAGAAGAGAAAAATCTAAGGTCGACGTATTTTTTTATACGTGCTCAATCGATAGTTTACGGTTTCAAAATGACGTTTTAAAATTTTTAAGTTTTTATATTAAAATTTTCTTTATTAAAATATGCATTTATTTTCTTAAAATTATTCAAATCGGTGAGTGACACCTGGGGACCTTTCCTTATTAGTGTAAGTATATCATATTTTATTATTCCAAAAATTATTTAATTTTGATGGAGTGATTGTTTTAACGTGTTTAAAGAGGATTCTATCAACACAACAGCAAAATATTTAAAATTATAGTAGTAGTTTTAATTTTTGGTTTTGAATTTAATAAAAAATAAATATATGGGCATTTCCAGAGAAAAATCCACCGTGACCCAAAAATTAAAAATTATTAAAAACTTATTACTTTTTGATATTATCTTAGAGAAGCTTTAAAATATTATTAATTTAAGTAATGTGTACATAAATTCATTTACCATAATGCTCAAATCGTCTGCACTGTTTCACAAATGCAGTTTTTCGTTTAGTAAATGTTTAGTAAATATTTAGTAAATGTTTCGTAAGAGTTTCTGTTTTAGCAAAAATGAAATGCATTGACTAAAGATAATGAAAAATGGTTGAGGCAAGGAGAGAAAAAAATTATATTAATTTTTTTTTATAATTACTTAATTACCCAATTACTTAACTACCTTATTACTTAATTACCCAATAAAGCTACAGAGGAAATTTAAGTAACATAACGTCAGTAACGTCACGTCAGATGACTCAGCCTAACAAACTAAGAAAGGTCTACACATGTCACTCTCCGATTTTAATGAGCTTTGGATGTGTGATAGATGAAAAAATTCTAAGGTTGACGTAATTTTTATATTTGCTAAGTTCAAGGTTAAGGCTTTCAAAATGGCGCTCGAAAATTTTGCAAAAATTACGTTTTTTCGCAATAACTTTAATTTTACATATTAAAACATACACAAATTAGGCATCAAATGGAAGGCACCAAGCTTTCTATCGTTTGGTATATATTATAAAACATTTGTTGTTGTTGTTTTTTTGTTGCTGTTGATTTTAACAAATTTTTACTCATATTGTATTGATTACATAACCGATTCTATACCATACTTATGTATGTGATTGCTTTTATAATTTAGTTAGTTACCTTTTGTTTTTTTTTTTTTAATTTAAAGTTTGTAAGACTTGTAAGAGTAATTAAAAAAAAAAAAAACGGGAACAGTTTTTTATATTTGATTACTTGGAAAATATTTTTTGTAACGTCACATAGTTTTGCTTAGATCTTTAAATCCTTAGAATCGACTGTTCTAATTCTTTTACTTAACATTGTGCTACTTAATTACTACGCAAATAAACTTTATTTTTTTTTGAAAAATTAACTTTTCCATTCTTTTTCATATTATATATTCGTACAAGTCATACGTAACGACAGTTTGGAAATGCCCATACGAAAAATATATTACATTAGAAATAACAGTATAACAAATAACTATTTGCCCATTAAATGTCACTTAGACAAATTTTTTATAAAACAAAAAAAAATATTTTATCAAAAAACTTACACCACAAAACAGTAACTATTTTTTTTCCGTTACACATTCTTTATCACTTCATTTGTAGAAGCTGTAGAAAAAAAAACCTTTAAGTGCCAATTCATAGCTTCTCCGACCACAACTTGCTAATTTATTACAACATGATAGCCAACTCTACCGATTGTTGCTTGCTCATTCACTCGCTTGCAACAAGCATAGCTACGGTTACCACACAGGTGCAATCTAGCTTGGCTTACAACTATCGCTAAAATCTCAATAAACAAAAACCACAACTATGACAAAAAAGTTAACAACCCGCTTAAAGTAAACAAAACTTAGTATGAGAAAAAAAAAAAAAACAATACCTAAGTAATGTGCTCTAAAAAGCATGACAACTGTCAATAGATAACCTGGCTGACAGTGTTCAACATTGAAGAATAGCAAGCAGTAGCGGCAGCAACAAATGGCAAAAACTTTTTGAAGACAGCTCATTAAACAAACTTTAAGTGTGAACAAGAAAACAAAAAAGCCAGTCAGTCAACATAAAAACGTGTTATTTTAATGTTATTCTTCATATTTGTTTAGCTAAAATTTTTCGAAGGTTTCGTTTGAGTCACTGGGTTAATTGTGATATTTGATGAGCGACTAGAGCGACGCACTTAAGTTTACGTCAAAGTCATAAAAAAACAAAAAATCTTTTATAGCCTATGTTAATCTTCAAGCATGACAATTCTAATAAAAAAGTTAGTATATATATATATATTAGTTTGTGGATACACGTGTCTGAGACGAATAATTTGCTAAGATTGCTTAAGAGTTTATTTGTGCAGAATATGAAACATTAAAAAGTTTATTTGCGCAGAGCTTATCTGAGATTTAAATGGTGACAGTTAAGAGCTTAGCATGTAATTTCACAAAAATGTACATAAACATATTCAAATACACATAATTTTTTATTATTTTAAAAATATGGTTTTATTTTATCTGGCCTTAACTTTTATATTATACAACGCTAAGTCAACAGTATTGGTATAAGTCAACCAATACTAACTTCCAATCAGTAGTTTACGATGGGAGCTTTCACATTAAAAGCTTGGCAAGACCTTAGGGGTTGTTCATAAATAAAGTAACTCCTTAAGGGGGCGGGGGGGGGGGGGGGGAAAGTATGATGGGAGGGGAAGGGATGGATATGGCTAAATCTTCTGAGTCAATACACATAACGGGCCGCATAGTTTAACGCTACTTGCAGTTTATGTAACGAATGTGAATCTAGATTACTAAAAACCACTTCAAAATAATTTATAAAAGGCATAATCAACTGTATGACGTTACTAGTTTACGACGAGTTTCTGTTGGTGTGATCTGAGCAGTCATTCACAGATTTCTTAAGACAAAGTAGATTTTACTTACAAAATAGTTAATATGGTCTACACATGAAAGTGATGTGTTAATCCGATACCCAAGGTTGGTTATTTTTTCAACAGACTTCAGTGGTGTAGTACTTATATATACAGCTAGGATATCTTCATCTGAGTAACGACTTTTTGAAATTGGCAACACAAAAGATTTTAACGGATTTAGTTTTAGCTTGTTACTTAACGCCCACTTATTAATTGAATCTAGGTCTTCATTAAGGCGGTCATCTCATTCAAAACCCGTTTTTTGGACCCTTTTTAAAAAAATTCTTATTTGAAACGCAAAGAATAATTGAAAATTTTTTTATTTATTGTATTACAAAAGGTTCAAAGTAAATAAAAAAATTTTTTTTGCCTCGATACGTGGGCTGTTCAAAAAGTAATGAGACTTCAAAGTTGGTGGTGAAAAAAAAGGTGTCGTCACGGCGGCCACGATTCCGGGTCTCCGGAGCGTCTGAAATAAAAAAAAAAACGGGGTTATAATCAGTATAGATGTAATTCTCGGGTGAACCTCAAGCTTAATTTTGTGATTTTTTTTGACAAAATGGCGGCCATTCAAAAAAAAAATTTCAATTTCGGGTTTTTTTTTTTGTAGTTTAGTGTAAAAAAAAAAATAGTAAAAAATTTTTTAAAATTATGGTCGAGGTTCACCCGAGAATGGTGACAATTCTGCGTCGATTCCACTTTGTTTCATGAAAATCGGTTCAGTTGAACTGGAGATATCATGGCCGCCAGTTCGAAAAACGTGGGTTCGAGATAAACGCGTTTAAAGTTTGAAGTAATTTTTTTGGGAAAAAAAAAAAAAAATCAAAAATGTTTTAATGCAGTTTTAAAGAGCTGACAATTTTTACTTACAAATATTAGTCGGCGATGCCAGCTCCATACAGGCCACCTTCCTCTTTTTCGTAGAAACTGCTTTCTGCTGCCCTCTCTGCTCTGCGAGCCGTTCTGCCAGCTTTTGATGATGCCGCAGCTCGAGTCTCTGATCGGTTCAATCTGTCTTCATTGCGAGATAGTGAGTATTCGTATGCGTTTTTGCCAATCGCAATACCCATCAAACCCATAATTTTAAGTATGGGTATAAAACCGTCGTTGAAGAGGCACGTTGCAATGAAATTGGCCACTTCGATGGTGCGTGCGCCTGAGTTGATGTGTTTGGGCGAAAGTGACCAAAGAACAGAATTGTAGGACTCATTGGAATTCTGAGTTTCAGATCCAAGGCGTCTTTCAAGCAAATTATCTGCCGACAGCGCTTCGTAAGCTGGTTTTATTACCTCCATCACCTTCTTGTCCATCAGACCTTGCTTCACAAAAAAGGCTGTATCTTCTAAAGTATTTCGAATTTCTAAAAATCCTTTTAGGGGCATATTCACAACTACCCAAGCTATAAATAAATGCAAAAAAAAAAGTTGAAAAAAAAAGTTGCTCAATGAGAAGACCCCCTTAACTCTGAAGCAAAGATCTTCGCTGAGACCAATAGGACGAGACATATAAAGCTGGAGATCATCCGCATATGCATGCATTACTACATTTTTCGAAATGGTAAAGATATCATTAATAAAGATTGCAAAGAGAAGTGGCCCAAGAACTGAGCCCTGTGGCACTCCGCTCTTAAGGCATTTATAATTCGAGTAACTACTGTCAATCTTTACTCTTTGGGATCTCCCATTTAGATAATTCTTAATAAGTTTGACTGCAGTCGAAGAAAAGCTAAAGCTAATGACTCAAGCTTTGAACATAAAATATAATGATCTACAGTATCAAATGCTTTGGTAAAATCCAAAAGGCAGAGTAAGGTAAGATGTCCTTTATCAAAGGATATTCGAATGTCGTCTAAGATTTTAGCAAGTGCAGTTGAGCAACTATGTCCAGAACGAAAACCAGACTGAAAGGGAGACAGGAGCTTATTAGCGCATAGGTAATGCGAGATCTGATGTGCCATTAGTGACTCACAGACTTTAGAAAGAGATGATAACAAGCTTATAGGCCGAAAGTCAGACGGTTCAGATGCTCTAGCTTTTTTTGCAATGGGAATAATTGTTGCTACTTTCCACATTTTAGGATAGCATGAGTTGGTAAAGCAGTGGTTAATGATGTGAGTTAACGGACTTAAAATGTAAGGCAAAATTATTTTAAGAAACCTTTTATATTTTATAAGAAAATATTTATACCATCACCTCCAAGAGCACTGGATTTAATTCTTAATATAGACCTGGCTACTTCATATTCCGATACGTTAGAAAACTCAAAATCGCTTATATTATTGACAGGATTCGTTCTGATTTGATTACAGTTTACAACGGGCTGTGTGTCAGAGACAAAAAAGTTATTAAGAGCATCTGGATCAATTTGACACTTTGGCAACTGTTTGTTGCACACTCCAATTTGTTTTAAATATTTTCAAAGTTGCTTAGAGGAAAGTGTCACATCAAGTTTTGACTTGTAAGATTTTTTCTTGGCAGCCTTAACAACCGAATTGGCCTCATTTCGAGCTGTCTTATATGCATCCCAGTACTGAACAATCGGAAACCTTTTCCATTTAGTGTAGGCCTGGTTTCGTTTTTTTATGGCCATCTTAACATGTTGAGTGAACCACGGACATAAATTGTTAACAGAACGAGCAGTACGAAGTGGAACACGCAGATCAAATAATGCATTAATTTTACTTACAAAAAACGCGAGTTTATCGTCAACTGTATTAAGATACCAACAATCATTCCATGGAATTGACATTAAGTCAGAAAACAGGGATTCGCTGTCAATTGACTTAAAGTCGAGATAGGTTATTGAAATTGGTAAAACATTACAACAAAGATTAATATTAAAAGTACAAAAAATTAGATCATGGCCACTAACAAATGATATTTGTTCAAAACATAAAACTGAAGATGCGTCAGAACTTATGAAAAGGTCCAGTAAGTTTTAAAAAGCAAAGATCACGAACAAACAAACGGCGCTAAAGTAAGGTATTTTTACTAAACTGGAGTGTGAATTCTTACTCTAAAACAGTCATCAAAAAATCTGTAATAACTTCAAGTTCAAAATGAACATGAGTAAGTTATAAAAGGTAAAACAAACAACAATTTTCACAATTATCGAACATCCAAGTTATAACGTGTTGTCACTTGTTGGTGTTCTTCTTTTATTTCTTTTATTTGTGCTTAACTCTGTTTATATGGTCCGTAAAATTGTTGGTCAAATACAACAGAACAACGTGAAATTTCCATAATAATAAAACTTATAGTAAATATAATTATAAATTATAATTAATTTATAATTTAATTATAAATGAAAAACTCAAAAAAATTTAAAAAAATAAAAGTTGGTCGTTACATCGATTGGGGAGTGGGTTGAGTTCTTTGTAACGAAGTGTGACAAAGGGGAGGGAGGGGTCTATAATTGTCTGAAAGCTTGTAACGTAATTAATGAACAGCCACTTACATATATGCGATACTAGCTGAATACCCGGTGTTACTCGGGGGTTGGTATAAGTATTTTTGAACTCATTTGTCGTTTTGAAAATACTTTTCACAAATCGCATAGAAGGCCCTTTGCTGTCCTTTGTAAATTCCAAACAATGGCAGGTGCCTTGCGAGTATGAGAATCGCATAGAAGGCCCTTGATAAAAATAAAACATTTTGAAATTTTGATTTTTTTACACTTTTTTCGATTTTTTTTTTTCTTTTTTTAAAACCCGAACTGAAAAAATACCTTTCCAACAAAGTATAAATCATCAAAATCGGTTCGGCCGATCTCGAGTTATGGGATTACATCGCATTCGGACACTTTCTTTTATATATATAGATTAAGAAGCTTATTACACGATAGTTAATGAAAATGGTGGGATTGTCTTTATTGTGAACTAGTTGGGTAGGCTTAGCTCGGGAGTTGATATAAATAATTTTCGATTTCATTCGTCGATTTGAAAATACTTTCCACAAACCTTAGAAGGAATTTTGTGTGCATCTTTCAGCACTTCGGCGAAATGAACAAAATGTAGCCTTCAACATCTGAAAATTAAGAGAAAAAGTTAGGGATATCGTGATTTGTGTGTGCTTGCCGCCGATCGCTTGCAAAAATATATACTCAACTTTTATATTGTATTCGATAGATTGCACATTTTTGAAAACAAATCAGAACAAAAAACTGGATAAAAATTAAATAAGCATTGAAAATAGAAATTGAAATGTCAAAACAACGCCAACTTACGACGCAACTGACTTGTGTTGATGTGTTGATGCGTACTCAAATACCACAGAATTCGGCATCAGCTGTCTTGATTTGCGAAAACAAAAGTTTTTTTTTCTCTTTCCATTTTTATTTGCAATCTATCAGCTAGGACAATAGCGCTTTGCTATGCCTTACTGTATTTAGTAGTACAGCGCCCTCTGGGGTTCACGATATAGCAAAATACATAGCGTCAAAAGACTTACCGCACCCGAAAGACCATTTATAAAAATCATACTTACCGGATGAGTTGTTTTGAGTTTTTTGCGGTATTTGTACAACAGCGCCCTCCATTTGTACAAAAAAGTCCCACCGTATCCGAAAACTTCTTTTTGAAAATGTTCACGCAAATCGGATGTACAGCTAGTTTTTGGAGATTTTTAAAACATTTGTACTGCAGTGCGCTCTGCTGTTCAATATAGAACAAAATAGATACGTCATAAAAACTACCGTACCCAAAAACTCCTAAATACAAATTTTCATAAGCTATAACAAAATTCGTGAAACCTGATCGCAACGCCACCTACCGGGTCCAATTGCGAATCTGAACCATCCAGGGATCCACTTAAGCACACATTAAAAATTGCATCAAAATCGGTGCAGCCGTTTAGAAAGAGTTTAATAACATGCACACGTACAAATTGTACAACAGCGCCCTCTAGTTTTTGAAACAGAACAAAAGAGATACAATTTTTCATCCAAATCGGATGAGTGGCTTTCTACATTTTCACGATTTCTTAAAAGATTTGTATGACAGCGCCCTATGGCCTTCGACATAGTACAAAAAAGATATGTCCAAAACAGTCGTCATATTAGAAAACCCATATTAACCAATTTTCAAGAAAATCGGATAAACAACTTAGAAGTTTTTTAAAATATTTGTACTACAGCGCCCTCTGGTGTTCAAGATAGAACAGAGTAGATAAGTCATAAAAACTCACCGTATCCAAAAATCTCTACATACAAATTTTCATGCAAATCGGATGAACGGTTTCGGGGATAAGCTATAAAACAAAAATGCCTTAAAGACGATCGCAGCACCACCTACCGGGTCCAATTGTGAATCTGAACCATCCAGGGATCCACTCAAATAAACACAAAAAATTTCATCAATATGAGTGCAGCCGTTAAGGAACAGTTTAACAACATACACACGTACAAATGTATAACAGCGCCCTCTAGTTTCGAGAAGGAGCAAAAAGATAGCTACAGAACCCTTGCCGTACTCGAAAATCGCTATTGACAAATTTTCATCCAAATCAATTTTGGAGCAGTTTTGGATCAGTTTTGGAGTTTTTTACACGATTTCCTAAGATTTGTACTAAAGCGCCCTCTGGTGTTCGAAAGACAACAGAGTAGATAAGTCAAAAAACTAAGCGTGTCCGAGAACCTCTTCATACAAATTTTCATGCAAATCGGATGAGCGGTTTTTGACATTTTCGACTTTTTTAAAATATTTGTACAACAGCGCCCTTTGTGTTTGAGATAGAACCTAGTTTATGAATCATAAAAACTCTTCGTTTCCGAAAAGCTCTATGTATATACCAATTTTTATGTAAATCGGATGCACGGTTTAGGAGTTTTTCGAGGTTTTTCAAAATATTTGTACTACAGCGCCCTCTGGTGTTCGAGATAGAACAGTGTAGATAAGTCAAAAAACTCAACGTGTCCGAGAACCTCTACATACAAATTTTCATGCAAATCGGATGAGCGGTTTTTGACTTTTTCGACTTTTTTAAAATATTTGTACAACAGCGCCCTTTGGTGTTTAAGATAGAACCTAGTTTATGAATCATAAAAACTCTCCGTTTCCGAAAAGCTCTATGTATATACCAATTTTCATGTAAATCGGATGCACGGTTTAGGAGTTTTTCGAGGTTTTTCAAAATATTTGTACTACAGCGCCCTCTGGTGTTCGAGATAGAACAGTGTAGATAAGTCAAAAAACTCAACGTGTCCGAGAACCTCTACATACAAATTTTCATGCAAATCGGATGAGCGGTTTTTGACATTTTCGACTTTTTTAAAATATTTCTACAACAGCGCCCTTTGGTGTTTAAGATAGAACCTAGTTTATGAATCATAAAAACTCTCCGTTTCCGAAAAGCTCTATGTATATACCAATTTTCATGTAAATCGGATGCACGGTTTAGGAGTTTTTCGAGGTTTTTCAAAATATTTGTACTACAGCGCCCTATGGTGTTCGAGATAGAACAGTGTAGATAAGTCAAAAAAACTCAACGTGTCCAAGAACCTCTACATACAAATTTTCATGCAAATCGGATGAGCGGTTTTTGACTTTTTCGACTTTTTTAAAATATTTGTACAACAGCGCCCTTTGGTGTTTAAGATAGAACCTAGTTTATGAATCATAAAAACTCTCCGTTTCCGAAAAGCTCTATATACCAATTTTCATGTAAATCGGATGCACGGTTTAGGAGTTTTTCGAGGTTTTTCAAAATATTTGTACTACAGCGCCCTCTGGTGTTCGAGATAGAGCAGTGTAGATAAGTCAAAAAACTCAACGTGTCCAAGAACCTCTACATACAAATTTTCATGCCAATCGGATTAACGGTTTCGGAGTTAAGCTAAAAAAAAAGAATGCCTCGAACCCGATCGGAGCGCCCCCTACCGGGTCCAACCCTTTTTCCTGAACAAATACGCCTTTTTCCCAGCCTATATGTTGATCGGGGATATAAGGAACCCAGATGTCAAGTTTCATTTAAATCCATCCAGTGGTTTTCGCGTCATGCCTTAACAGGCAGACAGACAGACAGACAGACAGACAGACAGACAGACATACAATGCGCTTTTTGGGGGCTCAGGGTCATTCAAAATGTCCATCGCAAAAGGAATTTCAAAAATATATTTCATATACAGATTTGCTTTTTTTTACAATTTTATATATATGTATATAGATTGGATAGAGCACACTGAGGATCCAATCATTTGGAACGACCATTCTTCCGATCATATTCTGAATAGAAGCTCGTGATCCATTTTTGAACAGCTCAGCGGGTAGACCATTAGCTCCCACGGCTTCGTTGTTCATAAGCTGAGCTGTCAAGACTTCATTATAGTCAGGCAAAACCTCAATGCTCTCAACCGTAATTTTGGTTTTCAGGATATCATCTCTATTGGCGGAATTGTTGTCAGCATCGTCATTTAGAAGACTAGAGAAGTTTGTCCTTCCATAACGTCAGTGAACTCTGGACATCTAGATCTGTGAACAGATCAAGTTTTGTTACTTTAATTACTTACTTATGTTAGTAATTTGTTAAATTTAATGCAAATTTACAAAACATATTAAAAATTACTCAGATGAAATCTTTTAATACATTATTGCAATTTCTCATGAATAATTTTGAAAATTTTTAAGAATTTATGATAAATTGGAGTTTTACCTCAAGGTGGAACAGACATACATATTAATATATCATCATAAAATATTCCATGCAATTTATTGTACTATAATTATATTCAACTGATTTTGTTGTAGTACATAGTTAACAAAAGTAGTTCGTTAATTAGCAATAATTCTAAACATGCAAATTATTACAATAAAAGTTAAAACACGCACTCACACTTACGACGCACAGTGGCTCAGAATAGGTTTTCATTGGCCAAAATTTTATAACTTCTCAACCGGTTGAGATATTTGAGTAATTTAACTGACAGATAATTCCTTGAATTTGTTGTGTTTAAAATTTTGTTAAAATCAATTGAGTACTTATTGAGAAATTCAAGGTCAAAGTTGAACTTTTGAAATTTTGCACTCTTAGTAAACTAAATAAAACATAAATAAAATATAAATAAAACATAAATAATAAATAATTATAAATAACATAGATAAATAAAACATTTTATTATTAATTATTTATATGATTTTTTACTCTTTGTGTTTTTTAATTTTTTTTTTTCTAATATTATATTTTTCTTTCTAAAGCAAGAAAAATCATATTTTTATTATTATTTATTTGGTTTCAATATTGCTTGCAAATATTCCGTACTTAGCTCTGAATTATTTTCGTCCTAACAGTACGTTCAAAAAGTCCATAGAATGACACATAGATGGCGCTACTAGATTTTTTTTCCATATGATTTCTATTTAGTACCAACCTCCAAACGATACGTATAAAAATTTGACAACAATTTGACAATTGATTCGTGAGTTATAGCATTTTGTGCAACTATTTTTATTGAAAAAAAAATGGAAAAAAGTGAATTTCGAGTTTTGATAAAGCATTGCTTTTGAATGAAAAAAAATACAGTGGAAAACCAAACAATGGCTTGATAACCATTGTCCGGACTCTGCTCCATTGAGACCAATGTTAGAAAAGTGGAATTTAAACTTGGTCGTACCAGCACAAATGATGCAGAGCGCAGTGGACGCCCAAATCTGACTGTTATTCCACAAAACATCAAAAAAATCCAAAAATTGGTTATGAACGATCGCAAATTGAAGCTGCACGATCTAACTGACATTGTAAAGATATCAGATGGTAGTATTTTTACCATTTTACACGAACATTTGGGAGCATTTGGGAAAGCTCTGTGCAAAGTGTGTGCCGCGTGAGCTCACAGTCGACCAAAAACAACAACGAATTGATGATTCAGAGGAGTGTTTGGCGCTGTTAACCCTCCGATGAGTGACAGTTCTGAACTTCACGGCCGTGTGAAAAGGTCCCTACGGACCTTTTTTGTAAATCATGTTTTTTTCATATAAAAATTTTTTTTTGTTTAAATTTTTTTTTGTTTTTATTGTTTATAACTAAATTCTACATACAAAAATAATTTTTTTAATTTTTTTTTTTTTTTTTTTTTGCTTGAATTTTCTTAAGACTATTATAAAAAAGTTTAAAAATTATTGTTGTTGAGCGTGTACTTCTTGTCCCCCGCCCTGTGCGCAAGTGTTGCAGCGATGTAAAAGTGTGCTATGTTCTCCGCAAACAACGTTGCCGCAGCCGAAGCAGTGTGCCCGCGTTTTCCGCTGCCGCCCGTACTCAGAACGGCAAAGGCGACATGACGGTCTACTTGACCTAGCCGCAAACGACGGTGCATTGCCTTCCATCGGTCTTGGTAATACCTGAAATGAAAAGAAAAATAAAAAACAAATAAATATATATTCTATTCTTGAATTTGAAGATGTTTTTCTTACCCTGACATCGAATGCTTCCATCACATTGCGTATCCTTGGATATGAGGTTATATGGTTGTTCAGGGCACGTTCTTCGATATTTGGTGTGGCCAATTGTTTCGTTAGCAGTAACAAGAACGACCGCCGTCTGTCACTCCTTTTTAAAGGCTTCATTTCGTTGTAAATCGTAAAAGCAGCAAATGCAGCGACGTCCAGCATATTATAAAACATGGCCAACGGCCATCGTTGTGTTGCTCTTTTGCAGCTGTAAGTGCCTAGCATTTGATCCATGGTATCAACGCCGCATTTGTTGGCGTTGTAATCTAATATGGCATAGGGCTTCCGCTTCTTGGTTTGCTCGTCAACGATGCAGGTCTAGTGCATTGTAGATGGCACGTTCACCACTTTATTTCAAATCAGCAAATCTACTATCAACTGCACGCCTTTCATCCGCAGTCATTTGCTGGTAACGTGTACTACGGCGTACAACAATTTCAGCAACGTCCAAATTACTTGCATCTGCCATATTTATATTTTTGTTTCTATCACACACGATTTTACTCTTCGCTGTCTAAACTTTGACTGATTTGGTTTACGAAACTACAACTTCTTTTAAACTCTTTCGTACGTCTACCTAAACTCAAAGACATTAGGGATGATGATAAAAACAAAAAATTCTAAGAAAAAATTCTAAGAACAAAAAATACTAAGAACAAAATACTAAGAACAAAAAATTCTAAGAACTGGTTTATTGCTAGTAGTATAAAATTAGAATATTGTGCCTTTCCTTGAAAGCAATAAAGTTCATGTCTTCGAATTTTTCTTAGAATTTTTTGTTTTTACCATCATCCCTAATGTCTTTGAGTTTAGGTCTTTGTGTTCAGAACTAGTAAATTATGTGTTGAAACAATATAAAAATTATAATGATGCCCAAAAACATGCATTTATTAGTGAAATTCAGTACAAGGTCCATACGGACCTATTCACACGTCCGCGTACTATTCTCACTAAAACCTCAATAACTCCTAAAGTAATGATCCGATCGGCTTGATTTTGTTTCCAAAAGATGCGCAACAAAATACTCTTGGAATACAAAGTAACTTTGGGGGGGGGGGGGGGGGTTGTAGTGGCCGAAGTAGGAGTAATTTCAGTTTGAAAAGGCAAAAAGGTCCCTAGGGAACTTCTCACTCATCGGAGGGTTAAACCGCAATAAAATCAATTTCTATCGTCGATGTGTGACAAAGGATAAAACATGGCTTCACTATTACACACCAGAATCCAAAAGACAGTCAGCTGAGTGGACAGCAGTCGACGAACCGAATCCAAAGCAAGCAAAGACCCAACAGTCGGCTTGTAAGGTGATAGCGTCTGTATTTTGGTATGCGAAAGGAGTAATATTCATTGACTATCTCCAAAAAGGAAACACAAATATTTTTTAGTTATTATTTATTTGGTTAGAATATTGCTTGCAAATATTCCGTACTCGGTTCTGATTTAGTTTGTTGTCTTGTAGTAGCTCTTTAGCTTCTTTATCTAAGTTCAGGTGTTCCACTTTCCATTGATGTCGCATGCTAGAGATGAGCGGATGTAAATTTGCAAATAATATATTATTATTATTATTATTATTATTATTATTATTATTTATTATTTATTATGGTATATATAATATATTAAAAAGATCTTAATTTGTGCAATTGCGTGACATTTTTCTGGTGTTGTCTCCAAGTGGTACTAAATGATATTTAATGACATCTTCTCCATGCTAAAGGATTTTGTGAACTGTTGCAGACATATTTCTCCATGAGTATTTCGTTATATATATTATTGCAGTTTCCTTAGCGTAATCACGTAATTTTTTCGCGTCAATTTGTTCATTGCATTCAAGTACTTCGATGATTATTTCAAACCTGAAAATACGGTTTAAATCAACTCCTGTTATTTCAGATGCTCTTTCCGGATCTGAGAAGAATCTTGCTGTGTTTCCATCATTTGTATTGCCTGAACCTTGTTTTTGCAGATCTATAACTAATCCACATTTTCGATATTCATCTTAGGCATGTTTATTTTTTAAACTTCGTAACTCCTTGTTGGTGTCGTTATTTCTTACTTATCCTGTAGGTACGAATTCCAAATCTTTACTGGTTTTCAGTATGTGTTCCATAAAGCGTATTCTTGTATGTAGTGGTGAGAATTCGAATTCATATGCATCAGTATTATCTATTGATTTGTCTGGGACTTGCTTTAATTAGCTTCATGTTGTTTGGCATATGATGCAGCTGGTTGAACATTTTGTTTCAATCAAAGCCTGGCCTACTTTTCTATCATTCATTGTAAGCACTAATTGGTAGCTTACTTCGATTTCCTGCTCGTTAATTCTATTTGTAATTGATGAAGCTGTGCAATTTGGTGGAAGCTCTGATATCGCTTACTTCCTTCTTATAGTCTTATTTTGGTGTTTGACAACTGTAAATTCATTGACAAGCTAGTCTTTTATGTGCTATTTTTTGGTTCAAGGAGTTAAAAACTTTCAAAATGTTTCGCAAATTTATTAGTTCTGAATATTTTTTTTATGATGTTAACTTTTTTGTCATATTAAGAGCTTTTGATTACATTTTAGCATAAGAAATTTTTGCTGTTGTCAATAAATTTACAATTGTCAATCACCAGAATAGGGCTCTTAATGTTAACCTGGGTTTCCTTTTTGAATTCAAATTTGATGGGCTTGTAGTAGTTCGTGGAAGATGGTGTGCGATTTTTCCAAATATCCTTGGTGCGTGTTGTGCTGGTCCATGGCTCAGAGTTTTCCAAAATCTTTCTTAATCGCAATGGTAGAAATGATACCATGAACATATCCGTGTCCAAGGTATTTTCGCATAACAATTGCTTGTATTGTTTTTGTCCAAGAGAACCATCAAATCCCCATTTGAAAAAAATAATAAACTTGCAGTTTTCATATTGCTTCAACTCATTTTCTTTAAATGATTGCAGCAAGCGTTGGGCTGTGTGATCAAGTAATGATTGCAGTTGTACCTCTGCCGAAATTTGTGTAATTGCAATAGTGTTGTCAGATGGCAAACAGTCCTTTTGAGAATATGATGTATACAGATTTGAACCTTTTTCAATCGCATGCAATCTGAGCTCAGTTTATTGGTGCTTTGGTTATTACAAATCCAAAAATAATGCTAATGCATCCTCATTTGTGTACTGTTTTTCCTCACTAGGAGTTGGCAAACTTTTAAGAATCCGTTTTGTATTCACTGCACTAGCATCAATAACTTTTTGAATGATATCCAGTTTGGCATCTTTTTTATCTGCTCGCAATTGATGATGGAAAGTTTCTTGAACAATTTCTCTTCCAATTTCATCAGTGATATCCTTTAGATTCCGCCTCTTAGATCTATCGCTGCAGTTATCAAGTTCTTTTTTTTTTCTTTTTGCGCTGATTTTGCCCGTAATTTTTGAAGCTCTCTGCATAGTAATCTCGCATTCTAGTCTTTTTTCGTTATGTCTATAAAATCTTTCTTTTGTATAGCTTTACTGGCTGTAGAGCTTTTTTAAATTTTTAACGAAAACAGATAATTTCTCTTCTAAGTCCAATGGTATTTCGAAGTTTATTTTTGTTTTGAACGTAGCTTAGAACATCTTCCTGTTTTTTGTTTCTTAAATACTCCTCAGTCTATTCTTTATAACTGAATCCTTCCATGATTTTCGAATCAATTAATTTATTTCCGATTTCAATGGCTGGATATTACAGCAACTGAGATTGTATCCAAATATCACTTCCTTATAAGCCTTTTCATAACGTAGTGCTTTCCTAAGCCCTATATCAAGTTTCAGTACCTTTATCTATTTACTTATTACCAGAACAAGGTATATAAAAGTAAAATTTAAAACTCCACTTGTTTCATTCAGGTAGAATGAAATGGGTTAATTAAAAAAAAACCAAGTGCCTAAAAACTCCAAAACTATACATGTTTCATACAGGCAGAATGAAATGGGTTAATTAAAAAGAACTATAGGCACTATTTTAATTACCAGAACCTGTATATATATACCTGTATATATATACCTGTCTTATAGAGTTGGAATAAAAAGGCCAAGTAAAACAGAAAAAATCCGTTAAATTGCATGCAATTAAATACCTTATGTTTAAATATAATACATCATTGCATACTTATTGCGATGCGTTTAAATTAGCGTCACTCGAATATTTGTGTGAGTAGTTTCAGTAAAACGAAAACAGCTTCTACGGGGGGATCGTGGGGGGTATAAAAGTGTATATGGGGTGAAAGAAGAGACTTTCACCTTTAACTGGATGCTCTCATTGTTTTGATCCTTAGAAGTTATATTCCACTAAATTTAAAATTTATACAAAAAACACTCATTTTGAAAACATTTCCTATATCCAAAATGTAAATAGTACAGTTACAATATTCTAGAATAATTTAACGATAATAGTCCAATCAACCTAAAAAAAAAAAAAATGCAACCCTCTTTTGATTATAAATTGCGAGCAATGACCATTCATTTTCGATGAAAAAATAAATAAATAAAACTCACATTTTTCTGAAATTAGCAAAATCAGGTGTGTTTAACTGCATGCCACGCCCACAATTTTAAATATTTTGGCCTACATTTTTGGCTACCTAACTTTACTACAAAATGGAGCAAAAATTTTATAAATCGGGTACCACAAAAAATGGGTATTTCGTCCAATGGATTTAATTCTTGAGCCACAGTGCGACGTCCTTCCAACCCTTGCAAACAGCAGTTATTAACTTTTAAATAAAAAAACAATTTTAGCTATGAAGGTGAAACAAGATGAAATGATCTAAGAGAACAGGGGATATAAGCGATAAACTAGTTTTTATTATAAAAAAATAAATTAGCTTTAATTACATGCGTCATGAATGCATGTTTGTGATAATTTTAACACTAAGTATTTATTTCATATTGTGAGTATTTATATCGAAATATAAATGAGTTTTAATTGAGACAGCCGCGTAGCTACCCAGGGGAGAAGCGGTTCGCCCTGAGCGCATTTAAGCTACAGGTACACAGCAAATACGAGTAGAGTTAGTTATCAAAAGATAGCGTAGGCTTCCCGTGACCTTTCGTAGGTACAGACAAACTATGATTTTGGCGCCTCTTTGCTTTCTCACAATATACGTTATTATACAATTTTTAAAGCTTCGTACGATTTTATCAAACCATTATTTCATTCATTAACCTTTCGGTGATACAATACTCACATTGGTAAATTAGCACCAATGGTTTATAATTGCTTAGTTAGTTTGATTTATTAGCTATTAAGTCTTTTATTGTCCCTGAGCCCAATCCATACTTTGCTGGATAAATTTTTCGCACATTAATTTGCTTTTTTATTTTTATTTTTTTATTTAATTATTTTCTTTTATCTATTAAACAGAGTTATAATATCTTACTTATACTTAAAGAATTAATTTTAGTGTACGTTAACAATTTTATGCAAATTAAAATAAATCACAAAAGTTTTAACTTTTATAGTGTAAAAATATAAAAGCAAAATGTTTTTAAAAGCCTCCTACTTAAACCTATTTACTATTAAAAAGTATATCTATTTCACGAGACACTGACTTTGCCAGTCTTAAAAAACCAGTAGTAGGTACATTTATACTATAATTTCACAAAGGGAAAAGTTTATTAAATTTATACAAAAACGTTTTACTTGTAATTTACATAAAAACAAGCTAATTTTTTAAACATTGATGCATTTGCATAAAACAAAAACGTAAGTATTAAAAATTTTATAGACAAAAAAAAAAAAAACAATGCGCCAGCTGTGGACTCGAACCTGGTCTTCCAAACACTCAAGGGCATCCACAGGGGGAAGTGGTGAAGGAAGGGCCAGTTGCCCCATCCTAGTATTCAGCCAAAAAAAAAAGGATATTATTTCATTATATTTAATATATAACCATACAAAAATTGTAAAATTTGAAATTTATTCAGTCAAACAAAAAAAAAAAACAAATTATATTCTCTTATTTTATATGTAACTGCCGCAGTGCCCCGGCCTCGCCACGGACCTTATCTCTTTATCTATAAAGAGCGCTAACACCTTCATATAAAAAAAAGCTTAAGCACGCTGAAGGTGGTCGGTGAATAGCCTTAAGGGGGTCTTCTCATTGAGCAACTTTTTTTCTTTCAACTTTTTGCATTTATTTATAGCTTGGGTAGTTGTGAATATGCCCCTAAAAGGATTTTTAGAAATTCGAAATACTTTAGAAGATACAACCTTTTTTGTGACGCAAGGTCTGATGGACAAGAAGGTGATGGAGGTAATAAAACTAGCTTACGAAGCGCTGTCGGCAGATAATTTGCTTGAAAGATGCCTTGGATCTGAAACTCAGAATTCCAATGAGTCCTACAATTCTGTTCTTTGGTCACTTTCGCCCAAACACATCAACTCAGGCGCACGCACCATCGAAGTGGCCAATTTCATTGCAACGTGCTTCTTCAACGACGGTTTTATACCCATACTTAAAATTATGGGTTTGATGGGTATTGCGATTGGCAAAAACGCATACGAATACGCACTATATCGCAATGAAGACAGATTGAACCGATCAGAGACTCGAGCTGCGGCATCATCAAAAGCTGGCAGAACGGCTCGCAGAGCAGAGAGGGCAGCAGAAAGCAGTTTCTACGAAAAAGAGGAAGGTGGCCTGTATGGAGCTGGCATCGCCGACTAATATTTGTAAGTAAAAATTGTCAGCTCTTTAAAACTGCATTTAAACATTTTTGATTTTTTTTTTTTTTCCCAAAAAAATTACTTCAAACTTTAAACGCGTTTATCTCGAACCCACGTTTTTCGAACTGGCGGTCATGATATCTCCAGTTCAACTGAACCGATTTTCATGAAACAAAATGGAATCGACGCAGAATTGTCACCATTCTCGGGTGAACTTCGACCATAATTTTAAAAAATTTTTTACTATTTTTTTTTTACACTAAACTACAAAAAAAAAACCCGAAATTGAAATTTTTTTTTTGAATGGCCGCCATTTTGTCAAAAAAAATCACAAAATTAAGCTTGAAGTTCACCCGAGAATTACATCTATACTTATTATAACCCCGTTTTTTTTTTCATTTCAGACGCTCCGGAGACCCGGAATCGTGGCCGCCGTGACGACACCTTTTTTTTTCACCACCAACTTTGAAGTCTCATTTCTTTTTGAACAGCCCACGTATCGAAGCAAAAAAACTTTTTTATTTACTTTGAACCTTTTGTAATACAATAAATAAAAAAAGTTTGCAATTATTCTTTGCGTTTTCAAATAAGAATTTTTTTTAAAAAGGGTCCAAAAAACGGGTTTTGAATGAGAAGACCGCCTTAAGACAATATATGTCAAAGGAAATAAAAACGATTTCAATGTTTTGCTTTATTTTTCTGTTCGACCGTCACCTTTCTGCAGACAATGGCGAATCGCAGAGAGTAAAAAAACTGTCATGAAAAGCTTCTTGAGAACATAAGCCGTTCGGAGTCGTCCTTAAATTTGTAGGCCCAGCTCTCGATCATTTGTGTTCAAACATTTCACAAACACACACAACACAACTGATCATAAGAAGCTCGGTCACAGTCCTTTCAAAGGCTGAAATGGCCATTGCATGTTTGTTTTTTTTTTTTTTTGTTTTGCAGCGCAGCACTGCTCGTAGATGTTTCTGATTTTTTGCTTTGCTCGTGGCTCATCTGTTTTTATTTTTGTGCTGGGCTAGCTGAGCACAAAGTAAGAGTACAGAGCAACATGGAGCTTTTTTGAAACTCTAGCAACACAAAGGCGTGAATAGAAAACGATTAAGCAATACGTGGAATCGGTGACGATTTCTTAAAAAACTATACATTTTAATTTAATAGCATAAGGATACTGTGCTGTAGCACAAATCTGTCACTTTGAAACTTATTTCATAAAATCGGCCCAATACTCTTGGAGTTTACGTGGAAACAAAAATAGATAATAAGTTGGCATATAAGACAAAATATTATGACGGCCTCTGAATCTCGGTAACGACTGAAAATATCGAAAAACTGACCACGCCAAACGGTCTTCAATATATAAGCAACCTATTCTAACTCAAAACCGATAAAATGCCACATTACTTACTTACTTAGGTGGTCGTAACAACCCGTGTCCGGGTTTCAACCGACCTCATCAGCTCTCGCCAGGCGCCTCTGCTTTGCGCGCGCCTTCTCCAATCGGATACACCAAGTGCGGTTAGGGCTTCCTCAGCCTGGTCCATCCATCGGAGGCATGGTCTCCCTCGTCGTCGTTGACCAGCGACCCTCGCCTCGAGCCCCTTTTTCGCTGGAGCTTCGTCGTTCATACGATGGACATGACCCAGCCAGCGTAGTCGCTGCACAGTTATACGTCAATGACTTCGTAGAGCTCATGCAGCTCGCAGTTCATTCGGATGCGATAGTCATCGCCGACTCGAACAGGACCGCAGATTTTGCGAAGAACTTTTCTCTCGAACACCCCCAGAGCGACTGCGTCAGTTTGCGAAACTACCCATGCTTCAGTGCCATAAGGCAGCACAGGTAGAACGAGCGCCTTGTAGAGTGTTAGTTTTGTCGATCGAGAGAGGGCTCTGGAACTTAGTTGCTTACTGAGTCCGTAGTAGAACCTATTAGAACTTATTGTTTTTCGCTTTATCTCCAGGCTGACTTCGTTGTTGTTATTAAGGGGTTACATTGGTAGTTTTTTGACATCGACTTTTTTTAATAATTTTGTATTTTAGTAAATATTCTTAAGATTCTAAGAAAATAAAAAATGCATGGAAAAATTCCTACGGGTTCAAAGTTTACAGCCATATTAGTGAGAGCGCATTTTGCGCTACCTACGTACGGCAGCTGGTATATACTTGTTTTACTTGCTACCTGACTTTTGGTGGTTGTTATTTCGTACCTACTTGAAGGGTGAAGGGTGAAGCCCGAATTGCTAAACGATTGCAAAAAACTATAAGAAACAGCACAACACAAGATAACGAAGGCATACAGTACGAAGCAGGCATGGCAGATTGAAAGTAACCTTTTTTTCTTTGTTCACAAACTTTGAACGCGTTTATCTCGAAACCATGTTTTTCGTACTGTTTGCGCCACTAGCGGGTTAATTTTTTGACGAAATTTTTTTTTTTTGTATTTTTTAAACTCGCTATCGTATGACACGAGCTTTTTTTTTAAATTTTTTTCGATTTTTTATGAATTTTTAGAGTAAATATTTTTTTCGAAAAAACACACTTTCAAATTTGGAACATCACCAAAAATTTAAAAAAAATTTAAAAAAAAGCTCGTCTCATATGATAACCAATTTTGTAAAGATTTAAAAAAGTAATTTTTTTCCAGATCTGACAATTTTTGCAACTCCCAGCGCTGCAACCACGAGGCCCCGTTTTTTTCTTTGTCGCCAGTTTGGAGCTCTATAAAACCATGTTGCAGTGAAAAATATATTTTTTTGAATTTTATTTTTTCTTGTAATTTGTTCAATTCTCTACAATAATAAAATCAAATTTTGGAAAAATGTTTGTTTTTGACTGAGTTATGAATTTTTAAAAAAAGGTCTGTTTTCTCTGCCGCGAATGTCATGTCCCGCTTTAATGGAGGTGCTAAGGTATACAAACTCCTTGACTACTTCAAAGTTATAGCTGCCGGATGAAACGTGGGAGTCTAGACGCCGCGCTTCCTTGTTTGTAAACAGCATATACTTTGTTTTACCCTCATTTATAGCCAAACCCACTTTGGCTGATTCCTTTTCGATAGCGGTGAAAGCAGCGGTAACATCTCTCTTGGTTCTGCCAATAATATCAATATCATCAGCGTACGCAAGGAGCTGGACAACTTTGTAGAAAATGGTGCCATTACGATGCACACCGGCCTTTCGTACGATCCCCTTCATGATGATGTCGAAGAGATCGCAAGACGTGAAGAGTGAATCGTCTTGTCTGAAACCTCTTTCGGTATTGAAGGTTTCGGTCATTTCCTACCTTGACGGAGCTGCGTGTATTGCTCAACGTCATACTGCAAAGACTTAGCAACTTTGCAGGTATACCGAACTCAGACATTGTTGCGTATAGGCAATCCCTTCTCGGGCTATCGAACGCAGCCTTAAAATCGACAAAGAGATGGTATGTGTCAATTTGATTTTCGTGGGTTTTCTCCAGGATTTGTCGTAGCGTGTAATCTGGTCTATGTTGGACTTTCCAGTTTTACCAACTGTGTCACGAAAGTAAAAAAAACTGTGACTTAATTCTGTACGTGAATATTGAACTTTTCAGTAACTGTCCATAAACAAAAGGGAGAATTGATATATCCCATGATATCGCCATGTTGAAAATACTACTTGGCTTTATGAAAAAACACAGCTCTTGAACTTCTACTGGTATGAAGGCAGACTGCTTTTTAGCCATTTGGTTGCACTGAATGAGGGAATGTTAATAAAATAAATTAGCAATCTTCCCAGAAATTCCATTTTTGGGTAATACTTCCACTTCTACTGTGCTTGACGGTCACACACATCTTATTTTTTTATTAAATATAATGTACTCGCTTCAATGATTTAAAGAAATACTCAAATATTTCCATTTGAAAATATAGGCCAATATCTTTCCCATCACTTTGACTAATGACCACGGATGTAACCTTGATGAAATTGCTAAATCTGGAGCACCACTTAAGGCACATACACTTAATTTCTGTCACTTCACTAACTTCCACCACTTCCTTTAATTCCAATGCTTCATTACCAATATATTTTCATAATCTACACACACACTAGTTTTTGCTCATAAATATTTTGTCGCCCATTTGACAGCAACAGAAAAAGTAGATAAGAAAAAAATGTAAACAAGTAAAAAAACGCTGACAGTAACAGCAAAATCTTGCATGTTGCTAATAAACAGACTAATGTGACCAACAAAAATAAAAAAAAAAAACTCGCACACACACGCATACATTTCATGGTCAAACAGCTCCAATTACAACTGTTAATAACAAAAAAAGTCTTTCCGCTTAAGCAGCAAAGAAGCCAACATAAAGAAAAACCAATAAAATCTGCTTAGACAGCAAGTCGTTGAGACAGGTAGACAAAAGCGGCGCTGCAAACATTTTGACAACAGCAACAATTTATTAGTTGCTGTTATTGTTGTTGCACATTAACAAGCCGCGCTCTGCACGCTTAAATCTTGGAAGTAATCTAATCGAGTGAGTTTTTGTTGTGCAAGGTTAGGTTTGTGGAATGTGTTTGAGCAGCTGCTGCGCTGCTTTAGCTTTGCAATTAGTTTTTGCTTCCTCTGCATCTTTGTTGCTAGTTTTTAGCGCAGCGTCTGCTGTGTGCTTTGTTTGCTGATCATAATTAAATATTTGCTGGTACTAAAATGTTTGTGCGCCAGTTGTTGTTGTATTTTGCTTTGGCTAAAACCACACCAAACAACGCTGACATTGACCTACTTTGGTAACAGCATCACTGGCATTTTTTTTATGTTTTCTTGTTTCTCATTCATTCTGATTTTTTTTTCACAAGTGTCGTGTGTGTGTATGTGTAGGTATGTTTGTATGCGTCTGTGTTAGTGCTTGTATGTTTCGAAGTTTTTAATGGCGTGTTTTTTTTTTTTTTGAGTTAGCTTTTCATAACGTGTATTCATGAATTCATCTCTGATTCATGGCAAAATAAAAAGTATTCCATGGCATTCGCTTCAAACCGTCCAATTAGCGCATCTCTTGTTAATTCTTTTTTGTGGCAGTTTTTTTTTTTTAAGATATTGCTTTTCTCATTGAGTGGAGATAGTTAAACTACATTTTTTGCAATTTGCAGGTCTTTCAATGTTAAATAATTGCGGTGTAAATTATACAATCGAGGCCTCAAAAATTTTTGAAATATTTTTAACAGATTTGCCTTTTTAAAGAGCGGGGTCTCGGGCAGTAATCATCTTTTGTCAGCCGTCGACACAATTAAATAATTAAATTAAATTATTAAATTAGTCGATTAAATAATTTTAAGTGAACACATTATTATAAGTTTATGTTTTGTATTTCTATTTGAAGTATTTTTAGCGCCAATTACCTGCAGAATCGAAGCAATTAGGTGAAAGGTTTCACCAAGTGAAGTCAGATTATAGTCATACCCATTTTCTAATATGTAAAGCTGCTTATCGCCATATCTGTATGTATCCGAACCCATCCTGCATTGTCTGTTCAACCTTTGAAAAAAATTAGCACATACGTTCTTATAAGGAACAGTCTCAAGTCTAGAAAAGTGGGCGGAATTAGACAAGGAATGGGAGGGGGGTGTCACTTTAATATTAATCAAACATCTTCTACACACGTTTGCGCAAGTACAACTTATGTTTGCGCAAATATTCTTTGACTAGTATAAAAGCCCATCCTATGACGCGTTTGAAGCATTTACGCTCAAACTGTTATTATTTTTTGCCATTTTGCAGTGCTTTTACAGCATATACTGTCCTGAAAAATGTTCAGCCTGAAAGTATGCCAACAGATAAAAGGCAATCATGCTGCTCTGCGACTGTGCATACTTTCAGGCTGCACTTTTCTGGACAGTATATGTTAGAAGAGCACTGTAGTAATGGCAAAAAATAATTACAGTTTAAGCGATATTTGGTGCGGAGCAGCATGCTTGCCTTTTTTTTTTAAAGAACAGTCCTTAGAGTAGAAAAGTGAGTAGGATTAGGCAATGAGGCGTATCATTTAAGTTTCAGTTCTGTCTAACTTCCATTAAATTTTCCACATGTTTTCTTTAGAATAATGAACAGTTCGTAGTCTAGAAAAGTGGTTCAAATGAGACAAGTGGGCGTGGCACTTTAAATTTATTACTTTATCCTAGTACAATGAAGCTTCCATAGACGGACGCACTAATAAGCGGACATTACTTTTAAGCGGACACATTCTTGGGAACAAACATTTTTTGGTTGTTCCCACGGCATTCCCATAAGTGGACATCTCTCATATGCGAACAATAAGTAGATAACACATGGTATTGATATTTGGCATGTGGGTGTGTTATATTCCTAAACGACTAGTCTAGGAAGTAGTCTGGAATGACCAATGCCTGCTATTTGTTTATGATCGCTTATTTCTCATATACTATTTGTTAACTTACATAATTTTAGTACGTCAAATATCAAGCTTGTATGTACAAACTGTCAAGATATGATCCCTATGATGCCATGTACGCGCTAGAAAATATTCGGATCCGAAGATCATCGGAACCGGTCATTCCTCAATATCTCACCACTTCTCTTTGTCTAACAGAAAATAGTTCCCTGCAAAAATGCCCTTTACATTTGAAACGTGTTCAGGCTATGAGACAAGATATGTTTAAACCAGAGAGTGGAAAAAAACCGTACCTAATGCGTAGCGCTACATAAGCGATCAAAAACTTGCTCTCTCTCCATTCCGTTTGAAACTCTTCGATTCAAATACAAGCATTACCACCATCCTGCAAAAATGAGTGATCGGAATAGAATGGTAACGTTGTGTTACCATTTTTCATTTATTAAGAAATCATTTATTAAATAAATAATTGCTTGAGTCACGCGGATAAAATTTCAATTTTGTAATCATGAATTCAATTAACAATTTCAAAAACTTTCAATCATTACAAGAATAGAGTTCTGCCATTTCGGTGGCATTACTTGTTGTTCGCTGAAATTATAAAAAGCTATTTTGTAAGTTGTGTATGTTTTATTCAATTTGTGAAACAAAAAGAATTATTTCAATAAGTAAGAAGGAGGAACTTATGTAAAAATTACTTTCTTCGTAGTGATACATTATTAAATTTGATTTTGTAATATTGAGTAAAAATTGCTTGAAATAATAAAGTATTGTATCACAACAGCAAAACATTTTTATGTGATTCATAATTCAACATTTCATTTCATTTTTCAATTCAACAAACCATTTTTTCAGGTTGAAATATTCTTTATTCATATTGACAAATTCTGTTATCCTATTTACAATGCAATGCAAATGCGTTATTCTTGATAAAGGCTTTTATCAAATAAAAATATCGGTTAATCAAATAAACTCTCACCTTCAATCAAATTGACACACGCTTTTGTTGACTCTATACTAACAAAAAATGTATCAAATCAACCTTGGAATTTGTCAATGCGAACAAATACTTCTTTGAATTTTAATATACAATATGTTTTGTTTCCTTGAAACTTGTGTCTGTTAAGAGAACATTTTTTGAAGTAAAAAATAACAAAAAATATTAACGTCTGCTACATGGATATAATTATCATATAAAAAAGATAAAGAAAAGTTTTAATATAAAAGTATACAAAGTAAATATAAAAAAACTAACTTTTTTCTTATTTAAATAGCAATGGTTATAATTATACGTAGCTTTAATTTGACCTTAGAATAGAAACTTTTTCACTCTTTACGGAACATTACCCGCTGTTTGCTACAACCAAGCAGCTTAAATTTTATCCACGCAAAGTATCATGTTCTATTTTCAACTTAACCCTAATTAAATTTTAATTAGTAAACGCTTTAAAATGCATTCTCATAACAATTATTTTATTTCATTTATTAATTTAATAGTTTTTCACAAAACATTAAAAAAAAATGGCTAACAGCTGCAAATGCAAAGTGTTCAAAAATAAATATACACAAAATTTTAGTAAAACAGGCTGGCTAAAAGCTAATTTAATGGAAAATAATTAACACTTAACCCTGGCAAAAAATTAAGAGTTAGTGGTTCAGGCTATGTGAAGAGAAGGCATTAATGAAAATATAAATAAAATTTTATTATAACTAATGCAATTGCCAGCAGAAAGGCGATTTTTCTTTCGAGAACAAGCTTTAAGTTACTTAGCTTCTTAAAAAGCATTTAAAACTGACTTACTTTAATAAAAAAAAAAAAAAAAAATCAGATTTCAGCTATGAACCTTCAAAACTGAAGTGAATTTGAACAGAGGTTATGACTAAACACTATTAAATTTTTGAAGTGAAAACTTTTTTGAAACCGAATGAACCACGAGCTGTATGAGCTCTACGATGGCATAGACGTAGTTCGGCGTATAACTGTGCAGCGACTACGCTGGCTGGGTCATGTCCATCGTATGAAAAAGCGAAAAAGGTGCTCGAGGCGAGGGTCACTGGTCAACGACGACGAGGAAGACCATGCCTCCGATGGATGGACCAGGCTGAGGAAGCCCTAACCGCACTTGGTGTATCCGATTGGAGAAGGCGCGCGCAAAGCAGAGGCGCCTGGCGAGAGCTGATGAGGTCGGTTGTGAACCCGGACACGGGTTGTTACGACCACCTAAGTAAGTAAGTAAGAAAACTTTTTTAAAGCATGTTCAGACCGACTTAATTAAACATGTTAAACAAAAAAGAGCTTTTCATTTAACACATTGTTCGCACCACCTCAACAAGTTTACAATTGACAGCGTTGTTTGTTGACATATGGAAAAAAAATTAGTTTTTAAAATATTTATGTTATTGCCGAAAAGAATATTTCGTACAATTCAAGTGGTTAATTTCAATGCAATTTTGCACACATAAAGGAAATGTCATCAAAAAATTTTCCTAAATATTTGCACAATTTCATGCTCATGTGGGAGAGACAACTTCCATTTTATTGTAAGTACATTTTGACTTTTTGAAGGCCTTGACGTAGTGGGTAGAGTGTGTGGCTCATACGCCAGAGAACCCAGGTTCGAATCCTCCATCTGACACAGAAAATTTTTTCAATTGAATTAATTTTTCTGTTCGGCCGTCACCTCTCTGCAGACAATGGCAAACCTCAGAGAGTAAAAACTGCCATGAAAAGCTTCTTGAGAACAAAAGCCGTTCGGAGTCGGCGTGTTCAAACATTTCACAACATACATAACGCAATTGATCATAAGAAGCACGGTCAAAGTCCTTTCAAGGACTGAAATGGACATTTCGTTTTTTTTTTTTTTACTTTTTGAAAATTTTAAATAATTAATTTCAAATTTATGTCAAAATTTTAAATTTCTTTCAGATGTAGGTGTGTTTAAGAAGCAAAGAAAAAGCTTTTCTAGCGTTAAAAAGAACTTAAACCAACTGTAGACCGTGTTTTGAACGCGTTTAATAATTTAATTCGTTTCGTTTCCAACAACAATTGAACTCATTTTATTTCATCAAAACTTTATTTGAGAACTTATTTTTCGATTTAACTTCATTAACACGATTAAGCATAATGAATGGCTCGGTTTGAACGTGCCATTAGTTGCGTTGAGCACTTTTTGGTAGAGAGAAAAAGTATAGATTCGAGATATCATCACGCTGTTAACTATATCATCACGCTTTTACCTGTTCATTCGTGCTGCATTGTACAGCATTAATTTTGCCGTGGTTATACTAGGCAAACATGTTTGGTGAGCTTTTTTTATTACCGAGGCGATTACCAACCGATTACCGAACCAATCACCGATTACCGAAGCAATTACCAACCGATTACTGAACCAATTATCGATAACCGAAGCGAGTACCAACACAATTACTGATTACCAAAGCTATTACCAACCGATTACCGAATAAATTACCAACCGATTACCGAAGCGATTAACGATTACCGAAGCGATTACCAAACCGATTACTGATTACCAAAGCGATTGCAACTGACTACCGAAAAGATTACCGAATGATTACCGAAGCGATTATGAACCCTTTGCCGATTACCGAAGCAATTACCAACCCATTACCAAAGCAATTATTAACCCATTACCGATTACCGAAGCGACTACCAACCGATTACCAATTACCGAAGCGATAACCAACCAATTTCCGAAGCAATTACCAACCGATTACCGAAGCGATTATCAATCCAGTACCGTTTACCGAAGTGGTTACCAACCGAATAACAGTTATCGAAATGATTACCAATCGATAACCAATGCGATTATCAACCGATTACCGATTACCCAACCAAAGTATTGTGTTACAAATAAATTATAAATAAAAAATAGCAGTTGATACATTCAATAAGGCATAAATTAATAAAAAGAGTTAAACAAGTAGAACGCGTATGATTTGCCGACTCTAGCTACTTCGAAAATTCATAACAGCTATGTTATTTCATAGCACATAATTTTTAATAACGAAAAAGGACACAATACTAATTTCAATACAAAAATCTATTAACCCTTGCTCACCGCTTGTGTAATTTTTTCACAAGGGGTAAGTCTTGTGATATTATTTTCCTTTTAAGACCTAAATGGGAGCCATGACTAGTAAAAAATATTTTCTTTAAAAGTTGCTTATACTATTTATTTAAGTTAATATTTTATCACATTTTTATCCCTTATTTTCAAACTCGTTTTGGAATGATTATTATTTTCTAGAGAATTAGCCAAGTAATTTATGTCAAATCATTATTTTATATTTTGTGAGCACGTGACTGCAATGACTTCAATTGTTGTTGCTGTGAAAAATATTATCGTGTTGGCGAGGAGCTATATGAAAAGAAAACTCTCATGACCAGCAGCATGCTCTGAACAGTGTCAAAATGCTGTAAACATCAATTTAACGCTTAGTAGTTAATTGATGTGTGGCATTTATGCATGCCAGCTAACAGCTTTGACAGCATACAGGGTGCCAAACAACTCACGAACAATGAATGCACGCAATAAATTGTTTTTGTTTTTTTTTTCAAAACATTTTTAGAAATTTGTTTAACATGCAATCAACGCAATCGTTGAACACAATCAAAAAGTGTTTAACAGGGAGGAAAGGAAATAAGTGCAAAAGTAACAACAATCTAATGCTATACCAAAGCGTCTAGTAAATTCGAATATTGTTTCTACGTTGTTGAAATAAATATGGCAGCGTATAAATGTGTTTATGTCCCAAAAATTGCTATTAAGCTGTGCATAAATAAAGTGAAATATTTTTAAGCAATAAATTGTAAGAAAAATTAATGACATGCTTTAGGTTGATTGTTTCAAATAGAAAAAAAAGAATTTTAAAAAAAAAATAAAACAGAAATATTTGGCACACTTCGCTGCACTTAGTTTAAATGAAATTCGTCAATGAATTTTCTCCATCTAAGTCGATTAAATACAACACTCTGCATCGTGTTGTACTAAATATTTATGTCTTCTCTCTTTCGCATCGTTAACAAAGAATAATAATTTCCTGGAACTATGAAATCATTAACAATATTTCTTGAATTTATTTTCGCAATGTAATGACTGACATATGTTTTCATTAAGGCCCTGAAATTTATAAAAATAATTTGAAACTTTTTGACTTGTTATGCAAAATAAAGCAGTGTCATTCATATTCACTGCAACAATTCATGGAATTCTTATTTTATATTTAATAATTACCAGCTTCTAACATAATCTTCCGATTGCACACGCTGATTGCTAATGCTAACAAATACAAAACATACACACACACACACACATTCAGCTTTTGGGCTAAAAGTTTTTCATTACGTAAAAAACATTCTTTGTTTATATATTGTAAATATTTTTAACTCATTAGGACAAAGCATATGCATGTGTTGGCAGTACTGTTGTGACTAATTGCTAAAAAGTTAACACACAGGCCTCATTTTTTTTCTTGTATTATCCTTAGAGCATATATAATATACACAATGAAATTATATTAATGATACTTTTTTTCTGTTGTTGCTGCTACCTCTTGTTTGCAGTGCAATTAACCTTATTAACTGTAATTTATTGCATTTTGCATTTGTACTGTGAACAATAGAGTTAAATAAAAGCCTAAAAGTATGCATTCAATTTTCCAATTTCAAGCAATGCTTGGCAGTATAGTCAGGTACAACTGTAATTATTTTGAAACGCAAACAAAAAAAGAGTTGTTAGCAACTCACACGCACACATACACACACACACACACACACATCCAAAGCTGCTTTCAAATACTCACTCTCGCAAATATAAACAGTATTTATTTTCGTTCACCATACTCACATTGTTTTCATGTTGCTACTGCTGCCACTCTCTCTTTTGTTGCTACAAATAACTATTAATTTTAAGCTACTGGCACATGAAGCAGAAGCAGCGCCAGCAACAACAAAAAATTACGACGCATTGTTGACACTTTGATATGTGCTGCAAATTAACAACAATTAAAATGCACTGCAGAGCACCAAACAGGCTAGCCACAGCAACAACAACGGCAACAGCAACAATAACAGCAGGGCTAACAACAACACCAACATTGTAAACATCGTTCTGCAGAGCTAAAGTAAATTAAGCAAAAATCAACGAAGTGGTATGATGGTATCCCAAGTAATGTAAGCAGCACTCTACCCAAAGGCCGCCTGTCTAGCCGCTGGAAAACAAGTGCAACTGGCTGAATAGGCAGCTGTTGGAGCTGGTCACAGTTGGACACATCAACAGCCCGAGCAACATTGTGACATTCTGCGAGGATGTCAGAATCAGAACAAGAACGATAGACAGGCAGAGATAGTCAACCACGAGGCAGACATATTGCTAGACAAATGCGCCAAATTATAGCCGCAGCATTTAAATGAATGAGCTGCCAATGGAGGCGTGCAGCGAAGAACTCACACAATGGAGGAGGTGCGCGTTGGAGAGGTGACTGAGATTTGAAGTAAAGATCTGTGTGAGCAAATGAGTACACACAGAAAAATACCTATGGCATATGTCCTAAAATGACTTGGGTAACTATTTTTGGTTAAAGCCTAAGAAATTTGTATAAATTTCATAAGTTTTTTGTCAACTTAGGCATGCCAAAATTGTAGAATATTCCAAAGATACTTGGACAAAAGCAAATTGGGGTTTATTATAATATTTTCTCTCATTGCTACTCGTTCCGTCATGCGCTGTCATTATTTGATTTCCTTTTCTTATGATTTTCACTAACGTGCATGTATTTCACAGTAATTTATTCGTTACATTGACGAGACAAATATAACATAAATCAGCTTAGTGGATAACAGCGAGAGTCACGCAAAACTACTGATTAGTTGACATTATTAAATAAAAATTAAGTTCATTAAAAACAGAAAAACAAAAAAGTGAAAAAAGTGTGAACAAAAGTGAAAAGATGAAAAAAATAAGCATTTGTTTGTATAAAAATCATAAGAGAACAACGCAAGCCCTTGTTGCAAAGACCTTAGGAAATCTTCACTAGTATAAGTATAACGCACCTTAGGTTACGATACCCAAGTCCTTTTTTTAATATTGCCTAAAATCTACGTCAACCCATTTTAACAGAAGGCCTTCAACAGAACACACAAGTTTGTAGCATAAATTTCCAAATGGCAAAATAATGCGATTGCCTAAGTTTCGTTTGTTGTATTATACAAATACTTAGATAACCCATTCTGGCCGAAGGTCTTAGGCAAATTATACCCGAAAATTTTATAATTTTAAACTTTCTTTTCTCTGTGTGGTACCTATGAGTTAATGAAGCACTTTCACAGATGAGTGCAACTCAGTAAACAAAGTAAAAGTAAAAAACTCAGTAAAAGTAAAAAAAATAATGACAGTAAAAAAAAGATGTGTGTGGCCGCCACGCATGGTAGAAGTGAAACTTTTACCCAAAAATGGAATTTCGAGGATGATTGCTCATTTATTTTATTAACATTCCCTCCTTCAGTGCAACCAAATTGATAACAAGCAGTCTGCCTTCATACCAGTATTAGTTACAGAACTGTCATTTTTTCATTAAAGCCAACTACTATTCTTAACATGGCGATTTCATGGAAAATATCAATTGTCCATTTTGTTTATTGACAGTTACTGAAAACTTCAATATTCACGTACAGAATTCGATCAAAGTTTTTTTTACTTTCGTGACACCAAATCTTGCTGTTTTATTTTTTTTTTTGTTAATTATATTTTTATTTATAAATATTTAAAAGAAAAAATTTGTCGAAAAATCTGTGACGTGAATAACGCATTTTTCCTTTTCCGTACTCCCATCGCACCGCGTACAATTCGGCTGCAAGTTGAACGTGCTACCATCGCATCTTTGCCTCCCTTGTACGAACAAACCCGAAAGCAAGCATAACTTAGATCTTTCAATTTATTTCGTAGGATTGATGACAAAAAAATTTATTGTTTATCCAAAATAATCATTAATCGATCACAACTCGTGCTTTGTTTATATAATTTATTTTCACTTTTTCTAAAAAAGCAAAAACTGCCAGTATAATAGTGAATATTTTTAATTAAAAAAAAGCACAAAATTTCAACTGCAGAAAGGACCACAAAACCTTTGAAACATGCTGATTCGGCTATACATTTCATTGACGAAAATCCCATAAAAAATTCCAACGAACGCAATAAAGAAATGTTAAGATTTTTCATGCATGAAAATATTACTGAATCGTTGCGGAAGTTTCGTCAACAAACAAAACAGAAATATGAAAAAAAAAATTGTTATCCATTTTTACATATTCTTTGATTTTATTTAACATGTTTTTATGGATCAGATTATTTCCGATTTGTAATCTTTGGTATATAAGTCATGCAGTGCATTAATACACCAAGTTTTTAAAATGATTTATATTGTAATATTTAACGAAAAAATTACCCGGAAATATAAGCCTTTGAAGGGAAAACATGAACGGAAACAAAGCTAAAAGGTTGCAGAACAATCGACAAATTTTTTATTGAACGAACACTAGTCGCCGGACGCGTTAAAAAATGTTCGACATGAAATACAAGAGAGAAGAGCTATAGGTATCGCGTGTTCTACTGTTTTCGTCGTTTCCTTGTTTTTTTTTTTTAATGTTGACCAAACAAATGCTGATGAGTTAAAGAATATTCTGCAAGTCTGTTATTGGCGAACTCAAGCCAGGCGCGTTAAAAAATATTCTCCAAGTCTGGGTTATGTACCAAGTTTCTTTAATTTATTTTAAAGCAGAGTAGGTAATCCGGTAACTCAGTTCATAATGAAAGAACTTGTAACCATAAGGTTCTGTGTTTAAATAAATATGTGCTAAAAACTGCATTTGAATTATATGAAATATATGGTATTTACATGAAAATTCACAAATCTAAGAATAAAACAAATTTTAGATTCAAAATTGCATTCGTTAGTATTGCAACATGTGCTGTTTCCAAAACAATCAATGCAAGGCCTACTTCGAAAATTACTTTCTGAATTTATCAAAACTCAATTCCAGAAATGCCCAAAAGTATGCTAATATTCTGAAAAAAGCTACATGCAGATTCAAATTTTTAGACCGTAATGTACATTTACTGCTTTATTTTGTAAATTGAAAACGCTTACCAAGTAAAACACGAGATGCAATACTTTTTTATATACAAAATTCTATTCCTCCTCGTGTTTTGCTTGTCGTTGGCTTGCATTTTCGATATACAATATGAGGCGGTTAGAGTATTGAACGAAAGACTCCGTCCAATTATAAATGAAAGAAAAGAACTACCGATTGTTAAATTTTAGATAAGTATGAGCTACTCAAATAAATATGTGTACGTGGCCCAGTTGGTAGAATTGCCGCCTATTGATCCAAGCGTAGTGTGTTTAAATCCTCGGTGAAAGCAAAAATATTAATATTATATAATAGAAACTTTTTCGTTTTTATACAACCAGTGCGTTGAATTGCTGTGTTGTTGTTTTCATAAGAACCATGTCGTTACATTGGTTTTACCCCCCATCTAGCTCGTCGTATTGTTGTATATGCGGCTATAAAAAATGCACTTCAAAAATCCACTTATTTCACATCAGTTACGGAGTTCCCAAGCGTCTTATATTATTCCCAAATAGACAGGGGATAGTTTTAGTTTTTATTTCCAAGGCATTTCTTTAGGCATTTAAAAAAAATTTTTCATACCTGAAATTTTTTCCTGATCCTTGTAGGGACAGAAAGTACCGTAACCATATGGTTACGCCTAAGTTTTTCACAACAAAATAAATGTTTAATATTTTTGACTTGGAATTACATCTTACAGCGCGGTTTGTGTGCGGGGTATTTTCACAAATTTTTTCAAGGTCATTCTAACGTTTTTGGGGAACACTTTAGGGTACACATGCAGCCTTTAATATTCATGGTACAAAGATATAATTTATGCCAAAATTTCAGATATATCGTTAATAAAAGCAATACTTAGCTTTAGCTTTTGTCACTTCTTTCGTAAAGTCACAAGTTAGCCAAATCCAAAAAGAAAAATTCGGATTTTTGTATGAGACAAATTTGCATTGATGCTTCAGTTGCTGCTGACGTTCTTATGCTTGCTACTTTAGTTCGTGCCAAAATCTCGAACGCAACATCATGTTGTTTGTTGAATAGAGTCGTTTTACGAATTTCTCAGAGCTTTATGTTTTCGTATATAAATGCTTGCGCTGCTAAAATACTTTCAGTCTGCTGACAGACTCGAATCAGTAAAGGTAGCGTCGCATTGCTCACCTAATACACACAGAAAATAAAACGTTGCAATACGAAGAAGCGATGCAACGCTACTTCATGTAAGCCATTACATGATAAAATTAGCCATAAAAAAAATTATTGAAATCCATTGCAAAGTGACTGAAATATTTGCCTTCAAAGCTAAAAGTCTGAATTTCAAGTCGTTTTTCTCTCATTCTCAGCTTATAATTAATACTAAAAAGATCTGGTACTAAAATTTTTCACAGTTTTCAAACTACATACATGATTTTGGTATCAAATTGAAGGAAATTTAAAAGCGTTTATTGATTTTGTTCTCGTTTAACCGAAGTGCAATTTAATCCATTAGGGCCGAAAGAAAACCATAAAAAACAGACATTTTTAGACTTGAAGCAACATTTTGGTGGAAACTATGTATGCCATTGAGCAGAAATAAGTTATTATTGCATGCTAATTTTACTTTTTTTAAAAAACTGGCACTAAAACTTTTGAAATATTATGCAGTATTTAATGAAAATTCGAGACGCATATGTTTCCATATAGTAACATTGGTTGTTAATGGGTTAAAATAAAGTATCCTATTGCACTCTCTGCTGACCTATAAATATGTGTACAAAATTTTATAAAAATCTGAGTTGTCGTTTAAACGTGATGAGTGAACATAAAAAGTGGCTACAGATTTATTAATAGTATATAGATTAAGAACTAACTGCAAGAAGCTCTTCAACGCAGCAAAATGCACGAGAGCGGAACATGATTGGGCTGCCTACAAGGTAGGACTTAAAATAGTAGTGGCAGCGGCAGCAACACTGCATCGTGGAAAACAATTCTTGGAAACATCTTGGAAACAATTCTGTGAAGGAATTGAAGATTTTCAGAGGCATCCAGGCTGCGGAAAATTCTTGATACCACACCATGCACACCCGACTACCTCAAAAGGTCGGACGGCTCATGGACAATGTCTAGCGAGGAATCTCTTAACCTTCTTTTAGACATGCACTTCCCTGGTAGCGACGCGCCCGTGTGTGCGCCCCTGCCTCACCTTAGCTGTTCCTAGCATGAGGTCGAAGACACCGTCTCTGATAGAAAGTTAAAATGGGCGGTAAACAGCTTCAAAGCCTATAAATCACCGGGACCTGACGGCATTTACCGTATTGAATTACAAGAGGCTATGCATACAATAATACCTTGGATTCGTATAATTTTTAATGGCTGCATAAGTCTATCAAATATTCCCACAGCTTGGAAAAAGGCAAGGGTGGTCCTTATACCCAAGGCAGGGAAGACATCACATACCATTCCTAAAAATTTCAGGCCCATTAGCCTAACATCTTTCTATAAAAGACGTTAGAACGCCTCTTAGATCTGTATCTCCGCAGTAACATTGATTCTGCACTACTATGGGCTTCACAGCATGCCTACAACAAAGGAAGATCCGTGGAAACGGCCCTACATACGCTGGTCGGCACCATAGAAAAATCCTTGTTAAATAATGATTTTACTTTGGTTTCCTTCTTAGATATAGAAGGAGCTTTTAATAACGTAACACCACAAGCAATACGACGAGCACTAGTCGGACTGGGCGTGAATAAGAGCATTACAGAGCTTAACAGGAGAATAGTTATATCGGACCTGGGCGCATTCAGCGCAATTAGATCTGTCTCAAGAGGTACGCTTCAAGGAGGTGTTCACTCTCCACTTCTCAGGAATTTGGTAGTAAATGACGTACTGCTATCTCTGGAGAGCGATGGACTTGTAGTGGCAGCCTACGCCGATGACCTAGCAATCGCAGTCAGAGGCAAGTTTCCTACTACTCTATGCGGCATTATGCAAAGAGCCCTTTGCAGACTTGAACAATGGGCCAAGCCCTGTTCGGAACAAAAAATGGGTCTGTTCTGTCCCTTGTGAATAACGCAAAGTACCTGGGACTTATACTAAGTAGAAATATCAGCTGAAAGTTAAACATAGCAGAGCGCACTAAAAAAGACACAGTGGCACTTTATACTTATAAAAAAGCCATAGGAACAAGATGGGGGTTTTCACCTCGTATCGTTCACTGGCTGTATACTGGGCTCATAAGACCTATTCTTCTGTATGGAGTAGTAATATGGTGGCAGTCCATAGACAAGGTCACATATATGAAACAACCCCAAAAAGTACAGAGAATGGCATCTATATGCATCAGCGGTGCTCTGAGAACAACACCCACTGCAGCCCTAGAGACTATACTTCATCTTTACCACTGGACCTGGTTGCCAAACAGACCGCAGCCTGTTCGGCGATAAGACTTAGAGAACTGGGAGTATGGAAAAGTATGACAACGGGTCACTCATCCATTCTTAACAACTTCAACTTCATTCCATCAAGAACTGATTACTGGTCGGGTACGGGGTCTACTCAAAAGAGCTTGTGGTATCTCTGGCTCGTAGGCTTCCTGACCACTGAAGTGTGTTTCAAGCCGAATTGATGGCAATAGGGGAGGTAGCATCATGGCTTTCAAAAAACGTTGTCTCTAAACGGGAAATTTATATCTTCTCTGATAGTCAAGCTGCCATAAAATCGTTGGAACAAGTCGCCACAAACTCTAAAGTAGCCAAAGAATGCCGTGCTTCATTGGGTGAAATGTCGAACTATTTCAGCATCAATCTAATATGGGTACCTGGGCATAAAGGCATAAAAGGTAATGAAAAGGCAGATGAGCTCGCTAGATATGGGACACAAGCGCCACTATTCATGGTGAACCCATCCCATACACCATATTTTCCCGAGAAGAAGGCATAAATATTTAGTTGCTTACTTCTCTCATGAGCTTGACGGACTGTCAACGACTGATGTCAGGCGTTATTAATAAAAGCCTGTGTGCAGCGGTACCACAATGGACCTATCTGGTCTAAGTGAGCGGGTGTATGTATCTCATATATACCGGCTGCCGCCTCTACCTAACCTAACCTAACCTATCATTAATATAGCATTTTCAATGCGCCTACCTTAGGGTGTCCAAAAAAAGTCGAAGTAGTTTTTTTTTTATGTGTCTTTGTATGATGTTGAAACAAATGTAAAAAAAAATTTCGTGTATCTAGGACGACAGAAACCCGTGCCGACTTGCATCGGTACATGTCAGTACTTGGTTGTATGGGAAAAAAAGTGCTAATTTTTTAAAAAACCCAGTTCGTTTTTTATTAAATTTTTTTCTTTTAAATAATCTGTCAAACATGAATTTTGAACGAAAACCTCCAGAGTTGTGATTTTTTACTTTTCGTAAAAACTTCTTTTTGTTCTTGTTGTATTTATTTAAAAAAAAAAATTCTAAAAAAAATCTTGTGAAAATATTTTGTTAAACTATACCAAATGGAGATACAAAAAATTATGTTGAATACTCTGGTCGTTATGAATACTTTTTTTGGTAGAAGTGTACGTTTTTGAATATTTCGATTTTGAGTATTTGTTTAAACAAAAAAAAAAGTCCCAAGAAACCAAAAATGCAAACTTTGCAAATCCAATTTGCAAGAAATTGAAAAAACCGAAATTCAGCAAAAAAGTTATACCTGTTGAAACTTGACTTTTTTTCGAAAATACTTAAAGTGCCTTTTACTAGGATTTCGATCACAAAAATCATACAAAATTGAAAAAAATATACTTCTCACTTGGAGCACCTTCAATAATTCTAAGAAAATATTTCTAATTTTTAGTCAAAAAAATTTTTGAATTACAGGGTTGCCAACATACCGTCTTTTCTATTCCCTTTTATATTAGGTTGAATTTAAGTGTTTTAAGGAAAAAGTCCCTAAAAGTCGAAAAATGCTATTATTTTTTAACACTTATGCACTAATTTAACACATTTATCTTTAAAATACACGAAAACCAAATTTTTGCTAATTTGGAGCACGACAACCTGTGCCGACATTCATTGAAACATGTTGGCGAAACAAAATGAGCAGAAATACTACACAAAGGTCTAAAACAAAAGCTGTGATAAAGTTTAAAAAAAAATTATTAGAAGCTTTAGGAAAAAATACTTTAGAACCGAAAAATAGCTAAAAATACATAACAAATCTGATGTAGAAACTGATGTAGAAATCAGCATTTTATACATGATAACTACAACCAAGCCTATGCAGCTAATTGAAAACTGACTTAATATTTTTATACTCTAGAATTTATTTGAATGTTGTTGTCAGAAAGCATAACTTAATTAATTTAGAGATAGTGAAACAAAGAAACCGACCATGAATGAATGATGAAGAGATGCTGCAACAGCTACAAAAAACCTTTTCTAACCATTAAAATATTAAGAGTGTAAATAAAAGAAGAAAACGAAAAGCATGATATTGTTTTAGTGGTTGTTATTATTGTTTTTTTCTTTTTTCTTTTGTCAGGTTTCTGTTATGCCACTATGCACAACAACAAAAACATCAACAACAATCTAACAAATTGCAACACAATCTAAAGTTTAGAGAATATTTTTTTCTAGTCCCCAGGCGCAACCCGAGGTGAATTCAAACGACGCGCTACACACACACACACACACACACACACACATACACGGCAAACAGTGTAGCGCATCCGTTGGTGCTTCATGCTTCCCGCAACCCTAGCCCAGCACGCGGTTTATGCGGCTAAAAGAATAACAACTGAAATGCATACGCAAAAATATATGAATATTTTTTGGTTGTTCACACATATGTGTTTTTTGCTATTACTTTATTTTCATTATTTGAGGTTTTGTTTTCGTTTTTCTTTTGTTTTACTTAAAGGTCGCCCGTTCCTAGTGGGTGGTCTAACCCTTGCTGGTTGCGCTTTATTGTTTTTTATAGCTGTGTAGAAAAAAAAAAAGCGTTGCATCTATTTTATTGCTCTGTTAGTAGCTTTGTTTGTGTATGCGTGCTTGTGTGTGTGGGTGTGAGTGTGGGTGTCTGTGCTTGTCTGCTTACGAACTCATATGATTGTGTTAGCTTTTGTCTGTGGCTGAAAGTGTAAAATTAAAATTGAAAGCTGAGTGGCTGCCACTACCACTGTTTCCGCTGCTATTGCATGAGCTGCATATGGCAGGCATGACGGACAGTTGAGTCAGTCTCACAGGATGTTGACTGAGTTGCCGTGCATCTGAGTTAGTTGTAGACAAAAGTTGTTTTAACCCTGTAGGAAAATCAACTAATTTAAAAGTAGTTGATAAAGTAGTTTTTTGTCAACCACAACTAGTTGAAATTCTGACTTTTTTCCATAGAACGAACTAACTTATTTTGTATGGTGATGTCCGCTAAATAAGTCAATTGACTTTCGTCTGCATATATTTTCAACTACTTGTTAAATTAGTTACATTTAAATTATTTTTTTAATTGCTTTTAAATAACCAATTGAAAACTATTACTGTTGGCCTAAAGTTAAAAATATTTGATAAAATAACATGGTTAAATATATATAAACTTGTAATCTAATAAAAATTTGCAATTAAAACATGTCAACATCAGAGTAGTTGCCGCCTTAATATTATTAGAAGTAGTTCATATACTGGTTTATTTTAAATTAGTTTTTTAATTAGTTGTTTTTAAAAACAAGTTAGTTTGTTCCTATAGGGAACGCCGAATGAAATGTGTGTGTGTTCGAGTGAGCTTGTGTTGGAATCGTTATTGTTGTCATTGCTATTGTTACTTGCTGCCTTTTTTATGCATGAAGTTTTTACATGAAAACTTTTCAAATATTTCAGATATGATGCACTTTTATTTTTTTCAGTGTTTTTATTTTCAAGCGCAAAAAAAAACGTGTTTAAAAAAGTACTTAAAAAAGTTTTCCACTAAACATGGCTAATACCAGTAGCAGCAATAAAAGCTTTATAATTATTATCGTTTCAGTTGTTGTTGTTGTTGTTGTTGGTGTTATTGTTGTTGTTGTTAAGTTAGCAATAATCTTCAATTTAAGTAAGGGGCTTCACGGTATTCAGCTTAGCCTAATTAAGATCGCTCTAAGCAGTGGCGGATCTAGATATTCCTAGTAGGGGGGCTTTAAATGATGAGAAGCAACTGCGTACTTCGAATTTAAAAAAAAACCCATTTTTTAAAATTAAACTTAAGAGTAAATGTGTTTGCACCATATTAATAGAACAGAGCTTGGTCATAAATCTAGTATATTCATAATGAAAATAAATGCATATAAATTTCATAAATCAACAAAAAAGAATTTTTATTAGTATTTTAAAAACTCTAATACTTCCAGCAATCCTTATAACTTAGCAAAAACAAAAGGAAAAAATTAACTTTTCGTAGAATTTGAATCAGCAAATCTTATAAGAAATCCATTGATGAATTTATTTTTTTTTTTCTTAAAGAGTATTGGGGTCGAAGGACCCCGGCCAGGAACGAAGTTCCTTACGATTTTTTTTCAACTCCGAATGTAATTCAAAATAAAAGTTGAATATTTTTTCTTATGTTTTTATTTTTATTTTTTTATTTGAACAAATGAGCAATCATATCAAAAATATTAAAAGGTTTTTTTCGTATTCATAGAAAAAAAAAAAAAAAATGTATATATTGAAAAGTATATACAAGCACTTTAATGTGTTTAAATTTTTATCGCTTTCGATTCTCTTTTGGACTCTGAACATGTGTTATCCCTATTGTCTTTCTTTAATGTACATAATAATAAATAGTAAATAAATAACAACAACAAATAAACGAATGTTAACAGAAAATAGTTGTATCAAGTCATACAATTTTATTATTATTACTAATTTACTTTCATAAATCTGTATGCAGTTTTCTTTTCATCAAACTTAATTGCAATAAAGCAATAATATAGCTTACGTATGATTTAAAACAAAAACAAAAAAAAACATAAATCACAAATGAGTCTTAACGAAATATCTACGTGTCAGTGCAATTCAGCATTGAAGTTATCTCAAGAATGATAGTAACAAGATTACGCGTTTCATGATAAAGAGAGAGAGCATGACTTCACCAAGAGCTATTGCTTACATTCGCTGCATATATTAATATACTATGACAGACTTTTCTATGTAATTTTCCAAGATATACTGCTTTATTTTGTTTTTAAAAAGAACAAACGAAAACGAAAGTGGCCATTTCAGCACTTAAAAGGACTTTGTCCGAGCTACCTATGATCAATTGTGTTCTGAGTGTTGTGAAATGTTTCAACTCAGATGATCGAGAACTGGAACTACACCGAGAAAAAAGCATATGTTAAATTGAAAAAAGGCCTAGTATAATTTGTAAGACGGCTTTGGCAGTTTTCAGCTGCCCAAGTACTTCATCAAAAAACCTAAGTTTTGCTTGTTAACTTGCCAATTTTTATTTGGACTGATAAATTAACCAAGTATTTGGTAATTTATACATTATTTTAAAAAAAATTCATTTCGAATATATAAGTTTTTTCCCGGTTTTGGCTTTTTTTTAATTTCCTTTTTTTGAAATCGCCTCTCGTTCTGTGATTTGCTTTGCTTGACTGAATTCGGCAACTACACAAATTTTTCTTTTATCAACACCGTCTTTTATAGAAATGCATGGCTTATCGGCTTCTCATCGCTGCTTGCGCTCATTATAACATTACCATTAAATTAAATTATATTTCAAAATCAAAATATAATTAAATTATATATCAAATATTAAAATTTTAACTTCGCCTGCCGTGGAGGTTTGAACACACACCCACCGATACCACCGATTACACTACCTACGCATCGAGCCAAACTCCTTCGTTACGCAGAATGATTGATTCAATATTAATTGCAACTGAGGCTATGCTGCAGCAAAACACAATAATCTATTAATAGATTTTTGTTGTTATTGAACGTTTATTTTGAAAGTTCGAATGCCACGACAATTCGGTGCATGCAACGTCACAGAATACTGTGACATCTGTTAATACAGCATCTGTTAACATAGCTGCAGTTATGTCAGCAACCATTAGCAAGGCTTTTTGGATCAGTGGGCGGGAACAGCGGGAACAGAATTTTTTTTTTCTTTGTTTTTCTTTTCTTTTTGTTGATGAAATGTTATAAAATTTATGTGAATAAGAAATTTGTGTGAATATTTACTTGTGTTTTTTTACTTTACTTTACGTTATTTTTGAATTTAAAAGTTATTTTATTACAAAAAAAAACCATTGAATTATCAAATCTATACTTCTCTGTGTCTAACGACGCACCTGTATTTTTTTTGCAGTAAATACCTCAAAACTATGCTTAAGACATCCATGATTGTTTTTTTTTTCATTTGTATTTTTGGATTTTGGGCTTAGGTCAATCAAATATTTGTTTTATAGGCACGGTATCGAAGTATGTGCTTTCAAACCAATGTTTTAAACAATAAATTGCTTAGGTGAATAAGCATAAGGTTATAATTCCCATACAATTCTCTTTACCCAAGGCGACTTAGGTGATTTAACTATTGCTTTTTTTCTCGGTGTACTAGCTTTATGAAGACTCTGAACGGCTTATGTTCTCAAGAAGCTTTTCATTGCAGTTTTTACTCTCTGAGGTTTGCCGTTGTCTGCAGTGAAGTGACGGCCGCACAGGAAAATTAATTAAATTGAAAAACTTTCTGTGTCAGCTGGGACTCAAGCCTGGGTTCTCTCACGTATGAGCCACACACTCTACCCACTACGCCACGGCCGCCACATGAATGTGTTCATTATTATTTTTTAATTTTTATTTATTAATTCATAACATTATTTAATTTCTTCTTAGCTTTCTAATACTTTTGTAGCAAAGAAGAAACTAATTTTATTTTCTGTGTTTTTTGATCGTTTAAACAATTTTTCATCACACTTCATTTTCACTTCACTTTCATCTAGAAAATGTTTTCCAATTAGTTCAATTTGCCTAAGTGATCGCACAGTTGCATTAGTTTTTGTTATGCAAAAGCGCTGGGTGACGTCATTTAGTCAAATGAGAAAGAGAGTACTAGGTAACGGGATTGCGGAACGCGTAATCTTGTTTCTATCATTCTTGAGGTTATCTAATATAAAAGAAATACAGAGAGAGAGTTGCACACTCTACTGCGCTTTCGACTTCTCGTTTGCAGTCTGCTCGATAATCTCACACATACACATACAGCATACCTTACATACCCTATAGGAACAAACTAACTTGTTTTTAAAAACAACTAATTAAAAAACTAGTTTAAAATAAACCAGTATATGAACTACTTTGAATTATATTAAGGCGGCATCCACTTCAATATATGAAGTAATTGAAATACTACTTAAAAATCAGTGATTGATAAACTACTTTTAATTATATTAAGGCGGCAACTACTCTGATGTTGGCATGTTTTAATTGCAAATTTTTATTAGATTACAAGCTTATATATATTTAACCATGTTATTTCATCAAATATTATTAACTTTTGGCCATCAGTAATAGTTTTCAATTGGTTATTTTAAAGCAATTAAAAAAATAATTTAAATGTAACTAATTTAACAAGTAGTTGAAAATATATGCAGACGACAGTCAATTGACTTATTTAGCGGACATCACCATACAAAATAAGTTAGTTCGTTCTATGGAAAAAAGTCAGAATTTCAACTAGTTGTGGTTGACAAAAAACTACTTTATCAACTACTTTTAAATTAGTTGATTTTCCTACAGGGTAGTTACGTGACGATTTCTAACAAGTCACTCCACTCGCAAGCCGTCCCAGAAGGAAATAACCCGAGGACCCGAGGTGCAATCTATTGCATCGTTTCATACATTACTTCCGTAGTACTACTTTTGTGAACAAAAACGGAAGTATATGTAGTAATCTACTGCTTAATACTCGATGAATGCTGAATCTGAACACACCGCTTCATCGAGAAAGAAGTTAGTTTACTATTTTAATTCCTTCATGCATTTACAGATTCAAGAAGTAGCTATACATTCATTGCTTCTAAGGCGGCCAAGTGCAGTGTAAAGTAATGGAAAGTTGTAATAGAACTTAATGTGTGTAATACAGCATTGATATTGTAAGCAGCAAATTTCTTTCTGGGATGTTAAAGAACTTCGTTCGAAAAATTATTTTCATTCTGAAAATTTGCTTAAAACAAAAGACCTTTAAGAATATAAAAAAAAAATATTTTTTGAAAGAAAAATAGTGCTATTTTACATTGGTCATAAGCAGATATGGGTATCACTACGTTTAAAGATTCGTGTTGTTTTGTGATCTTTGCACTGAGAAAAATTTGTATGCATTTTAAAAATAACAAAAATAAAACTGAATTCTTTTTGGTTTAATTGATAAAAATTAACCCCAATTGTCACAAAATTGCGATAAATTATAAACATATGTTAATTGAGCCGGCAAGATAGGAATATAAGAAGTAGAATATGACCGAAAAAAGACTGACCAATTGAGGTTTATATATGGAGTTGAGAGAAAGAAATTAATAAGAAAAGTGAACTGGAGTTAACCCCTTAGAACCGATGATCATAAATTTTAAAATAAAAAACATTTGCAAACTTGTTGAATTTCTTAATACCACAAAATTTATTTAAACAGTGGCTTTTAAGCTTTAATATCTTGAAAATATTTTGTCAGCAATGTGATATTTCATAACCACATTTTAACCCATTTCCGGCGGCTCCTCAACTACCTCGCCAAAATCGATGAAACTTCCTCCAGGGTCTACATATGCCCATAAACTTTGTCTGGCATAATTTAAAATTCTTACCTGCGCAGGTAAGGGATCGGTGGCCTGGTGCATTTTTGCACCACTGGTCGAAACACACAGTCGAAAACGGCAAACTGATACTTTCGGATTGTATGGAACGAACAAAAATGAAGGAAGCTAAAGTACTTGCAGATGTTGTAGGTGATAATGCAGTGCTTATGGCAGCTGAAGTGAAGTTTCGGAGTGCTGGAAAAATAAGTTCAGTGGCTAGCTATAGTTAATTCTTCGCCAAAAAGAGGAACTATAATTAAGAAAAAAAGGTAAGATACTGAAGTATCCAAGAACCTTTCACAAGACGAACCTCTTGCTGTGTTGGTCGATAACGATTTATGTACTCACAAAATCAAATCACAAGAATCAAAGAAATGTCTTGGAATTTTGCACATGAGCTTTGATATTCGGAATCTTGCCGAAGCTCCATTACTAAATAGTTTTTTTTAATGTTGAAAATTTTAATATTAAGACTTTTGGCGCTGTTTTAAAATTCTATATATACACATAGTGGGCTTGGTCGTGATCTTATTTTTCCAGTCTTTACTATAACATGGGTATTGAGTAGAAAAAAGCACGTAGCAAATTTCAAAAATCTATTGCAATTTTTTTGTGAATTTTATCGCGGTTTCTCACATCTCATTATGTAGGACGTAGGCGTCGTTCGCATATGATTTCGTCCCATGAATCGGTCCCATTGTATCAATGTGTATCAACATTCAAAAAAAAAAGTTAAGAAAATCGTTTTAAAAATTAAAAAAAACTGATTGTTTTATATTTTTTAGTTCTATTTTATTGTTTTCATAAATTTAAATTTAGAAAATACATTTATAAGTAATGAAAATTTGAAAGAGAAAAATGTCCAAAATGCAAATTTTTGTGGCTATGTGCCTTTATTAGCGCATTTTTCGCAAATATCATAATGATGATCATTACAAACATAATTCTTACAATTATCACAATGATTTGAATACAAATTTTTATTGTTTTTATATGTACATATGTAGCAACGGCCGCGTTTCGTAGTTTTTGCCAAATGGGTAATCGCCGGTAGTGCTTCAATATTGAGCCTTCGAGGCTGAGATTTCCGCTTTTCTATGTGTTTTTGAACAAGAGCCATTCCAAGCTCCTCAATAAATATTCGACGACGCATATTTTTAATGGTTTTGTTGCTTTTCCAAGCCGGAAATAGCGAAATATGCATTCAATGCACTCACGTCCAACATTGGCCACTGATTTATCTTCCTTTTGCAGGTGTAGGTAGCCACCATCTGGTCCATAGTGTCCACGCCACTCTTGGTTTTGTTATAATCCTGAATTAGATTCGGTTTCTTCTCAGCATTTTCACTTATAACGACGGCATTGTGCCATGTACTGAGCAGTGTAACATATCTATAACGCCGAGGCACATACGACAGTAAAATGGCTTGTAATTTGTGGTCATATACAATAACGCTCGAATACACAGGTTTTATCCTCATATCCAACAATACTGGAGGAACTTCGATCCTATTTTTCCGTATAGTGCCCAGAATAGTCATTCGGCGTTTATGTAACTCTTCAGCCAGTTCATAAGATGTGAAGAAGTTGTCGCATGTGATATTCCTCTCCGACTGCCCATTTACCAAATCCAAAACAACATGGCGTAAAATATTGCGCTCTGGAGCGGCGTTGCGATTGCGACCAACATAAATTTGGGTGTTGTAAACATATCAAGTAGCTGAATCGGCCAAAATCCAAATCTTTATGCCGTATTTCGCCGGTTTCGACGGTATGTATTGTCGAAACGGACAGGGTCCACGAAATGGAACTAGCTGTTTATCTACTGTAACATTTTTGCCTGGAATGTATACAACTTGCAAATTATGGTTCCATTTTTCATATATGGTGCGTATCGGTGCAAATTTATCACGGACAGAACCAGTATTGCCATTACGTTCTTCTATATCGTCAAATCTGATACATCCATGAATTTTTTTGAACACATTTTCCATACGAACGATACACACCAGCAAGCAGTAGCAATCTGAAGTACGCATGTAGAGTATCCATATCTATTTGTTCCCATTCTTCTTTGTATTTCCGCAAACCATATAAATTCGTCATATTCAAAATAGTATTTTCTATCGGTCGCAGAAACAAATCAAATTCAGACAAAACATCTACAACATGAGCAGCTGCAACTAGTTTTGGTCCTACAACAACAACAAAAAGAAACAAACACTGAATATGAAGCACAAAACAAGAAGGTGTAGCTTTTTTACCTGAAACAATATTATCAGGGCGCCTATATGAATTTCTTCGGTTATTTTCAAATAGCTCCGTTGAATATTGAATTTTTTTATTTTTTGACAAATACATAGTTTGCTGTTGCATTTCTGGCAATTTCTTCTGCCACATTTTGTTCCAGTGTCTCAACATTGTACTCATCAGAATGCTCACTCATTTCTGCAACGCATTCTTCCTCCATTGTGAAATCATCGTCACTATCTACTGGAAATTCTTCTGCTTCACTTCCAGATTCGGAATCCATATCATATTCGTCTCTTTGACGGTTTTCACGTAGATTTTTTTTTAATTTTTTTGAAATCAATTGAATGTATGCATAACGCAATGAAAGTATGCAGCGGATAAAAATCACTTCAAAATTCACTAAAATCACTTATCACTTCAAACAAATTCAATTCAATCTTCACTCGTGTGTGTTTAAGAACATACTGAAAACAAAAAAATTAAATAAAACGAGCCTAAACCAAAAAACAACTGCAATAACCATCGGCAGATGTATTGTATCAAGTTGATACGAGGGACCGATTCGTAACTATTTCGTCTCAGGTAAAAACAGAAATGCCCGAACATTAAAAACTCATAAGCCCGATTCTACAGGCAAAAACCATGCTGTTTTCCCAAAAATCGGTTTTTTCCATCAGGCAGTTTTTTTTTTATTCAACTTGAAAGACAAAAATTGTATCGAATTGATACGAGGGACCGATGAGGGTTAATTAATATCAGGTATAAAATGGATATCATAAAGACATGCTTTAATACCAAAGTTCAAGTCTAGTCCTCTGTGTTAATTATTTTTATTGAGATTTTTTATGATTTTAAATGTGTTATTTGTATGGGAGGTGGTCGTAGCAGTGCCTTCAGATTGTTCATATTTTTACCAAAGATGCATCTATCCTAAACTAAGCCACGTGTCAAATCTATCTTAAATAGTTTCCAAGTTACAGAATTAAGTGTAGCTATTTTTGTAAAATCTGAGAATGTGCGCCGTGGGCGTTAAACCCAAGTAAGCGACCGAATCAGCACAAACCAAAAATAATGTATGTTGTCAAAGGTTCAAACAAACTGCAGTGACAGGTGATATCACTTTCGCGCTCACCTTGAGAAAATGCGAAAGTGACTGATGCAAAAATGCGTCACTAGTTTTTATTACTCAATTATTTAATAAAAAAAAGACTGTAATACTAATATCAAAATGATTTTTTTATATAACGCTTTAAAATAATTTAATAATTAAGAATATATTAAATAAAAAGAGAAAAATTTAACTTTTTCATCGTGACACATGTAACACATCGTACACATCTTTACGTCTTACAAAGTAATAAATAAAAAATGTGCTATATTAAAAAATGTAATAAACTTGCCTTACAAATGATGCAATTACTGATAAAATATATTAGAATTTTTCAGCGATATTACAAAAAAAAAAAAAAAAATTACAAGGCCAAACTTCTGTGCTTTTTAAGTAAAGAAGCTGCGTATGTATAGTATACCTGTACTATGATTGTTTTGATTGCATCAGATTTTTAAGCGTCTGGAGAGGCTTTAGTCCCCAATATCCCCCTGAATACACGTCTGGCTCTAAGCAGCACGCAGTGCTGTAACTATAGGCAGCTAAGCTGTTGCTGTAATTTTTATGAGGTTTGCATTAAGCGTTTTTTTTTTATGACCAGTATCTAAATTTAATAAGGCAATAAAAACATGTATATAACTCCTGTCGACAATGACTGATAAACACGCTGTAAGAAGCTTTTCAGCAAAGCAAACAATAGTCTTAGAGCTATTAAAGAAATTTCTTAGGAGTCTTATTTTTTTTTTTAACCACTTAAAGTTAAGTACTTAAAAGATTTGGCAATAAATTTAACAAGCAAACTCAAACAAAAACTCTACTGAACAATAAGTTCAAAAGCAAGATAAATTTTACTGCCATTGAAAGACATGCAGCTGAGTAAGTCTTGACCCTTACCTACTGCATGTAAATCTTCAATTATCTCTAAATAAAATCATTTCGAAATAAAATCAGCTCATCTTGATTAGTCGCAACGAGAACGTGCTCTGAACGGTTTAATTCTGTTTGACGTCTATCATAAAGCATTTACAAAACACAAAACCGTAACCGTAAGAAAACACATCTACAGAAAACTTTGGTACTTAATTAAACAATAATGTAATTAACCGCAATAAAACGTTTTGATCATCTATGATTATTAATAATGAGCACTGCTTTAAGCAGCAACTTTGACCAAAGAACGTGTTGCTCCTCTTTAGTTTAGAATTTCTAAATACCAGCCTGCTTTGAAAGCATCTTTGTTGTAGCATTCAACTGACTCGTAGAGTGTCGTGTAAGAAGTTAGAGTGCCAAAGAAAGTTAAAATCAAAATGTTGACAGCTTAATTAAGTTAAGAGCAATCGAGCATAGAAAAGCATTTCTGCTTACAAGGGTCAGCAAACTTTTATAAATATCTTAATTGGCTTAAATATGAATAGCATCAAAAATACTTTAATTAACTTAGAATACTGAACTGAAGTTTGCAAGGGTTGCTTTTTTGAAATAATGTAGTATAAGTATTTATAGCATAAACTTGAAAATGTCATTTTTGATTTCATCAAATCTTAAAACGCATGACTAGCCTACCATGTCGAAGTAGAAACGTTGTTTTAATGGGCAGCAGCTGCTTTTCTAATTTATTTCTATTTATTTTACTAAAAGAAGAAATTCATTGTTATGAGTTGGCTTTAAAAAAAAATACTTTCTAATTTTGTGAAAGTGAAAATGTTTGCAAATCTTATATATTTAAAATTTTGTGTGAATTTTCAACACTTACGCTGACAGCGCGCGTTCACGTTTTTCCTTTTATTATGGCAGAAAAGCTAACAAAATAAATTAATAAATTAATTTAATTTCAAGCAAGCTGCAGCAATAGTAATTTAAACAAATATAGTATAATAACAGAAGAAGCAAGAACGACAACAAATAAAATTCCAGCAAAACAAACGCTGCAAACAACGCAAATATAAGTAAAAAATTAGAATGACTTTTTTGAACTTGTGTCACAGGACAATCTATAAAAAGCCACAGAAGCTGGCACACCCACAACCTAAGACCTCAACCTAATCTGCAAAGAGCAAAAACATTAATGTGTTTATTTGTACGGACGAACCTTTTAAGCCGAGGTATCACTCGCCGGTGTGCAGGGTTCGTCCACAAAAATTTATTACACAGTGTTTAGTTGCGATGTATCTACGAGTATTATTAGTGTATTGCTTATTAAGTAAAAAATTTAAATTAAAATATATCGCACACTAAATACAACTCAAAATTTTAAAATTTCTAGGTGAAGCAAAAAATTATTTTATTTCTGATGGAGCTCCATACAAAGCAATGAGACAAAACTATTTTTTTTAACTATAAAGAAAGAAGATGTGTTCAAAATGTATTTGATATGTTACAGTCAAAGTATATGATCACTTCGAATAGTCTTACATTAAAATGTAAAAATTTGTACATTTTGAATCGAATATTTTCTTCTCTGGAGTGTCGTCTTCCATCCGCTCAATATGACCTAGCCAGCGAAGCCGCTCGATTTTTATGCGTACTAAAGGGTCCGCCAAATAACTTTTGTTTTTGAAAATGCAAAAAAAAAAACTACTGAATATTTTCGCAAATTTCTTTTTTTATTTGAATGTACAATCCTTCCGGTTAATAATGGAAAATATTTTCATTCAAATGGCTGCCTCGGCTGGCCATGCAGTAGCCTACACGATCGGTCCAATTTTTAAGCACATTATCGATTGTGTGCAGCTGCATTTCACCAATGGCTGTGTGGCACGTAGCGCCGTCCTGTTGAAACCAAATGTTGGCAATATCCTCCTCATCAATTTTTGTGAACAAAAATTCGTTCAACATGGCCCGATAACGATGGCCATTGACTGTAACGGCCACTCCTTGCTCATTTTCGAAGAAAAATGGCCCAATTATGCCTCTGGACCAAAATCCGCACCAAACAGTGACTCGTTTTGGGTGCATCGGCTTTTCAATGTATGCGTGCGGGTTTTCTGTGCCCCAAATGCGACAATTTTGCTTGTTTACATACCCACAAGATCAAAATGAGCTTCATCTGAAAAGATGATTTTTTTTGGCAAAATCGGCATCTTCTGTAAGTCGATCGCAGGCCCACTCAGCGAAGCGAAAACGCATTGGATGGTCAGTTGGCTTCAACTCCTGAACCAATTGGACTTTCTATGGCGTCATACCAAGGTCTTTATCGAGTTGATGTCTCCGAAATGTTCAATTGATGAGAACGACGGTGAATTGATGTTGATGACGCTTCACGCACACTTTCTGCCACAGCAGTAATATTCTCGGGTGTACGCACTATTTTTGGCTTTTCACGCTTTGGTTTATCGCTGGAGGATGCCAGTTTCTTTCACTTTTTTCACAAGATAACGAACATACGGAGCTGACAGTGCTTCTGTTCTTCTAAAATCCGTACGCAATTTTCGCACACATTCTGCAACATTACCATGATTTTCAAAGTAATGTCGCAATATTTCCCAGAGTTGTTCAAGCTTATATACAACCATATTCGTTCAGCGGAAGGATAAAACTAATTATCTGTCATATCAGACATGTGCTAAGTGTTACCATTCACGAAATAAGCACTAGTTGAAAAAAAAAAACGATATATGGCGGACCCTTTATGTCGATGTCAGCGTATAGCTCATACTGCTCATCGTTCCATCGTATTTGGTACTCGCCATTGACGCATATTGATCCGTAGATTTTACGAAGGATCTTTCTCTCGAACGCTCCCAAATTCTTTTCATCAGAGCTGCTCAACGTCCAGGTTTGTGCTGCATATAACGGAACGGGCTATTGTTCGTCGAGAGAGGGCTCTGCTTCTCAATTGCCTACTGAGCCCAAAGTAACACCTGTTGGCAAGAGTTATCCTTCGTTTTATCTCTCTACTGATATCGTTGGTAGAGTTAATGCTGGAACTGAGGTAGACGAAGTCCTTCACAACCTCGAAGGAGGTGCTGTCAACAGAGACGTGGGTGCCAATACGCTGCGACTGTTTGTTTGTTGACACCAGATATTTCGTCTTATCTGCGTTTACTGCAGGACCCATGTAACTCGATTCTTTTTCTTATTTGAAGAATGATGCACTGACTTCGCGTGTGTTATGGCCAATGATATCAATATAATCAATATCAATAACATTCTTGTTGAATATTGTGCCGATTTGTCTCAGATCAGAGCAGCTCGAATGATCTTCTCCATGATTAGTTTAAAAAAGTCGCACGATAACGAATCACCTTGTCTGAAATCTCGTTTGGTAACAAATGGGGGGGGGGAGAGGTCCTTCCCGATTTTAACTGTGCTGCTGGTGTTGCTCTGTGTCATCCTGCACAGACGGATTAATTTTGCAGGTATACCAAATTCAGACATGGTGGAGTATAGGTGAATCCTTATTGGACTGTCGAAAGCGGCTTTGTAGTCGGCAAAAAGATGATGGGTGTCAATTTGCTTCTCTATGGTCTTTCAGTTGGTTCCCAATTTCCCAATCAGTTGGTTTACGATAGGCTTCAGCCTTTCACATAATACGCTCGACAGGATCTATAGGTGATATTTAGGAGGCTTATCAAATGGTAGTTGGCGTAAATAGTGGAATCGCCTTTCTTGTGGCTTGGGCAGAGTACACTGAGGTTTCAATCGTTTGGAATGCATTCTTGCGACCATATTCTGCATAGAAGCTCGTGAATGCATTTAAATAGAGCTTCACCTCCGTTCTTAAACAGTTCAGCGAGCAGACCATCGGCTCCCACGGCTTTGTTGTTCTTAAGCCGTGTTATTGCTGTCAAGACTTCATTATAGTCAAGCAGCGGAACTTCAATGCTGTCATCCATAATTGGGGTTTTCGGGCCATCATCGCCATTTAGAAGACTAGAGAAGTCTTCCCTCCATAGCGTCAGTGTATTCTGGATATCTGTCACTAGATTCCCGTTTTCATCCTTGCAGAACGAGGCCTTGGTTTTAGAGCCATCGGCCAGGCGTCTTATCTTTTCGAAAAACTTTCGGGCCTCATTCCTGTCACCATACATCTCAATCTTCTCACACACGCGCTTTTCTGCCTCTCTTTTTGTCCACCTGAAAAGACGTCACTCGTCCCTCCTCTTCTCTCTGTATCACTCTTTAGCAGCACGCGTTACAACCGACTGCAGGGTAGCTTTGTAGGCGAGGTTTTTCTCTACAGTGGCGTCGCGACACTCTTGGTCGTGCCACTGGTTCCGGCGGGGGCGGTGGTAGCCAATAACCTTTTCGGCAGCCGTATGCAGAGAGTAGGAGATGTGTGCCCACTGCGCGCATATATCGTCGATCGGCGGAGTGCTTTCTTGAAGCAGGAGTGAGAGTCGAGTGGCGAAGGCTTCGGCTGTCCGTTTTGTTTGCAGCTTGTCGACGTCTAGCTTTCTCTGTGTAGGATTGCGCGCATTCTTTGCAGCGCACAGACATGTACGGTTCTTAGCTGCGACAAGATAATGATCCAAGTCTATGTTAGCACCACAGATCGTGCGTACATCTAATACACTAAAAGAGTGCCGTCAATCAAAATGTGATCAAGTTGGTTGAGCGTTTTTTGGTCAGGGGATAACCAGGTGGCCTTATGAATATTGAGATGCTTGAATCTAGTGCTATTTATAGCCATGTTTCGTGCTGCGGCGAAGTCAATCAGTCTCATTCCGTTATCGGATGTGTTGTCGTGGAGGCTGAACTTTCCGACTGTTGGACGAAAGATTTTTTCCTTGCCCACCTTGGCGTTGAAGTCACCAAGCACAACGGATTTAGTCGTGACGGGGGCAGCGCTCGTAAGCGTCTTCAAGGCGCTCGTAGAAAGTATCTTTGATCTCATCGTGCTTGTCCTCTGCCGGAGCATGCGCACATAGTAGGCTTATATAAAAGAATTTAGCCTTGATGCGGATTATGGCAAGTCGTTCGTGATTCACAGGAGGGAATCGCAGGACGTGATGCCGTAATCTCTTGCCAACTAAAAATCTGCACCCAAACTCGTGCTTTTCCGCATGGCCGCCGTAGTAGATATCACAGGCTGCTTGCCGAGAGCAACCCTGTCCCTACCATCGCATTTCTTGGATTGCAGTGATATCAGCTTTGTATCTTTCCAAGATATCAATCAGTTGGATAGAGGCACCTTCCCAATTAAGAGTTTGGACATTCCAGGTGCATATCCGTAAATCATTATCAGTTTTTCGTTTGCGGTGGTCGTCATCAGATTTGGGGATTATTTTTCTTATATTTCTTTTATTATTTTTCATTGAAATGGTTTTTTTACGTGGTGGGCTTCAAACCCGACGCACAACCTATTTAAGGCTAGGAGACCCGCCGCTCAAATTAGCTGTCAAACTGACGGATGCTAGTTTGCCGTTGCCCAGGGGACACCACGTGGAGATTTGAGTCGACTTGGGACGATTCCGACATGGATAATGCTGGCCTCGCCAGGTTGAATCGGTCAGACACGTTGCCGTGTGAAGGTTCGCCCCCCCCTGTTCCCCCTGTTCCCACTGTTGTATTTGACTTATTCACTTACATAATTCTCTTAATACCTAAGAGTAGCTTCCTGATGTCCTACGTGTTACATCAGTACAGTCAAAGAGTCGAAGCACTGATGAGGGAATGGGGACGGTAATGCCATCCACACGGTCTAAGACGGTATTTCATGGATTTTGGAGTCGATTCCAGAGACACGAAGAAAGATGTTTGGCCACTACGGGACAACGCGTAGGTAGGACTTAGGAAAAGAGCTCTCAGCTACTATGGCTCAAAGCGTAGGCAGGTCTTAGGAGAAGAACTGTCAGCCACTATGTCACAACACGTAAGTAGGACTTAGGAAAAGAGCTATTAGGCACAATAGCTCAACTCGTTGGCAGGTCTTAGGAGAAGAAATGTCAGCCACTATGGCATAACGCCTAGGCAGGACTAAGAAAAAAAGCTGTCAGCCACTATGGCTCAATGCGTAGGTAGGAAAATAATTGTCGGCCACTACGGCACAGCACTTAGGACATTATTATTATAATTTACCAGCTTGACTGCCGCCACGAGAATGATTTTTAATCTCATGCTTGTTGTGTAAGTCACCCCAGCCGCACAGCGATTGTGTGGTTAATTTATGTATCACAGTGCAACCTAAATAAGTGCGCTTGCGTGTGTTAACTGTCAAAACCGGTTCATGCACCTACATTTCGAATGAAGCCTACCTAAATACGCAACGCACTAACGCAAGTTTGACAATGTGTTCGGTAGTGAAGTTGGCTGCAACAGAGAGAACAAAAAGAAAAACAAGAACAAAGGCAATGATTGTTGAAGCTACGCAGCGTTTTATTTGGATAGTGCTCATACTACCCCTCGTCAGAATAGTTCAGCCACTTTTTTGTATTTACTTGCACAAAGAAGCTTCAAAAAATTATTGAAAAAGGGTGAATTAAAAAAAAAAAACTCTTCTTCCACAACAACATTTGAGAGCGAAACTTAACAAGACTTTATTCAGAAAAGTTCAGCTACCTGAAAACTGAGTCATAATAGTTCGACCTACTCCATATACCATTGTGTAGTGTCCCATTTCTGACCTTTGACTGCTGCGGCAAGACGAGGTATTGTATTCACGAGTTACTGGTAATGCTTTGGAAAAAAAGCTCAGCAAATATCATTTTATTTTGTCCTTAAGTGTCCTATACTCCTTGCAGGATTGCATCTCAACTCCCTCTTAATTTTTAACCACAAGGACTCTACTGGAGATCTGTCTCGAATACAGAGAGATCAGGGAATAACGGGTTAATGGCTTTTCTTCACTTTGTTGTTTTCGCTGTATGACATAAGGCATCATCTCGCTGAAATTATTATTCACTTCCTGCAGTTTAAAGGGTACAAATGGGTCAAATGAGTGCCAGCTGTTTCGTTGCTTTGACGTGTTTTAATTTTCACCTTGGTTTAGTGTTGGCAACCGAGTGAAATTAAATACTTTATCTGTTGCATGTGTTAATAAGTGTAATTTAACTGTTTTAATTGAATTATTAATAAATTCCATTGTGGTTTATAAGTAGGAACTTAATTAATTAATTTTAGGGGGAAAACGAGGCCTACCGACTTTCGTCCTCACAAGCATTTGAACGCGTTGCTGACAAGTTGCGTTCGTAAAAATTATAGTAATAATTAAAGTTTACATAATATTGCAAAGTTTCTTTATTGCATATCATAATTTTGTGTGCAATTTGTCAACTCAAAAATTTGAATATTCCATTATCTAAAAGCAGCTTTTGTTATCTGTCATGGAAGTCTGACTCCTGGTACATAGTTGCCACACTTTGGAAAGTTATCTGGGGGCGAAACCATTTCGTTGGTATCACCCACTTGCACAATGAGTGCCATGCCAGTAGCCATGTGCCATTCATAGTGGCAGTGCATCAGCCAAAATCCTAACAAAGCGGACATAAAGAACAAAATAAATTAATATTTCTACATTCCACACACTTGGGCAAGAATTAATCGTACTAACCTGGATTGTTGGCGCGAAAACGGAAAATAATAAAACCACGACTGGGTATAGATACAGTGTCCTTGTAAGGTGGACATGATTCAAATGGACTGAGTGGCACACTTCGTTGACGTTCCATTGACTTCATCAAGGCCACAGTCATTGGGATACCGGCTGGATGTTGACCCATATTGGTAACCATCAAACGATGGCCATGAAAGTGGAATGGATGATGCAAGGTACCGGCAACTAAATAGACATGATGAAAAGGTGCGTTAATAGCAGAACTTTGGCTGAGCTGTGTCACATTGGCCACAACAGCAGTCGGATTCACTTACTTGGACTCCCATCAATGACCACCAGCTCAACGACGCTGTTCAAACGTGCTTGCAACCGATGTACACATTGACACACTTGTTTTCCTTGACATTTTACTGGCCAGTTGTGGTCATCGCAGTACTCAGACTCGACAATATCAAGTGGCTGCGTCAGTGGTGGGGAGGAAGGTAAGTTTGTGCTCATATTGTTGATATTCCACGAAAAGGTTAAATTTGACTGAATATCTGGTGTGTGTGAGAAGATGGAAATTTTTTGAAAATGAATACAAAAAAACCAAAAACCGTATTTCTGCCAACTTACTCATAAAATGATTGTATGTACCCGGTTGAAAAATCTCCCCATTCGGTACTAATTGACTGTTGAAAGTCAAATAGAACTTATGATCTGGAATTGCGTAACGTAGCTGATTGTCTTCTTCCTGCGCTTGTAGCTCTGACACGCAATGATATTGATCATCGTTAAAGCAAATTGCACTCGGATGGTTTATAACCTATTTGGAGCCAGGTGAAATCATTATATAAAATAAACGAAGTAAGATATAGCAGAAAACTTGCCTGGCCTTCGACATAAGTTTCATTGTATTTTGGCATCGTTGGCAATGGGCGCTGGACTTCAGTTTGTGTTGCAGTATCGGCATTGATATAGCGCAATAGCGCAACAACCTCTGTGGATCGTGTGCTACATGCATCCAAGCCACGTACTCGTATCCAAAAATCACCTTGTGTGTGATTCGCATTTAACACAAAATCATAGCGCTCGCCGGAATTGCAAATAAGTGTATCAAAGGTGCTAGGTTGCACACTGAACGAGTCCGATGCAATGATTGTCAAATTGTGCTGCTCGATCTGTGCAGGTATTTGGGAAAAAAAATTTTAATAAATTTTTTCAAAAATATATCATAGGAATAAAATATATTGTATAGTCTAAAATTAATAATTTGTTTACTCTAAATACAGAAATTATATAAATATTTTTAAAGAAAAAGATAAAAATACAGAGATAAAAATACAAAAAAAAAACGCATTATAATTTTGGATTTAAGATATATGTTAACACCATCGGTATGGAAAAAAAATATCTGCGAACATTTAGCTTTAAAATTAATTACAAAAGATATTTAGAATTTCATTCTAAGGTAATCTATACACAATATGATAGGAAAATATACGCAAAATTTCATATAGCATATTTAAAGACCTTTTTTAGGCTTGTGGCTGCCGTGGCGTAGTGGGTAGAGTGTGTGTCTCATACGCCAGAGAACCCAGGTTCGAATCCTCCATCTGACACAGAAAATGTTTTTAATTGAATTAATTTTTCTGTTCGGCCGTCACCTGTCTGCAGGCAATGGCAAACCTCAGAGAGTAAAAACTGCCATGAAAAGCTTCTTGAGAACATAAGCCGTTCGGAGTCCGCGTAAAACATTGTAGGTCTAGTTCTCGATCATTTGTGTTCAAACATTTCACAACACGCCCAACACAATTGATCATAAGAAGCTCGGTCAAAGTCCTTTCAAGGGCTGAAATGGCCATTTCGTTTTTTTTTTTTTTTTTTAGGCTTGCGCTTTTGTGGAACCCAAAAGTAATGTTTTTTTCTTATTTTATTTTATTCGAAACAGTTCAAAGGATAATATAGCTAAGCCTTTTACATTAAATCTCCCAAGCAAATCCATCAACCAATTGGAATAGCTAGATTCTTAAAAAAATCGGTTGGTTAAAAATAAGAAAAATGAATAAAATTATTTTATAACTTTTTGATATCTTGACGAAAGACAAAATATATAAACCTAAAAATAGAAAAAATGTATTAATTTTTTCATAACTTATTACCAAAAAAAAAAAAATTCTCCCATACTGCCTGCTTTCAAATTGACAGCAGCTAAAAACTGAAGTTTTATTCCTCAAATTTACTCATGTAAATGTAAATGTGAAGATGACGATAAGTGTTTGTTAAATTTGCTTGGAGTTTAAGCAATATTTATGCACAACTAGCTAAGCCCCCGTCCGCTTCGCCAGGCACTTTTTTAACAGGCTTACAAGCATATACAGGGTGTCCCGCAATTGAGTACAACTATTTACGGAGCTGAAAGGTTATGTTCAGCTGAGCAAGAAATCGTACGGGAAGGGGGGGTCTTTTATCACATCCTTAGGAGCTACAGGGTTAATTAATATTTTACGACTTTGATTCACGTTATTGTTTCTAGCAGAAAAACTAACTTACATAAATTACATATTTTGATAGCTCATTATAAAGGCAATGAAATCACCTTTTCAACGGTATATCAACAAACCCCACCGACTTAACCGTTACCGAACTGTGATCGTGTGAAGATGAAATCAATCGGTTGAAACTACCAAATTTCAACTTTGACTGCAAATTTCTCAGAATTTTGCGTAATAAATGAAATTTTTTTTCTAGATCAATTTTTTAACTTATTCAATTTTCTTTTCAATGACATCAAAAACATAAACATATCTTTAAAAATAAAAAAGTTGGCTGTACTAAAAACTATACTTATTAGAAAATAATTCTAAATAATGTAATTACAATTAGTTATGCAGTAGATAATATCATTGTTTTCTAATAAGTATAACTTTTTTAGTGCAGCCAACTTTTTTATTTTTTAAGATATGTTTATGTTTTTGGTGTCATTAAAAACAAAATTGAATAAATTACAAAATTGATTCTATTAAAAAATTTCATTTATTACGCGAAATTTTGAGAAATTTGCACTCAAAATTGAAATTTGATAGTTTCAATCGATTGATTTTATCTTCACACGAGCACAGCTCGGTAACGGTTAAGCTGGTGAGATTTGTTGATACGCTGTTAGAAAGGTGATTTTATTGCCTTTTTAATGAGCTATCAAAATAAGTTTTATGTAAGTTAGTTGTTCTGCTAGAAACAATAACGTGAATCAAAGTCGTGAAATAAAAAAAAAAAAATGAGTAGGCAACTCTATTAAAAAAAAAAAATATTGAATTTTTAAATTCTGACAACGGATGCGATTTCAGTGACCTATCTTTACCTTGTGTTCGCCAAAGCATCGAATTCGTAAAAATAAAAAAATTTAGCTGGCATCCCTATGGTAAGAGAACTATATCATTTTTAAATTCAAATATCGGGTTGATTCCAAACACAACTAATTTTTACTTAGTCCTCGCCAGCACAAAATTAGTATAAATGAATAAAATGTAGATATCAATCCTATAGTAAGACAATTCCATAGTTTCGAAATTGTGATAACGGATTCGGATTCAGTGACCTATTTTTACTCACAGCTCGCCCTAGCACCGAATTCGTAAAAGGAAAACATCCCGATATATATTGGTCAAGAATTGATGATCAAGTCTTGCATTTGTTGATGAGTGACACGGACAAAAAAATTTCAAAACCATTTGTAGTGTCCTCTGATGTTCCTTAGGGAAACATTTTGGGTGCATTACTTTTTTTTTTTTGTTTATAAATGACAACATTAAAAATAAATCATTTCTTGTGCCTTGACTTACTTTTCAATTTTGAATATTTTCTTAAATACCCAATTTTAAGACTACAAATTTAATAAGTGAGTGAAAATGTTAAGTTACAAAGAGTAACATAAAAATATTGCAACAACACAAAAACACACAGATATTGTATTTTAAATTAAATATTCGCAATAGCAAATTTTAATAGTAATGAAAAATTCTCACTGATAAAATGAGGGAAACTGTTAGCAATTCTTTTTGACTTATTTAAACTTAATAATACACGCAGAGAAAAAAAAAACGTTTATCGCCAATTTGCAGTAAACGAACTTCGTTTATCGTGCTTGAAAACGTTTTTTGCAAACTTTTCAACAGTTACGAGAAACGGAAAAAGTTGCGGAAAACGTGTTATTTAGTTGCAGGCAAAGAATTTCGTTTGTTGTAAGCGCGTGCAATTTTTTATTTGCGGCAAATAAAGATTTTGTTTGTTGCATATCTATTTCTATTTAATTTCTATTTCAATTCAATTCAATTCAATTTCTAATAAAACCAAACAAAAAAACGAAAAACAAATTTGTGTCAGCTGGGGACTCGAACCTAGTCTGTCTCGCATACAAATCAAGCACCTTAACCACTATGCCACGGCAACCACAAAAATTTGTTGGAAAGTTTTTGTTTTTGTCGGGCTCTGTTGAGCTTCTGTCAATGACAAATGTTTAACTTTTGTCATAAACGGAAAAAAATTGTGTAACTTTACTTCAATACAATTGAATTCCAAGCAACAGCACTAGGCGAATATTAGCCGACTGAAAATTAAATTGACGGTGGTGCAACACGTTAAGCAGAACGCGCAGTAAGCCAGACATCAACGAGTCCGAGTTCGAGTTCCAATGATTGAAGGTAAGATAAATATCAATTATTTCAAATCATATTGTATGTATGTGTTAGAAATGTATGTAAGAAATGTTTATAATAAAATAAAAATATAAATAATAAAATTCAACAAAAATGCTATTTTTAGTAAAGCGAATTGCGTTGCTATTTTTTTTTTATTTTTTCGATATTTATCGCTATTTTTTCGTAAGTTACAACTGGATATTCGCTTTTCAGTTGCGCTAAACGAAAAATTGCTCTGCGTGTACTCTACACCCAGTTATTATCAATTTAAAGAATATATCTTTGTGAAATTTTTTGAAGTTTTACAATTCTGATGACCTCACTTTTTATGGAATGTCAACGTATAGGATATCCTTAAACTTATAACGTTGTTTTGAGAATCAGATCTTTCGTAAAAGATCACAAGTCAATTGCAATATTTTTTGGAATTCTTTCAGATTTATCATTTATATGGGTTTAATTCAATTTTGCCCATCCTAAAAAAATATTATCGTATAAGAGCCAAACGCTTTTGCACTCCCTCCAACTAACTATCCCCTGTCTTCCGAATAAACACAATGCTTTTGCATTTATAGGGGGCATCCACTGAGTGTTGGTCTAGTCAAAAAAAAAAAAAAAAAAAATAGCTCTGTTTCTATGGGGTTCGAATAAGGTTTTGTTATTCTGATGGAATCTCTTTTTATGAGAAAAAGTGATCGTTTTTATCCAATTTAGTCCTAAATTACGAATAAGCAATAAAGTAGGGGAAAGTGGGGAATCGTAGAATACTTCCAAATTTCGGCAGTATGTCAAGATAGATAGTTCACGCAACAGTCAACGTCGTATCTTAGCGAATAACACGTACAATTTGCTCTGTACGATACTTGCCCGAAAAGAAGGTTCTGAAATTTTTTTCTGCGTTCACACAACTAATAAGGTAATAAGGTAATTATTATCGTTGAACCTTGGTCTTTCAACATACAAAACGAATTTTGCATGACATTTCAACAATCCACTCACACACCGCCATGTTGCAAGCCATAGCTTGTGAGGAATCATGAGTCAGGTACACATTCCCTATAGGAACAAACTAACTTGTTTTTAAAAACCACTAGTTAAAAAAACTAGTTTAAAATAAACCAGTATATGAACTAATTTGAGTTATATTATGGCGGCATCCACTTCAATTCTAAATAGTTTTTATTGCATTATATATGAAGTAATTGAAATACTACTTAAAAGCAAGTGATTAATAAACTACTAAGTTTATACGAATTATATTAAGGCGGCAACTTCTCTGATTTTGACATGTTTTAATTGCAAAATTTTTACTAGATAACAAGTTTATATATATTTAACCATGTTATTTCATCAAATATTATTAACTTTGGGCCATCAGTAATAGTTTTCAATTGGTTATTTTAAAGTAATTAAAAAAATAATTTAAATATAACTAATTTAACAAGTAGTTGAAAATATATGCGGTTTTTAAGTGATTTATATTAAAGTAGTTAACAAATTATTTAAATTTAACTAGTTTAACAAGTAGTTGAAAATATATGCAGACGAAAGTCAATTGACTTATTTAGCGGACATCACCATACAAAATATATTAGTTCGTTCTATGAAAAAAAGTCAGAATTTCAACTAGTTGTGGTTGACAAAAAACTGCTCTTTCAACTTCTTTTAAATTAGTTGATTTTTCTACAGGGTTGTTATGGTATATACATGATTTTTTTATGCAAAATGGAGGTTTATTAAATTTATCAGTTTTTTGTTAATTTTCAGCCAGACAAGATAAAATTATTGACTTTTCTCACGTGCCCAAATTGCGTATCTGATTGATCGTGCATAACCCTTTCTTTAATTTTCTCCATTTGAATTAATTAATTTGTCATTTCCAGTTATTTAATAAAGTTTTGCATCATAATTGTTTGGTTCTGACTTAATAAAGGTGGTTGCTCATGCTTCCCCATAATTTTTGAAAATCTCGAGAACATCGATTTTTTGCGATCAGTCAAAACTTGAAATAAAATCAATAACGATAGAAAACTGCAATGGTCAAAATTTACGTTTTTCCACGTAGAATAACATACTCTATTACAAATTGCAAATTTTCTGATATTTGTTAAAGATATCAAGCAAAATAAAAACTTGGTCCACAATTCCCCACTTTCCCCTATAAAACTTAAGAAAGAAAAGTTATTCTATATATGAGCTGCTCAGAGCACAAGTGGCGTAAGTCCATTTTTTAAGGAAATTGAATTGAGTACATAGAAGTGAAGAGGTATATGTAACCTATTTATGACTCCGAGTTAGAAACTCCTAGCTTATGTAATCTCTGAATAAAATGCAATACTTAGTTATTGTTCTTACAAATTACATAATTTTTTCAGAGGACAAGTGACGTAAGTCCATTCATTTTATATCTCCTTTAATAATGAAGATAATCACTAGGTGGAAGTTTTGTTGGACTTCTGGAACTAAATGCTATCATTTCTCATCAAAATATTCTTCAAATATCTCACATTAGATTCTACAGCGCAAATAAGAAATTCAAAAATATGTTCAATTTAGTATACAATTTTCTTTATTATTTTTTTATATTATTAAGTTAATTTTTTACAATATGAATAGCTCTCTTTCTTCTCTTGACATAGCTTGTAAGCAAAACTGAGTTCTTTATACTCGTACATAGAATTTCTAATAAGAATTTTTCTAAATATTCCATTTCCTGAAAACTACCAAAAGTGGACTTACGCCACTTGTGCTCTGAGCAGCTCATATCTTTTTTTTGTGAAATTTTTTTAGATTTTATCATTTTAATATGACGCTCAAGTACGGTAAGTTCAGATGATTAAAGTCCAACTTTACTCAGTTATGGTGTTTGCATACTGATGACTGACATAAAGTTTATATTTGCCTAAACTTATTATCTTAATGGGCGTAACACATATTTTACCTGTGGTTAATGTACCACTTTTAACAATATAGCGTTGTACAAAAACCAAGCAATTCTAAAATGAAAATATTCGAATCTTCTTGCTTACCTGAACCTGCATGGAGCAAGCATGGCTGACTGAGTTAATCAATCGGAAACGATAACGTTTACCAGGTCTAACATAATAGCGTGTTGGTGGTACAGAGGTGCGTACTTGCGTCGTCGGCTACATACAAGTAATAGAAACAAAATATAATCCAAATGAAGTGTGCCCTCCCCCCAAAAAAATTATCTTACCTCTAAATAGGATCCTCGTCCATTGATCAACAACGAGTTCGGAAAAATGGCACCCCGGGGAAGTCCTGGGTAAGCTTGCTCAGCATAGCTATGCATCCAGTCCGATATCAGAATAATATGATTCGATAAATCAAAGTCATAACTATTAGTACTGCTGTTAGAGGTAGGTGGTTCGCGTACTATTAAGGCGCCATATTGTCCATTAACCTTATGGTGACCTTTAAAATGATGATAGTCTTATAATGTATTCTCTATTTTCGTAGTTGGGTCGTAAATCCTTACCTGCATGAGAATGATAGAATTGAGTGCCAGGCTCTGTGGCACGAAAGTTATAGCGAAACGTTGTTCCAAACGGTATAGGACACTGCGTCACAAAAGGCACGCCATCCATATGCGGTGTTTCACGCATATATATGCCATGCCAGTGAATGGCGGCTGAGGTGCCACCCGCCTGATTGTGTACATCCACTACAATTTGATCGTCCTTGCAAACTTGAATGGCTGGACCTGGTATCTGCCGGTTGATGCTCATTACACCTTTCTCAACACCATCGCCGAGCACACACTGTGGATGCTCACAGTCAGCCAAAACACCACGTGCACAATTACCACAGGCCCTAAAAGAAAGAGAGAGAGAGAGAGAGAGAGAGAGGTGAAGATAGACAGCTCTATAAAGTAGCTTTTAGAGACTTCCTGTCAACGCTTAACTTACACGCCCATTGCTTGGTAGTGTTCCAGAAAAAATTCAAAATAACAAATACGTCGATTTCCAGCATCACAAACGCGGTTGCAAGCTGCACCGGGAAACTGCGAACTTAAAACTTCACTAGTCGCAGTCTCTTCAACTATTGTATCTACCGGTATATCTTCCGATATATCTTCCGGTACTAAATTGCCCAAAATTTGAGCGTGCAATTTGCTAGCAAAGAGTAGCGCAAATATGCAAAAATATTTTGGAGCCTTAGACATTTTCCCGAATTTACCTGTCAGTTCGATGTTCTTGTGCGGAATGCTTGAAATGTTAACAAATCCGTGACTAAAAATACCGTCAATTTATATCTAAAACATTTTTTATGACATAAACTACACTTATAATAATTTTTTTTTGTTTTTGTTTTTTGTTTTGTTTCCATAAACCTCATGAGGATGTTAAGAAGGTAAATATTGAATTTATTGTATTTATCTAGCAAGATTTATATAAACCAAGGTCATAAGCCTCGACACAATAAATTTTGACGCTGTCTTAAGATTATAAAAATGTACTTACTTTTTTATACAACTCTATTAAATTCTTTTATTTCCTTTCTTTTCGTCAAGTCCTCATATATCAATTGGTAAATTATTATTATTTGTTGCTTAGCGACTTAAATGCAGTTAAGTCTTTTTAGAAACCCTGTAAATCTTACTCTGTAAACACAGACATTAGAGTCATATTTGGCTCTCCGCATAATCGCCCGAACAAAAATCGTCAAAAAAAAAAATAGAAAAAAATTCAAAATCAACCCAATTTTTTTGCATGCGATTTCGAAAAATCACCTTCAAATTAAAAACACCCAAGAAACTGGGCGATTTTTTTTTTTTTTTTTTTGTAAAATTTCGTCTTTTGCGTTTGGATGATTTTTCGATTTTTTTTTGGTGAGCTTTCGTTTTTAATATTTGACAAAAAACGTTAAGCAGTTCTTAAAGATAACAGTATTTAAAATTCATCTTTTGTTTTTCTTGTTATTTCCCTGCACGAAATGTTTTTATATATTTTTAAGCATTAGATTATTAAAAACTATTGAATTGAAATGGCATTAAAAAAAAAAAAATTTAAAAAGGGCCTTAAAAATGCTCATTTCTTATTTCGTGTGGGAACACAATGCTAGAAATTATGCGAATATTCATTTTTTTGTTCATTCTTCGTTTCTGTTTTTTGGTAATTTTTCAAAAAAATTTTGGGCTTCTTTTTCGTTTTCTTGTGGGAAATTTCGTTTTTTCATTTTGTGGCAGGTATAGAAAAGTGCATAAATTTTTGATCAGCATCACCTCCTTAATCAAATTCCGTCTGTCTGGCCATCTGTCCGTCTGTCTGTCTCTCTGTCGACACGATTACAGGCGTAATTTTAAAGCTATTGCGATGAAATTCAAAATATAAGCTTCTTTTTCAAAAAACTAAGATTAAGTTCGGAAATAAGCCATATCGGATGAAAACCACGCCTGCCTCCCATACAAAGTGACTTTATTTTTACAGCAAAATCTCTTAAAAATTCACAAAATTAAAGAAATGCTTTCAAATTTTGCACGTAAGCTTTGATCTTCATATCAAATCATCATCCTGTCTATGAAATTAGAAAAAATCGGATGAAACCATGCCTACTTCCTATACAAAGTCTCTTTATGTAAACCGTAAATCTCTAAAAAAGCTGCTTTGATATTTAATAAATAAGACCATCACTTTTATATCTGACAAAATTGGATGAAAGCCACGCGTATCTCCCAAGCAAATTGGCTTTTTTTTAAACGTAAAATCTCTTAAAAATCCAAAAAAACTTGAAGAAATGTCTTGAAATTTTTCACATGAGCTTTGATATTTGAGTATAATATGAACCATCTCTATGATATTTGGCAAAATCGGATGAAAACCTCGCCTACCTCCCATACAAAGTGACGTCATCAATTCCATACCAAATTTTGCACACAATATGTTATGACATATTTGGACATAATATGTACATAATAGAATATATTATATTCTATATACACATATGGTGTAATGTGCAGTGTTTAGACTTGAAAAGTGGGTGTTTAACCGAACTTCTTCAACACCTAAATTTTGACTTCAAGGAAATTTTCCACAAATTATCCTTAGTAATTTGAGCAGTCTTAAGTTTATAAAATTGAGCGGCACTAGCCAGGGGGCGTGACACTTTATTTTTAAACTTGCTCTATCTACACAGTTTGTCCAATTCTAACCAAATTTCTTACATATATTCCTTAGCATAATAATAAGTTTTGAGCCTACAAAATTGGGTGTGATTGGACAAGGGGCGTGCCAATTCAACTCTAATCGAACTCCCTCTATACCATTTGTCCGACTCAAACCAAATTTTGCACACATATTATTTGGCACAAGGATCAGTCTGCAGTTTATAAACGTAGGCGGTACTAGACACCGTTTCTCCAATTTCAACCAAATTTCGCACATATATTCTTTGGTATAATGAGAAGTCTTAAGCCTACCTAATTGGGTGGGATTGGACAAGGAGCGTGTCAATTTAATTCTAATCGAACTCCTTCTACACAGTTTGTCCGACTGAAACCAAATTTTTCACAAATATTTTTTGGCACAAATATCAGTCCGTGGTTTATAAAAATAGGTGATACTAGACAGGAGGCGTGGCACTTAATTTTTAATCTATTTCCATCTACACCTGACTTTAATCAAATTTTCCACACATATTCTTTGGAATAATAAGCAGTGATTAGTCTAAAAAATTGGGCAGAATTAGACAGGGACATGCTACATTCATTTAAATCGGACTCTTTCTATTGCCTCTGTCAGACTTTTCGTAAAGTTTCCATAGGTTTTGGAATTACGAGCAGTCAATTGCATGTTAAAAGAACAAGAAAAAATTTGTTCATTGATTTTATGAACTAGTTCCTAAATATTATGAATTTTTCATAATAATTCACCAGAGAATAAATTCATAGTGTGGCGACCGTGGCGTAGTGAATGGAGTGTACGGCCCATACGTCAGAGAACCCTGGTTCAAATCCCACCTGGCGCAGAAAGTTTTTTCAATTGAGTTGCTTGGGCCACAAGGGGGAGAGTGGCCATTTTTTTCAATACCATTATAATCTACGAAAAAATGCTACCTTGCACGAATGTTACGATTAAAATTCTACCATATCAAACAACTTTCTGAAATTTAAGTGGATTCATTAAACTAGACTTGTTCCCAAAACTCAAGACTGTCAGATTATATCAAAGTTATATAAAAAACTTAAGTTAAAAGTTTAAGTTTTGTAAAAATATAAAATTTCTTCGATTTTGATCACCCTGTATTGTGCCATGACGTCTTATTAAATCGGATGGAATGAGACTACGATTTTTATTTTAGATAAAGTTGAATGGTTCTTAGCTGTAATATACTAAAAATATAACACATAAAAATTAATTTGATGATAAAAATAAAATGTCAAGATAAGTGTGTTCAAATATATACAAAAAAAAAAAAAAAACTGCTTGCGCGTGTTATTTAAGCCTGTATTTTAACTAGGGATTCGTATAATTTCCCTAGTATAGAAGACTAATCAGATGCTGAGAGATTTGTTGTGTTTAACGATGACACCTGCCGTGAAAGCTTAATTCAACATTGTTCCATAACAATTGGGACCGATACAAAGCGTCGGTCAGCGCCGCTCTATGTTGTGATGACACTTCGCAACCCTTGGTGAGGGTGGAGGCCTATCTAAAACCTCTTCCATACTACTAAGGGGTATGTCGCCCGGTTTGAGAGTGCAAACCACACCGAGCTAGATAGCTCTGCCCGCGATATGGGTGGTAAACCACAGCGAAAAACTTCCCGAAAGGCCAGCCCATTTCAGTCAGCCCAGTATATGCCAGCAGAAGCCAGACATACACCGGGGGCCGCTGACGGCCCGTGGTACCAGTTTTAAAGTCCTTGGTCAGACCTCGTAGCACTAGCCCCGGCTACTCCCAGTTTTAGCCCATCACAGCTCTGGACTGGTCGCCAATCAAAACAAAAGCTCACAAGAATGTGAGCCCCGCCCCATATTCACAAAAAGACATACACATTCTGGACCATAGCCCACACAATCAGATGCTGAGTAAAATCAAGACTTCGAAATGCATGAATAGTTTCAAATGAAGATGAAGAAGTCCTGCCAGCAGTCGCCTCCCCCCCCCCTCCTTTCCCCCGCCGTTTAAAATAAAGCGGTTGTAAGAAATGCAGTTTACAATAACAAAATTAAATTTTTTGCACAATTAAATTTTTAATTTAATTCCTGAAAAAAATGTATCCCAAAATTATCAATTTCCGTTTTAGTTACGACTACAAGCCAGAACATATAATAGTTATGTTAGAAAATGAATAGCTTTTATTTTCTTTTATGTTTGTAGTGTCCAACCGAAGGTTAAGACAGTGCATTAAAATATTACAAATTTGTGGACATTTGACTAAACGACTTCTATGGAGATAAGACAATTTTCTAAGGTTTTTGTATTATATATAAAATTTTATCTATAATATTGGGCGCTTCTTTTGGTCTAATCGCCGTATTTCTATGAATTTTAGAAGGTAAAATACATATTCGGCAAATCGAACTCTTTTAATTATTTTGCTCAAATCAAATTTTATAAAAACAACTTCTCTGACAATTCAAAAAATTTTAAAACGGCCATTACCCGAAATTTGGCAAAACAACCTGTCTCCAAATAGTCCAATATATTTTCAACAATTTCCTTTTGACAAAAGAGCTTCTTTTGAAACAAGTCTTTTTGTCAAAAGCAGAGCTTGCCACTTCCTTCACATTTCAATTTGGCTTGTTCAACGGCTTGTCTGAGCATAAGCGGCTAAGATAAGTAGAATGCGAGAGTGACGAGATACGGTCGAACTTCGGCCACATGCGATACTAGTAAAAATAATTTTGACAAGACCTGTGTGGTTTGTCTTATGTCTAAATATTTCTTATCTTTATACCCAACGCGTGCTGCGTAAGGGGTATATTTACTTTATCATTCCGTCTGTAACGCGAATAACATGGCGTTGCAGGTACAAAAAAAGTATATATATATTTTTGATCAGCATCACCACCTGACTTGATTTTCGTGTGTCCGTTTGTCTGTCTGTCTGTCGACATGATTACAGCCGTAATTTAAAAGTTATTGCGATGAAATTCAAAACATAAGTTTCTTTTTAAAAAAAAAAGAAGAACAAGTTTGAAAATAAGGCAAATCAGATGAAAGTCACGCCTACTTCCCATACAAATAGTCTTTATTTTAACGGTCAAATCTTTTAAAAATATACAAAAATTAAAGAAATGTCTTGGAATTTTGCACCTAAGCTGTGATTTTTAAAATAAATCCTGACTATGAAATGTGGAAAAATCTAATGAAAACCACGCCTACTCCTATACAAAGTGGCTTTATATTATTAACCGTAAAATCTCTTAAAAATCGGCTCAACTTAAAGAAATGTCTTTGAATTTTGCTATGATATTTAACATAAGCCATATCTATGATATTTGGCCAAATCGGATGGAAATCACGTTTGCCTCCCATACAAAGAGACGTCATCAAAATAGAAAAACTTTTGTTAGTATATAAAACTACATGACATCGTGCCTGTATGTATCCAAATTCCACTCACATCGTTCATCCAACCCATACATATATTCTTCGGAACAATGTGGAGTCTTTGGACTAGAAAAGTAGGTGTGGCATTTTTCTTTTATCCTACTTCTGTTACACCGTGTGTCTGACCTCAACTAAATCTTGCACACATTATCTTTGGTAATTTGGGCAGTTTTAAGTTTATAAAATTGGGCGCGCGGAACTAGACAGGGGGCGTGGCACATTATTTTTAAACTAGCCCTATCTACACCGCTTGTCCGACCAAATTTCGTACATATATTATTCATACATACATATCGTATGAGCAAAGCAGAAAAGGGATAGAGGAAAGTTTTTATTCTATAGCAAGAGAATATATTCAGGGAGGCGAAAAAGCATACTCATGCAGGGCTCTAATATATATGCATTCAATTACATATATTGTATATTGATTTCAATTCAAGAAAGCTTAAACATTTATTTTTTAAATTCGAAAAACATACATTTATATAGACAAAATGTTGACTTCAACATAATAGCAAATGTTGTTTTGTTTAATACTTGTAGTAAAAAAAAAAACAAGATTCTCACTTAGAAAAGTTATTGGAAAACTGCCCCAATTAAAAACCCTTTTAATAAACTTGACTTTAGATCTTTGACGAATGATTTTAAGAGAATTTTCCTTCAAAACTTTTAAGAAGATTTTTACTAAATACGCTTAAAAAATAAAACAATTTATTTAAAATAAAAGATTAAATAAAACATAAGTAGGTTAAGTTTAAAAAAACCAGAATTTCATCAAAAACTTTTTATTCAAGATCAGATAAGACTTCTTAAATACTTACGTGAACTGCGTTGCAACCTTAAGTAGCAAATTATATTTTTTTTTTTTTTTTTTGCTTTGCCCAACAATTATTAATTCTTTCATGCTATTGAACAAGAAATCGAAGAGAAAGTGAAAAGCGCTGCAATTGATGGTAGAGTAGAAAAAGAAAAATAAACTTTCTGCTGCTACCAACAAAACCAAGACAAAGTCTTAATCAGCAGCAAATCTAGAACTAATCAGTTGACCATTTGTTATAAGAGTGAGTTCGCAAAGGTGTGTGTGTGTGTGTGTGTGTGTGATAATTACAACAACTTGCTGCTGACCATTATAGCCAAAGATGGATGAACACACAAACATACGCCAAAGATTTGGCATTAAGTTGCTCGAAGTTGTGGCAACATAATTACAAGTTTAGCTGGCAATGCCAATAGAATAACAAATTCAAACAAACGCTGCTGGGTGGGAGTTGAGGGGAGACTCAACTTCAAGTTTGTAAGCATTGAAAGCATAAGAACTGCAACATTTTGCTCATTGCAATTGTATTTATTGTTTTGCACTTGTTCTTGTATTTCTTGTTGTAATTTTTTTTTTAACTTATTTAATTCCTTAAGCCAGGCGTTGGCTGAACAATACGCTTGCCACTGCGAACTTTTTTCTTGAAAAGATGCAGCATCAGCATCAGCAGCAGCAGCAGCAGTAGCAACGCCAGCAACTATAACAACAACCACAACAACAACAGGAACCTACTTTTAATTATGGATTTAAGCTTTTGTGAGCTTGGTTGAAGCTGCAGCTGTAGCTGTGGCTGAAACGCATGTAAGTGCAATTTTTTGCACATCTTATAAAATGCTTTATTTTGCTGGCAGCTTTTTATGCTTTTCTTGTTATTGTTGTTACCTCTAATTTTCTCTTACACTCATAATTTCGCCTTTAAGTGCAGATTTTAAGTTTTTATCTGTTTTAGCCCGTTTTAGTGTTTTAGCTCTTGTATAATTGTGCTTGTGAAGTTTTCAATTTTATACTAACTAGTTTTCAATTTGAAAAGGATGAAGTTTTCTTTTGCTGCGGCTTGCAGTTTATTTATTTTCTTATTTTATTTTTTTTTTTTTTTTTGACATAGTGTCTTATAGAAAAGTTTGATGTTCTTGTTATTGTTGTTGTTAGTGCCTGCGGCTGTTTCTGTTTAGTTTGGCAACGAGGCAAAATAAGTTGAGCATAATTTTAGGCGACAGTAAAGTGAGAAATTTGTAAAAAGTTTGGTAAGATAAAACCTATTGGTAAGCGGCATAGAAAAGTGACTGCATTAAGCGATACATTCAAAAGAAGTTTTTAAGAAAAAAAAAAAAAAAATACACAAACTTGATGTTAGTCGGACAGAAAAAGTTTTATGGAAAAATTTTAAACACAACTGTTTTAAAGAAAAAAGCTTCTAAATCCCTGCATTTTCTATGGGGGTATTTAATTTGGTGGGGGTCTTTAACAATGGGGCTTTGATATTAAAATCTATAGTAACAGCAAAAAATGAAAAACATGGATATGAGAATCTTTCAATAAAAAAATCGTTTACTTTTGTTGTTATTCTTGACTGTGCCCTTTTAAAAAAGTCAGAAGATATATCACCAGGTTTCATTAAATTAGTTTTTTGAATTAATAAATTTTTGATTTTTGCATATTTTTTGTTGAGAAATGGTCCAAATAAAGAATTTTTAATTGTCTTTTAAAAGTGTTTTTTTTTTAAATATTTTATTTTTAACTGAGAAATATGCTTCGAAAAATGACACATTAAAATTTCTGGCGATTTTATGAAGTCCGTATTTCGAAAACTATACTTACTATGTAGTACAGGTTTTTTTTTTGGGTATCAGATACTTTCTAAGCATTAAAAGCCGTAGTCGAAAGTGCTGTTTTAAAATACAAACTTCTTATTGCTTATTTATATAAATAATGATTGTGAACTTCATAAGCTAAGCTTAACTTTCCTTTCTCCCAACTGATTATGATAACTTTCTTCAAGTAAATTTACATCATTATCTCAATTTTTCTTAATAAAGTAAAGTATCAAGTTTTAATTGTAAAAGCCTTCTTTGCATTCTTTTTTTCATACTTTCTAGACTGTAGGGAGACTTTAGGGTGAGTATTTGAACCCTGAAAATCCTCGTAGCTATTAGAGCTCTGCATGAGTATGCTTTTTTGCCTATCCGAATATATTTGCTTGCTATAGAAAAAAATGTTTACTATATCGCTTTTCTACTGTGCTCATACCTGCTCTTACAATCTCTTTGTTTTATGCACAAATAAGAAATGACGAGAGTAAGAATACGTTGCTTTACTACACCAGCAGGTAGCGAATAAAGCAATAAAAAATAACACAAATATGACTTCGCAAACATCATCATCGCAAACATCTCTTGTTATCAGAGAGACTAATAATGTATTTTTTTTTTTTTCATTAATAAATACGTTTACACGCGTCTCTATCCAAAATCAAAATGACTTTGCATTAAAGAATAACAAAAAAGCTTATTATCACTTTATAAAAACAAAAATATTAACATTTATTCAGTTCACATGCCTGAATATTCGTTTAGTTTATTAAGTACTCACAGAAAAAAACTGAAACAACGCTTAGCTCGTAAGCTCAGTTCAGTGCAAGAGCTTATGTAAAGCTTATGGAACACAAATATATAGTTATTCTCTTGCGCAGATTTAACCTGTACTATATGGCCGGTTGTTTAAATTTATTCGCTTGCAGTGACTGCTACGCCAGAGAAGCAGAGTATATTCGCTTAATCGTGGTACAATGAAAAGAAAGTAGCATCGCAGCTGATTGTACTCTCTTTCTCAGCTACCATTATTGTCAAAATCAATACAAATAATTTTCTGTCACTTGGCAAACTGAGTTTAAGCAAGTCTCCACGTAATGTTTTTTTTTTTGACAGTTATGTTAGTCGGCTCTCTGCCGTCCGACTGCCTTTATTTATTCCACCATGCGCTTGATGAATATATGCATGCAGGGCTCTAGTAGCTACTGGTCTCTCTGCAAAAGAGAAGTTATGAAACTGTGGAAAATGTTACCAAAGTCCATCAAAACCGAATGTAAATGTGTGTTAAATGTGTTTTAAAATAGCAGTAACTAATTTTTTGCAATAAATTATGTTTTTTTTTTCGTAATTATTTCATTTTTTTTCTTTTGCCAAATTCTTTCCATTCATATTGCATTTTAGATTATTTTATAGTACATAAGTTATACCAACACCATTTTAAAATTTCGTAGTATTTGTATTATAAGGTCCTAAGCTCAAACTGTACATATATTATTTTCTCTAAAATGAAAGCTTAAATAAATAAAAATATAAGCATTTTGCACATCACAAAGTTTAAATTGTAATCACAAAAATGTTTTTATATATTTAAAAAATATTAATATAGCCTGCTATTACTTGAACCATCCAGCAATCTATCAATCATTATTTAAAAAATAGTTTTTTGTTTTTTATTTCATTTATTTACTGTGAGTTTTGTTTGCATTTATTTTTGCACACCATAACCTTAATCGATATGCATTTATTTCACAATTTTTTTTTTCGTTGCTTGCAGCTACGGTCTCTTGGGCGCTTCTGGCTGTGGTAAAACAACACTGCTGGCATGCATTGTTGGACGACGTCGCTTAAACTCTGGCGAAATCTGGGTGCTTGGTGGACGACCAGGCTCACGTGGCTCAGGCGTGCCAGGTCCACGAATTGGCTACATGCCGCAGGTAAGTTCAATAAACTAAGAAAATGAAATAAAATAAAAAAAAATGTTTTGCAATATTTGCCATACCATGACATAAATTTTCATCACTCTGCCTCACATTTTTCCCCATGTCTCATTCTTTTGTTGACTCAATTGCCTCACCTGCACAGGAAGTTGCTCTCTATGGCGAATTTACAATGCGTGAAACTTTAATCTACTTCGGCTTAATTGCCGGTATGGCTCGTTCCGACATCGATGATCGCACAGAATTTCTATTGAAACTTTTAAATTTACCCAATGGCTCGAAGTTTGTTAAGAATTTGAGCGGTGGTCAACAGAGACGCGTCAGCTTGGCCGTTGCTTTATTGCAGGAACCGGAATTGCTGATATTGGACGAACCGACTGTTGGTGTGGATCCAGTGCTGCGTCAAAGGTGAGTGCACAAGGCATAAATAGGTTTCAACTTGAAGTGTAGCTTAAAGCTTGAAGCCTTATTTTCAATGACATAAAAGAAAAAAAAAAAAGAAAGAGAATCTTCTAAGGGTACATTAAAGTTTTTTGCGCGAAAAAACACTGTTTTGGAATATTCTTTTGAGCGACTGTGTTATTTATATCATATATTTTTTTTTAATTATAATTATGCAATTCTTTTAGAAACTTTTGTGAAACTTTCATTTGTGAAACTTTGGATAAAAACTATTCATGAATAATATTCCTAAAATAAGCAGACGCTTAGTAAAATAAAAACTCTAAAACAGTGCTTTCGACAAAAATACTTAAGTGGGCCCTTAAGCCTCAAATACATAGAAAAAAAAAATACAAATCCGTAATTCATACTAGCTATTATAAATATTATAATATATATATATATTTATATAAATATATATAATAAATAAATATAAATATATATTTAAATATTACTATTATAAATTTATTAAATCAGAATAAGCTTAAATAAGCTCATACATATAAAAATTACTTTCTTGGAATAAAAAAAAAATCTCAAAAAGCTGCACATAAAGCTTACAGCTCTTTTAATGCATTTCGATATAAACAATTTTGTGTATTGATTTAAGAGAGAAAAATTACTAAAAGTCTTTCACATCTTACTTTGTGTAATAGAATATATCAGAGAACTGCACAAGCCTACTTGAAATTCAAGCTTTTTCAAGTACTCGAATTCAAGTATGTATCCAAACTTGAAAAAGCAAGCTTACAAAAATTCCAAACAGTTACAAGTCATATCCAAGCTTTCTCGTTGACTTGGCTTATTGAGTCTTACTATATCGGGTAAGAAAGTTGAAAAGCTTGAAACCATCGGCAAAAGCTTGTAAGCTCACAAGTATCCAATTAATTGAATTTAAAGCAAGTATCCGAAAAAATTCAATTACCTTGTTTAGGAAAATCTTAAGCGTATTAAGACTTTGAAGGGTTCTGTGGACTCCGTGGTTGACAGTTTTAGGGGGATAGCTGATTTTGAAATTGATGTAAAAATTTAAAATTCAAGATGGCGAATAGAGTTGCCAACTTGATTTTTTTTTTGTATTTTTGAGAATTCTTGTTATTTTGAAACTCTGACAACGGATTTGATTTTGAATCTAATGTCACAGTTTTAAAATTTAAGATGGAGGATAGGCTTGCCTCCTAAATTTTCACCATAGTATTGCCACCTAGTAAAATGTATTTTTAAGAGTTTTAAACATCATTTAACAGTGTTAAAGGGTCGCTGACTTCAAATCTGATGTCAGAATTTTAAAATTCAAGATGGTTAATAGCGTTGCCACCTAAAACGTTTTTATTTTCACGAGTTTGGTGTTGGACCTAACACTAAATAAAAATGTGTCGTTGAGTCCAAATCCGTAGCCAGAATTTCAAAATTGTGTAGTTTTTTTATAACAGTGTTGCCACCTTCCAAAATGGAATTTTAAGGGTTTTAAACATCAGTTAACAGTGTTAAGGGGTCGCTGACTTCGAATCTGATGTCATTATTGTAAAATTCAAAATGGTTAACTTGAAATCGATTTCAAGTAGGCTTGTGCAGTCTTCTGGAATATATCACCGCTTCAAAAAAACGAAAAAACTTCTAAAACAGTGTTTTTTTTTTGCCCCAAAAAGTTTAATGTGCCCTTTAAAGATTTTTTTTCGCATAAAAACAACTTTAGGAGAAGTTAAATATTTTAAAAAACGATAAATTGTTTTTTATTACAATTAAGCAAAAACATAACTTTCATACACTAACGTAAGAATAAAAAAATTTACTATTAATTTAACGTAGCTTGAATGAGTCTATTAACAAAAGGCTATGATCACAACTATTTCACATTTTATGAAAACTTTCATACAGTTAGCTAACATTATTATGTATCTCAATTTGATACATATCAATTCTGGAATAACAAGAGCTCCTCTTTCAACCCATCAAACTACGAGTACGTTGTTCAGCTTCTGGTTGAAAGCTGGCTACACATAAATTCCTATAAATTGGTTACTACTTAAGCTTAAGGCCATTGTTATTTCATGCCACTAATGCCAACAAATTTATTATCATCTTTTCTTTATGCTTTGGCCCTTGCAGCATCTGGGATCATCTTGTGGATATCACAAAAAATGGCAACACAACTGTAATAATTACAACACATTACATCGATGAATGTGCCCAGGCGCATGTGGTAAGTTTTTTAACTGTTATTAAAATAAAATAAAGAGTAATAAATAAAATGTTTATTATTGCTGTCCAAGAAAAAAAAACAAAAAAAAAAAAAAGAAAGCCAAAATACTATAATTTACAGCATGCAGCAAAATAACCGTAGCGAAAATAAATAAGGCTCACCAAATGACAAGCAGCTGTAGTGTTATAAGATGCAAAAGTTGAAGATGTAGTAGAAGAGGAAGTGGTGTGATATCAGCTTTTATGGTTGATTTATTGCTGAGCTAAGTCAATTTGGCTGCAGAAAGCATGGATTAATTGAAGAGTGGTCTAGGTTAGGCCAAAGAGACATTTACCATGTATTTATGCTTCATGGCAAAGTGATGAGCTAAAATAAAAATTTAATATATATACATATATGAATATTAATATGAATATGAATATGAATATGAATATGAATATGAATATGAATATGAATATGAATATGAATATGAATATGAATATGAATATGAATATGAATATGAATATGAATATGAATATGAATATGAATATGAATATGAATATGAATATGAATATGAATATGAATATGAATATGAATATGAATATGAATATGAATATGAATATGAATATGAATATGAATATGAATATGAATATGAATATGAATATGAATATGAATATGAATATGAATATGAATATGAATATGAATATGAATATGAATATGAATATGAATATGAATATGAATATGAATATGAATATGAATATGAATATGAATATGAATATGAATATGAATATGAATATGAATATGAATATGAATATGAATATGAATATGAATATGAATATGAATATGAATATGAATATGAATATGAATACGAATATGAATATGAATATGAATATGAATATGAATATGAATATGAATATGAATATGAATACGAATTTGAATATGAATATGAATATGAACGCTTGTTTATAAAGTTGATTTTTTTTTTTCTAAGAATTTGATTTCTGCCCCTTTTTCTCGAGCTGCTCTAAATCTTTTTCACGAAAATGCTCTTGCCAATTTTTTTTAGCTATTTGAAACTTTTTTAAATAGTTCTTGAAGACATGAAGGAATCAAAAACTTTTGTAATTGAACAAAAATACAAGACTTAAATCTAAATGAATTGGTTGAGTTTCTTTCTGGCAATTTTTTCACTAAAGCAACCCATCAGTTAAGATTTTGTCTGGCTTTTTTCAGTTCTCATGCTTTTCCACATGTCATCGCTGTCACCGTTTCGCAAAGTGTTTCCTTTGCAAATTGCGCAGCTCACTTGTCTTCTTCCTTGCAATACATTGCAATATATTCATACATTCATTCATTCATTCATTCTTTCATACGTCGACCCTATCACACGCATACACATAATCTATGCCACTGTCTCAATGTGTGCTACAATGTGAATCACATCTCTCTTCGCCTCTGGGTGAATATCGCCATTACTTGAATATAGCCGGATGGCAAATACCCTGCGGACACATATTTACTGCCCGACAATGACCTGTGACCGTGGACCGCACGATTTACGAGGCATTTTCCGCAAGACACATGGAAACATTTACTTCAGATTTATTTATGCTTTCAACGCGAGTGAAGGCTAAGCTGAAAAATATACACACAAAATCGTACGCACACACACTCACACACACTGACAGCTATAGAAGGAAATCCAGCTAGCAAATAAAAATTGATCCTTTCCTATGGCAAAAAAGAGAAAAAAAAGAAACTAGAAAAAGAAATCATAAAAAAAAGGAATAGCAAAAATAACAATATGACGTTGAACAAATGTACAAAAGTGTTCAAAGCTGAACAGCATCAGCTTGAGTTATGGCGGCAAAGTATATCAGCCAGTGTTTACTGATGGGTGGGCGCAAAAGCTGCCATGCTCTGATGAAGTAAGTGAGTGTTTGACACAACTTAATGGAAACAAACAAAAATCACGGTCAAGTTGAATGAAAATGGCGAAAAAAGGTTAGCCTAGGGGAAAAAATAGTTTTTTATAGTATTATAAATTATTGATATATGTTTGCAATAAGAAAAAGCAACATAACTCAGCAATTGACTTTTGAACAGAAATACTCAGGAAGGCACGAGAGAACATTTTTTAAATTCGTTGCCCTTGACTGTAAAATGTAATGAACTGTAATTGATTTTTTTTTTTCAAATAAATTACTTAAATTTGAGAAGCTTTCAATCAATGAGTCGAATATAGTGCAAGCCGAATACAGTTTGTCAGCGGGAATTCGTGCTTTAGTGTTCGTAAAAATTTCATAAATCTCTAAAACTGTGTGCATTTATCTTATTTTGTTATTTTAAAACAGTGGAAGGTATTATAATACAAGCAAGCAAAAAGCATGGTATACTGTCATTAGAAACACTTGCTGGCAGAAAAAATGGTTTGCCCGCGAGCGACAGAATGCCCATCGATGCTTTTAATAGCATAAGATTTTATTTTACAGAACAAAGCTTTTCATCAGCCTTAAAACATTCACAAAATGAGTTAGTTTAGAGTTTTGCTGCCTTTGCTGTTTGATAAATGGTTTAAAAATTTCATGAAAGGGCTCGCGGCTGCAAGCAAGGTTGAGGCGGCCTTTTGAACGATATTATGTTCCATCAGAAACCATGTCTCTACTTTATAATTCAATAAAAACAGATATTTAAACAAAACTACTGCATTAAAATAAAATCAAATGTCAGTGACTTTTGGTACACGCTTTATGGCTATAAAAACAAATTACTATAGCGGCTATTGTGTACTGGTTAGTGAGTCCGATTTTTCATCAGCCAGAGCAAGCAACATCTTACCATCCAACTTCTTCAGAACTTTTGTGAGTAATATTTGCATATGAAAGTATGGTAAAATTAACAAACAAACAAAGAATTCCACCACTATGACAACATACATAATAGCTGCATTTCCATGGCACTGGATGAGAGCAGATCTCAGTGGAACAGTTTTAGTTCCACTCCACTCGCGATGAAGTGTCAAAATACGAGTGCGAGCAGTAAGACGAAAACTCGTCGAAGAGTACTTCAGATTTGCCAACGATGTTCGTTTTGAAAATAATGCTTTAAACTTGGCAGCATTTTAAGATCAAAAATAGAGCCAGGAAAAGAGCTGGTTCTAGTTTTTGTCTTTGCATTGCGAATAAAAAAGAGCCACGCTCTAGAAACGACCATGGGAATGCAGCTAATGATAATTAAATATAAGTTTTTATAAAAAGTTTTTTATTTGTATTAAAAAATAATTAAAAATTTAAAAAATAATTAAAAATTTAAAAAATTGTGATCAATTTTATGCTTTGTACAGAAAAAAAACGTTACTTAGAGGTTTATTGTGATTAAAATTAACAAAATAAGCTAAAACTATATCAGCGAGCTTATCTGAAATAAAATCCACTGATGGCGTCATATCTCTGTACAGATTAAGCAATGTGAGACCGTTTAATCTAACTTGCAACATCATGCTTCTTAAATAAGTTTTGAGTCGGCAAAGTACTGAAAATATTCTTTCATTTTCACACGAAGTGACTGGAAGAGTTTTAACGAATGATTGGCAAATTAAATATATTACAGAATATTTCTTTAGTGCACAATTCTTGGGCTTCAAACACTGTCTTTTTTCTATCGTAAGTTTTATTACTTACTTTATACCAAACATTCAGTTTCATTTTTATATCATCAAAATATCCTTCCAAATCATCTTAATAAAATCCAATTAGTTTTTCAAAAGCTCCTAAAGCGCCATATCCAGCGGTTTTACAACGTCAGGCAAAAGTGTTTAAATGAATAGTGGAAATAGATGTTTTAAAAATGTAACTCTTAGGTTTGAGATAAATCAAACGCTTGTCAAAAAATTTTGACAGAGACAGAGCCAACTTTTGATTAGTGTCAAATAAATTTTCATTTTGTTGGATTTATGCTTAGAGTATAATAAATAAATTGTATACAATATTATATTGTGAAGTAACAATTTGTGGCGGCCATGGCGCAGTGGGTAGAGTGTGTGGTCCATAGGCCAGAGAACCCTGGTTCGAATCCTACTTGACACAGAAAGTTTTTTCAATTGAGTGTATTTTTCTGTTCGACCGTCACCTCTTTGCGAATAAACTGCCATGAAAAGCGTCTTGAGAACATAAGCCGTTCGGAGTCGGCATAGAACATGTAAGTTCAGTTCTCGATCATTTGTGTTCAAACATTTCACAACACACACAACACAAATCGATCATAAGAACATCGGTCAAAGTCCTATCAAGGGCTGAAATTACCATTTTCTTTTTTGTATAATTTTTCCGAAGTAACAAATTGATTATGTGGTAATTTAATAATAAAGTATTAGTACTTCAACCACAGCTCTGTCTAGGGAACTAAACGCCCTTTCACCGTAGTTGGTTATTTAATGGCTGGCGCCATTGTTTCCATAGCTTATGCACTTTTATTTTAAATACTCGTATATTGTAAAAAATTAACAAAAAACACAAATTTCACAAACTTTGTTTTGCTAATGGGTTTTGCTTAAAATTAACCATCACCTGTTTTTGACAGATCTAGGGACATTTTTGATGAGAGAGATACGCTACCATATAGAATGAGAATTCACGCTACCACAGTGTGCCTCACACAATGCTCAAATCGAAGAATTGTCAATAATACCCCAAGTGGTCAGAATAACAACTTAAAAAAATTTAAGCACATGTATTCTGAACGAATAAAATATGGATAGTTTAAAAGATTACGGTTCAACGGCAATAGATTTGACATTTATATTTTGGGTTTTCATTCTTTTGATAAAATCTTTTACTTTTTCGTGTGAGTCGCTTTAATTGTGTTCTATATCTCTTTTTGCTACAATAATTTTGGGGGAGGAGGGTTTAAACCCCAAATTTCCCCTTTGGTTGCGCTACTGGGTGCAATGCATAAACGTCCTCCTTGAAATCACTATGACGTGAGTTTAACTGTGGAAAGGGGCAAGTTTTTAAGTGAGTTATATAATTTGTAATCCAAAAATTTGATATATGGAATAAAGTATTCAATATAAAGATAACATAAGCTGTCCTTAATTGAAAAGCCGCTTTTCATTCTAAAACAATAACTATCCAATATAAAAATAGAATTTTTTAATTTTGATGTGAATAAATTATACAAGTTATTTCCATGAATCTGTATGATCTGTATCAATAATTTACTACACCGAGAAAAAGCTTTTGTTAAATTGAAAAAAAAACCTTGTATAATTTATAAGATGGCTTTGGCAGTTTTGAGCCTCCCAAGTACTTGATTAAAACGCCTAAGTTTTACATGTCGACTTGCCAATTTTTATTTGGGTGATAAATTAACCAAGTATTTGGAAATTTTTTATGCACTACTTTAAAAAAAAAAATTAATTTCAAATATATAACTTTTTTTTCGGGTTTTGGTTTTTTTATTTTCCTTTTTCTTTTTTAAGCTGCCGCCGCCTCTCGTTCTGTGATTTGCTTGACTGAAATAGACAACTCCAATTTTTCTTTTATCAACACCGTTTTTTTTCTTCGAAATTAATGTCTTCTCGGCTTTTCTTGCTGCCTTAAAATTATTACCTCGCATGCCGTTCTGATTCGAACCCACAACCAACCGATATCACTGTGTATGAAGTCACTACACTACGCATTGAGCCAAACTCCTTCGTTACGCGGAGTGATTTATTCAATATTAATTACAACTGAAGCTATGCTGCAGCATAACACAATAATCTATTAAAAGATTTTTGTTGTATGGCTATCAACAGAATGCTGCGACATTCTGCATCTGTTAATACAGCATCTGTTAACATAGCTGCAGTTATGTCAGCAAGTAGTAGCAAGGCTGCTTTGGGCAGTGGGTAGAGCGATGGACTGGCACCAAAAGTTCCAGGTTCGATTCCGCACGGCGGTTAAAGAAATTTTTTTTTCTTTTCTTTTTGTTGATAAAATTTAATAAAATGTAGTGGTGTGAATATTAACGTGTGTTTTTTAATTTATTTTATGTTATTTTTTAATTTAAAAGTGATTTTATTACAAAAAAAAAAAGTATTAAATTATCAAATCTATCCTTCTCTCGTGTGACGCAGCTGTGTTTTTTTTTTTTTTTGCAGAAAATAGCTCAAAACTATGCTTAAGCCATCTATGCTAGTTGTTTTTTTAATTTTGTATTTTTGGATTTTGGGCTTAGATGAATCAAATACTTTTTTTGGCAAGGTATCGGAGTATGTGCTTCCAAAGCAATGTATTAAACAATAAATTGCTTAGGTGAATAAGCATAAGATTATAATTCCCATACAATTCTCTTTACCCTAGCCGACTTAGGTGATTTACCTTTTGCTTTTTTTTTCTCGGTGTAGGTTCAGTTCTCTCTATCCTTAAGAAGCTCAGTCAAAGTTCTTTCAAGGGCTGAAATATAATTTAAAAGTGAAGTTGGAGTGTAAATTAAGATTCTAGCTGTTAAACATAATTTTTTACAGTTAATTATCTTCGAAATCTAAACTTGCTGAACTTGCTTTTTTTTAATTTTTTTTTTCAATCGACATATTTATTTTATTTTTGTACCTATTATTTTTTCCCCAACACCGTGCACAATCACAATTCCAAGAATTTATTTTATAAACTTCTATAATTACATTCTTATCAATACTTTTTCTCTCGTCCTATTTAACTTATGCTATATTAGAGATAGCTTATCACAATAAGTTATGTCTGATAAAACATTTTGGCCTGACTGCAGAGTCTTAAGAACTTCTTCTCATCATTCGCTGATATTAGCATAAAACATTAAGATTTCCGTGTGTATGTATTGTTGAATGTGTTTTGTTTTTACCATTGTGTGCTATGTTTCGTCATATTAGCAAAACAAAAAAAAAAATATATATATATAAAAATCTGTTTGTCATAAAATTTAATGACAAAGTCACTTAAAATTCCATAAAAGTAAAGCAAACGTTTGTATAGAATATACAGAATATAACGAAAAAGTCAACAAAAGCGGGGGTTTTTTTTTTTGTTCTTCTTCTTATCCAAAGAGTGGAGTGTGCAGGTGAATTCAATGACATCAAAACATGACTCATCAAAATAAATACTTTATATACGAGTGACTCTATTTTTTTTTTATGTTCATCTCTAAGCCACAAAAACAACGAAACGAAATTGTTTAAGACACGTTAGCATAACTTATTGATGTTCTTAACTACAATGGTGTTGTTCTTCTGTTGTTGGTATTGCTGATGCTTTTAGGATGTTTTAATGCATGTTGTTGTTTTTGTTGTTGTTTTTATTATCTGCAATAAATTGTTCACATATAGAATATATATTTGTTATAGCTTGTCGTTTCAACATTGATTTTGTTGAGTCAACAAAAAATAATTGTTAGCATAACAAATGATGATTTTTTTTTTTTGCTGTTGTTGTTATGGGTTGGTCACTTTTTATATTGGTCAAAAAAAAAAAAAGAAAAATAAAAACAATGACTCGCCTTAATTAATATTGAATCAATAAAGAATGTCGAGATGAGATGAGTTACTTGAACAGGATTAACAATTTATGTTTGTGCTAGGATGAAGAGAGAGCAAGCAGACGCCAGTTTTGGTGATAGTTAGAGAACTGTAGAACTTTCCAAATCCTGCTCATAAGTTCGATTGCTGCCTTTAGATGACCGAGTTCCATCTCGATTTCCTCTTCAATTTAGCTAATTGCTTATTTTACATGTTTTCGTTCTTTTTTAATTTAAATTCCTCTTGATTTTTCTTTTTTTTTCGTTTGTTGCATTCTTGCAAAACCAGGCAGTTAATGAATGCAAGACTAGCAAAGTTGAATGAAATCAAAAAGCGAAGCAGTTATAAAATATAAAAAGTCAGAGACAATCCATGAGATGGACGGAATACCAGAATGGTACAACAGCAGCAGACAAAAGGGCAAAAAGTAAGAGTTAGAGAGGCAGAGAAAGGCAGAGAAAATAAAAAGTAAAAAAGTATCCATCAAATAATGTTACGGTTCCTGATTTCATTTATTAGAGCAGAAAAATGTGCTTTTTTAAACAATTTTCCAAGTGGAACGAAAGCGGCGGGAATGGCGGGCAGACTGGCAGAAATCAGCCCATCAGTTTGTCAGTCAGTCAGCCAGGCACTTGGAAGTGACTTGATACTGCTGCCGTGTGTATGCCACAGAAGATAGCAAAGAGTGTTTGACAGATGGTGAAGGTGGGTCTTTAGTAGGAGCAGAAAAAATTTAATATAAACCCTGACTTTAGGTTGCTGTGAGTGGCATTAATAGCTTGTTGCTACTAGCTTACGTTTTGTATTTAATGTTTTTTTTTTTTTTTATTTATCATAATGAACTCTAGAAATATGTTAGCATTTCCGTTAAAAGTGATGGGAATAAAATTGTCTTAATGTGTCTGGTTAGCAACAGCAAAAAAAAAAGTCATATTGCATATTTTCGAGACGAAGAAAGACATGAAACTTAATAAGCTTCATTGAGTTCATTTTTAGCTTTGAATAGATAAGAAAAAAAAAAAAAATCGTTGGCTAATGCCAATAAAAGTGGCAAAAGTTTTCTAGCCAAATAATATAAACTAGTTAGAGGTTCGAAGCACATTTTCTGTACTCAAATCAATTAACTTAGTTTTCACACGCTTTGAGCTTTACTGCTGATACGTGACAATAAAAACAGGGTGTTTCTTAAGCACGCATTAAATATTGAAAGCTAATACAGTCGCTAAGTACCTGTTAATTCATGTGTGCCACGTTGCACCGCCCTTATTGATTTTTTTTTAAAAAATAAAAAAGTGTGCTATATTGTGTCTAATATGTGTTTTCCTGTAGCGCATTTAAAACAAAAAAATATTTTTATAGTATGTCTTTAATGAAGTGTTCTAATGTTAGAAAATTATGCTGTGATATGCACTCGAGTTGTGCTACATTGTGCCAAATATACTCTATAATGTACTGCATTTATAACAAAAAATTATTCTTTAAGTATGGCTTTTGTGCAGTGATTTGTAATTCGGAAATTGCGCTATCATATGACTTGGTTGTGCTGCGATATGCTCACTGTGTGCTGTCTTGTGCCTCATTAAAAAAACAAAATATTCTAAAGGCATGGTTTTTATGAAGTTTTCTAAAACCCGAAACTTGTGCTGTAATGTGCTCGAGTTGTGGTGCATTGTGCCCAATGTGTGCTATCATTTGTCTCACTTACAACATAAATCTATTCTTATAATATGGCTCAAATGAAATATTCTGATATAATAAACTTGTACAGTGATGTACTTGAACTGTGAACTCATTATGCTGCATTTATAACAAAAAATTTTTCTTATAGTATGGCTTTTATGAAATGCTTTGAATATCATTAGTTGTGCTGGCTTATGATTCAGTTGTGCTGCGTTCTGCTCGATATGTGCTGTCTTGTGCTGCATTTGAAAAAAAATATTCTCAATATATGACATTTATAAGTTTTCTGAAATTCAAAAATTGTGCTGTAATGTGCTCGATTTGTGCTACAATGTGCTGTAAAAAGAATTAAAAAATTCCATTTGCACGTATTCAGGAGATATGACTTTTATCAGTTCTGTAAAATCTGCAAATTGTGCTATGATGTGCTCGAGTTATGCTGCAATATGCTGTAGATAGAATTTAAAAAAAAAACATATTCACGAATTTAAAAGGCACATACTTTTTTTGACAAATATGATTTGAACAGTATACTACTAAGTTTTTTTCCTTATATACATCTTTTTGCCATAAAAACCAAGTTTTAGATAAATTTTAATAAATATAAAAGTCGAATACACATTTGTTTCCAATTCGTTTCCAATTCGTTTCCTATTATTTTCATGAATTCTGTAAAGCAACTACATTGAAGACTTGATTGAAGTATTACGACATACTACGCTTTTTAAATATTTTCATTTTGAGCCAGAAATAAAGTAAACAAAAGCATATTATTGCTCATTAAATTCGAAAATATATACATTTTGTAATTTATCTACGGCACATTGCAGCACAACTAATTCAAATCACAGCACAATTTCTGCATTTCTAAAAAAATATAATGGCGGAGCTAATTGCACATTAGTTTCTTTACGGTACATAACAGCGGAACTCTAGCGCATCAAAACTTCTGATTCAAAAATTCAAAAAAACACTTCAAAAATTGTTTTTTTTTTTTGCTGATGCGGCACATCATAGCACACATAGCAGCACATATTTTCTTTTATAATAAATAACAAACGGTGTAGTTAACTTTATCACAACATCATTTCTTCTAAATTCTACAAAAATCTTTTCCAAAAACGGCTTTAAAACAACTCTTAAAATTGTTCTGTTCACCAACAACACCCCCTGTATTTGCACATGACTGACAACAGCTGCAGCAGTAACAACAACAACTGTGCTCAACTGAACAGTCAATAATAATGTCTGGAAAACTTTTTGGCAAACACAAAACTAAGTCCTATTTAGTTGGCAACACTTCTTCAGTTTCTGCAGCAGTTGCAAAAAGTTGCCTTGACTTCTAGTCGAGCAATTGACCGACGTAATACAGGGCTACGGCTATTTAATTGATTTGACCTAGTCGAGTCCATGCCCTCAAAGTTATTCAATTAAATAATAATTTTAAAAAACACGCACATTTTTTATTTTGTTTTTTTTTTTATTTATCTTTTTTAAAAAAATTTACTTTCTTCTTATTCGCAGATTGGCTTGCTGCGCGGCGGCAAAATGCTTGCCGAGGAAAATCCCACTTTTCTACGCCAACAATATAACGCTGTCTCACTCGAAGATGTCTTCCTCAAGCTATCTGTTATGCAGAACATGGGCAAACGTCGTCGATCTTCGATAGCCCAGGAAATTGTTGAGCAGGTAGCAGTGCCGGCAATTACGAATCCGGCCCTGGATATGTCCGATGAACAAATGGCTGCTGAAATATCCGGCGAGTTTGGTGACAATATTTCGATGACATCGGCTGTACGTGATCCCATCACAACGTCAGCAGCGCCAGCACCACCACTGCCACCGGAACAGGAAATACCGACATCGTTTTGCTACAATTTGCATGTGATGAGCTCGAATCATATGCATGCGTTGATTTGGAAAAACTTCTTGTGGATGATGCGAAATGTTGGGTGAGTTTTATATATGAAATGCTGTCCCCACAATGACGTTGATGATGATGATGAAAATAATGATTTTGTTGTTGATGAATAGTAGTCATATTTTTGAAAGTTGCTCAGTTAAGGCAGGAAACCTCTACTCTTGAAATGCAGGAAATTAAAATGTGACTTACAGTAAGTTATTGTAGTGCTACTTTCATCGTTAAAGGTTAATATAAGAAATTTTCTAGATAAAGGAAGTCATCAACAGGATTAAGTAATTACTTTTAGTTGAGGTGTGGCATATGAGAAAATTATTCGTTTTAAAGTGATACGTTTTTTCTTTAATGACATTTTTTTTGTCACTATAATTTTCAAATATTTTCAGGAAATACTCGCCGAAAAATGTTGTGTTTAAAAAAGCCGTTCTAATAAATACACTCACTACTTTCCTCATACTATTTTGTTTTTCTTTTTTTTTTTGTTTTGACAACGAGTTCTTGAATAAAAAAGCATAAAAAAATCCATACAAAATGTGCTCAAAAACATTAAACATATAACATGTACATTAATGTGCTCCAAAAAAGTTAAAGTTGATTTTGTTTTATGTTAATTTATACCTCTTAATTTTTTCTTATGCTGTTAAAATACATCTGAATAAAGTTTGGTGTAGCTAGGACCACGGGAAACCGTGCCGACTTGCATTGATACATGCCATGCTAATTTTTTCAAAAAACCCAAAATTTCTTTTTCCTAAGTGTAAATTTTCAAAGAGCTGGCTCGCAGCTCGTTTTCTGTTTAATTTTTGTTTAAAATAAGCTATTAAAAAAAAATTGGGCGAAAGCTTTTACTTTTCGGAATAAAAAGCCTTTTGTTCTTGTTGTATGAAGAAAATAGAAAAAACTAAATTTGAAAAAATTTAAACGAACTCTTGTGAAAATATTTTCTGAAACTATACCTTATACAGATGCAAAAATTAATTTTAACTTGGTTGTAATGAATTTTTGTGCTAGAAGTTTAAATCCCCAAAAATCCAAAAATAAAAAAATTTATTAGCATAGTCTTGAATATCCTGCAAAAAAAAAAATAAAAAACGAAATTCGGAAAAAAAATGAGAACTGTTGAAAATGGACTTTTCTTTCAAAAAATTCCTTTTCTTTCATTTCGATTACAAAAAAAAAAAAAAAAAAAAAAGTCGGGAAACATATATTTCGCATTGGAGAAATTTTAATACCCACTCGGAAAGTACGCGAGCACCTCTCTTAGCCGAACTATCTTTTCTTGTTGCCTCAAGTATTAAAAAAAAGAGATGGAGATGAACACGGCAGCTGCAAAGCGATGTGTTGGAAATAAAATGCGAAAAATGCTAAAGTAAAAACAAAATAAAATTGGAAAAAATCTATCTTCATATCGACATCCATATCCTTCCTTCATTGCCAAAAGAAGGTACTCGGTTCTTTTGACTAATCACTTCATACGTGCTCGTAGATGTGGCGAAAGGATTTATACCCATTACGTAACTGCTCCATACAAAAAAAGAGTCTTAAAGTATGTGCCATGAAGCATTATTATGCTTCTAATGTTCTGTTGAACATTGTCATTCGTACATTTTCATGTTTGACGGTTTACTATTTACGAGTGTAAGTGCGAAATAATTAGTATGTTACGTTTCTTTTTAGGTGGAGAGGAGTTTGAAATGTGCTATGAAAAGTAATGCAGGGGCATTATCCCCCTGAATACAAAGAAACTGGTTACGTAGTTTATGCACAAGCCTTTATCTACATCCTATATATTAATACACAAGCATCAAATGTTGACGTACACTTTTTTAATATTTCTAATAAAAATAAGGGAATGAAACCTTTATTATTCGAAATGTACTATACCACAAATGTATCGAAAAATAAAAAAACTAAATATATTATGTGATTATTGCATTTCAAAATATGCGTTTGCATTCTCATGCTCGTGGCAAAAAACTGAAATTTGACAGAACTTCTCTCTCATCCGTGGCGGCCGTGGCGTATTGGGTAGAGTGTGTGACTCTTACGCCAGAGAACCCAGGTTCGAATCCTAAATCTGACACAGACAATTTTTTCAATTGAATTAATTTCTCTGTTCGGCCGTCACCTCTCTGCAGACAATAGCAAACCTCAGAGAGAAAAACCTGCCATGAAAAACTTCTTGAGAATATAAGCCATTCGGAGTCGGCATACAACTAGTAGATCCAGTTCTCGATCATTTGTGTTCGAACATTTCACAAAACGCACAATACAATTGATCATAAGAAGCCCGGTCAAAGTCCTTTCGTTTTTGTTTTCTCTCTCATCCAAAATATTCCAAGCAACCGAAAAATTATGGTCAAGGTCCGAAGCTGAAAACAATTTGTACAACTGGCAGAAAACATGTTTTGAATAGAGAACAGAAGAATGAATGCTGCCTTTAGCTTTGCCTTTGCTTTGTCTTAGGAATGATCGTACTGTCTTTTCAGTACCCATAATTGTCAAATTCAGCTAATTTTGCGAATGTTTACGAAAGAAAAACAGGTAAAAAAGAGAGCATTTGCAGATTGTCTTGAGCTGCCAACTTCGTTTTGACAATTATGTGTACTCACTTCCTCCCTTGCGACAACCTTATAATTCAACCAAGATATCGTGTATAAACCAATCAGAGAGAGAAAAAAGATGACGAAGTTCTAAAAGTTTGACAAACAAGTATCCTAAGTGAATCATGCGACAAACAAGAACATGTTTTCTGCCAGTTGTACAAATTGTTTTCGGCTTCGGACCTAGACCATAATTTTTCGGTTGCTTGGAATTTTTTGGATGAGAGAAAAAAAAAAACGAAAGGACTTTGACCGAGCTTCTTATGATCAATTGTGTTGTGTGTGATGTGAAATGTTTGCACACAAATGATCGAGAACTGGACCTACATGTTTTACGCCGACTCCGAAAGGCTTATGTTCTCAAGAAGCTTTTCATGGCAGTTTTTACTCTCTGAGGTTTGCCATTGTCTGCAGAGAGGTGACAGCCGAACAGAAAAATTAATTCAATTGAAAAAACTTTCTCTGTTGGATGGAGCAAACGAACCTGGGTTCTCTGGCGTAAGAGTCACACACTCTACCCACTACGCTACGGCCGCCACGGTCTTAAGAATACGTATACAAAATTTAAGAAAAAATATCAAATAGAAATAAAGTTATAACATATATTATATTCGTATGTCACGTGATATTCAAGAACACATCTGGTGTTATGCATCGTTTATTTCTGCTTTTGATTTTTCTGTTCGATCATTACGATGGAAGCTCGGGAGGACGGGAAGTTCAAGGAATTAAAGAAATGTTTTTTAACTCACTATATCTACACAAAGCTAAATATAGTTACTATATCGGGAACGAAGATGCGAAAACTTTCTCTAATCTCTCTGAAGCAAAGCCTTATGGGCCCGATTTAATTATTCATAAGCTTGAATGTATTCTCCATGTCGGGAAGATGATGTTTCGGCATCTTAAAGATGTTAAACAGAAATTGACTTAGTATAAAAAAATAGAAAATAAATGAAGGAAAGAAAAAAGAGCAAATTAAAGACGGGGTCAAAAAGGTAAAACAGCCCAGAAAGAAGAGAAAACTGCATGATTCAGTTCCACCACCTTCAATAACAACTACCGATTAAACTTATTCCATAATGAAAAAAATGTCAACTTACTACGGCTTGGCGATCCAAAGAAACCCCGATAATTTGGAAAACATGAAGAATGACATTTTACCACCACATTTCTGCTGACGCTTTTCCTCAACATACAAGATGTACTGCTGATTGGTGTCCATATTTAAAAGCGCAAGCCGAAATAAAGCCATACAGACATAAGCCAGCTCTCAACGAACAAGTCCAGGAATACGTGAAAGAAATTTATGAGAACTTGACAGAGGATGAACTCTTGCAGAGGTGTCTTGGAGGTAACACTCAAAATAATAATGAGTGTTATAACAAGACTCTCTGGGCTATTGTACCGAAGCATAACTTCGTCGGTAAGGATGTGGTTGAACTAGCAGCCCACGTATCCCTTAATATGTTCAACGAAGGACGAAAACCCATTCTTAAAATTATGGATGTTATGGGAATTTCCATAGGAAACTTTGATTATTTTAAGAATTTTTAGAAAAAAATAGAAAAAAAAATCTTTAATCGCGTTTTTCTCGAAACAAGGTTTTTCGAATAGGCTTCTGTAGTTCTACTTGATCGATTTCGATATATCTTAATTCATTGTGATCCTTATAGGCTCTGTTAAGCACTAGACCTATAAAAAGCTAAAAAACTTTTATATATTTTTTTTTATTGCTAAAAGTTTCGGCAAAAAAGGGGGTTTTTTGTAAATTTTTTTTTCAGCGCATGCCATTTTTTTTATTTTTATAAGCTTTTATTTAACTTGCTTCGTTCGTATGTATGTATGTATATATGTATGTATGTATGTCCACAAATCTTACAAACAATATTTCGACAGCTTGTGGGTCTCCGATTAAGCTGAAATTTAGCATACATGTGCAAACCCGGTGACAATGAACTATTAAGAAAAAAATGTTGCCACACTCCCTTTTACCGCCCACAAATCAATAAAAATGCTATATCTCGAAAACTACTATACCGATTCAGATGAAATTTTGGTAGTAAATTTGCTTCAAGTAGAAAATGGGGTTTAAGAAAACAAATTTCACCACAACCCCTTTCACCGCCCACAAATATATATATCTCCAAAACTACCGGGCTGTTTCAGCTAAAATGTTGGCAGTAAATGTCCTTCAAGTATTGCATGGGTTAGAAAAAAAGTGTTTCCACACCCTCTTTTACTGCCCACAAATCAATAAAAATGATATAACTCCAAAACTACTAGGCCGCTTCAGCTGAAAATTTGGCAGCACATTTACATCAAGTAGGAGATAGCGGTTTAAATTTGGCCACACCTCCTATTCCCGCCCACAAATCAATAAAAATGCTATATCACCAAAACTACTAGGCCGATTCAGCTGGAAATTTGGCAGCAAATGTCCATCAATTACAAGATGGGGTTTCAGCCCTAGGATATAAAATAAAATGTGGCAAACTCCGATAAAAGATACGCGTACCTATCTCCTATACAATGTGACATCATCTAAATTTTAAAAGTTTTTAAAACTCAACAAAAGTGAATATACTGCTTCAAATGTAGCATATCAGCCCTGAGTTATAATATACTCAAATACGGTCATGGGGGTACAAACTCCGTATTTTTTTAACTTCGATCCAGTCGGAGATTTCAAAATAAAAGATGTTCGTAATAAACCTTTAAGACTAAAAAGAAAAAAATAATAAATATATAAAAAAAAATTTACCAAAAGTAAGCTTTTATTTTAAACCAAAACGTGAACTAAAAAGAACAAAATAAATTTCAGTGACATTTGTTTTGTCAAAAAAAAATTTTTTTTTTATCTTTGTAGTTGTAGTTAATTTTCTGCAGGACGTTGAAGTTAGCGTATTTAAAAAATTGTTGCAATTGGCTTCTCGTCTCTAGCATTTACAAAGCGTCTGATAGTAAAAACTCAAAGAGCATTCTTGATTTAACGGTTGTAGTTGAGCACTCAACCTACGCAAATAAAAAATAAAAAAAAAAATATATAAAAACAAATTTTTTATAAAATAAGCTTTTATTTAAAACCAAAACGTGAACTAAAAAGAAAAAAATAAATTTCAGTGACATTTGTCATATAGTATGTATATAGTAGGTATATTCTAGATTCAGAAGAACCTCTCTCTTGGTTACCCATCATCATAAGAAAAGCGTACGTAAATAGGTAAGTTCTAGGGACGTATATAAATTTAGAAATTTTCAAAATGTAAAATACATTTAAATTTTAAAAGCGTAAGGCACTGATATTGTGCAGTAAACCTGTACAGTGGATCGCGGTTTATATACAGATAAGCCTACTAAAAGATTCAATTCCACTGATATTTTGTAGTAAACTTGTATATTTTACTTACTTACTTAGGTGGTCGTAACAACCCGTGCCCGGGTTTCAACCGACCTCATCAGCTTTCCCCAGGCGCCACTGCTTTGCGCGCGCCTTCTCCAATCGGATACACCAAGTGCGGTTAGGGCTTCCTCAGCCTGGTCCATCCATCGAAGGCATGGTCTCCCTCGTCGTCGTTGACCAGCGACCCTCGCCTCGAGCACCTTTTTCGCTGGAGCTTCGTCGTTCATACGATGGACATGACCCAGCCAGCGTAGTCGCTGCACAGTTATACGCCGAACTACATCAATGTCATCGTAGAGCTCATACAGCTCGTGGTTCATTCGGATGCGATAGTCATCGCCGACTCGAACAGGACCGAAGATTTTGCGAAGAACTTTTCTCTCGAATACCCCCAGAGCGGCTGCGTCAGTTTGCGAAACTACCCATGCCTCAGCGCCATAAAGCAGCACAGGTAGAACAAGCGTCTTGTAGAGTGTTAGTTTTGTCGATCGAGAGAGGGCTCTGGAACTTAGTTGCTTACTGAGCCCGTAGTAGCACCTATTAGCAATTATTGTTCTTCGCTTTATCTCCAGGTTGATTTCGTTTTTGGTATTAATGGCGGTGCCAAGGTAAACGAACTCCTTGACTACTTCAAAGTTATAGCTGCCGGATGAAACGTGGGAGTCTAAACGCCGAGCTCCCTTGTTTGTAGACAGCATATATTTTGTTTTGCCCTCATTTATCGTCAAACCCACTTTGGCTGATTCCTTTTCGAAAGCGGCGAAAGCAGCGGTAACATCTCTCTTGGTTCTGTCGACAATATCAATATCATCAGCGTACGCAAGGAGCTGGACGCCTTTGTAGAAAATGGTGCCATTACGATGCACACCGGCCTTTCGTACGATCCCCTCCATGATGATGTTAAAGAGATCGCAAGACAGTGGATCGCCTTGCCTGAAACCTCTTTCGGTATTGAAGGTTTCGGAGAGGTCATTTCCTACCTTGACGGAGCTGCGTGTGTTGCTCAACGTCATTCTGCAAAGTCTGATCAACTTAGCAGGTATACCGAACTCAGACATTGTTGCGTATAGGCAATCCCTTCTCGGGCTATCGAACGCAGCTTTAAAATCGACAAAGAGATGGTGTGTGTCAATTTGATTTTCGTGGGTTTTCTCCAGGATTTGTCGTAGCGTGAAAATCTGGTCTATGGTGGACTTACCAGGTCGAAAGCCACACTGATAAGGTCCAATCAGTGTTTTTGTAATTGGCTTTAATCTTTCACACAGTACGCTTGAGAGAACCTTATATGCGATGGAAATAAGACTGATACCTCTATAACTTGCGCAGATTGTTGGGTCTCCTTTCTTAAGTATAGGGCACAGTACGCTGAGGTTCCAATCATCGGGCATGCTTTCTTCTAGCCATATTTTGCTGATGAGCTGATGCATGCGCCTTATCAATTCATCGCCGCCGGTTTTAAACAATTCAGCTGACAGGCCGTCAACACCCGCTGCTTTGTTGTTTTTGAGTCGTTGGATAGCAACTCGAACCTCATCATGGCTAGGTGGTGGTACTTCCACTCCGTCATTGTTGATTGATTGGTAGCTCTGAACTGCGCTCTCCATGGGCGGCATTGGTGGAATCGTCGCCAGTAAGTAAGTTGGAGAAGTGCCGTCTCCACAATCTCAGCACACACTGCGTATCCGTATTCAGATCTCCATTTTCGTCTCTACAAGTGGACAATTTAATATATCAAATATAAAAAAAAATTTCTTCGCCTGCTGTGGGGATTCGAACCCGTCAATCTCAGACTGGAGTTCTATTCCCCATCCACTGAGCCAATCACCCTCGTTATGTAAAAGCATTGATTCAGTATTAACTGCAATTGAAGCTATGTTGCTGCACATCCAATAATATATTAATGTATTTGTGTGGTTTGGGTAGCTGCTAAGCCACTTGCTACAAGAATCATCAGTATTGCCACTTTTCCACAATTGTGTAAATCTACCACTTTTTTGGTTTCCACCACTATTTTAATTTTTTTAAAATCTATCACGTTTTAATATAAAAATTACTGCATTATAATTAAAATCTTAGATATTTTATTTCATATCATATTTAATTTATTATTGCATATAATATTTTATATATTAGTGCTGTTTTAAGAACATTATAAGAGAATTATTTGCAGTAAAACTAATTCAGCGTGAAAAAACTTGCTTTATGGTTTACTTCTTATGATTTGTTTTGCTGTAGGATTTCAGACGAATTTTTCCTTAAGAAGAAAAATATATTCCAACGTTTTTTAAAATTCATCACTCATTTTAGACTCAACCTACCACTATCTAAAGTTTGTAAGTGACAACACTGGTCATCATCCTCAATTTGGTAACGCCATCTGTTAACAACTGTTAACATAGCTGCAGTTATATATTTAATATTAAATTAACACAAAATCTCAACAAAGTTGCTTGGCTTGGTGGCAAGAGAGTAGGTATTGTAAGCAGTGGTTTGTGAGATGGATCCTCGCGAAGGGCGAGGTAGTAATTTTTTTTTTTATGTAAATGCGCTTGTGCTGTTGTTGGTACATGCTTTTATTTTAACAATGACTGTAACATGTAATAAAATAAATAAAATACAAAAAAATAATAATGAAATGCAATAAAATGTACTGGTGTGAATATTAAAGTGAGTTTTTTAAAGTTTTTTAATGAATTTAAGTTCTTTAAAAAAAACAATAAATAATCAAATCTACACACAGAAAAAATACCGTTTAGGCGTTTTGCCTAAAACGACTTGGTTAACTATTTTTGTATGAAGCCTAAGAATTTTGTGCAAATTTCATAAGTTTTTTGTCAACTTGGTCATGCCAACATTGTATTTAATGCCAAAAAGTAACAAATGGGCAAAAGCAAATTGGGGTTCTTACAATCTTTTCTCTCATTGCTGCTCTTTCTGTCATACGCGGTCATTATTTGCTTTCCTTTTCTTATCATTTGTACCAACGTGCATGTATTTCGCAGCAATTTATTCCTTACACTGACGAAGCAAGTAAAACATAAAGCTGAATAGTGTACCACAGCGGGAACCACGCAAGACTAGTGATGAGTTGATATGAAGTAACAATTAAGTTGATTATAAAATTGAAAATAAAAATCTGACAAAGGTGTTAAACAAAGCTGAAAAGATGAAAAAAACAAACAAATCCTAAGAGAACAACGCAAGCGCTTTTTGCAAAGAGCTTAGGAAATCTTCACTAGTAAAGGGTGATTTTTTAAGAGCTTGATAACTTTTTTTTTAAAAAAAACGCATAAAATTTGCAAAATCTCATCGGTTCTTTATTTGAAACGTTAGATTGGTCCATGACATTTACTTTTTGAAGATAATTTCATTTAAATGTTGACCGCGGCTGCGTCTTAGGTGGTCCATTCGGAAAGTCCAATTTTGGGCAACTTTTTCGAGCATTTCGGCCGGAATAGCCCGAATTTCTTCGGAAATGTTGTCTTCCAAAGCTGGAATAGTTGCTGGCTTATTTCTGTAGACTTTAGACTTGACGTAGCCCCACAAAAAATAGTCTAAAGGCGTCAAATCGCATGCTCTTGGTGGCCAACTTACCGGTCCATTTCTTGAGATTAATTGTTCTCCGAAGTTTTCCCTCAAAATGGCCAACTTTTTGTTGCCAAAAATGGAAGAACTGAACTTGGTTGACATGTGGTTTCAACAAGATGGCGCTACATGCCACACAGCTCGCGATTCTATGGCCATTTTGAGGGAAAACTTCGGAGAACAATTAATCTCAAGAAATGGACCGGTTAGTTGGCCACCAAGATCATGCGATTTGACGCCTTTAGACTATTTTTTGTGGGGCTACGTCAAGTCTAAAGTCTACAGAAATAAGCCAGCAACTATTCCAGCTTTGGAAGACAACATTTCCGAAGAAATTCGGGCTATTCCGGCCGAAATGCTCGAAAAAGTTGCTCAAAATTGGACTTTCCGAATGGACCACCTAAGACGCAGCCGCGGTCAACATTTAAATGAAATTATCTTCAAAAAGTAAATGTCATGGACCAATCTAACGTTTCAAATAAAGAACCGATGAGATTTTGCAAATTTTATGCGTTTTTTTTAAAAAAAAAGTTATCAAGCTCTTAAAAAATCACCCTTTAGTATAAGAATAACATACCCAAGTTTCTTTATTTTGCCTTAAATCTACAGCAACCCATTTTAGCAGAATGCTTTCAAAAGAACACACAAGTTCTAGCATAAATTTCCTAATGGCAAAATAATGCGATTGCCTAAATTCCCTTTGTTGTATTAAAAAAATTCTTAGATAACCTATTCTGGCCGAAGGTCTTAGGCAAATTATACCCGAAAATTTTATAATTTCAAATGTTTCCTCTGTGTGTATGAAACTGTGAAAAAGCTTCGCTTCTCTCGTGTGTCCAACGACGCACCTGTATTTTTTTATTTTTTAAAAGTTTTTCATATTTCTTTGTTTAGGTTTTTGTTTCTGTGGGTTACTACATAATCATTAATATTAATGCAAATGGGTGTTAAAAAAAAGTTTGTTAGTTTCAAAAGAACTTTGTCTTGAAAATTTATAATAATTTTCAAAATGATTACTTCGTTGAATTTTGCATTGCATGGTTATCAACAAGATATGAACACATCAAAAGAAAATTTTAAGCTTAGTGATTAGCTTTCTTTTTTTGTTTTGTTTTGAGTTACTATGTAGCTTACATGTTTCATAATTTGCGAAAGCATTTTTACCTATAGTCGACATAATTCTCTTTTTCTTTCAATTCAAATATTTTCCATATAAACACCCAACTACTACAAAAATTTCAAAGTTATGAGTGAGTTTCTATTGTGATATTTAAGCCATAGTAAGCCTGAGCTTTAAAATTTTGTTTTTGTTTTTTTTTTTTTGTTTAACAAATATATGCCACTTTCTCAGAATTCTTCTAACAGCCTATTTATGTTAGACTCTATTGTTAACAATGCCAAACAGAGCTTTGCATAACACAAAAATGTTTTTGCTCTACTACTACTTATTTCTAATATTACCCTTTTCAAATGTTATTTCCAGCATTATGCTGTTCATTGTCGGCTTACCAGTTGTACAGATTGTGCTGTTCTGTTACGCCATCGGACATGATCCAACCGGCTTAAGACTGGCTGTTGCAAATCATGAAATGTCTGAGGAAATGATTATGCAACAATTCTGTCCTGTCCAACTAGGCTGCAATCAAACAATGTTGAGCTGTCGTTACCTGGATATGTTGGTGAAAAACAAAAGCATGGTATTGGTAAGTATCTGAAGTAATCTGCAATCCTTAAAATACTGTCTATTGTCAAGATAAATTGAAATAATATGCCAAGAGTAGCAGGATGTTTTTGTGAAAATATGCTATTGATACAATTGAGTCTGTGTATCGAAGCTTAAATTGCATTTATTATCCTACGACCTAGAGTAGTAGCAGCAGCAGCAGCATTAGGAACTGTAACAACAAAACAATTTTAATAAAAACAAGTATTTTACCTTAATTTCTCAGTAAACTGCTCTACTACTGTCTTACAAATACAAAATTCTGCTTAATATCCTAGGCAATAGATTTTATTTTTGAAAGCCATAAAGGTTTTTTTATGTTTTTTTTTTCCTTTTTGTGTTTTACAGTGTAGCTCAATTTAAATTTGCCTAAATTAAATACGTAAACTTTATCTAAAGTTTGCAAATTGTTTGAAATACTTTAAATTGGCTAAATTTACTAAAACCGCAAAAAATTTTGAAAATGTTTGTGTTTTAGTGCAGAAAAGTTTGCAATTTTAAGCATATTCTTCTTTGTTGCTTGCTTTGTTTTTTTTTTTTTTTTTGCTGTCGACCAGTGGCTTCAGAAACTTTTTCATTTTTGTCAACCGTTTAAGGACTCTATGGAGAGCAGCTGACCCATAGAGCTCAACCTTCAAAACAATTACAAATCTTTTTTATCCGAAATATTCCACAGGATGTACAAGCAGCTGTATTAGAAACTAAGCAGCTGTGTTAGTGGAGTATAGTAAAAATAGATAAAAAAGAAAAAAAAAAAATATACAAAAATTAAACTGTTTTAAAATAACACAAGCGCCTAAAATTTACAAAATATCCTATTTGTAAGCATTTAAGGGTGGTGAGCAACCTTTTTTTTTCTGAATGTTTAAAAATAATACAAAATGCAAAAATAAGCAACCACAAAAAAGTTAACAAAGTTCCGTAAAGAAAACAATAAAAAAAAAAAATAGCAGCCAGACAACAATAAAAGCCTTATATGCGTAAAGGTGTCAACTCAACTCAACTTTGCCCAGTTGAAGACATTGTAAGCTCAACGACAAGTTAGCTTAAATACAGCTCAGCAACAAATGTGCTTAAACGAAATGAATTTTTTTTTTTTTCACTTTCATGTTCAGCAGAAAAGGGCTTAAAAAGTTTTTCCGAAATTAAGCACCGTTTAGGCTTAATGCTGAAACAAGTTCCGTAACTGATTTACGGAAACAACACCGCACAATTGAAAGCTTACAAGAGCTTTTAGTATTTTTAACTATACTTTTCTTAAGACAGCTTAAGCTAAATCCAACGGAAAAACGGAAGTGTTTGTGTTCAATTATTTTAAATTTCTTAAAATATTGGAAAACTTGTGTAAAAAGTTTTTTAAGACTTTTTTGTCTTATTTACATTTCATCAACTCATTTGAATTCCTTTGTATGCAAGTGATTTTTCTTTAAGATAAAAGAACTAAGAAAGTTTAACGACTTCGTAACTCCTTTTCTAAGTTACTTTTACGAAGAAAATACTAAACAATATTAATAAAGCCTGTATGATACTTAATTAAATTGATCATTGAAAATTATAACTAGAGCAGTTCAAATAGCACGAATGCATGGATTCAATTGGTGTGAGTGAGTACGAATATGGTACCAATTGGAGAAAAATTTGTACGACGGACTGTATTTTCTTTGCATTTCTTTTTACCGTTTCTTTCGATGCGTTCTTCGTTAAGTTTCGATCAAATATTTACTGTGTTGTTAATAAATAATTTGACATTTTTAGAGTAAACAAAACTATTTAATATAAAAGTATGTTGAATTAGAAGTGATGTGTGTAGCTAATATTAATTTATTCAATGCAGCTGCTCTTAAAAACGCCAGATATAAAAAAGTAACAACATTTATCCTTTTCTTACAAAATATGTCTGTCCTGCCCACGCGCCACTTGTTTTCAGATTTTATAATTGGACAAAATAAATTAAGTATCATACGGGCATAAGCAGTGAATGCAACCGTAGCTCACTAGTTGTTGTTGTTGGCAACATTTCTTTTTAAGGGGCGTTACTTAATTACTTAAATGAAGTGATGATTTTAGGAAATGTATTTTGTGCATAGTCGCACAGAGGTGCAAAAAGAGAGTTTTTTTGACATTTGGCGGTCAAAAATCTATAACTTCTAAGCGAATGAAAATTTTTGAAACAGTTTCCGGCATATGAAATTAAAAACTTAACCCTTTAATATCAGGTATCAAAATAGTTCCTGAAATTTCGTTTGCTATATTTTTTTTGGGTGGGAAGTTGATGTTTTGAAAATGTTTATATATGTTATGCCGTGCAACGCATTGTAGGCGTGATCCATATCCGACTAAAATCATTTTTTAAAATATTCTTTATTTTGTACAGGAGAAATCAGAAATTTGTAGTTTCAAGGCAATATCTCAAAAACTATGGCATTTATGGCTTTTACCATATAGATGACGCCACTTTGTATGGGAGATAGACTGGCAAAAATATAGCAATTTTTTTTTTGCAACTCAACGATAAAATGTGTACTTGCCTTTTGTATGAGAACTGGATATAATTTCTGCGATTCTCTCTTCTCTATTTTTTTTTTTAATCTGTTTCTTTTTAAATTTTCAAAACAAAAAAAATTTTTACGCATCGTGGGCTTATATTCAATAACGTCTATTTACAAAAAAAAAACAAGTTTTCAGGAGAGCGAAAAAACTATTTTATTCGCTAATTCGCAACAATTTTGATAAGCCGCTCTTCTACAATATTAACAAAAAGGGTTTTTAAAATGCCACAACTAAAAAGTTTCTTATATTTCGCGTTATTATTTATTTGAATGCTAAGCACATACGGCTTTATAGCAATTAATATGAGACAAAATAAATATGATACAATTAATTTATGTACAATTAAATTTTATAATAATGTAAAATTGTCAGGATTTCAGGTATATACAGTTGCAATCCGGTTAGCTTCTTAGTGGTAAATAGAATGAATTGATTAGAGCGGTGCTCCCATATGCCAGGCTAGACGGACGAGGTCGAGCTCATACATGTGCTAGGCAAGTCAGACGAGGTCTTGCTCTGGATAATCAAAATATATCCCCTATAGGAAAATCAACTAATTTAAAAGTAGTTGATAAAGTAGTTTTTTGCCAACCACAACTAGTTGAAATTCTGACTTTTTTCCATAGAACGAACTAACATATTTTATATGGTGATGTCCGCTAAATAAGTCAATTGACTTACGTCTGCATATATTTTCAACTACTTGTGAAATTAGTTATATTTAAATTATTTTTTTTAATTACTTTAAAATAGCCAATTGAAAACTATTACTGATGGCCTAAAGTTAATAATATTTGATGAAATATAATGGTTAAATATATATAAACTTGTAATCTAATAAAAATTTGCAATTAAAACATGTGAAAATCAGAGTAGTTGCCGCTTTAATATAATTCAAAGTAGTCCATATACTGGTTTATTTTAAATTAGTTTTTTAATTAATTGTTTTTAAAAACCAGTTACCAGTATACCGGCGTGTATATCTACCCTGCAGGAAAATCAACTAATTTAAAAGTAGTTGATAAAGTAGTTTTTTGCCAACCACAACTAGTTGAAATTCTGACTTTTTTCCATAGAACGAACTAACATATTTTATATGGTGATGTCCGCTAAATAAGTCAATTGACTGTCGTCTGCATATATTTTCAACTACTTGTTAAATTAGTTATATTTAAACTATTTTTTTAATTACTTTAATATAACTAAAAGATAATAAAATTTCTAAAGTTAATAATATTTGATGGAATAACATGGTTAAATATATATAAACTTGTAATCTAATAAAAATTTTCAATTAAAACATGCCAACATCAGAGTAGTTGCCGCCTTAATATAATTCAAAGTAGTTTATCAATCACTGGTTTTTAAGTAGTATTTCAATTACTTCATATATTGAAGAGGATGCCGCCTTAATATAATTCAAAGTAGTTCATATACTGGTTTATTTTAAACTAGTTTTTTAATTAGATGTTTTTAAAAACAAGTTAGTTTGTTCCTATAGGGTCTATATTAATATGGATTAGAGCATACCTCACACATGCAAAGCTAGTCGTTTGGCGTCAAACCGGCATATGCCAGGCGAGACGGACGGGGTCTCGCTCTGGGTAATCAAATTAAACTACACAGCTAGATTGTATCAGTTGTTACCAAACATCACAGGAAAATATAAGGTATCCTTGGAAGCATGATCCAGATTAGTGGCGATACTGTAGATAATCTAAAATATTAAATTTAATTGAGTAAACGGTTTCATTTAAAGAAATTGAATCTGAAACAAAATTAAAGTCCCCACAAGCGATCGTTTTGCAAGTAATCAGTTCTACAAAAGTTTAAAAGATCTTCTAGTTTGGAGAGGAATATTAAAGTAAATTTTGCTCAGTAAATATTGACTGTCTACATATCCATGTAAAAGTTTGAAAATCCAAGTAGCATTTAGCATAATTCTCCGATTATTTAAAGTAGGAAAATTTAAAAGTTGCAGACGATATTCATAAGGTGGTAGGTGATAGTTAAAATTGCAGTAAAGATGGCTTAAACAGAACAAAAGAAACTTTTTCTGAACTGATTCTATGTCGTCAATGTAACAACTATATTGAGGGCACCAAACAATTGAAGCATATTCTAAAATAGGTCGCACTAGAGAGGTGAATAAGGTTTTTTTTTATATAGAGATCATTAAACTCTTTTGCCCATCGTTTAATAAAACCTAAAGTACTATTTGCTCGATTTATAATTTTATTAATATGAATATGAAAGCGAAGTTTAGTATCCATAGTTACTCCAAGATCATGAAAGACATCTAAAGACTCTAATGTATGGACACAAATTTTATAAATACATGTGACAGGAGATTTTCGAGTGAAAATCATGTGCTTGCATTTCTTCATGTTAAGATTCATACGATTCACGTTGCACCAGCTATAAAGATGGTCTATGTCAGCTTGCAAGAGAACGGCATCACTAGCATTTTTGAAAGAAAGAAATAGTTTCACGTCGTCTGCGTATATTAAAATACTCGAATGCTTTATGGCAGATGGCAAATCATTTATAAACAGTAAAAAAAGAAGAGGCCCCAAGGGGGCTTCCTTGAGGTACACCAGAAGTGACAGGAAACTCATGAGATTTCACAAGTTTAAAAAGAACACGTTGTGTTCTATTGCATAAATAAGATTCAATCCATCTTACAAGTGTTGTGGGAAATCCAGCAAGAGATAGCTTTAAGACTAAGAGCTTATGATTAACAACATCAAAAGCTTTACTAAAATCTATGTATATAACATCAGTCTGTAAACCTTTTCCAAAATTCTCAATGGTTTTGGAAGTGAATTCAAGTAGGTTTGTAACCGTAGATTTTCCTGAAACGAATCCATGTTGGAGTGGAGACAATATAGATTTAACACTATGTGATAATTGTGAAGTAATGATTGCCTCGAAAAGCTTCGGCAAAGCGCTTAATTTTGCAATTCCACGATAGTTATCGATTAAAGACCTGTTACCAGACTTGTGCTACGGAATAATAAAAGACAACTTCCAGGCAACTGGAAAATAGCAAAATTTTAATGAAGAAGAAAAAAGCAAAGTGATTGGAGTTACTAATTCATCACAGCAATATTTTAGTAGGGTTGTCCATATTCGAAGCGCCCATTTCAAAAATCGATTGTAGTGCGGCTTGTGTGTGGTGGCGCGCCGTCTTGTTGAAACCAGTAGTGTCTGATACGCTTTCGACAAACGATTGGCATGAAAAAATTGTTTATCATATCGCAATAACGCTCCTGATTGACAGTAACTCTATGGCCATTATCATCTTCGAAAAAGAACAGCCCAATGAGCATTTTAGCACAAACGCCGCACCAAACAGTGACTTTTGCATCGTGAAGAGGTACCTCTTGAATCTCTTGTGGATTTTCAGTTTCATACAAACGATAAATTGTTTTCTTGGAAGGCGCACTTTTCACTTTATTTATTTTTTTGAAAGCACGTTGAGTTTTCACTATTGACTTCTTTTGTTGAATGTAAATTTCAACAATTTTAGAGCGTTCGCGTGGCGTGCACTGTTCCATTGTAAACATTTGCTTGGAATGACGCTTCAAACTGCAGAAAGTTACAGTGTTGCCAGATGGGCGCTTTGAATATTGACAACCCTGTGTACATGACGGTATATTGTCGGGACCACTTTTATATGACGTTTTAAGAGCTTTTAAATATGATAAAACCGTGTTAGTATCAATTATTGGGAGACAAATATCCCCAGATTGAACACTAAATGGATACCTTAGATTATCATAGGATGAAGATGAATAGGTCGCTTTGAAAAAGTCAGCGAAAAGATTACAAATGATATTCTCGCTATTTGATTCAACAGTTTTATATTTCATAAAAGAAGGATAGGAATCAATCTTGCGTTTTGTGTTGACAAAGTTCCAGAATGATTTAGCATCAGATTTTATGTTTAATTTTACATTTATTAAATAAATATCGTAAGATTGCTTGCATAATAGATGATACTTGTACTTAATAGAGCCAAAGATAAGAACCAAAATCTGTAATGCTATGAGTTTTTTGAAATTTTTTATAATGCATGGATTTTAAATTTCTTAATTTTCTCAGTTCTTCAGTAAACCATACAGGACCAGATGCTAAACTGGCTTTTCTCTATGGTACTGATGATAGAAAACAATCATTGAGAGTTCTTTTACAAGCAGAGACAGCCGAATCAAGGTTTTCTGGCGATGTTTGTGTATTAACGATATTTAGTACGGATGTCCAGTTAATATTAGATATATTTTTTTTTAACAAAACATAATTGGTTCTTTTAAAATTTAACTCAGCAGGAGGTTGAGCAATACGATTCTTTATAGATTGTTTTGGAAAATTAAGAGCAATTTCTAAAGTTGGATGGTATGGATTTTCAGGGAGCACGAGTGGGTCTGTCCTTGAAACTGAAATAATATTGCTGTCGTCATTTAAGCTGCTATGGCAGATTAACATAATTAAATTGAAAATGAAATTTTTCTGTATGATAAAATGTGCAGCTGGACACTTTTGTATTATATTAAAATAAGCTTTTTTCAAAAGAAATGTATGCTAAAAATCTTTTAAACTACGTTTAATTTAAGGACGTTGTTTTTTTTTTTTTGAAATTTTTGAATTTCATATGAAAATTTAGTACAAATATTTGAAGCAAGAAGCAAAATATTAATTAATTGAAGCATTTGAGTACATTTGTAGAACTTTTAATTCGCCTGGCTAAGATTATCGTAAAAGTAGTGATACTCCGATGGAAGTACAGCCTTTAGATCCTGTAAATGTTTTTTTATTTTGCTGGATTGGGATTCTACCGGCCTGCAAGAGCTTTGGTTATATGTGACCTGAATATTGCTTAATTCTGGTAGGCAGTTCAGTGTATTCATGATCTAAATCTGTTTAAAACTTAATGATACCACTTGGTAAATATAAAAGAGATTTAAGTTGGGATTCAGTCGGATCATTTTTTGCTCGACCAGGTCTAATACATGAAAATCTAAAAAGTTTAGTATCTTTATAGTTTTTAAAGAGAATCATAACTCAAATATTAGGCATCAAATGGCTTTTTAATAATTTTGTTGTTAATTTTGACTGTTTACAATACCTCACAATTTACATACCTCACAATTTTATGATGTAGATACACAGTTTTGCATTCGTAAAAAGTATCTTTGTAGATGGAAATATGATAAAATTCAGGATATATAGGACTAAAAGTGGGTTTTTTTTTTTTGTTTAAATTTTTTCTGTAGATGCAGCTGGGGTCAGGGATGAATTTGGCATAAGAAAAAAATTTTTCTTCAAAATGTAGATAGACATTATTGAATATACGGTCTCGATATAAAGGTCTTATTTTTGTATAGAATGTTTTATTAAATTGTTTTAACATTGTATTTATAAATTGATTTTTAATATCAATTTTCTTCAAAAAATTCATCAGTTGGTTGAACAATTAAATCTCTTGCTTCTTTACTTAAGCGACTATGTGCAATTTTCTTTGAATTTCTTAAACTACATATAAATGGATCAGATGATATAATAAGCATTCAAAATAGGTCCTCATTTGTGTTTGCCTTGAAAAATTTCGGGTGTTATATTCCCTATAGAGCCTTTAATCCTAATTTGTTTCTCTTGCGCTTCTTCTGATAGCTTTCCAATAGGTTGAAAAACCTTATGCAGTGTTGGAGACATGGCACGCTAAGGATATAATTTAATGTATAATTCTGCTGTTTCCTTTGCATACTACTGTTCATAATGCTCTGCTCGTATATGCCTGTAATAACCTGTAAGATGGTTCGCAACCTTGATATGAAGACCTCATCAATTTCAGTGATTTTTGATGTAGTGTGGGGGATCAGCAAAAAATCTCTTGGCTGTGTTTCCATCGTTGCTGCTGCCAGTTCCAAGCTTAGGGGTGTCAACAATGAGTCCCACTTTGCGGCACTCACCTTGAATATGTTTTGTTTTTTCTTCCCGCATAGTTTTACATGCAGAGTTTTTAATTGTGTCCTTTCCACCAAAATCCAAGCCATACGAGACTTTAAAAATGTGCTTCATAAAGCGAATTTTGGCATGCAGCGGTGAGAGACCAAATGTATATTCCAGTTTTTGGCACTCTACAGTTGAAGGTTCGCTCAATTTGCTTCCATAAGCGCCGCAAATAATGCACGATCGAGTGTATTTCGTGTTAGTTAATACCTGCGTTACCTTACCATCGACCATTGTGAGAAACAATTTATGCTGAATGGTGATATTTGCCCCCTTCAAAATGAAGACAGAATCTTCCAAAGTGTCTATTTGCGTATTAATAGCCACTACTTCTTCCTTAATGATTTCCGCAGTTTCCTTGTGAAAGGCAAATTTCACTGGTCTGCAGTATTTTGTAGATGAAGGACTCGGATTTTTCCATATATTCGCAGTCTGCCTGTTCGTACTTGCTGCTTTGAAAGTTGATGGTTCTTTATAAGCTTCTTCAGTAGTAGTGCAGTAATGCAACCATAGACATATGCGCGTTACTTACGCCTACTTCAAGAGTTTGCTTGTATTCTTTTTGTGCCGATGAGCCATCGCCATCCCATTTAGAGATCAGCTGTAAATTTTCACTGCAGAAACCTCTTCTGGCATAGTTTGCAGTATTCGCTCAGCAGTATGGTCTAACAAAGATTGCAATTTAACCTCAGCTGATGTTTCTGTTATATTTACTTCTTCCATTTGAGGCATGCTGCGGTCTTTCGCAGCTACTATGCTTCACTAATTTGGGTAACAGTGTACACCGATGGCCATTGTGGAACTTTTCAGCTCTGCATATTGCTTTTTTGTCATTTTAGTATTTTTGAAGGGTGCCAATGCTGAATCAGGAGATAGGCACTTGGTGGCGTGATTTATACGTTAAAAAAAAAATTAACAGGTAAAGCAAATATTTTTCATACCACTACAAATTTAGTGGCATTTTTTCTTCCATTACTATTACATATTAATGTTATTTACTTACTTACTTAGGTGGCCGTAACAACCCGTGTTCGGGTTTCGGCCGACCTCATCAGCTCTCGCCAGGTGCCTCTGCTTTGCGGGTGCCTTCTCCAATCGGATACACCAAGTGCGGTTAGGGCTTCCTCGGCCTGCTCCACCTATCGGAGGCCACCCATCCCTCGTCTTCGTTGACCAGCGACCCTCGCCTCTAGCACCTTTTTCGCTAGAGCTTCGTCTTCCATACGATGGACATGACCCAGCCAGCGTAGTCGCAGCACAGTTATACGCCGAACTACGTCAATGTCTTCGTAGAGCTCATACAGCTCGTGGTTCACTCTGATACGATAGTCATCGCCGACACGAACAGGACCGAAGATTTTGCGTAGAACTTTTCTCTTAAACACCCCCAGAGCGGCTGCGTCAGTTTGCGAAGCTACCCACGCCTTAGCGCCATAAAACAGCACAGGTAGAACGAGCGTCTTGTAGAGTGTTAGTTTTGTCGATAGAGAGAGGGCTCTGGAACTTAGTTGCTTACTGAGTCCGTAGGAGCACCTATTAGAAATTATTGTTTTTCGCTTTATCCACATATTAATGGTAATGCAATTTTAATTTGAATTACCACTAGGTGGATGGATAGTAGTAATGGAAATTTAATGGTAATGGAAAATGCCCATGTATGATACCAAAGAAGATATGTGCAAAATTTGGTTGAAGTCGGAAAAACTGTGGAGGAGCTGTTGGGGTACATACAGACATGATTATATTCAGATGGGCGGGAAAACTAGGCGCGGAAACATTTATATATATAGTGACCGTCACTTCGTCACATAACACCTACACACCATGTATAACTATAACTAATTTCTTAAAAGTGGACGTAGTGCAATAAAAATGTCTAAATATATGTCTGGTTTAGCTGCATAAGCTAAAAAATTAAGAAGTTATAGGCAATTTTCTGGAGCGTGCTTTTTATTTTCTAATTTTTTTTTTCAACCATGAAACTATTTTTTGCTATAAAATAATTTTGCATACTCATTTTTATTGATGTGGTATAATTTGTTGGGGAACTATAACAGATTACCGATTTCGGTTATGTAGGAGGTAGGCGTATTAGTAGGCCGATTTGGTTAATTTTTACACCAACTATTTCTTGCTATAAAACTTATTGATCTGGGATAATGAGCTAAATTTTATTGATGAGGAATAATTTATTTTGGTTAAATATACCAGAATACCCAATGCTGGCAATGGTTATATGGAAGGTAGGCGTATTAGTCGGCTGATTTGGTTTATCTATACACCACTTATTTCTTTCTATAAAATAATTATGCAAACCGAATTTGATCCACCTGGGATAAGTTTTTGGGGAAATATACCAGATTACCGATTTCGGATATACAGGCGGGGACCGTGTTTGTCAACGGATTTAGTTAATTTTCACACCAATTATTAATTGTGACAAGAAAACAATGTCTGGAGACTTTAACTGTTCTACGATAATTTTTTGGGGAAATATACCACATTACCGATTTTGGTTATATGGGAGGTGGTCTTTTCATTCTCTGATTTCAACGAAATTTTGTGAGAATAGTATTATTTTGACAGAAGTCTTAATTCTATTTTATTGTCCGGCACTGTATTTTATTCATACAAATATTTTTGGAATTTATCGTAGTTTACTTTTTTAGAATCGATTTTATATAGCGAGTGAAATCAAGTGTTGAGTAAAATCAAGCTTCAGCCGCGCGTCGCATCTGGCACGCATACTTCTTTTTTTTTCATACTTTGACAGAATCTTCTGTAGACTCTATACTCACAAAAAATTTATTAATTGAACCTAGGAAATTGTCAATATGAAAAACGTTGTTTGTATTGACAAATTCTAGGTTAAGTTGAAACATTTTTTGTCAGTATAGAATCAACAAAAGCTTTTGTCAAACTTTCTTTTTTTGAGAGTATAAATTTTTAAAAGCTTTATAAGCTCGTTATTATACAAAAAAAAATATTTAAAAAATTAAATTATTCTTAATTTTTTTGCATTTGACAACTATAGTCAGCAACGCCTCTGTCCGAACTCATCTGCTTACATGCATGGCAATTATTCACAATACCCTGAAGTAAACAATTTGCACTCACCAATGTTTTTTTTTTTTTTATTTTGCTTAACGTTATTTAACGTTTTCCTTTAGGTTTTTATCTACTTTATGTGAATCTCCCCCTTTTCTTAATGGTAACACTTTCTTCACGCCTGTCACCCCAAAAATTATTCACCCTTTCTGTAACAATGCTTTGTAGAATTATTGCAACAAATGAAAAGCATTAAAAACGCCCAGCAAAGGCGGCCTACTTCTTGTTTTTGCTATAATGCCAGTAAGCAGTACAAGAAGAAAAAAAAATCCTACAGCTTAAAATTACAATTACAAATACAAAATACAAATACAAACGACTAACAAATGCAAAAAGTAAGCAACATTCATTGTTGGCACAAAATTTATTTGCACAAAGTATATAAATATTGTTTAAGGACACATATTATTGTTGTTGTTGCAATGCTGTTGCTGCTGGTGCTATTGCCACTGGTGTTGTTGCTACTTCTACTAGTGTTGTTGCTGCTACTGCTAGTGACCATTAGGCGTTGCTTTGAAGTAGAGAGTTAATTTTTCATTGCCTACTTTGAGGCGCTTTGTTAAGCACAACTTGCAGCATAGTAAATAAATAAAAAATTAATGCTTCTTTTGACAGAAATACACAGCCACGGATGAGGATGCCTACGAGGAGGTACGTCGCGGCAAAGCCTGGGGCGCTCTTGTCTTTAATGACAACTACACAGATGCTTTAGTAGAACGTACCGAAAGTGGGCGCTATGCAGAGGACTCAACGGTGGAGGCAGCTGATCTTAATGTGCGGCTTGATATGTCAAGTAAGAGTCGTTTAGTTTTCAAATAAGACTGATTTTCTTATTGTAAATATTTCTTGCAGATCAACAAATCTCCACGCTGCTCTATCGCGATCTTCAGTACACCTTCTTCAGCTTTGTCGAAAATATACTCGACGATTGTAATGTAAATCCACGCCTGGGACGCGTACCATTCGACTGGAACGAGCCAATCTATGGTTTTCAAAACCCAAACTTCACCGACTTTGCAGCACCTGGCGTTATACTGACCATTATATTTTTTCTCTCCGTTGCCATCACTTCCGGTGCCATGCTGATCGATCGCAATGAAGGCATGTTAGAGCGCGTCCTGGTTGCTGGCATAACAGGACCAGAAATATTGCTCTCCCAGGTGGTCACACAATTCATAGTCATGCTGAGTCAAACCACATTTGTGCTGCTTGTGAGTTTTTATTTCTTTGAGCTAACCATTGTTGGCAACATCTGGTTAGTGGTGGCTCTTTGTGTGCTGAATGGGCTGTGTGGCATGTCTTTCGGTTTTGTAATTGCCTGTGCAGTGGATACAGAACGTACAGCAACATATGTGGCAATGGGCTCATTTTTGCCCATTGTCATGTTATGCGGCATCATTTGGCCCATTGAGGGCATGTATCCCATGTTGCAGTTCATAACGATATTCTTGCCACTGACCAAGCCCACCGAATCGTTGCGTTCTATACTGCAACGTGGTTGGGGCATCACCAATCCTTCAGTCTATTATGGATTTATTTCGATATCAACGTGGGTGCTGGTATTTCTAGTGCTCACCATATTGCTGTTGAAATTCAAAAAGGGCTAAGCTGAGAGCTGCGGCTTTGTTTCATCATCATTCTTTAGAATTAGAATTTTCTATAGGATTTCCTAAGGTAGGGGTAGAATTTTGTAGGTAGCATTTTAGTAGCTTTTGTTTGAATGAAAAGCTTAACTATTTGCTAGGTTAAGGTGTTAATATTGTAAATGTGTTAGTTTTGTAGCAATGCCAAATTACAGAGTCATTTTCTATTTTATGCCTAATCATTATTATAATGCTCATAAAACTAAGCCAGCATATAATAAAAAAATACCGAGCATTAGCTGTAATTTTATTTTAAGTCATACTTATTACACATTTTTTTTTAATCATTAATTTAAGGAACACAGCTTAATTTTAATTGTATGCATGAAAATCACTTTATAAAGAATAAATTGCAATAAAAAATATTTGGAAAAATGCTGCGAAAAATGTTATGTTCTTTTTTTTTTCTTTGGTAAGTATACAAAAATACGACTGTACCACTGGTAATATGTGGGATGGATCAATTTCTTTTTATCTTTAAACAACAACAGAACCATGCTTAATTCATAGAGAGTTTTTGCTTCCTATTTTTAATGCGAGCATTAGCTACAGTGAGCGTCAAAACAAAGTGTACACTTTTTTTACACACGAGTTATACCACACATAAGTCTTCAATACTGTAATTAGACCCAAAATTTATTATGTTTTGAATTCTTGTTAAGATCTCTCTCTCTCTCTCTCTCTCTCTCTCTCTTAAGTCTTGCAAATAATTTTCCACAACAATAAAATATTTAGTATAAACAAATATAGTCCATATATATCGCGTCAAAGCAAAGTGTACACCTGCATAGTAACCTTAGCTATTTCAAATATTTAAAACAAATGTAACGGTTAAACTTTAAAATTGGTTAATTATGTTATTAGTTAATGTTTCTGCATCATTCGCGCTTGGTAAAGTGAGGAAGTAAGTTGTAAGAAAACTTTTTTAAAATGCGTAGTCAAACTTCTGTTGAAACACGGGAATTAGTCATAAAATTCCATAAGGAGGGGAAATAACTTCAAGAAATTGCTTCAATTATTGATAGTGGTGATATTACCATAAAAAACCCTTATTGACAAATACAAGAAATATGGAGCACTAGAAAATCGGACATGTGCTAGCAGACACACCAAAAAACAACTCCGTACAACGTCAATACGATCACTAGTCAGAAGAGTGCGAAAAGATCCAATTGTATGCGCAGTAAAAATAGCGGATGATCTGTCAAAAATCTGGAGATCAAGGAACAAAATACTACTTCTACAATAAAGCAACTCAGCCAGGTTAGCAACTACGTTGCGCCTGCCTGTCCACAGCCAGGATAAAGGAGGATGGTTGTTTGTAGGATAGGTCCTGCAAACGTAAATACTGATAGGGCCAACCAAGAGCTCGGGGTGGCGCCCATCTTGGTAGCAGGTCATATGTCGGCATGTCGATATGAAACAAGTTTTGTTAAACTTGTTAGTACGGGGACAGTCTTAACCCGTCAAATGGGGTAGACCCTATCTATCCACCGCACTGAGACCTTAAATCGGCTGGTTTAAACTGATGTGGAGTGTTTTGGCATGCGTGCGTGAAAGTGTCGACGCTCTGGCTTTCCAAAGTGGTTTGCTTGTCGACGTGTTTGACTCGCACCCTCAAACTGGCACGGCAGTCACTGAGGGAAGTGTTGTAATGGTTGAAAAACTAAGGGTTCTCATACTGAGCACGTCAGTCCCTGAGAACAGTGGCCTATACTCTATGTCTGGATGTTGAAATCCGGATGGCCAGAGTAAAAGTAGCAATTGCAAATGTCCTCTAGAGTAGGTACCAGTCATGTGCAATAGTTTCCAGTTGGGTCGGCAGTTGCAAATTGTTAGCTTAGCCCTTTAAGTGCTCATTGAGCACGGTCATGAATAAGAATGCACTTTTTCGTAATTGCATTTGTGTATTCTTGGTCTTTTTGTGGGGATGTTGTGGATCCTCGTTGACGGGATCGAGTTGCCCAGATGACTGTCGTGGGCTGGCCCTTCGGGGAGTCTCGTACTGGTTATGGTTGTGTGAATGCTACACAGGTCTAGATTGACCGGCGGGGTCACGCAGTGGTACGACCGGGCTGGCATATCTGTCTTAATATGCAAGAGATTGGGTAGATCTCGTCTTCACCAGTAGATGGATTGTAAGTACGTCACTACTGAATTCTAAACAGGTACTGCTATTACGGGCGGTAAGTTGTTTTACATAATGCTCCTAATCAGCAGGGCACTGCGTGATGCTTTGTGTTTGTGAAACAGCTTTCATGTTCGTGTTGCCATACCGGATGCCCCGTATGTTTAACTAGTTGAAACATAAATGGGTCCGTGTTGTGGTACAAGACATAAGTTCTGGTTGCCTGTTTCATGAACTATTACCCTAGGTCTGGAAGACCCAAGTATTTAAGCCTTGCGGCAGGCGTACTTGTCAAACCAGTACCCTTCTGCAATAAAGCATGGTGTGGGCTCGGTGATGGTGTGGGGGTATTTGGTGGTAAACAGAGTAGGTAATTTAACGTTTATTAACAGTACAATGAATAAATTCGACTACTTTAATATTTTATAAGAGCATTTGCCAGCCAGTGTCACTAAATTAGGAGTGGATCGCTTGTGGATGTTTCAGCAGGACAACGTTCCAAAACGTACTGTCGAGGTAGTAAAGGAATGGTTGCTGTACAATATTCCAAAAAAGCTGGATCAGCCCCCCCCCCCTCCCCATCACCGGACCACAACCCGATAGAACATTTGTGGGAACATCTGGAAAGACAAATAAGGAAGAGGACGATAACCAGAAAGGACTCGCTGAAAGCCGTTTTACTTAAAGAACGTAAACAAAATATTAATAATTGGACTGAAACTATTTTTTCTTATTTTCAACTTTAAGTGTACACTTCGTTTTGACACGAAGAAAATGGAGTATTTTTCCTTTTTGAATTATGTTACTTTTTGGTGTAAAATAATTTATAGTAACAAATTGAGTGCTTATATGAAATGATTTCAGTTGAAGTAAGTAGTATAGATTTTTTTTTTTTTTGGCATAAACACTGATTACCCCATTTTCTACCGCGCTCCCCACTTTTTCGTGAAGAGGTGTCACATTACTAAATATTATCAATCGAGATCGAAGACCACAAATGCTCAGATTGCTTATTGAGTTGAAGTTTTATCCGTTACGAATGTGATCGTCGTTTTTCCGAACGAAATTCCTTTAATAAGTTTTTTACCGCTAAGCCAACTTAAAATCTGATCGAAAATGTAAATACAATATAAATACACAAATAATAATAATAAAATATATACACAATTTTTCAGTCTGGTGGTTAAAATAATGTATATATAAATATAAATAATATATATAAATAATTTTTATAGGGTAAAAACGCTTGTTTTTTTGACATATATTCTTAAATCGAAAAAACAACCCCTTCCAAATAACTCTTTCTGCTAAATTGTTTTCGTTCCTCTGAAAATTCTGAAAAAATAAGTCAAAATATTAAAAAACTGAAAACAGTTAAAAAAAGGATTTTCAGCAGAGAAAAAATAAAAGATATTTATCCCGATTTTAAAAGTGAAAAACGACCAAATACCTAAGCATCGACTTATTCGATAAAAGCTAAAACAAAAAACAAAAACAAAATGGCCATTTCAGCCCTTGAAAGGACTTTGACCGAGTTTCTTATGATCAATTGTTTTTTGAGAACTGGAACCAGAATCAGAATTGAGAACTGGACCTACCAGCTTTATGCCGACTCCGAACGGATTATGTTCTCAAGAAGCTTTTCATGGCAGTTTTTACTCTCTGAGGCTTGCCATTGTCTGCAGAGAGGTGACGGCCGAACAGAAAAATTAATTCAATTCAAAACAGTTTATGTGTCAGGTGGGGTTCCGTCGAAAAAAGCTAAGCTCACTCAAAAGATGGTAAAAGACTCGTAAACGGCGCAATTTGCAAAGATTTTGTTGAACAATCAAAAACTGAAATTGAGAACGAATGCAAGTTCGCATAAAAATATCCCAATGTAATCAAAATTCTCGGCTAATTTAGAGTAACATCATTTTCATCACTCAAAAAAAAATTTTAGAGTGGCATTAGTTGGCCAGAGTCAGTCAGTGGTGATAGGTGGATTTTAGTGGGTACAGACAAGTCCAACAATTTAAGTAATAAGTCGCGAAATGGCACGTCGTAAATGCCTGCAAATATTTGAGATGCAGGCTATCATCGATGGTTGAAGTCATGATGGAAACGTTGCACATCACACAGAAGTTGCTTACATTCCGCCCGAGCTTGTGGATGAAAAGAGTGAAAAATAAACGCCGGATGACGACGAAATGCCAATTGACCGGCAAATCGATCTTTTATTCGTCGAAATACCAGTCAGCTTCGAAGTGAAACATAGTTCTGATGTGTACGCTGACCTGCGATAAAGAAAAAGAAGAAAGATGATACAACAACGAGCGCTAAGAGCCCTTGAATTGATAATATCCACACACCACTGACTTAATTTGACATGCCAAAATGATGCAAACCGGTCAATATTTCATACTCTCGAGACACTGAGTTAGAGGTTCTGTTTGAAAAAGTGAAAGAACACTTTTGTTCTTTGTTAAAGAACAACAAACAAAACACCTTATTTTCAAAGATTTGATTATCAGTGATTTACGTGTCTTTGAGTGATCATAAAAGAACGCTACTATAATAAAATTTAATATTGGCATTAAAGTGCAATTTTTTTGATATGAATACTGAAATGATCACAAGAAGCCGTATAGACCGGCAGTTGGTGTGATCGTTCTTAAGAAATAGAAAAAAAATATCTTCTCACCTAGCTACAGAGTTGCAAGACAGTTCAGAAATTAAATAAGCGTTCAGACTGTGAGAAGACGTCTTGCGGCAGCATAATTGAATGGTAGCAGTGCTAGGAAGAAGCCATGGCTTTAACATAAAGACGTGGAAGCGCGACTTAAGTGGGCCTTGGAGCGCCAAAATTAGACTGAACAAGATTGGGAAAATGTTCTGTTGTCTGATGAGTCTAATTTCTAGGAGAGTTTTCTACGGTTGCTAGCTACTAATGAAAAAAAAAAATAACTTTCATAACCTTAGAACTCAGTACCCATTAAAATTGTAGGAGCTACAGAACGCTTGAACTTTTGTTTTTTTTCAGATTTTTTGAACATCTGGTGTGACCTACGTAAGATGTCGAGGAGGTGGAAAATATGACTCCGACTGTTTGTTACCTACTGTTAAACACGGTGGAGCCAATATAATGGTTTAGGGTTGCATTGCTGCATGTGGTGTAGGAGAAATGGTTATCTGCGAAGGTCGTATGAATTGCGAATGGTACATAAAAACGTTCAGCAAAGCACTTCTACCATCTTTTACCCGGGTATTTGGCCATACTAACATGGAAAACGTTGTCTACCAACAAGATAACGCATCTTGCCACAAATCCGCTATAGTAATGCGCTGGTTTCACTAAAACCTCTTCCCAGTCATGGATTGGCCTGCTCAGTCGCCGGACTTAAATCCCATCGAGCGTTTGAGGTCAAAATTTAAGCAGACAAATAAATAAAATAAAGAAATTTAAAACTAGAATAGGACAACTAGAATGGTCCTTCAAAACCTTAGTACATAGTATAGTGCGTAGAGTAAGGGTGGTCATAAAAATCAGTGGTGGGAACAACAAAGTATTAATATTGTTTAATGAATTTTGGGATATAAAAAACTTATTTCCGTTTTATTTTTTTTTTTTTTTTTTGGAAAGGTGATGATAAAAGGGGCCTAATTCTTTTGATCAAGGCTGTATATATTTAATTTTGTATTACTTTGGCAATACCAACCAATGATGAAATGACTGGAATATTTAATATTTTGCTTAATTAAATGCATTTGATTTGTTTTTTTCATTTTTTTTTTTTTTTTTTGGATAGCTATGTAAACAAATGCTTAACTGAATGAATTTCAATACTGTGCATGACTTTTGAAAAAATCATACTTTTGATAATCTTTTCCGCTGGTGATCGGATTTCCGATCACTCAACTTTCTACAGATGTGATATGCACAAAACTTGCAGTAAACACTAAATCAATTATTGCATCGAAAAATTTGTTAGTTTTTTTAGTATTTTGTCGTCATTACATATGCCTTATATGTTTTTCTAAAAAAAATTTCTCATACAGCCGAGAGAGTTCCAAAAATTATGATTTTTTCCCAGCAGCGAACGATTTAATTGAGCAATTTTTAAACAATTTTTAAATAGACCCATTGGAAAAGTTCGACATTCAAACTTTATTTAAATAATAAGTAATTAAATTCCATGCATAGTAACGGAGATATGAGCATAAGTATGATGGGTAATTTCACTGGTTGGATAAACTACCAACAGTAGAATATGTGTTAAAGATTAATAGCAATATTATTCCAAAGACTTTAAATGTTTCCGTCATTTATTGCTCATGACAAACACACCCCTTTTTGAGTGAACATAAACTTTATTTGAAACATTTTCAAACTACTCTTCATCATAAATAATTGAACGTTTTTTCATTTTAATTGATAAGCAATATTTAAGAGACTATTTTAATTAAATATTCAAGCAGCTTGTTATCCCTGCATATAACTAAAATCAAATGGGCATTTGGTAAAATGCCGAAAAGAAAAATCACAACAAATAACACTTAAAAAGAAAAATAAATCATGATTCATAGTACTGTGGGTGTGACCAAAAAATAGCAAAATCTTTGCTTACATAAGCGTTTGCGATGTTATACTCTGATTCTGATTTCATATTACATACATTCATATATGCTTGAGTTGGAAGTGGTAAGTGAGTGTTTCCAGTGGCTACAATAAAAAAGCATGACGGAAACGATAGTGATTTAATGGAAAAATAGAAGAAAAAACAAAACAACCAAAAGCAACAGAGCATTGGTTTGATGTGTTCGATTTGAGCTCGAACGAACTGCTCGTTGACGAACACTTTTATGCCAAAGTATGAGTGGTTCAGTGGCGTGGAAACAATTTGGCAAAGGGGAGACGCCTTAAATAAATAAAAACTATAGTTTTATTTTGACGTATATTTAAATCTTTTGGGCTACTGGCGAACGCTGCAAAGTTGGTGCAAACTATATATAAAAAGTTAAATTTATATAAACTTAAAGCATTATTATATCAAGCAATTGCTCATAAGAAGTTCGTTCAAAGTCCTTTCAAAGACTGAAATGGCCATTTCGTTTTTTTTTTTTTTTGTATTATAAATATAAAGCAGCCAATGCTTTAAGCAAAGCACATTTAGAACTTCATCCGCATAAATAGGCACATTTTTGTTATTGCAAGGGCAGCCAGTTCAACCCATTCAAAAATAAAAAAATAATATATTATTCTGTTGACATTTGACAAAACAACTTTTTCCGAATATGCTTACATTTCAGGATAAAAAAAACAAAAATGGAAAATAAAGGAAAGATAATTTTTTAATTTATTTTTGGAAAAAAAATCAGCTCAGCTCAAATTTTTATAGCCCGAACACAACACGCGCGACGAGCGGCAAGCGCCAATTGTCACTTTTCATTTACATGTATTTCTTATGGGACGAATTTTGGAGACTTGTCGCTCAACATTGTCGCTTGCCGTTGCCGTCGGCTTCAATTTATGGCTTCATTTTGTATTCCTATCCGATCAATCGTTTCAATCGTCAAAACAGTGTTCGTTCGTGTTTTTCAAATTTGTAATTCGAACAGAATCAAACAACGATAACAGCTGATCAGCCAACGAACGATGCCGTAGTACAGTTACATATTTGCAATATGTATTTCTAACGAGCACTGAAATCACGAATCCAAACATCAAAATCAAACGAACACTTTTATGCTATCGTTGTGGTTGCAAACGTTAAAAGAATGGTTAAAAAATTAAAAATTCTGAACCTATAGGTAAATAAATTATGAAATATATAAATATATACAGTGTTTGAAGGCTGTGAAGCACTTGAAATACATAAAATAAAAATAAAAACTGCAATAGCTACATACATTTTATTTGTTATGTCAAAAACATACACACAATCACTGAAAACAATAATAATGAAAAGCAAGTCCATAAACCACTTAATTGCACAAAGTTTATTTATTGAATACACAAACCAGACAAAACCAAAAAGCACTGCCAACATATAAGAAACGAAGCAACATATTAAAAACATCTTTGAAGTAAGTAGACAAAATACAGAAAACTTCCCTAGTGTTTGATATGGTAGTGCCACATTTGACAACTGCTTGTGTATAACAGTTTGAGTGTACATATCAAATAAAAGCTTGACGAATGAGCCAACGATAAGCTTCGTTCGAAATACATATTTCAGCTTGAATTCAACATCGTTCGGATAGCCATCGTTCGTTGAATGCTTCGTTAGGAATACAAAATAAGGCTATTAATTTTAATTTGACAGGCAGCAAAAGCAAGTTTCTGCCATTGCTTACATTTGTTATTGCTGGTCGCATTCAGCAAACTGTGTGTTGTAAAATTTCTGGTGAGTAAGGGATGTTTTGCTTGAACTTCACAATATTAAGTGCAAGTCAGCATAATGGCATAAGAATCCGTAATGAATGCAAAAGTGATTTATAAATAAATTTTTAATATCAGTGACTTTTTGTTTGAACTGGTGCATAGTTGATTCACCAAAACTGCGCAACTAGATTATTATTTTTCAGCACTCTTTAGTTGCGCTGTTTTGGTAAATCAACTATGCACCAATTCAAAGAAAAAGTCACTGATGCTTTGCATAAAAGCATTTAGGAACTCAGCCATACTTTTGGCAGGCGATAATTTCGATAAAATATCACTTTCCTTTCATTTTTTCATACAACTTTGTTGTTTTTTATAACATGCTGCCACATCGATAATTCGAAAAAAAGTGAGATTACATGCCACAGAATTGAAATTTTTCTGAAAAATTCACAAAGAATTTCAGAATTTTCAGATATTCTTTTTTTATCCATCTATATTATTATTACGCAATCGCATTTTTTGTAATGACTATCAAATCTATACTATAGACGCGATTTTTATAAATAGGGTAGCAATTGAAAGGTCTTGCTTTGTATATGAGCAATAAGGTCTTATTTTTTCTTAAATATTGTGTTTTTTTTTTTAAAGCTGAAACAATTTTCTATGAAAACCAACCAATTTCTTTGTGATGCCTAAGAGTATGTGATCGATTTTTATTATAATGCTTTAATAAGGAATAACTGGGTTACTCAACAATTCAACAGAAACATAGAAAGTTTCTAAGAAATCCTTGGTTCATAGGTAAAAATAGTCCCCAATATAAAAACAAAATTACCTGTCACTAGATATTTTTTTTTTTTTTTTTGGCGCTTAACCGCCACACGGCATTACTAGTTATTCATATTTTATTCACTATTCATTTGATACTAATTATTCATTTGATACTAATTATTCATTTGTTATTAATTATTCATTGGTTATTCATTGTTCATTTGTTATTCTTTACTAATTTCTTATTCATTATTGATTTTGTATTTATTAATTGATATAAATGAAACGAACAATTATTTAATTTTTAAAACTTGCAAAACTTTTAAAACTTGACTTGAATAAGTCTTGCATTCATTGAATCAATTCTTATTTCGTCATTCACTCATTCATCCCTTTGAAAATAAAATTAAATTGTACAGTGCACGGTCGGTTTGCCTTCCGTTTTGATTATATTTCAGTGTTTTATTTTGTGGTTACGTTTTAATTATTTTAATTTATTTAGGCGTTACTTAATAATCAAAATTTATTTTGTTTTGATAAAAGATTTTAAAAACAAATAAATTTAACAACTTTAAATTTTTAGTTTTAAAAATTTGCCGACGTTTCTCAGATTGCTTCAGTCTGCTTCATCGGGGTGTCTTTTATTAACTATAAAACTATAAGAGACGTCCTGATGAAGCAATTTGCGAAACGTCGACAACTTTTTAAAATAAAATTTAAAAAAAAAATTAAATTTAAATTTGTTAAATTTATATATTTCTTAAATATTTTTTCAAAAAACAATAAATTTTGGTTACTTAATAGCGCCTTAATAAATTGAAATTCATTTGAATGTATTTCTTTTTTAGCTCAGTGTTGTTATTCAAAACGGCAAACTGTTGAGTCGGCTGAATGCAGCAGAAGTTTTTTGAGATAAAGTTTTGAAGGTAAGTTCATAAATTATAACATAAAGAATTTAATATGTATTATGTTTCTTCTATTGCAATATGGGCTGAGATAAACAAATAGTTGAAGAGCAGCTGAAGTTTGCTGCTGTCGCGTTTATTATAATCAAGTCGCTCAACATTTCTCTACAACGACAGAGTGGAGACATGTTGCTTGCCGCTCGTCGTGCGTATTGTGTTTGGGCTATTACACTCTAAAAAAGAAGTTTAAATTTACTTTAATATGAAAAGTAATTATTTGTTGAAAATTCAACTGAAGTGTAATTATGCTATAGTTTCTGTAGTATTTTTGAATTGTTTAAAATGAAGCGAAAATTGCAGTTAAATTAAATACCATTTGTTTAATTTTGCTGTAATATCCATATTAAGCTTTTATTTTACTGCATATATTGTGTTAAATTCAGCATATGTTGAATTTTCATTACCTAGTGTGTATTTTTCCATCAAATGTTCATTTCAGTGAGCATCTTATCGTGTGAGGAGTTGTTTCGATCCTTTTTATTTGTCTGTGGTCTTACTTTCGTTTAAAATAAATATGTAAAATATATATTTATACAGTATGTATCAGTGTAGTTATTGTAAAAAGAAATTTTTGTATTTAAAACATTATAATTCACACTTATATGTGTATAAGGAAGAGTGCTATATTATATGTGTCTAGAATATAAGTGTTTATTTCTCAAATGTAATAGCATTTTTGCTGATTATAATTCTTATGAATATTAAAACGAATTGAATAAAGAATAATAATTTTTATTGAATAATTCACTTAGGGCCGAAAAACTACAAGAATTCGCTAAAATACAAAAAAAAAAATAATGGATATCAGAATGAAATATCGAGCTTTATTACGAGTTTTATTTTCTAACAAAAGAAAAAAATTTTTTGATTGAATTTTACTCCACTTCTTGTTGTTAAATAAATGTTGATTTTTCCTAAAAATTAAAAGTAAATTTTGTATTACTATTTGATTTGAAGTAAAATTAAACAACATTTGTTGAATTTTACTACTTAAGTGTTAATTTTATTCAACAGTTGTGGAATTTTACTATAATTAAAATAGTAATTTTTAGATATTACTACACTGTTTGAAGTGAAATTCTACAAGTTATGTTTAATTTCACTATAACATCAAGAGAAGAGTAAAGTTTATGTTGAATTGCACTACTATATAAAATAAAACTCATGTTGAATTCTATTTGATGTGTACATTTACTACAGTTATAGTACCAAACCTGTTGCCTACAAGTATTGTAGTAAATTTCAGCAAAAACTTTTAAGAGTGTAGTTAAAAAGTATTATTACTTTATATCTAATATATAAAAATCTCGTGTCACAATGTTTGTGGCCGAACTCCTGCGAAACAACTGTACCGATTTTAATAACATTTTTCTTGTATATTTGGTCGGTATGAGAAAAGGTTGTAGAGTACCTTTCACCCTCCTATGCAAAACGGGCGTGGATTCGCCCATACAACTCACATTTTCGATACAGAAGAGCTATAGCAGTAAAAGTCACAGCACATTGAAATTCAGAATGGAGTTACCACTTGGTGATCTCATTTTAATGGAAAACTTGGGCAGGCATTAGACAAGGAGGTGTGGCTCCGCCCTTATAAGCCAAATTTTTGATATCGAATAGCTATGGAAGTAAAAGCCACAGAGCATTAAAAATCAGAATGCAGTGATGTCTTTCTAATAGAAAACCTAGATGGGTATTGGGCAAGGGGGTGTGGTTCCGCCCATATTAATAAAACTTTTGATATCGAATAGTTATTTAAGTAAAAATCACAGATCATTGAAACTCATACTAAAGTTACCAATTGGGGATGTCTTCGTAATATAAAACTTGGACCGGCATTGGACAAGGGGGTGTGACTCCGCCCTTATAAGCCAAATTTTTTATATCGAATAACTTTACAAGTAAAAATCAGAAAACATTGATAATCATAATGGAATTTCGCACTATTTGGTTATGTCTTGCTACCCGAAAATTGGGGCGGACATTGGACAATGAACGTGGTGTCAAATAAAAGTTGTTTGCTTTTGACGTATCAACGCTCGCAGAGTTAGTTAATAAAAATAAATAAACACAAAAGTAGAGTAGTCTAAGTACATATCTAATGATTTTAATCGTATAAGACAAAAATTTGGTAATTTTGTTTAAGTGGAAAGTTCACAAAAATGGGAGTGGTCGCACTATAGTTACACCCACTTTCTTATAAATCATTAAAATTGTACATGTTTTACATTTACGGCTGTCACTGTAAATACAAATGTGGACACTTAATAAACTACCATTAAATACACAGACACACATCAATAGTTGAAAATAATTGGATAAAGCCATGGCCTCTCTATACGCCCACATTTCAGGGTACTAGCACGGAGCTCAGCGAAGCGCGCCGGTTATAAGCTATTTTATTTATATATTTGACGAAACAACTTCTCTAGAATGTTCTGTTCTCTTGGAAAATGTTCTCTTGGAGTACATGGCCAAATGTTAAGGGGGTCTTCTCATTGAGCAACTTTTTTTTTCAACTTTTTTTTTGCATTTATTTATAGCTTGGGTAGTTGTGAATATGCCCCTAAAAGGATTTTTAGAAATTCGAAACACTTTAAAAGATACAGCCTTTTTTGTGAAGCAAGGTCTGATGGACAAGAAGGTGATGGAGGTAATAAAACCAGCTTACGAAGCGCTGTCGGCAGATAATTTGCTTGAAAGATGCCTTGGATCTGAAACTCAGAATTCCAATGAGTCCTACAATTCTGTTCTTTGGTCACTTTCGCCCAAACACATCAACTCAGGCGCACGCACCATCGAAGTGGCCAATTTCATTGCAACGTGCCTCTTCAACGACGGTTTTATACCCATACTTAAAATTATGGGTTTGATGGGTATTGCGATTGGCAAAAACGCATACGAATACACACTATCTCGCAATGAAGACAGATTGAACCGATCAGAGACTCGAGCTGCGGCATCATCAAAAGCTGGCAGAACGGCTCGCAGAGCAGAGAGGGCAGCAGAAAGCAGTTTCTACGAAAAAGAGGAAGGTGGCCTGTATGGAGCTGGCATCGCCGACTAATATTTGTAAGTAAAAATTGTCAGCTCTTTGAAACTGCATTTAAACATTTTTGATTTTTTTTTTTTTTCCCAAAAAAATTACTTCAAACTTTAAACGCGTTTATCTCGAACCCACGTTTTTCGAACTGGTGGCCATGATATCTTCAGTTCAACTGAACCGATTTTCATGAAACAAAATGGAATCGACGCAGAATTGTCACCATTCTCGGGTGAACCTCGACCATAATTTAAAAAAATTTTTTACTATTTTTTTTTACACTAAACTACAAAAAAAAAACCCGCAATTGAAATTTTTTTTTGAATGGCCGCCATTTTGTCAAAAAAAATCACAAAATTAAGCTTGAGGTTCACCCGAGAATTACATCTATACTGATTATAACCCCGTTTTTTATATTCATTTCAGTCGCTCCGGAGACTCGGAATCGTGGCCGCCGTGACGACACCTTTTTTTTTCACCACCAACTTTGAAGTCTCATTACTTTTTAAACAGCCCACGTATCGAGGCAAAAAAAAATTTTTTTATTTACTTTGAACCTTTTGTAATACAATAAATAAAAAAAGTTTTCAATTATTCTTTGCGTTTTCAAATAAGAATTTTTTTAAAAAGGGTCCAAAAAACGGGTTTTGAATGAGAAGACCGCCTTAAGGCCCTAAGTCGGTTCATGAAAAAAAATGTTCGATATATTTTTTTCTTTTTTTTTGTCTTAAACGTTTATGTAACATCATAACAACGTAGAAAAAAAGTTTATAATGATAGAGTTGAGAAACCAGGTGAGCCGTTTTAGCATTGTTTTGGAATTATATAGCGCGCTCTTTCTCTAATATTATATTATAATTTCAGCTGCTCATAGTTTTTTTTTTTTGGGTAGGAATACAATCGAAAATTGCGAAAAACAGCTTTTATGAAGAGATAGAAGGACTACTATATGACCCTGACTAACTTGTACGTATAAAAAATTTCATATTTTTTGTCAGTCAAAACTTTAAACGCGATTATTTCAAAACTACTTTTTCAAAAAGCGAGTATTACCTCATTTTAAAACTACTTAACCATTTGGTCTTAAATTTTCAGGACTTATTAAGACGAATTACGAATTATCTATAATACGAAAGAAATCATTTTACAAAATATTTTTTCAAAAGCCGGTTATTAAAAACGAAACATGCCAAAAGAAATGACTTTAAAAATTTTTTGTTTTTTTTTTTTGCAATTCTGCTTCACTCATATCATTAAAAAACTTTTTTTAAAAAAAACAACCGACTACAATATCACTACAAAGTAAAAAATTATTTAAAAATAACTTTTCCTTTTAATTTCTTGGTCATATTTGATAATTTATACATATTATTACGTTGGAAAATTTATTATTTTATTGTTTTCTAATATGTCTAATATCATAAATATAGAAGTTAATATATGAATACAGAAGCTTTTAAGGTCTGCGCTAAAATAATCAGACTTTTAATCAGAAGCGCCAACTTCAAAGCTTTTGTATTCATAAAGAAATCTACGTAAATTTTTTGCATCTATAAAGAAAATAATTTGCTTACTTTTATTCAGAAAATTAAAAATTTAATTAAGGGGTTACATGACATTGGCAGTTTTTTGAAATTGACTTTTTTTTAATAATTTTGTATTTTAGTAAATATTCTTAAGATTCTACTAAGATTCTAATTTCATGGAAAAATTCTTACGGGTTCAAATGTTACAGCCGGATTAGTGAGAGCGTATTTTTAATTTTTGCGCTACCTACGTACGGCAGCTGGTATATACTTGTTTTACTTGCTACCTGACTTTTGGTGGTTGTTATTTCGTACCTACTTGAAGGGTGAAGGGTGAAGCCCGAATTGCTAAACGATTGCAAAAAACTATAAGAAACAGCACAACACAAGATAACGAAGGCATACAGTACGAAGCAGGCATGGCAGATTGAAGGTAACCTTTTTTTTCTTTGAACGCGTTTATCTCGAAACCATGTTTTTCGTACTGGTTGCGGCACTAGCGGGTTCATTTTTTGACGAAATTTTTTTTTGTATTTTGTAAATTGTTTTTCGTGATTTTATGAATTTTTAAAGTCAATACTTTTTTCGAAAAAACACACTTTCAAATTTGGAACACACCAAAAATTGAAAAAAAATTTAAAAAAAAAAGCTCGTGTTATACGATAACCAATTTTTTTAAGATTTAAAAAAGTCATTTATTTTCCATATCAGACAATTTTTGCAACTTCCAGCGCTGCAACCACGAGGCCCCGTTTTATTCTCTGCCGCCAGTTTGGTGCTCTATAAAACCATGTTGGAGTGAAAAATATATTTTTTTGAACTTTTTTTCTTGTAATTTGTTCAATTCTCTACAATAATAAAAAAAAAATGTTGGAGAAATGTTTGGTTTTGACTGAGTTATGAATATTTAAAAAAAGGTATGTTTTCTCTGCCGAGAATTTTATGTTCCGCCTTAAAAAACAAGGTTAAAGCGAAGATATAATAAATATGCATAACACTTTATGAAAAAAATGCATGTGACTCAAATTCTATTTTTTATATTAAAAAAAAAAACAAAGGCAAAGTGTAGCATCTACATGTACATACGGCATATATTACGCTGTTTATGTAGAAGATACTACGTTTTATTCTGGAATGATACCTAAATTTTGTGTAGATACGACAATTTAGGTAAAAATATTTAGTTTTGAGGCCAGAAATCCAGGATTTTTAATTTACAATCTTAAAGAGGATAGATGACTAATAAGAAAAATACAATAAAATTAATTTTGATGCTAGATGCCGCACTCTTCCTTATGACTGCAAAATAGTGTTTGAATAGAAATATAACTCTTTCGAATTCACAATTAGTTGCAAGCCACAAGCATTTATTTTAAACATTTTTTTGTTTCTCACAAATCGAAATCTAACAATCGGTTTTTTGAGTGTAAACTAAAAATCAATTGCTTTTTTTTCAATATCCAAAGTATTATATGCATGTTGGCACTCATTAAACTCAAACAACTCATTAAAATAGCTTAATTTTTAAACTTATCTATGGCCAATGGCAGAGGCTTTAGCCCCTTTATTAGCCCCATACCTTCGCCACTGCTTTGGGTGATGGGCTTTTTTGTGAAGTTGAACGAGCTGACAGTTTAGGAAAATAAAAATGTGGCAAATTCGTGTTCACAGATAAAAAAAGAATGATTTTTGTTTCTCAGCAGAAGAATTTAACGAAGTTGTGTGAGCGTAAATTTTTGATTGCTACGATATAAAACTAAGTGAAATGATTGCTTTAAAGAGCCGAGTAACGATTTAATTGAAGATAAATGCTTGGAAAATCAAGGATTTTCAATAAAAAATGTCATCTATTACAAGAAACAAATTGAAATCAGCTTAAATTGACCTTGAATTTTCATATGAAGCAATAATGCAGTTAAAGGATAGAGCTTAAACAACATTTTTAGAGAAAAATTTAAGCTTTAAAGCTTCTTCAAGTACTACCACAAAAACAAGCTGAACGCTTGCTGCTAAATGAATTAAATAATTGATCAATTTATCAGATCAAGCTTGCAGACAACTTAACAAGCTCGAAAGCTCACCACCAACAATCCTTTTATTTTCGTATTTTAAATTGTTTTTTTTTTTTTTTGCTTCACCTCTTTCGTTTTTTTTTCTTTTGTAAAAATTTACAAAGCTCGCAAATGTTTAATCGATCAATTGTCTGTAGCTTAACGCATCTTAACAGTACCCAGTAAAAGAGCAACAATTTTGCAAATTATGTACGATGTGGTTGTTCGTACTTCTACTGGGCAACCTTGTTATTAATGGCTAGCATTTAATATTTTGTTAATTCATCTAACTATCTGTTGACTTAGCTTGAGGGTAATTTTTGGGTTGCTCTTAAAATGTGCTTCATAAATCTGTCTAGGAAATGCTTCAACAACATCTTAAGCATATTTTATGCATTCATTATTAAAGTATTTCATATATTTAATCATAAATATGAAGAAATTTTTATAAAAATTATTTATTTTGCAACCCTCATCAATTATGCAGAGTTTATTGACTTTAAATTTGCAGGCTATTGACTCTCAAGCATATGAATATATAATGTGAATTAGCTTACGAAGACATAAAACAATTTATTATGTTCATTTAATCGCCTGCCAAGCCAAGCAACCGATGTCTTTTTACTATCTGATATTATTACCTAGTCATAAATTCCATAAAAACTGTGATTTAATGTTATTCCAGTGCTAACGTATGTTTTGTGCCTGATAGTGTGTGCGTGATTGTGTGCGAATGCGTGTGTGCGCGACAGTCTCAATAGCACCCATTGTGAGTTGATTTGTGTCAATTGAAAAGCTTTTTTGGGCCTTAGAACCATAAATTTGCATGATAATTTTTATGGCTGGAGTCTTAGGGAGTCACACCCATCAAATCCACTGACAACTTTTATGACAGAGAGGAAATTAAAACTGCTCATTTCTATTTTGTTTTTCATCATTGATGTTCTCAGCAAACTGTATATAATTTTCTTCAAACTTCTTTGATTTTTCGTATGTATTTGACATGATATTTTAGCGCTCTAACGATGACAGAAAATGTTTTTATGTATTATATAATTTAATCTAAATCAGCCGCTGAAATTTGTCAGCTTATTCCAAAAATGTGGCTATTTTATTACTTTGTTTAAATATCCTTTAATCTACATGCTCGGTGTTCAGCTATTAAACAAGCTATCAATATTAACATTATGGAGTTAAGAGTTTTATGACTTAATCGGAAATTATACGGAAATAACTGTCTTGAATATCCAGATTTTGTCTTCTCTTACAGATTTGAAGTTATAAAATAGTAGTATTTTTAAATTGCATTAGACGTTGGTGCGTGTATTTGATTAATTTACTTCACATAATTAGCACAACCAGCCTAAAGGTATGCAAGGCAACTTTTACGAGGGTGAATTGAAAAGATTATACTTGCATTTTTGAAGTGAAGCTTTTTACTCCTCGTTCTGTGATTTGCTTGGAGTGAAATCTGAAAAATTTTCGACAGATTTTTTCTTACAATTTTATGGTTTCTTATTGCTTGCGTCTATTACAACAAGAAAATAAAATTTATATTAAAAATAATTCTTTGCCCTCTGTGGGGTTTCGAACCCGCAACAAGTTGATCACGAGCTCTGTACACTATCCACCAGGCCACCCAGCTGTGTTGGAAACACTTGTTGATTCAATGTTAAGTATAACAGAAGCTATGCTGCAGTAGAGCGTTACAATCTATCAATAGATTGAGGATTATGTATTGGCTTCTGCCAATAAGATGTCACCAGCATCGGTGTGTTTTGTATTTTCTTAATGTGAACGCGCAAAGAAAAACTGTACACGTGTTACCACCACAATATAAAACTCTTTAATATTAAAGAAACTTAAACAATTATTACATTAAATCCAAAGTGAGTGTATTAAAAAAATTATAAAGTGCAGAAGCCAGCCGTTAAAAAACACGATTGCTTTTCGTCTCTCTATCCATTCCCTTCTCTCTTTTTCGTTCAATGCAACCAATACCCTAGCACTACCATATCGATCAATGCAGTGTAGCCACAAAACACCGATGCGGTGACATCTTGTAGCAAGTAGAAGCAAATTTGTTGTAAAAACGAAAACAAAATTGACATAAGAAGTACATTGAGTTTCTTGACAGCGAACAGGAAGCGGATTTTTGAAGCGAAGCTTTTTATCCCTCGTTCTGTGGGTTTAATTGGAGTGAAATCTGAAAAATGTAAATTTGATGGTTTCTTTGTTGCTAGCGCTTATTACAACAAGAAAATTTAATACTTTAATATTAAATACTAAAAATATTTTTTGGCCCGCCCGTGGGGATCGAGCCCGTGTCCTCTTACATGAGAGTCCAATATACTATCCACCAGGCCACAAAGACTTGTAAGAAACATTTGTTAATTCAATGTTAATTATAACAGAAGCTCTGCTGCAGTAGATCGTCACCATCTATCAATAGATAGAGGATTGTGTATTTGCTATGCTACAACTAACAAAAATTTGCCATTTCATTAATTTTTGTGGATTTTTAAGAGATTTTTCTTTAAAAAAAGGCAATGTGCTTGGGAGGTAGGCGTGGTTTTCTTCCGATTTTGCCAAATATCATAGTGATGGTCTCATTTAATATCAAAGCCTATGTGGAAAATTTCAAGACCTTTCTTTAATTTGAGCAGATTTTTAAGAAATTTTACGGCTAATATTAAGCCACTTTTTATGGAAGGTAGGTGTGGGTTTTATCCGATTTTTCCAAATTTATAGTTAGGATTTATATTGAAAATTGAAGCTTTTGTGCAAAATTTGATGACATTTCTTTAATTTTTGTGGATTTTTAAGAGATTTTACTGTAAATATAAATTCACTATGTATGGGAGGTAGGCGTGATTTTCATACAATTTGGCTCATTTTTGAACTTTTCATTTTTCAAAAAGAATTTTATATTTTGAATTTCATCGGGATAGCCTTAAAATTACGGCTACAATCGTGTCGAAAGACGGACAGACGGACAGACGGACAGACGGACAAGTGAACATGGAAATAGACTCAGGTAATGATGCTGATCAAAAATATGCATACTTTTCTATACCAGTCACGCCTCCTTATTGGTGTTACAAACGGAATGAAGAAGTTAATATACCCCTTACGCAGTACGCGTTGGGCTACAAAAATGAGTATATTTCAATCTACACCAAGAGCCATAGAGACTTGGTATTACTAGTGAGAGTTTATTTAGAAAGCTTGATCATTTATTGAATCAAATTTCCGTGTATGGAGGTGAAGTATTTTGCGGAAAAATGGAGTTATGAAACTAAAAGGAAATTCAGATTTAAACGATATTTCATCTTTAAATATATGCTATTATCTGTGCTGAAGTTGAAAGAAGATTTTCGATTTAGAATACAGTTTATTACGACAACAGATGGTTGTTTTAATTTGCTTATTTAAATAGGGGCATTAAAATTTATTGCAAAGTAATTCAAATCCAATAATTTTAATGAAAAACAATTAAAAATATTTTAATTCAGCCTTTCTTAAAAACTGATATTAAATTTTAGCGTCAACTTTTTAGAGCTGGCACTAATTAGAGCCAGCACTAAAAAATTTTTTGGTAAGGCTGATTATTTTTAATTTTTAGGGCATTTTTACGGGTTTTTTAGGGCATTTATAATGTTTTATTATAGCATTAGGTTATCTTTTTAGGTTATTTTTAAGGGCATCAAAAACCGAGCCGATTATACCTACCGACAATTTTTACTTTTTATCAATTGTATCAATTGATAAAATTCAATTTTTACAATTTTAACTTTATCAACAATTTTTAAAACCACCCTCGCATAACATAGACAATATGCCAAACTCTCCTGTCAATGCAATAGGAAGATTTCAATTATATTCGAAAAGCTTTATAATATTTGTTTATGCTTACATTTATTAAAACAAGATTCCATTCTTCACATAATCCATTTGATTTTTGAAACAATTTCGAGTCATGCCTGTAAGTATGCAACACTTTTCTTTTAGATCAGCTTGATGCAATCGCTTTTCAATATTGAAGTGAGAAAAATATGTTAAAGTGCCGTGAAATTTTCAATCATATAAATGCACATTAAATCACAACTACGTTAAAAGCAACAATTAAAACGCGCTTATCAATTAAATTCTGCATCAATAAAAATCAGTTGAATGCATTCACCACACACAATATGTTGAAAATGATTTTATGTGCAAGGCGATAAAAAAAAAAAACACGGATAAACGAATATTTAAAATATTTATTGGCATTGAGCCTGAAAATCAGGCTATTATTTAATGACAACAAAAAAAGAATTAAAGTCATATTATATACAAATGTATTGATATGCGGCAGCAACATTTTAAGCCACAGATATTAACACAAATAACAACAAGGATATATTTGGCCATACACATACACAACTATAGGACATGCACAAATAAAAAGATATGGAGTATCATTAAAGCTAATACAATAAAACCACTCAACAACCCAAAAAGAAAAAAAAGGAAAAAAAAGGGATAATAAAATAAAATGAAAAGCGCGCTAATAGCAATCATTTTCCAGCTAAGCGCATGTTTCCAATAAAAAAAAAACAACAACATTAACGTTAGCAGCAACAGCAACAACATCTGAAATGCAAAGAAAATAATCTGAAAATTTTGCAAAAAAAAAAATGTGAAAAATCACACAACTGTGAAAACCGGTCAAGAGGTTATGTGGTTAGGGGGGGGGTTGGTTTTGTCGTTTCATTTCTTTTTGTATTTTATAATGACGAAAGGAAGCCTTTTGCTGCCAGTAACAAAGAAGCCATTAGTACGAAAATTACGCATTGCCACATTTGGGATCAGAAACCTTTTTTGATGTGATTTTTTTTTTTTTTTTTTAAACCTACAGTGGTTAAGCTTCATAAGAAATTGTCTTAAAATGAGAGAATTTGTTGAGGAGCACTTTGTCTGAACTGGCTTTATTTCTTTGGCAATATGACAGAGTAGCTTATGTCAAATTAAGGGTTTTCGAAATATTGTATTTGCATGCTTAGCTCAAATTTATATTTTTAATAATTTCTACCTTTAGCTTCTACCGAAATGCGCCCCTGGTTCCAGCTTGTCTCAGTTCATAAAACCAAGTTGCCAATGTAGTTTATAAAGTTGTTGATTTTCATAAGATATTTTTTTCTTATATTTGTTGCAACAGTTATCTAAGCTGCGTATAGTTCTTTCTTGTATAACTTTTCCAGCTGTTGATATGTAACTTTCGCCAGCATATCTTTTTTCTTTGTGCAACTTTTTTGATTGCCTTGCGTTGGTGACTTCGTTGTTTTGCTCTAATTGGCTGGCAAGGTTTTTTACCTCGAAGGAAAATCAGAATCAAAAAAAAAAAAACACAGGTGCGTCGTTGGACACACGAGAGAAGCGAAGCTTTTTCGCAGTTACATAGATTTGATAGCTTAGTAATTTTTTCTTTTTAATAAATTAACTTTTAAATTCAAAAATTTAAAATAACATAAAATTAATTACATAGTATATACAGAAAACATATTTACTGCTTATTTTTTTATTGTTGAATGTCAAATTTCCGCGCCAATTACATATACGGGCATATAATGCCAGCGACTCTCCATTTTAACTCTCCACTCATGGTTCTGCACTGACTCATGCATGCGTTTGTTAATTCCATATTTATTGATATCATCTATTTTTTTGACACTTAAAAACGCACTTGTGGGCATTGCTAATTTTCTTCGTACCAACAGCATAGAGTATAAATTATTATCTAAAGATTGCATCAACTCTGCTTAATCTCTGGCATAAGTTAACATAGTTATTTCACTTAAAAACATAAAGAAAAAAAACTCTGCTAACCTCTGTTAACACATGACAGAGATTTAGCAGAGTTGATGCAATCTCTAGATAATAATTTATACTCTATGCCAACAGCACCACAAGCGCATTCACAATACAAACAAGCCGATGCTGGAGACACCTTGTGGCAAATAAAAGCAAATTTTTGATAGTTGTAGCATAGCAAATACACAATCCTCTATCTATTAATAAATGGCGACGATCTACTGCAGCATAGCTTCTGTTATAATTAGGATTGAATTAACAACTGTTTCTAACAAGACTTAGTGGCCTAGTGGATAGTGTATTGGACTTTCATTTGATAGGACGTGGGTTCGATCCCCACGGGCCGGAACAATCATTTTTTGTTTTGATATTAAAATATTAAATTTTCTTATTGTAATAAGCGCTAGCAAAAAGAAACCATCAAATTTCCAAAAAAAAATCTGTCGAAAATTTTTCAGATTTCACTCCAAGCAAATCACAGAACGAGGAGTAAAAAGCTTCGCTTCAAAAATATAATGAAATGGCCATTCCAGCCCTTGAAAGGACTTTGACCGAGCTTCTTATGATCAATTGTGTTGTGTGTGTGTTGTAAAATGTTCGAACACAAATGATCGAGAACTGGACCTACATGCTTTATGCCGACTTCGAACGGCTTATGTTCTCAAAAAGCTTTTCATGGCAGTTTTTACTCTCTGAGGCTTGCCATTGTCTGCAGAGAGGGGACGGCCGAACAGAAAAATTAAATCAATTGAAAAAACTTTATGTGTCAGGTGGGATTCGAACCATTGTTCTCTGGCGTATGGACCACACACTCTACCACTGTGGCACAGCCGCCACAGAATCGTCATTTATATATTTATTTCTTTACCCTTACAGAATACATACTTAACCTTATAAACGATATATTATCCGCAAAATCACAATGACGCGCAGCTATATTTCAAAGAGATAAGCATTTAGAAATCGGTTCATTAAATTAGATTTGGGTTACTAAAATTTCTTAGCGCAGTATAAAATGAGTTTACGTGTTAAACTCATAAATGACAATTTACGTGGTTAGAATCAACGGAAACAAAATTAGGATCGCACATTGAATCATCGTCATTGAAAGCCTTGTTTCTACATTACCTTCGATTTTTTGTTCTAAGTCAGTTCTTCAATCTTGCTCTTTCAAAATTTTCGGCAATTTATTTGTATCTTTCAAATTACGAGTAATTGCATATAAATTTAATTTAATTTTCTGATTTAATATTGTGACCACACTAAAATAACTTACCATTCAAGCAACTTGTATTGTTGTCGTAATTATGAATTGGTGTCCAAGTTCTATTATACACTCAGAAAATTCATTTATAGGCATAAGGTTGCGGGAAATGTATTTTATTTGTGGTAGTCGGAAGAAAATTGCTACAACTTATATTTAGTTAATGTAACTGGAATGAAATAAGCACAATTGATTGTTAGTTGGCGGGAATGATCGCTCCTTCGCAGGCCGCTCATTTCCAAATGTTTGTTCAGTTGAAATGAAAATATGACATGTTAGTTGTTTGAACCGCGTAATTGTATTTATTTCAACTTTCCTTGCCATTACAAGGAACGTAATGTGTCTGAAATAACTAACTGAAGCTATTGCAGACAAGCAAACAATACTAGTCATTGTAACAACCACATTGTAAGTTATGTCAATAGCATTATTTTTTTGCTTTTAAATTTTATTAAATCAATCGCTCCCTTTAGTTGCGTCAATCTCAACAGCCAACCTTGCAACTGCAAGTTTGTCAAACCATCCGACTTATCGAGTGAAACAGACATACGTTCACAAACATGAAATTGCGTAAGCCGACCTTGATCGCCAGATGCTTGCATTTCATTTCTCAAAGTTGTTCAACGTGTCCGGACGGAATTTTTGTTGTGTTTGTCGTTTTGTTGAATAGTTTGTAAGAGGAACAATCATTAGGTAAGTTAAATAAAATTGCTTTCTTATTGCAAAAGTGCCGGATTGCATCATTGACTTTCTATTAATTGGTGCTTAGTTGGTTCACCAAAACTACGCAACTTGTTTATTATTCTTAAGCACGTTTCAGTTTCGCAGTTTCGGTGTATCTGCTTAGCACCAATTTAAAGAAAAAGGTCACTGATGCTTTGCATAAATGCATTTAGGAGCTCGGCACGATTATAATTTTCTGGGCGCCGCGATTTATAAGTGTTTGTTTTATCAACCATAAAAAGTGCTATTAACCATAAAAATCTATGCATTACTTTTGAAGATAAAACATATAACATATTAGGCACACTTGACGGTTCACCCTTTTACGAAATAACCAAAACACAAAAAAATTTTATAAAAAACCGCGGATTTTTATTTTGCACACTATGCATTTTACGTATAATGTACACTTGATGGTTCACTCTTTTAAAAAAAATCGAAACATGAAAAATTTTTATAAAAAAATGTGCGCGTTGTGAATGGAAAAACAGTTATATCATCAAAAGTAATGCATGGATTTTATGGTTAATATCTCGTTGAATAGGTAATAGATACAACTTTATTTTGATACCCATAAGCTTATTTTTGTAGTGAAGCTAACAAAAAAAATCATAAGTTTTTAGGCTGATTTTCCTAACTTTTGACGTCTATAACTTTTAAACTACTTGAGATGACGGAGATGGATGAAAAAATATCACCTGAGTTGTGCAGTTTTATTTTATAAATGCAACCTTCGGACCAATTTAAAAAACAACACACTGGTGCAATGATAAATGCGTTTATGAAGTCAGCCAATATAATGAAATGTTCTTTTTTTTTTCTATATTATTTTATATTTGTAAATTTTAATTCATGTACTGTAATGTTTTTGATGATATTTTATTTTTTATAAAATAAAAAATGTCAGTTTTATCTTGTGTGATTTTATTTTTAGAAAAACGTTTATTGTGAACATATTGTAGATTGTTTAATCTACAAAATGACCTACAGTCAATAACCATGTGGAGGTCGAAACCATCAATGGGTTAATCAAAATAATTGACAGGTCGGTTCATACAACTGAGTGAGAGTCAAAACGAATAACAGGTCCATTCATAGAATCGAGTGTAGGTTAAAATGACTTACTTCTCCGTTCACACAATTGAGTTTAGGTCAATGCAATTTACAAGATCGTTCATTTAACTGAATGGAAGTTGAAAGGATAAAAGGGTTCGTTCAGAAAACCGTGAGCGTAGTGTTTACAACGGAATGCCACAGTCAATGCTATGGGAAACTACGTATTTGTGGTGATTACTTTTTAAAAGTTATCAACAATCGACTTAGTCGGTAGGGCACCAATTCGGTTGCGACAGTGGATATAATTCTCTATGTGTAGTATACCTGGGTTTGTTTTTTAAGGCCAAAGGCAAATTTTTTCTTGCGTGTTCCATTTTAGCTTTTTTTATGAATTGACTCGGCAAAAAAATATGAGAATTAAGTACCAAATTTTTTGAAAAAATAGTATTACTAACATATACACAAAACACTGCGAAGTCTAAAACTTATTTCTTAATACAAAAAAAAAAAAAAAAAAACTGCGCTACAAATGCACCCAAGCAAACTACCTTATGTTGAAAGAGTGACTGATATGCACCCAACAAAACTATCTTATGTCGACATAAGTAATGGATATTAAAAAAAAAAAATAAAAAAAAAAATAAAAAAAAAATTCAAAAAAATATCTTAAGTAGACATAAGTGGTTCTGATAAACTGAACTTTTTCGATTTGTACTTTCTAAATTTTTATAGAAGAACTTAAGACGACATAAGCGGCAGTTAAATCCAAACAAAAATTTTAACAAAATATCTTATGTCAACATAAGTTTATATGAAAAACGCTATTGGAGCCAGCTAAAATAAAAAATTTTAAGACTTCATACAAGGTAAGAGCTTCTGTTCAAAGTTAAAATTTAAATTAGAAGGACAGAAGAAAATTACTTCAAATAAGCTTCTCTGCCGAATGTTTTGTGTGGTCATAAATCTTGCGTTTTTTTCGCACAGAAGAATACTTTTCAAATTGGAGTAAAACAGAAATTTATACCGCAAATTGTTCAGGGCTTCTTATTAAAAAACTGAAAATTCTCTTATGGCGACTTAAGCTACCATGTTATTTTGCAAACAGATTTGATCACATACGAAAAATATTTTGAATTTTGCCTATAACCTCAACCACCCATTCTCTCATCCACAAATACTCTCTCATCGAAATAAACTATATTCTGTTTTAATCTCAGGTACGTCATCAGTTTTCGTGATTATCACCGTCGTATTGACAATGCCGTCTTGATTTCTGCAAATGCTCTGAAATTAGACCTCATACGTATTTTTTCATCACTTCAATTTTTTGCGGTAGCTCTAACCTGGGTGATTGATTAAAATCAAATGGTCACCATCTTCATTATTCCACAGTCACATACAGCATTTTAAAGTTTATAGTCCGATCAATAAAATTTTGGTGGAGACAGTTATCCAATTGTCGTGGAATATCCCAATTTTTTTTTTTTTTTTGTTAATTTATCACCTGATCATGGTGAGGTAATGTGTACCATGGGCTGATGTGTAACACACCAATTTTTTGTTCAAAATATTAACATATGAGTGAATGCATCTACTTTTTCATTAGTGTTGGAAGTAGGCAGACATACATTTCGTTAGAGTTTTTAAAAAGCGTGAAAAATTTTTGTTAAAAATTTTTTTTTTAATTTACAAAAAAAAAAGTGTTTCTTTTAAAATTATCATCAGATGTTAAAAATGAGTATATATAAAATGTGGTATTGTTTAATATCTGTAAATAAAACAAAAGAATTAACAATTTTTCAAGTTGTTCTAAAATTCAATCAATGAGAAAAAAGTGACTTACATCGGGGTGATGTATTACACTCACGGTGGGATGATGTGTAACACATCTTACACATTATAATTGCCATCAAAGAGGCAACAACGTCAAACTCAGAAATGCAATCACATCAATGGTATTATTAAAAGAGATCGACCCAGTCCATACTATTTGGCACAGACCAAAATCCAATCGTGGTAGAAAGTCAATGAAAAGCTATGTTCAAACAACGCTACAGAAACGTTTACAGTTGCAGGTGCAAGAAATTTTATTCAGTTGTTATCATAATATGATAACTAAACATAAAAAGTCAAAATTAACATAAAAAATTAAAGTCCCTAGTCTTTAAACCAACATTTTGTTGGTGTTACATATCACTCCACCGGTTTGAAAAAGACCAAAAAAAAACCATATTGTATCCATTTCTCAAAATATTCAACAGCCATGAAAACGCTCGCTTCTACAATTGGTTCTTCTACAAGGGAGAGGCCTTAAAACCAATCAAAAATGCAATTTCTTAACACTTTTATTGGAGCAAATAAAAACGTGTTACACATCACCCCACTCCTGCCTATATATTAAAACTTGAAAGAGATAATTTTTTTTTTCATCAACATGTATCAACTTTGGTCAAGTCTGATAAAAAAACTGTGATAACTTCTGCAAAATAATCTAAAAACATGCTGAACAGACGCTGCTTCAACAAGATTAAGCTAAAATTCATAAAAAAAAAAAATGATAAATTTCTGTATCTTTTTCAACCACTGTGAAACGCGCGCAAGAAAAGTGGCGATGGTCACAAGAATGTTAAAAAAAAAAAATCAGCAGCTAAAGAAGTGGTTAAGATAAAAAGTAAGCAAAAATTCAAGGCACAAAGCAATAAAAATCAAGTAATTGTCATCTATTGTTCGGCTATTGACACGTACACGCATCATATATGCTATAAAAATATTGCATGGATACCACTTAAAAGTATTGTGGCTCAATGCGTCGACTAAGCAGCGGAAACGAATTTTGGAAATAACTGTTAACGAGTTTTATCTATTAAAATTAATTTAATGTTAAATTTAAATTTTTTTTTAACTTCAAAGTAATGCTTTAAAACCAGACAGTTTTAAATAATATCAAACAAAAAAAAAAAAACTTCTTTTAAAAATGAATGCAAGCCACTTAGGTTTAAACTTTAAAGATATTTTATCAAATATGCAGCAATTACTAGAAGATTAGTAAGTAAGAAGTACAGATTTGAAAATTTTTTTCCAACATGTACCACAAATATAACACTTAAAGCTTTATCTTATTTCACATATTTATTAATATAAATAAACTCAGATAATTTTTAATACAAACAAAAATGTTGCCTAACTCCAGGCGCATATTTCAACATGTGCCAAATTCATTCAAATCTAAAGCTTTTAGCAATAAATAAAGCTCACTAAAAATAAAACAAAATAATCCAACATAAGCAATACACACACACACACATACACACGCCATTAACATGCGCTCACATTGCACTACCCCACTTTGTTCCAATCAATAAATGCTGCCATCTAGCCTATAAAAAAAAAAAATATATATATTATCACTTCTCGGCAATTTTCAACGATTAGCTGCTCAATTATTTATACTACAAGCAGCACTCGACCCTAATACGACGTTATAGCACTCAAATTGAATTGAATAGTTTAGGTCTCCATTGTGACGGCAGTATAACAATACAACAACAACAGCAACCTATCTAAAAATATAAGCCACAACATAAAACCAGTAAAAAAAAAAAAAGAAGATAAAACCACACTTGAGCGGCATTTTAATGCATAGAAAACTATAAAACCATAGAGCAAAAGGATATGCAGGATACATATAAACATTAAGGACGACACAGCTATTGACATTGATACGATAACCTAAATATTGACTTTTGGTTGTGTTGTAACTGCAACCATCTACACAAATCCGTTACTTGAGTAACATGAACAAAACTTGTTTTGACAAAAAGGAAAGCATATTTTTAGGATTCTTTTTTCGGTTTTAATATGCATCGTTGTTGTTGTTGTTAGTGTTAGTGTTATTAAATCGACTTTATTATCAAAGCTGTTATTATAATTCAAAGTCTGTATTGATGTTATATTTCAACAGTTGTTCGTGTTGTTGTTGTTGCTATATATTTGATTATTTTGCATACACACTCAGCATCCAATAACAAATGCTATATAAATTTGTATAGGGCGCGTGTTAAACCCGTTTTATTGCTACTTCATATTCTATTTGATGATTTATGGTCTTATTAATATTCAGTATGTATTGAAGAAGCCTACTAGTTTAGAGAATTTTATTGAATTGTATTCTCGTAAGCGAGGATAGTTCAGTAAAGGATAGAATATTTCTAGTTTTTTATATAAAACATTTACAAGTTTGTGTTCATATGGAAATTTTTGTTGCTACTCATATAGAGAAAATTAATTAATTAAGGCACTAAATAAAAGAGATAAAGAGATTATTTAGTAATGAGAGTTAACAAAACAAAGAAAAAAAAAAAATAATGTAGATGCAAACAAGTACTACTTATTATATTTTTAACAATAGTTCTGGTGCTTTCATCGGATTCCATATATTTAACCCATCTACCCCTTAATAAACTTTTAGTTGAAAACTAATTCAATGTTTTAATCTTTACTACTACTTATCCCTTTATGATGTATCAGGAAACAAGGTACAAATGCCCAGTGGCGTAGCTAACGAAATAATGCTCGCAGAACCTAAAATTTTTTTCAAAATTAGTAAACAATAAAATTAAAATAAAAATCAAATTAGAGGGAATGAATGCACTCAAATTATTTCTGATTAGAATACTCGCTCTTGGCTTACCTAGATATTTGGTGTACACTAGCGTGTATTTTGGAGTCCTGAGTCCGCACACCAGGCCACAGACTACCCACGGCGCACAGTGATGCGAAAGGGCATGCTAGACGGAAAAAAGTCGAAATCTTATTTCTGAATTTTGAATATGTAGAACTCTGAAGAACTGTCCACTGATGTCAGGAAAAAAATTTTACTTACCTCCGCTTTCTACAAAAAATACTAAAATTGTTGAATTTTGACCCAAAAAGTGATATTTTTGAAATTTTAGTTCATGAGTTTTGTAGTTAAATTTAATTATATGTTTAAAATATTTATCAACATCCAAAAAAGTTGAAAATTGGCAGGCGTCATAAATAAGATATGATCTTTTGAAATAAAATAAATTTAATAACGTATCTTATAAAATGTAGGCGCTATAAAACAGTATTTATGGATAAATATGCATAAAAACGGAAAATTTGGTAAAATATTTTGGAAAATAAAAAAAAAGGACTGCCTCAGAATTGAAAATTTTTTTTTTTTATTTAATAATTATTGTGGCTTCTTTAAGCCCTGAGAGTGCCAAGGTGCGCAACTTTTTTTTGAATTTTTTGTTCGAATGTATATGATGGGTATTCTATTTTTACGAAAATTCTATTCGTAATTTTGTAATCGTACTTTTTCTTATTTTTTAGATATAGCGCTAAATATGTTTAAATTGTATGGCAGCTGCCACGCCCACTTGTCCAATCACGCTGAAATTTTTTTTTTACTTTTTTGAAGTTATACATTAGACGTCTATGGCTAATTTTGTTATCATAGCTTATCTCATTCCTAAGATATAGTGCAAAATGTGTTTAAGTTGTATGGCAGCTGCCACTCCCACTTGTCCAATCGCGTTGAAATTTTTTAACTTTTTTCAAATCTTATATTAGACGTCAATGGCTAATTTTGTTATCATAGCTTATCTCATTCCTAAAATATGGCGCAAAATGTGTTTAAGTTGTATGGCAGCTGCCACGCCCACTTGTCCAAAATTTCTGAAATACTTTTTTTTGTACTTTCTTGTACCATAAACATCGAAAACTACCAAAAAATAATATTTTCCATCTAACTTGTACCAATCGCATCACTGTGCGGCGCCTGGATCAGGATGATGTATTATCCGTCTTTGCGAACCCAATAAACAAAATGATTTACTAATGTTATCGTTTACGAATCGTTTTCTCGTACATTTCATTCATTAGCAATTATTAGTAGAGATTCATTTATAACATCGCGAGCGGGAGAAATTCCTCCTTCGTTAATGAATCGTCAAAACCGAAAAAAGCAATTCGCTAACGAGTCGCCAAAACTATTATAAGCAATTCGTTAACGAGTCGCCAAAACTATAAAAAGCAATTCTTTAACGAGTTTCCAAAACTAAAAGAAGCAATTCGATAACGAATCATATAAATCATATAAAAAATAACAAATAATATATAAAAAAAAAAAAATAAAAACTAATTTCAAGCTTTCCACGTCAGGGATCGAACCCAAGTCTACTGAATGCTAGTCCGGCACCTTACACACTCAGCTATTTCAGATGCTGAATATATCTTGCTTAATTTGCTTGCTAATAAAAGACAGCATTCGCGGACACGGGTTCGAACCCCAACTTGGTCAAAAAATAGTTTATTTTTTTGTTGCTTTTTTTATTATTTAGGTATTTTTTTTTAAAGAATTGGCTTTTTAAAAGTTCGAAATTATTTTTTTTATCATTTTTTGACCAACTTTTTTTCGGCTTTGTTATACATTCGTCAAAACCGAAAAAAGCAATTCGTTAACGAGTCGCCAAAACTAACAAAAGCAATTCGTTGACGAGTCATCAAAAACAATAAAAAGCAAAATATTAAAATATAAAAAGCAATTTTTTTAACGAGTCGCCAAAACAACAAAAAGCAATTTGTTAACGAGAACTTATTCATATGAAAATCTTGAACAAATTATAAGTGGAAATTATATATATGTATAAAGAATAAGCACGAAATAACATAACAGAAGAAAAATATTTCACAAAATTTTTTCATATGAAAATTTATGAAAATTAATATTTAAGTCGTTTTTCACTTAACATTAAAAAAAAAAAACATAAAATTTAAAAACAAATATTTGCTTAAATGACGTATTAAGAATAGAAAGTTAGTAAAAATTTTTTTTTTTTTTAAATTTGTATATTGAAAAGTCGGAATTTTGAAAATAGAATTGAAAAGTCGTATATTGAAAAAATTGTTTTTTTTTCAAAACATCTTAAATGCAGTCTAGAAAAGTCATGATTTTAATCGGTTCTTTCTTTAATCATCAAGCCAACCTCTGATGAAGTCAGTATGAAACTATTCGAAAACTTTAAAAAAAAACGATTCACAAGCGATTCGTTATCGAATCACCCCTCGCCCCAATGTTTATCGGGAAGGAAGAAAATAAGACTGGCGTACTCAGCGTTTGAGTGGTGGAGGTTAATTTGCACTACTCTCTGTAGCAAGGCTACTTGGAGTAGTCCATGACTATTATGTCAGATTCACAGTCCGAATTAAGCAGATCATGCGCCAGGGAGGATAAGCGCAGCACAGTGGCGACATTTCTAAAAAGTGGTTGCAAAAATCAATTTTGTTGGTGTGGTGGAATCGCAAAGAAAACAATGCAGTTTGATAAACAATTACTCTAAACTGCCGAATGTAAAATTTTAACTTATTTGGAGAAATTGTACGCTTTGTAGAGCTGATAAAAGTTTATGGTTTTTTCGAGATTTTTAATTAAATTTCTTTTTTTTTTTTTTTGTTAGTTCAAAATGAAGTTCAAATTTGTCTGCAGTTGCAAAAAAAAAAACTTATTTTTTTGCATATATCACATAAGGGGTCTCTGTACTAACAACTATAATTATACTGACTATAATTTTCGAAAACACTATTTTTACCCATTTTCTCAACTTCGATTTCGGTAACTTTTCGAATGGTAAAGTTCGCAACAGTTTAAGTTCCGACTACAAAAACTAAATTATTTGAACAATTCGAAGTAAAATGCTTAAAACTTTATTATCAGGAAATGTCGGTAAAATGAGTAATAACGAGCCTGTGACTTTTTCATGCTTTTGCAATTGAAATTGCATTGCGCGTATTCTGGAATTTTTGGTGATATAGTTCCCCTGCAGGAACTAATCAACTAATTTAAAAGTAGTTGATAAAGTAGTTTTTTGTGAACCACAACTAGTTGAAATTCTGACTTTTTTCCATAGAACGAACTAACATATTTTGTATGGTGATGTACGCTAAAGTCAATTGACTTTCGCCTGCATATATTTGCAACTACTTGTTATACTAGTTCTATTTAAACTATTTTTTTAATTACTTTAAAATGACCAATTGAAAACAATTACTGATGGCCTAAAGTTAATAATATTTGATGAAATAACATGATTAAGTATATATAAACTTGAAACCTAATAAAAATTTGCAATTAAAACATGTCAAAATCAGAATTGTTGCCGCCTTAATATAATTCAAAGTAGTTTATCAATCACTTGTTTTTAAGTAGTATTTCAATTACTTCATATATAATGCAATAAAAACTATTTAGAATTGAAGTGGATGCCGCCTTAATATAATTCAAAGTAGTTCATATACTGCTTTATTTTAAATTAGTTTTCTAATTAGTTGTTTTTAAAAACAAGTTAGTTTGTTCCCATAGGGTTATAACAACTGATCACACAAACACACAAATAATATAGCAATCAACATTATAAACTTTTTTTTCTTGTTATGCCAATGTCAATTTATAAATCAATTTATAAGTTCACATTTTATATTAGGCAATACGTGCGAATATTCTAATAATGATTTACACAGAAGGTTTTTTATGCTGGCAATAATTCCACAGGTAAAAAATATGTAAAAACTTGGCACCTAGTGAGTGCGTTAGGAAGTTCGTATAAAAAGTTATATTTGGGTTAATAAAGATTTTGTGCTTTCTTTCAAATTATTTCAAGAAAAATTAAAAGAAATTTATTAATTTGTATGGTATAAATAGTAATATTCTAAGGTGCTTAACAAAACTATGCGACATCAAATAAATTTTATTATGCACTCTCGACAAATCTATGTTGATGATAATCAGAAGAAAGCTCAATCACAGAATCAGAGAACAAGCTGTACTTCTTTAAACAAAGTAGCTTTATCAGCCCTTATCACTGATTTAAAGGAGTTTCATTAGTTAGCGTTGAAAAGCACGCATTTCTGCTGAAGTGCAATCGTGTCAACACTATACGACTTCCATTTAAAAGTTCATCAATAGAGAGGTCGTGTCGTTGTCAGTCTGAATATAAACATCAATTGTGATTCCCAGAACTTGTTGATTAAAATAACGTGAAAAGAAGAAAGGCGCAAAATTTAAGCATTTAATGACCATGTGCCAAATTTTTTACAAATTTATGAAAAAATGGGGAGTGTTTGATGTGGTATTGCCTACTTTTTACAAAACCCGAAAATTTACGGCCAAATCTACAAAACAGGTCCTAAAGCTAAGCTCTCGGCGCGTGGTAAGCAAAAAGTTATAAAGGAACCAAGAAATTTATCCATATCTTGTGCTCAACTTGCAAGCCATCAGTTTCAAAACTTTCGGTTTGTCGAGACTTAAACAGTTCCAAAGCTATTGTTAGATCCAGAATGAAAAAAGTTCATAAGACGGCGCGCGGCTTACAACTTGGATGCGAACTGGGGCTTGGTATATAATAATACTTGTCATCCTCAAACATCTTGTGAGTGGCACCCCATACCATGATGGAAAAACCATCAAAATTTCTTTAGGAAAATATATTCGGATCCTTTTTTAGACTCCTTCAGTAGTATCGGTATCCATCTGGATCATCCAAGTTAAACTTTTATCGTCTGAAAAGATTACTTTTTACGAAAAGAATTGTTGCAATGGTACGTTTTAGGAGAATAACAATTATTATATACCGAGAACCAGTTGGTATCTAAATTATTTGATGCAAATTGAAGCCGTACCGTCCTATGGTGGACAAGTAAAGTAGGAGCTTTTTTCATTATGGATCTAACAATTGTTTCATAACTGTTTAAGACTCGCTAAACCCCGTCATTTTCGAAACTGATTGCTTGCAAGTTGGGCACAAGATAAAATTTGTTTGGTGTCGTATAGTTTTGACAAGAACCTTAAAAGTTTTTCTATCAGTTCTTCAAAATGCTGAAAACAGAGCGTTTGACTTTGTTCTACGAGTATAAAGAAGCACCTGTATAAATGTCTGTTTCAAATCATATCATATATGAAATAATCAAAAGTTCATCAACTGAATTAGATTTCGGAGCAGCATTACAAAAACTTCTTAACATCACTGATGAAAACTTCGAAAAACCTGAAATTTGTGAAAAAAAATGTATGCAGTATTCAATAGAGTAAAAGTTAAGTGGAGTGTTTGCAAATATAATAATTGGCTACAGTAATGTACCGACATCCGCTATGTGGAAGTAGAAGACATATGCGACGGATTTTCCGATTACTTCATAAACTGCAAGAGAAAGGCCAAGGAAATCATTAGACGAAAGTTCAACATTCACAAAAAAAAAAAAAAGGTAGTTATGGATACTGCAGAAGTGATTTCTACCGGACAACTGGCAACAGCATTAACAGTTAAATACAACAGAGATAAAGAAAAAAGAAGAAGCGATGTAACAGCGAAAGTTTCTGTTGCTAGTTCTATCCGATTGAAGGGGATTAAAGAAAGCATTCCTACTTCACCGAATGCATATCCCGTATAATATGCCGCAGACAGAAACAGCCGGTTTAATCCATAAAAAATAACCTGAAAAAATGTTTGCACCTACACTGCATCAAGTCCTGGCGCACATCATAGGATATCAGTTGTTACCAATTGGAGAATTGTCCAAAGCAGCACAAGAATCCAAAAATAAGGACTATAAAAAAAAAAAAATAGAGATATCTAAATATCTGCAAGATTTCTCGAAAACGGCAAAACGAGGATCTCTTCAATATATTGGCCGCATCATCAGATTCGAATATTTCATCATTAAGTCATGTCTGAACTCAAAAAATTTAAAAAAATATCTTAAACGGAAATAAGAGATAATTATATAAATATCAATGTAGGTTTCCAAAAAATGTAAATTGGGCTTTTAAATTATAGGTACTCATATAAAAATGCATGTTATAATAAAACTTTACTTCGATACTTTTTTTTTCTAACAAATAACTTTCACTATAAGTGAAAATTTCGTTTTTATAGATTTTTACTCTTTAGAAAGCACCTTCAAAAATTAATTTCTTAGCGTTCTGTACGTCTATTTAAATGATAATTTAAAAAGTTAGATTTTGTAGTCTGTAGAAAAAAAAAAAATAATAAGATACCTCAATTCGTTCAGAAGATCAAAAGATTCGCATTTCCGGTGTTTATAATTTTTGGAACAATTTTTTATCAGTCTATACAAAATTTTCAAGTGGCGGCCGTGGCGTAGTGGGTAGAGTGTGTGACTCTTAAGCCAGAGAAACCAGGTTCGAATCCTCCATCCGACACAGAAAGCTTTTTCAATTGAATTAATTTTTCTGTTCGGCCGTCACCTCTCTGCAGACAATGGCAAACCTCAGAGAGAAAAAACTGCCATGAAAAGCTTCTTGAGAACATAAGCCGTTCGGAGTCGGCGTAAAACATGTAGGTCCAGTTCTCGATCATTTGTGTGCAAACATTTGACATCACACAAAACACAATTGATCATAAGAAGCTCGGTCAAAGTCCTTTCAAGGACTGAAATCTAAGGAGTTTTCCATTAAGTCCGAAGAGGCTTATAGGCTTTACACCAATTTAATTGGAGAAAGGATTATTGAAGACCCGAAAAAATTCTTCGATTTTGTGAATGTAAAACGGAAATCGACCGGATACCCAAACTTCATGTTTAAAGGCAATGTTACTTCATCTAACTCACAGGAAATTTGTAATCTCTTTGCGGATCATTTTAAAGAAGTCTTTTGTTCAACTACTTCCCAAAATCAACCTACATTTGCCAGTATAACTAGTAGACCGACATTGGTTTGTGAAATAAATATTACATGGAGTGACATAACCAATTCCATTAAAGAATTAGATTCAAATAAATCTCCAGGTCCAGACCTTATACCACCAATTTCACTTGTTCAATGTTTAGACCAATTAATTACGCCGTTACATATGATTTTTAACAAATCCTTGCATACAGGTATATTCCCAACTTTTTGGAAATCTTGTCATCTTACGCCAATTTATAAAAATGGCGACAAGAGATCAGTTGAAAATTATAGGGGTATTGCAATATTGTCAGCAATTCCAAAGCTATTTGAAAAAATTATATGTTCCAAACTCACGAGCATAATTAATCCGTGTTTAAACGAGCAGCAACATGGTTTTCGTAAAGGACGATCAACAACCACAAATCTTGCAATCATGGCATCAGACATTCTTACTAAAATGGAAAAGGGCCACCAAATAGATGCAGTCTATACAGATTTTAGTAAAGCCTTTGATCGTGTTGATCACGAAATCCTAGCTAAGAAACTAGAAAAATTTGGTATATCAGGTACTGTGCTGAAATGGCTCAAGTCTTATCTCTGTGAAAGATCCCAATATGTAAAATTTCAGGGTACTTTGTCTAAAAAGATTGTTGTCTCGTCGGGTGTACCTCAAGGTAGCCATCTTGGCCCACTTCTCTTCAACATATTTATTGCAGATATATCTGAAGTTTTGCATGATGTCCCCCATCTCTTATATGCAGATGACTTAAAATTATACTATAACATTAGATCAGAAGTGGATTCAGTATTCTTACAGAATAAGCTTTTTTCTCTGGAACAGTGGTGTAGTAAAAATAAACTTTATTTAAATATAAATAAGTGCTACGTTATAAGTTTTGCCCGTAAAAACGTAATCACATATAGCAGATACATGCTAAATAAGGTAGAACTTAAAAGGGTCAACCACATAGCAGATCTTGGAATAATTCTTGATAGTGAGATGCGCTTTAACCTTCACTACGATCATATCATATCCAGGGCAAACAAAATGCTCGGATTCATAAAAAGACGTGCAAAAGAATTCAAAAACCTTTGGGTAACTAAAACCTTATACTGCACATTAGTACGACCAATCTTAGAATACTGTTGCATAATTTGGAACCCAGCTTTTGTAGTGCATAGTGAAAGGCTAGAATCTATTCAAAGACAATTCTTGCTTTTTGCATTGAGAGACCTATACGATCCTCGTGACTATACAAATTTACCACCATACGAGAGTAGACTTAAAATCCTCAATTTAATGTCGCTGTCATCAAGGAGAATATTACTTTGCTCATGCTTTACATTCGATGTTATTACTGGTAACATCGATAGCGAATACATCTCGAGCAAGGTACTATTTAATGAACCAATAAGGCGAACAAGGTATACAAAATTGTTAAAAGAATCGCATCGCAACACTATTTACGCATTGAACGAGCCCTTGAATAGATGTTGTAAAATATTTAATAATATCAGCGAGCATTATACACCGCCAATATCGAAATTCAGATTCAAGCGTTCTCTTTCCAAATCACTTTCCTTTACATAACTACTTCAGAATCTTCTCCAATTCCTTTTCACCATTCTGACCCCTTTTCTATTTCCTTGATCTAGCATTTGTAGAAAAATTGTAAATCAAAAATTTGAATGTTAAATAAGTAAAACACCGCATTGTAATATTAACTCTATTCTCCCATATCTAAATGCCTCTTCTTACATTGCCGTCTACCACCCATACCTAAACAAAATTTAGTTGTTCTCCCACTCAGCTTTCCATCTTAATAATATTTTAGCATAGTATTAAAAATTTGTACATATTTTTACTATGTGTATAAAATCTGTTAGTATGTAAGCTTAGTATATAAGTTCCCCCTTCGTTCTTCTTCTTGTCTTTTCTTTTTGACGTGTTTTTGAAAATGTGTCGATTCATGTGGGCGGATTACGCCCACTGAGAATTGCATATCTTCTACACCTAAAACAAGGAAAGAGGAGAGAAAAACAAAAAATAAAAAAATTAATACAACAACAACCTGTTAGAAAAATAAGTTAGAATAAGTATATTGCCTTGTTTGGCTAAATAAATAAATAAATAAATAAATAAATGGCCATTTCGTTTTTTTTTTTTATACAAAATTTTGAACTTTAAAAATTAATGAATTTGTTCTCCGCAACCATAAATCAAAGATAATTCATGATTTCAGTAATTTTTTTCTAAAAAAACACTCAAATGGAGATCTTCATATTCATAGTTTGTACATATATGGCAAAGTCTAACTTTGACCATGAATACCATAGCATTCCTATTATCAATTCAAATAAAATTGTATGCAGTAAAAGCTGTATTATTTTTCTGTCTATAGAAAAAATAATCATAAAAATATCTCATTTCGTTTAATGTTATGATTTTTGCAACAAGAAAGTCAGATGTAGTGATTACGCCACCTCTGTATCCAAGCTTCATTCTATCGATTCGGGTGCAGACCCTATAGGAACAAACTAACTTGTTTTAAAAAACAACTAATTAAAAAACTAATTTAAAATAAACCAGTATATGAACTACTTTGAATTATATTAAGCCGTCATCCATTTCAATTCTAAATAGTTTTTATTGCATTATATATAAGTTATTGAAGTACTACTTAAAAACAAGTGATTGATAATTTACTTTAAATTAAATAAAGGCGGCAACTACTCTGATTTTGATATGTTTTAATTGCAAATTTTTATTAGATTACAAGTTTATATATATTTAACCATGTTATTGCATCACATATAATTAACTTTAGGCCATCAGTATTGGTTTTCAATTGGTTATTTTAAAGTAATTAAAAAAATAATTTATATATAACTAATTTAACAAGTAGTTGAAAATATATGCAGACGAAAGTCAATTGACTTATTAAGCGGACATCACCATACAAAATATGTTAGTTCGTTCTATGGAAAAAAGTTAGAATTTCAACTAGTTGTGGTTGACAAAAAACTACTTTATCAACTACTTGTAAATTAGTTGATTTTCCTACAGGGGAGCTACAGAACTGAGATGGGCCGTACTTAAATGGGTCGGAAGCCTGCTCTTCCTTCAATAACGCCTCATCTTTTTTGAATAACTCCTCATCCGTAGATGTATGGATAGGAGCCATAGCCTAACACAAAACCTTTGGATGACAAGAGCGTCAGGGACTCTTGATTGATAATAAAAGTTACCGATCTAAAGTCCCCCTTCGGCTCATCAACCCATGTCAACTTTAAGTTTGCTGTTGGCAGATCATGGTTTCCCAACCGAATTGTCTCCAGGCTCATTTTCATATCAGATGGTTCAGGTAGGGATCCAGGAACGCTCTCTTGGTTCGTAAGGGATCTGATCCCTATCAACGACTTCGAGTTTCACTGTGCCACAGACGTTTGGTCAGCGCATGTAATCAGCTTCACGTGGCCCTGTTGCCATTCACTATCGCGACAAGAAGCGCCCATGCCGGGAAATTCCTTCATTAGTGGAATGAAGATAGCAGCCATTTTGACTACTACCATCCTCTATCTTTCAGGCGCAATACTGGCGTCCGGATTGCTTTTGTTGATTATCGCAATGGTAATTTTCCCTTTGGAGTGACTATGCTACCACAGATTTTCTTTGGGTTCGGCTGAGGGACCTCCTCATTAGATCTCTGGCGCTTTGTGGGCATCGGTTTAATAGGCATCGCTTTAACTTCTCCTATGATACGCACCGCCAACTTAAAGGACGAGTTTTGCTCCTTGGTGTGCTGATTATCGGGAATCTGCATTATGTGGTCCTTTTCTCTATGCGCGGCTTTTCGAGAAACATTACCAATCTTTTTTGGTGTCTTCAGGCTTAGGTTCAGAGTCCGCAAGTATGGTAGTCAAAAATAAAGAAGGAAAAATATGTCTACGGCGCCCTAACCCCAATGCCGCGGTAAGGGCCACAGCTACTTTGGGGCTCCGTTAGAAAGTGAATTATTTATCGGCCAAATGGCCGCCGTGACCTTGGCGGCACACCTCCATCCGATGGACCAAATTTTCGATGACGCTGAGGCATAAGTGAGGTTCTATGCCGTTAATGTGCCAAATTATCTCATCCTTTAGCTCTTGAATTGTTGCTGGCTTATCGACGTACACCTTTTGTTTCAAATAACCCCAAAGAAAGAAGTCCAACGAGGTCAAATCACATGATCTTGGCGGCCAATTGACATCGCGACCACGTGAAATAACACGGCCATTGAATTTGTCGCTCAAAAGAGCCTATGTTTCGTTAGCTGTGTGGCAAGTGGCGCCGTCCTGTTGAAACCACATATCGTCCACATTCATATCTTCCAATTCGCGCCATAAAAAGTTCGTTATCATCTCACGATAGCGAACACCATTCACCGTAACTGCCTGACCAGCCTCATTTTGGAAAAAATACGGCCCGATGATGCCGCCAGCCCATAAACCGCACCAAACAGTCACTCTTTGTGGGTGCATTGGTGTTTCAGCAATCACTCTTGGATTATCATTCGCCCAAATGCGGCAATTCTGCTTATTGACGAATCCACTGAGGTGAAAATGTGCCTTATCACTGAAGATGATTCTCTTCGAAAATTGATCATCCACTGTTGCCATTTCTTGCCACCATTCTGACCATTGACAACGCTTGACATGGTCAAGAGGCTTAAGTTCTTGAGTCAATTGCACGTTGTAAGCGTGTAAATGCAAGTCTTTATGCATAAAGTTCATCAACGATGAGCGTGAGAGGTGCAATTGTTGGGCACGACGATGAGCTGAGGTGGACGGCTCTTCAGCCACACTGTCGCGAACAGCAGCAATATTTTCTGCAGTTCGAGCTGTACGAGCATGCACTGGTGTTTTCACATCTCCTACATACCCGGTTTGCTCAAATTTTTGCACGATTTTTCAATTGTACGCACATTTGGACGATAAAATTGACTGAAAAAATCACGAAGTGCACGATATGCATTTTGATTTGAACGCCCATTTTCATAATAAGCCTGAATAACTTCAACGCGTTGCTTGATCGTGTATCTGTCCACGGTTCAAATTGACTTAGTCTGAAATTAAGAAATGTCAAATGAAATGCAGAAAAAAACTTGACGTGTAGGTGTGGTATCCACACCACACCAAGGTATCTATCCAAGTAGACTTAATATTTAGATAAGATATCCAAAGTCTTTTCCTAAAAAGAAGGTTGCTTATTTAGGAAATAATACCACTACTCAATTCAATTCAATTGTGGATTCAAAAATGGATTCAAAAAACTTTCTGTGTCCGATGCCAATCGAATTTGGGTTCTTTCCCATACCAGCCACGCACCTAAACCAGTAAACCACGACCACCACGATTGATATAGAAGTACCAAATTCCTTTAGCGTAATTTTGACCTCAATATTGATTAAACAGAATGCATAGATATGCAAATTCTTGACATTCAACTTAATAAGGTATTGTAGCATATCATAAAACATTTTAACAGTACCCAAAACGCAATTTCTTCGTATTGTAAAACGAAAAGAATCGATATGGGTCTTTGAAGAAGAGGTTAAAACGCATATGTTTTTTTGTTTCTAATGTACCAATACTACATACATAATTATACATAAAAGTTGAATTTGTTCAATATGCTAAAAGCATACCAAGTTGATAGTTTCACAAAATGTTGCAAAAGCAATTAAATTATTATTCCCTACCAACTATTTGTAAAAGTATAATTCTCGAATCTCAAATATCGAAATAGCTTCATGTTTAATTATTAAACATAATAAAAAAATGGTTTTCATTAAAAAGCTATCACCTTCAAATATGCAGCATAGAAAGCCAACGGAAATTAAACAGCATGAAGCTGAAAATTATTTTCCTTGAGCTGCCAACATAATCTGGAATTTATTTTCATAAGAATGTGATTGTTTTGCTGCTCTGCATTTAAAATAATCCTTGCGATGTTATGACTCAGAAAAACTGACACAATATTAAAGGAAATAACTCTTACAACATCAAGTGGGAGAAGTAGAAAGCAATAAAATGACAGCATCAAAGATTTTTCTTCCTTTACTCTAAGACTTGGTGGTCTACTAACGGATGCTTAAGCGTTCCCTAGATTTTAAGGAATTTGTTAAACTTCCGCTAGCAATTTGCGTACTACGCATATTTTTGCTGGTTAATAAAAATTCCAACATTGTCTCCGCTGGGTTGCAGTTCATCATCAACGTGATAAAGAGCAGAGTATTCTGAAGGACTTGCTACAAAGATGCGCTACCGTTGGCATTGCTATGTTTGATGAAATTCATTAGAAATGATTTAAGAAATATTTTAAAAATTCTATCTTGTTAAAGTTAAAATTTGCTAAGCTGCGCTACAAACGCGTTTTCAAACACACACAGCAGCATCAGAGGACCAAAAGCACACACACACACACACACACACACACACTCACATAGTGCAAAACTTAAAACAAATTCGTGTGCTCCTCGTTCAATTTCAAAAGCAAACAAATGTGTTTGTCTTGGCTTGAGTGTGGGCGCTGATGTTGGTGTTCGGTGGTGGCAGCATGTCAATGTTTATGTGTTTATATGTATGACTGCTTATTTGCTCACGTGTGTGTGAGTAACACACATAAGCTCACACAGTGTTAGCTCAACTGCTCAACTGCTTTCAATGCAATGAGACGAATTTTAAGCTGTATTTTTGAGCGTTTCACAGGCGTTTGCATCAAGCATGCGTGCCCAGCTGAGTTTTCGAGCAGATTAATTGGCTTGAGTTGCGTTAATAAAAGTATCAAAAATCAAGGTGTTTAGATTGCTTGCAACGCTTGCTGACGTGTCTGCAGCGCAAATAAAATCAACTGATTTAGGAATCTTCTCTTTTCTTTCGCTTCAGGTCATAGTTTATTTATGCTAGCACACAATATCTTAAATATGTTCACTATAAAAAACACTGGTTCGTCCAGGCACGACCAGTTTCAGTAATTTTGAAAAATTTAACAGCTTAACAATGTTTGTGTTAAGCTTTTTAAAAATCATTTAGAGCATAAATTAGAAAAGAGAACAAAAAAAAAAAAACAAAAAGTGCCACATTTGTATAAATTATACCAACAAAAAAAAAACTCCAACTGAAATTGAAACAAATCAACAAAATTGAAAAGGCGGCCTTATATATAAACCGTTAAATTGTTGGTAACTTTGTGTTTAAAAAAAAAACTAAATAACAATCACGTCAGCTGACAATCTGCGAATTTTCAATATGGCACCACTTAAAGAGCATAATAAGGACAACAAAAGTGATAAAACAGAACAAGAACAGCAGCGAGCTTCATGAGAGCAGTGTGTCAACAAACAACAAAAACATTTAGAGCAACAACCAACAACCTTGAGTGATTTCTGAAGTACAAACGCTCTGCTAAGGATTTGTTATAGAAGACGTGATTTGCAGCGGAAACGGAAATGCTACTGGCACAAAAAAACACGCAAGCACAACACGCACCACACGATCATGTCTTGTGCTTCGTTTCTAGCACAAAAGCTAACAACGGCACACAAACACACACACACACACACACACGCAAGTAGTACACATAAATAAATAGAAATTTAACACAAACATCGCTACATACAGAAGGTATAGCGTAACACAAGCAAATATTTACAGAAATTTAGAAAATCCGCATTAAATGAACCAACAATTTTTATAACAAACACAGTGCAAATTAGTAGAGTTAAAAGTAATAAATAAAAATAAAAATGAGAACATACGGAAACAGTATTACGAAGTGGCACGCAAAGCTTAAATAAAGCAGTATTTTTTTTTCTTATTAAAAACAATAGCCAGAAGGCAAATAAATTTTTAATTGAATTACGTAAACATGCCAGCGTACATGTGTGTTCATATGTGTGTATGTATTACAATTCGATTTTCTTAATTAATAACCATTCCATCATAACCTTCAGAAAGCTCCTTTCTCCGATATTTTTAGTTGTGGTCATTTTATTGCTGATTGTGCTGTCAGAAAATACAAATATTTTTTCTATAGCATACCTTTAGGCTGCCTGTGCTTGGAGCTGATAAAATGCAGCACTTTTTTAACGTAAACATGCATACATCAAACTACAATCAATGCGCTGATGTATTAAATAAAAATGCGCAACGTTGAACAAAGTAACCGTTATGTGCATAAAAATTAAATCGAAACAAAATTGATCGATCAATCAAGGTGGAGCACAAAAAAAGTTAAAATGGGGAACAGTATGTCAGTTGTCGTTCCAACAAATAAAGGCAGAACTAACCAGCACTTTAAAAAAAAAATCTTCAAAAAATATAAAAGCAGAGTGCAAAATGTAGCTTACAAAAATTTAAAACAAAAATTTCACAACTCACAATAGTTTAAATGTGGAAAAATTCAATAAAATTTATGAACTCTTATGTTAAATTTTTTTCAATATTTTATTAATGCAAAATTATCAAATTAACTTGTTAACAGAATATTTTGGTGAAATATAACAAGTTTTTACACTTTTTATTTTTATGCACAGTCCATTAATTAATTCGATTAATGTTAAAAGTAGCAATAAAAAAATGCCTTTAAAAATTAATTTATATGTTACTAAATCTCATAATTGTAGAATGAGAGAATATATTGCATTCAATTTCGTAGCTCCAACTAAAATAAATGTATAACTCTTGAAAAAAACTCTTCAATGTCTTAGCGAATAAATTCTACTGGGCTTACCTATACCTATGGTCCATGATGATAAGGATCAAAGAATTAAAAAAAAAAAATGGCACAAAAATCGAATTCTTCAAAGTTAAACATAAGCGTTACATTATATTTAAGAATATTAAATTTTAACAATATTGCGAATCATTATGAGTGTTTTTGACACGAGCTTATAAGGCATAGAAAAGAAAGGGTCACAGTCACGAGACAGTAAGCAGTGTAAAGACAGAAAGTTGAAAAAGTATTTACGCATTTGCTAATAGATATCGCACACTAAATACAAAACAGTCACAACTTGAAATTTTTAAATGTCTACGAGAAGAAAAAAACTATTTAATTTTTGAAGGAACTCCATACGAAAAAATGAGACAAAATGTTTTTTTGAAATTATAGAGAAAGAAGATATGTACAAAATTTTGACAGTCAACGGAATCATCTCCATTTTAAAACTACGAATTACTTACTTACTTACTTAGATGGCCGTGACAACCCGTGACCGGATTTCGACCGACCTCATCAGCTCTCACCAGGCGCCTCTGCTTTGCGCGCGCCTTCTCCAATCGGATACACCAAGTGCGGTTAGGGCTTCCTCAGCCTGGTCCATCCATCGGAGGCATGGTCTCCCTCGTCGTCGTTGACCAGCGACCCTCGCCTCGAGCACCTTTTTCGCTAGAGCTTCGTCGTCTATACGATGGACATGACCCAGCCAGCGTAGTCGCTGCACAGTTGTACGCCGAACTACGTCAATATCTTCGTAGAGCTCATACAGCTCGTGGTTCATTCGGATGCGATAGTCATCGCCGACTCGAACAGGACCGAAGATTTTGCGAAGAACTTTTCTCTCGAACACCCCCAGAGCGGCTGCGTTAGTTTGCGAAACTACCCATGCCTCAGCGCCATAAAGCAGCACAGGTAGAACGAGCGTCTTGTAGAGTGTTAGTTTTGTCGATCGAGAGAGGGCTCTGGAACTTAGTTGCTTACTGAGCCCGTAGTAGCACCTATTAGCAATTATTGTTCTTCGCTTTATCTCCAGGCTGGCTTCGTTGTTGTTATTAATGGCGGTGCCAAGGTATACGAACTCCTTGACTACTTCAAAGTTATAGCTGCCGGATGAAACGTGGGAGTCTAAACGCCGCGCTCCCTTGTTTGTAGACAGCATATACTTTGTTTTACCCTCATTTATCGTCAAACCCACTTTGGCTGATTCCTTTTCGATAGCGGCGAAAGCAGCGGTAACATCTCTCTTGGTTCTGCCAACAATATCAATATCATCAGCGTACGCAAGGAGCTGGACACCTTTATAGAAAATGGTGCCATTACGATGCACACCGGCCTTTCGTACGATCCCCTCCATGATGATGTTGAAGAGATCGCAAGACAGTGGATGGCCTTGCCTGAAACCTCTTTAGGTATTGAAGGTTTCGGAGAGGTCATTTCCTACCTTGACGGAGCTGCGTGTGTTGCTCAACGTCATTCTGCAAAGTCTAATCAATTTTGCAGGTATACCGAACTCAGACATTGTTGCGTATAGGCAATCCCTTCTCGGGCTATCGAACGCAGCTTTAAAATCGACAAAGAGATGGTGTGTGTCAATTTGATTTTCGTGGGTTTTCTCCAGGATTTGTCGTAGCGTGAAAATCTGGTCTATGGTGGACTTACCAGGTCGAAAGCCACACTGATAAGGTACAATCAGTGTTTTTGTAATCGGCTTTAATCTTTCACACAGTACGCTTGAGAGAACCTTATATGCGATGGAAATAAGACTGATACCTCTATAACTTGCGCAGATTGTTGGGTCTCCTTTCTTAAGTATAGGGCACAGTACACTGAGGTTCCAATCGTCGGGCATGCTTTCTGCTAGCCATATTTTGCTGATGAGCTGATGCATGCGCCTTATCAATTCATCGCCGCCGGTTTTAAACAATTCAGCTGACAGGCCGTCAGCACCCGCTGCTTTATTGTTTTTGAGTCGTTGGATAGCAACTCGAACCTCTTCATGGCTAGGTGGTGATACTTCCACTCCGTCATCGTCGATTGGTGGCACTGCACTGCGCTCTCGATGGGCGGCATTGGTGGAATCGTCGCCAGTAAGTAAATTGGAGAAGTGCTGTCTCCACAATCTAAGCACACACTGTGTATCCGTATTCAGATCTCCATTTTCGTCTCTGCAAGTGGATGCTCTACGAATAGAACTACGAATAGTTTTGCATAAAAAAGTAAAAAACTTTTTTTAGTTGTGATTGTTTTGTAGTTAGTGTGCAATATTTCGTGTCAGCCAGATTATTAGTTTGGACACTAACAAATGCAGACTTGTAGTCTTTTTTTTGGTTTGAGTTAAAATTTCAAGTGAAATGACATAATACATGTCATATTATATGATATATGAAATGATATACGATGAATACTTGATGAATACAATGAATACAATGAATACTATGAAAACTTTTTTTAACTTGCGACTTTTTGCACCCTGTGACTTTTTTGCCTAGCGTCTTTGTACCTTGTGACTTTTTACTCTGCTACTTTTTGTACCTTCTGAGATTTCTCAATTTTAGTTACCAATGATTGTAGAGATCTTAAATCACATGGATTCGAAATTATGATAAGATGCTTTTGAACAATAAATCTATTTTGGTCTAAATGGAAAAAACCGACTTTGACGATTATGCACTTTATATTGAACAAGCGGATTATCTAATGCGACAAATTGGGTTAAAATGAAATACTACAACTCACAGACTTAGTGCAAATTCAAGCTTATATACAAATCCAAATTGAAATCCACATGCAATACCAAATCAAATACAGTTCTTACCTTGTTTGATTTCGAAAAGCGATTGCAATTCAAAAATCCAACTCACAATATTATTCCTAGTATATCTCAATCCTAAAAGACAGCATAAATATATAACAAAACAAAACATAACATACCATAACATACCATAACATTACATAACATAACATAACATAACATAACATAACATAACATAACATAACATAACATAACATAACATAACATAACATAACATAACATAACATAACATAACATAACATAACATAACATAACATAACATAACATAACATAACATAACATAACATAACATAACATAACATAACATAACATAACATAACATAACATAACATAACATAACATAACATAACATAACATAACATAACATAACATAACATAACATAACATAACATAACATAACATAACATAACATAACATAACATAACATAACATAACATAACATAACATAACATAACATAACATAACATAACATAACATAACATAACATAACATAACATAACATAACATAACATAACATAACATAACATAACATAACATAACATAACATAACATAACATAACATAACATAACATAACATAACATAACATAACATAACATAACATAACATAACATAACATAACATAACATAACATAACATAACATAACATAACATAACATAACATAACATAACATAACATAACATAACATAACATAACATAACATAACATAACATAACATAACATAACATAACATAACATAACATAACATAACATAACATAACATAACATAACATAACATAACATAACATAACATAACATAACATAACATAACATAACATAACATAACATAACATAACATAACATAACATAACATAACATAACATAACATAACATAACATAACATAACATAACATAACATAACATAACATAACATAACATAACATAACATAACATAACATAACATAACATAACATAACATAACATAACATAACATAACATAACATAACATAACATAACATAACATAACATAACATAACATAACATAACATAACATAACATAACATAACATAACATAACATAACATAACATAACATAACATAACATAACATAACATAACATAACATAACATAACATAACATAACATAACATAACATAACATAACATAACATAACATAACATAACATAACATAACATAACATAACATAACATAACATAACATAACATAACATAACATAACATAACATAACATAACATAACATAACATAACATAACATAACATAACATAACATAACATAACATAACATAACATAACATAACATAACATAACATAACATAACATAACATAACATAACATAACATAACATAACATAACATAACATAACATAACATAACATAACATAACATAACATAACATAACATAACATAACATAACATAACATAACATAACATAACATAACATAACATAACATAACATAACATAACATAACATAACATAACATAACATAACATAACATAACATAACATAACATAACATAACATAACATAACATAACATAACATAACATAACATAACATAACATAACATAACATAACATAACATAACATAACATAACATAACATAACATAACATAACATAACATAACATAACATAACATAACATAACATAACATAACATAACATAACATAACATAACATAACATAACATAACATAACATAACATAACATAACATAACATAACATAACATAACATAACATAACATAACATAACATAACATAACATAACATAACATAACATAACATAACATAACATAACATAACATAACATAACATAACATAACATAACATAACATAACATAACATAACATAACATAACATAACATAACATAACATAACATAACATAACATAACATAACATAACATAACATAACATAACATAACATAACATAACATAACATAACATAACATAACATAACATAACATAACATAACATAACATAACATAACATAACATAACATAACATAACATAACATAACATAACATAACATAACATAACATAACATAACATAACATAACATAACATAACATAACATAACATAACATAACATAACATAACATAACATAACATAACATAACATAACATAACATAACATAACATAACATAACATAACATAACATAACATAACATAACATAACATAACATAACATAACATAACATAACATAACATAACATAACATAACATAACATAACATAACATAACATAACATAACATAACATAACATAACATAACATAACATAACATAACATAACATAACATAACATAACATAACATAACATAACATAACATAACATAACATAACATAACATAACATAACATAACATAACATAACATAACATAACATAACATAACATAACATAACATAACATAGTATAACATAACATAACATAACATAACATAACATAACATAACATAACATAACATAACATAACATAACATAACATAACATAACATAACATAACATAACATAACATAACGTTCATAAAATTATCTACCAATTAAGGTGAATGTTTTTGAAGTGTCTTTAAAATAAACAACAGGGTAGCCAACACAACATTGAATGCATTAAAATGTTTGTCTAGTTTTTACAAAATTTATTTGTAAATTAATTACGACCTTCTTTCATAAGTTTTTAAATTATGTGTTTATATAATTCCAAAAATTTTTGAATTATTAAAGGTTATATTTTATCGAGCTCAAGGTCAATGTTGCTTTCCGAAGAAAACAACTGAAGGAATAACAACTAACAACAACAATACCCTATATAGAGTATCAATCACATAGCATACTAGACAGCTGTTTCGTTGGCCGCTACACCAACTCATCATATTTCATATCATATATCATTTGTATTCTCGTACCGCAATTCAGGGTAATTTACTAATTGCATTCGTGAAACAAGTAGAAAATTAATAGCTTAGTGGATCACAGCAAGAATCACGATAAAAGGCTACTGATGAGTTGGTGTAGCGGCCAACGAAACAGCTGTCTAGTCTGCTATGTGATCGATACTCTATATAGGGTATTGTTGTATTTTAGTTGTTATTCCTTCAGTTTCTTCGGAAAGCAACATTGACCTTGAGCTCGATAAAATATAACCTTTAATAATTAAAAAATTATTGGAGTTATATAAACACATAACTTAAAAAGTTTTTACAAAATTTGTTACCGAAAAAAAGAACGCTTTAAATTAGTAACGGCAGCAGTAAAAGTAGTTTATAGTAGTTTATAGTAGTTTATAAAAGTAGTGGCTATCCAGAGTATACAAAAAGTCAACAATACGAATTTTTAATCATAGATTTTAACCCCTGCTTAAATTTAGTGCCCAGGATAGTGCTGAAATATCGAGAGGAGAAAAATACGGCCCTAAGCTACATTTTATGAAGTGATTCTTTTTTCAAATTCAATGCTTATATAAAAAATAAACAACTTATTAAGCGCGTTTATGAATTATTTGAATACAATTGATTTAGAAATGGACCTTCAAGTTGTATACCGATTCCGTATGACTAATGTTCATGTTCTCAAGATGCTGTACACGGGATTATATCTGTGGCGATAAGCAATAATCGCTTAAGTCGACTGAAGACAGAACTGAGTTAACGATGAAAATTTGTTCCGAGAGTATATAATCATATTCACTCAAAATTTAGAGTTTCAAGCGAAATCCTAGTCAAAGTTATGACAAAAAACCAAAGAAGATTTCATAGAAATTATATGGCAATTGAAAACTTTAAAGCTGGATTTCTCGAATTACATTAATCAGACTTAAGCTGGTTTTTTTTATCGACACAAATATTATTCACTCTCTAAGGTTTGTCTTTTGTCGGCACAGAGGGTTAAGACCGATCAAAAATAATAATTTCAATTGAAAAAAAAAAAACATTCTGTGTCAGATGTGATTTGAATCCTGGTACTCCCGCGGTTCTTTGACATAAGATCCAAGCACTTAAATGCGTTCCAATAATGTTAGTATGTCATGGTAAATTCAACAATAAACACCATAGTTGATGAAACTCGTTGTACTATACAATAAAAAGTGGTAAAAATCAAGATCTTGCAAACAAAGTGAGTACAGACAGAACAAAGTTGTTGGTATGGCTAAGATTTTTGATTATGTTTTCATAAAGACATAAAATAAAGAAGCTCTAGTGAGATCCTAGCGAAAGTGAAGTCACAAAAAGCAAAGAAGTTTTCAAAGGACAACGGTTTTTTTTTATGATTTCCATATGGTTTTTAAAAAATTACAACAATATAAAAATATCCTGGGTATAAAAGAGTACACTAACAAACAAAATTTGATTAAGATATTGTATGTTAGATGGAGGTGATAGGAATTTTTTTCGATAGGAATTGATGTCGGTTCAATATGAAGATTCAATATTTAAATTGTAGGCGGATTTAAAAATATATTATTTTGTGATACTGTGTGAGGTTTTTGTATTCGCTATAGCTGACTAATGCAATCAATTTGTGTCAAAAAGTATGCTTAGCAAAACTATAGAGGTACAGGGCGATGAGAGTAAAGAAGCCTTTATTTTTCTTGAAACACATTTAAACCTTCATTTTGTTTAAAGAAAAAGCACACAGACGATAGGTTCTACTATTTTCCATACAGAATTATATTGGTTTTTGTGTCTTGCTCATTGTTAGTGTGCTTTTTCGTGGTACATAATAAAGGCGTCAATATATTCGTCCAGGAGGCTTTCAGTTTTATTTTTATAACTGTTAAAGTTAAAGTTCAATGAATTTGAACTCGGGTGCCAAATTTTATTGCTCTGCAATGATTCTGCTATTTTGTAATACATTTTGTATGGGGCTCAACTACTAGCACCGTACAACGTAGCAATTTAGTTCCAGTGTCTAACGTAGTTTTAATGCTAAGGTTTTTTGGGCTCATAACAGTAACCGCTTTGAAAGTCCCTATAATTATTTTAAGTCCTTTGCATACTTTTTGGCTTATTTAAATGCTAATAAATACAATATTTTCTGCATTTTAACCACGCAAAATAATAACGTTTCGAAATAATTGAAATTTATGCAAAATTTTAGTTGAAAACTCTAAAAACTTCTTCCGCTCAACGAAACGCACTGAGCAGCAGTAAAAACAACAACAACAACAAGACATAATACTTGAACATTTTGTAATTATTTATGAGGCAAGTGTTTGGCATTAAATCAAAAAGTTGAACATTTGAAATATATATATATATATGTGTTTGCTTCACACGCAATCACACAAACAAACAAACAAACAAACAAAGATACAAACAAACAAACAAATGAACAGACACCAGACGATACACTGCATAAAAACAGTGAGAAATTAGAAAACAACGCAACAAAAAGAACAACAACACCACATCGCCAAAATATCAGTATTGCTTACCATATGAAATATACTAACACGCAAAAAAAAGGAAAAAAAAAAGCAAAATAATGGTACGAGTGGCTAGGCGAGACATAATTTAAAATTTATCAGAACTAAAACAGGCGCACGTAAAAGTAATAATTTCAAAAACAGCAACAAAAAGCAGCTCTAACGAAACAACCGTACACCAACAACAACTATAAAGCTTAGAAGCTCCTCATTGTCTGTGTGTCGGCGTGTTTTTATATCGCACCTAAACGCAATACCAGCATATTATGGCAACATAACAAACACACACTGTTCAGAGACACACAAACCAACTTCTGCTCCGTGCTTATGGCCAACAAATTAAATGCAAATGAGGGTAACTTGTTTAGGTTGAACCCTCTACACAGTGCCAATGAGTGGTTAACTAAAGTCGTTGCTTGCGCTGCCACGTACCGCTACCTGTGTGTGTCCAGCTCTAGCAACTTTAATGAGGGAATAAAAATTGATGATAACATTAATAGAAAATTAAAAAAAAAAAAAAAAAACATAAATTAATGTGTTCTAAAAAAAAACAAACGATAGAAAAAAAAATAAATTTTTAAAAACGCGATATGACGCTGAACAGACTGTCTTCTGTGAACAGACACAAAAACAGCTGCTGTTGTATGAAATAAGATAAGATTGAATGTAAAGTTATAAAAAAAAAACACCATAAGCCTAATGAGAAGATTCTAAATAGTCCTTAAATGCATATATATGATTGTTATATTTTTTTATTTTTCATTACAATACTATTTTCCAATACCTTTTGGATTTTTATGTTATATATACAATTAAGATGGGAAAATATAATTTGTGTCTCTTTTCACAAAAATTAAGTTCTTTATGATATAAGGAATTCTACAAAATTTTTTCCTCATATTTTGTCTTCTTATTCTCTGAGTTTTTTATAAAGTAGTTTTTTATAATTTCAAAAATGTTGATAAATAAATCTGAAAATATTCCGAATAATCCTTAATTAAAAAAATAAAAGAAATGGCCATTTCAGCCCTTGAAAGGACTTCCACCGAGCTCCTTATGATCAATTGTATTGTGTGAGTTGTGAAATGTTTGAACACAAATGAACGAGAACTGGACCTACATGTTTATTGCCGACTCTAAACGGCTCTTATGTTCTCAAGAACCTTTTGGCAGTTTTTACTCTCTGAGACTTGCCATTGTCTGCAAAGAGGTGACTGCTGAACAGAAAAATTAGTTCAATTGAAAAAACTTTATGTGTCTGGTGGGATTCGAACCAGGATTCTCTGGCGTATAGGCCACACACTCTACCCACTCCGCCAGGCTTGCGCCTGCCTGTCCCTAGCCAGGATAAAGGAGGAGGGTTGGTTATGGGATATGTCCCATACCGTAAAAGGTTAGAGCCAACCAAGAGCTCGGGGTGGCGCCCATCTTGGTAGCAGGTCACTATGTATATCATTGTGAAAAAAGCCTGCGAAGGTATAGCAATGGACCTAAAAACTTGTTAGCACGGGGATAGTCATACTTGTCAAAGAGGACGACCCTATCTATCCATGGCAAGGAGGCATCTGAGAGATGTAAAATTGGGTGAATGAATTGAGGTGTATACAAAATGAATGCACGTATATTCGATGTATTGTTAGGCACTTCTTCCATGGTAAGTGAATATAAATTTCATGCCTGTATTTAAGTTGCCGGTCATGAGTAATTAAGTGCTCTAATTGGACATGGCCAAATATAAAAACCCAAATGAGTTTTTTGCCTCCTTGCTGGGATGTTGTGGAGCTTCTTTGACGGGACCGAGTTGCCCAGGTGACTATCATGGGTTGGCCCTTCGGGGAGACTCGTGCTGGCTGTGGTTGTGTATATGCTACACAGGTCTAGATCGACTGGCGGGGACGCTCAGTAGTACGACCGGGCTGGCATACCTGCTTAGTATGCAAGAGATTGGGTAGGTCTCGTCTCCACCAGTGGATGGATGGAAGTACGTCGCTACGGAAGTCCTAACTGGTACTACTATTGGAAGCTTGCTTTTGGTAGTAGGGCGCTGGGTGATGCTTATTATACCCTAGGTGTTTGATGACTTTTGTACTTAAAGCTACACGTCAGGTGTGCAAATAAACATTAAATTCCCTTCTACCCACTGCGTCGCGGCCGCCACATAATAATCCTAAATTACCTATATTTAATTATTAAAATTTTTTATTACAACACAAATTTGCATTACCTGACTTTTGCATTTCTATGTAAATTATAATACAACTAGTATAAAAGTCCGCCCTAAGACGGGATGGAAGCATTTACGCTCAATCTGTAATTATTGCAAAAAACTCCAAAGATGCTTATTCGATTTGCATGAAAGTTGGTATATAGAGGTTTTCGGAAACGGTGAGTTTTATGACTTATAAACTAGGTTCTATCTTGAACACCAGAGGGCACTGTAGTACAAATATTTTAAAAAACGTCGAAAAAGTCCAAAACCATTCATCCGATTTGCATGAAAATATGTATGTAGAGGTTCTCGGACACGCTGAGTTTTTTTGACTTATCTACTCTGTTCTACCTCGAACACCAGAGGGCGCTGTAGTACAAATATTTTGAAAAACCTCGAAAAACTCCTAAGACGTGCTTCCGGATTGCATAAACGTAGGAAAATACGGGTTTTTTGATACGGTGAGTGTTTTGGACTTATCTGTTTTGTGCTATCTTCAACACCAGAGGGCGCTTTAGTACAAATCTTAGGAAATCGTGCAAGACTCCAAAACTGCTCATCCGATTTGGATGAAAATTTGTAAGTAGTAATATTTTGAAAAACCTAGAAAAACTCCTAAGACGTGCTTCCGGATTGCATAAACGTTGGAAAATAGGGGTTTTTTGATACGGTGAGTGTTTTGGTCTTATCTTTTTTGTGCTATCTTGAACACCAGAGTGCGCTGTAGTAGAAATCTCTTAAGAAATCGTGAAATAGTAGAGAGCCGCTCATACGATTTGAATGAAAAATTTTTTTGTGTAGGGCAACCGTTTTGGCGTTATCTCTGTTGCTCTGTTTCGAAAACTAGAGGGCGCTGTTGTACAATGTGTACGTGTGTATGTTATTAAACTATTCCTAAACGGCTGCACCGATATTGATGAAATTTTTTGTGTGTGTTTGAGTGGATTCCTGGATGGTTCAGATTCGCAATTGGACTCGGTAGGTGGCGCTGCGATCGAATCTCTGAAACCATTCATCCGATTTACATGAAAATTTGTATTTATTGGTTTTCGGGTACGGTAGTTTTAATGACTTATCTATTTTTTTTTTCTATATTGAACACCAGAGGACACTGCAGTACAAATGTTTTAAAAACTCCTTGCGGTACATCCGCTGTGCGTGAAAATTTTTACATAGGAGTTTTCGGATGCGGTGGGTATCTTGGACTTTTTTTTCTGCGCTATCTTAAACAACAGATGGTGCTGTAGTACAAATCACTTAATAAATCGTGAAACACTCAAAAACCGCTCATCTGATTTATATAAAAATTTTTATATCGGACATATAGGATTTAATTATAGAGCATGGAAAGGGCTTTGGCGCTATTTTTTTATTCTATCTCAAAAACCAGAGGGGTCTGTTGTAGAAATACTGAAAAAAACTCAAAACAACTCTTCCGATAAGTATTATTTTTATAAGTGATTTTCGGGTGCGGTGAGTCTTTTGGCGCTATGTATTTTGCTAGATATTGAACCCCAGAGGGCGCTGTTCTACAAAATTCAGTAAGGCGTAGCAAAGCGCGAAGGGTGATAAATATCTTCTTTTCTTCTTTATGTGTATTTATATTCCGCTGTCTTTTTACGCAAATCAGGACAGCTGATGCCAAATGCTGTGGTATTTGAGTACGCATCAACACATGCGTAAGTTTGTTGCGTCGTAAGTTGACGTTGTTTTGACATTGCAATTTCTATTTTCAATGCTTATTTAATTTTTGTCCAGATTTCTCGCGAATTACCAAAAATTCGTTTTTGCTCTGATTTTTTCAAAACTGTGCAATCTATCGAATACAATATAAGCTTGAAAATATATTTTTGCAAGCAATCGGTGGCACGCAAACAAAAATCACGATTTCCCTAACTTTTTCTCAAAATTTTCAAATGTTGTAGATTCATTTTGGTCATTTCGCCGAAGTTATCGGTTTGAAAGATGCACACAAAATTAATTCTAATGTTTGTGAAAAGTTTTTTCAAATCGACGAATGAAATCGAAAATGATTTATATCAACTCCCGAGTTAAGCCGGGTGTTCAGCTAGTAAATTAATAAGTTAAGTGGAATTCGTAGTATCGAGTTAACAAATATAATGCAAAGTATATAAATAAAAAAGTTGAGAACAAAAGATGCGACCTTAAAATTTTTGTCATGGCAATAGTGGTCTCGTTCCAACCCTCTTTCCTAGATTAATTAAGAGACCACCATCGTTGAGTCCCCTTCTTGCACCTGGTTGATTCAACAGGATCTTAGTGTGTGACCTTCTGTAGACCCCGGCTAAAGTTAAAGAAAAATTACAACAAACAATTCACAAAAGAGATATTTATTGATGCTACTATTCTGGCCTACTGATCTAAAACGTAAACGAGTTTCAAATGAAAAATATTATTATTAATTATTTATATTATTTAAAAGGACTTTGACCGAGCTTCTTATGATCAATTGTGTTGTGCGTGGCTTGAAATGTTTGAACACAAATGATCAAGAACTGGACATACATGCTTTATGCCGATTCCAAACGGATTATGTTCTCAAAAAGCTTTTCATGGCAATTTTTACTCTCTGAGGCTTACCATTGCCTGTAAAGTGGTGATGGTCGACCAGAAAAATGAATTCAATTGAAAAAAAACATTCCATCTCAAATGGGATTTGAGTCTGGGTTCTATTCGTGCACCTCAACCAGAATGCCACGGCCGACACATTTTCGATACATGAGCTCAAATTGCAACTATCAAATTCGGATTACATGTCATTCTTATAGTTTACCAGGAAGGTTTTTTAGCAGTAATAAGTAGTAAGTAATAAGTAATAAGTAATAAGTAATAAGTAATAAGTAATAAGTAATAAGTAATAAGTAATAAGTAATAAGTAATAAGTAATAAGTAATAAGTAATAAGTAATAAGTAATAAGTAATAAGTAATAAGTAATAAGTAATAAGTAATAAGTAATAAGTAATAAGTAATAAGTAATAAGTAATAAGTAATAAGTAATAAGTAATAAGTAATAAGTAATAAGTAATAAGTAATAAGTAATAAGTAATAAGTAATAAGTAATAAGTAATAAGTAATAAGTAATAAGTAATAAGTAATAAGTAATAAGTAATAAGTAATAAGTAATAAGTAATAAGTAATAAGTAATAAGTAATAAGTAATAAGTAATAAGTAATAAGTAATAAGTAATAAGTAATAAGTAATAAGTAATAAGTAATAAGTAATAAGTAATAAGTAATAAGTAATAAGTAATAAGTAATAAGTAATAAGTAATAAGTAATAAGTAATAAGTAATAAGTAATAAGTAATAAGTAATAAGTAATAAGTAATAAGTAATAAGTAATAAGTAATAAGTAATAAGTAATAAGTAATAAGTAATAAGTAATAAGTAATAAGTAATAAGTAATAAGTAATAAGTAATAAGTAATAAGTAATAAGTAATAAGTAATAAGTAATAAGTAATAAGTAATAAGTAATAAGTAATAAGTAATAAGTAATAAGTAATAAGTAATAAGTAATAAGTAATAAGTAATAAGTAATAAGTAATAAGTAATAAGTAATAAGTAATAAGTAATAAGTAATAAGTAATAAGTAATAAGTAATAAGTAATAAGTAATAAGTAATAAGTAATAAGTAATAAGTAATAAGTAATAAGTAATAAGTAATAAGTAATAAGTAATAAGTAATAAGTAATAAGTAATAAGTAATAAGTAATAAGTAATAAGTAATAAGTAATAAGTAATAAGTAATAAGTAATAAGTAATAAGTAATAAGTAATAAGTAATAAGTAATAAGTAATAAGTAATAAGTAATAAGTAATAAGTAATAAGTAATAAGTAATAAGTAATAAGTAATAAGTAATAAGTAATAAGTAATAAGTAATAAGTAATAAGTAATAAGTAATAAGTAATAAGTAATAAGTAATAAGTAATAAGTAATAAGTAATAAGTAATAAGTAATAAGTAATAAGTAATAAGTAATAAGTAATAAGTAATAAGTAATAAGTAATAAGTAATAAGTAATAAGTAATAAGTAATAAGTAATAAGTAATAAGTAATAAGTAATAAGTAATAAGTAATAAGTAATAAGTAATAAGTAATAAGTAATAAGTAATAAGTAATAAGTAATAAGTAATAAGTAATAAGTAATAAGTAATAAGTAATAAGTAATAAGTAATAAGTAATAAGTAATAAGTAATAAGTAATAAGTAATAAGTAATAAGTAATAAGTAATAAGTAATAAGTAATAAGTAATAAGTAATAAGTAATAAGTAATAAGTAATAAGTAATAAGTAATAAGTAATAAGTAATAAGTAATAAGTAATAAGTAATAAGTAATAAGTAATAAGTAATAAGCATTATAACAAAAAGATTTTCTCTTAAATATCCAGAGTAGCATATCAGCTTTGATCAAGGTTTTCATATAGAATTTCAACGATTATTTAATGGCAGTAAAGTAAAATGAGTGTACATAAAAAAAAAAAAAAAAATAGCGGAAAAAGCCTTTTCATTAACTAATATTTATAAAGAACAACCTCGACCTGCACAACTCTAAATAAACAAAATAAACCGCTAAAGTGTTAAACTGCACTAAAAACAGACATTATTTAACACACACCCAAACAGCCATTAGTCTCATACAGCAGTGGTTGTGTGTTAGTGTGTGTAAGCAACGTATTCAGTATGTTTATAACCTTTGTTGCTACGTTGCCAACCTAATTAAACCGCAGTTATTAGGCTTGCTCATAGTGGGCGTGAAATGTCAATAGCGTTATGTGCGCCAACAGTAGGTGTTGCCAGGTTTTTTTTTCTGCTCAGCTAAATGCTTGGCACACTCGCTAGTCCAATGGGCACTAGATATGCAATTTAGCCATTTTCAGCATATAAATTGAAAATTTTTGAATCATTTTAGTATTTTTATTTAACGCAAGGAATTGACTCAAAATATTTGCAAAAAAATAAATATTTGAGCAATAACAAGAATAAAAAAAACATGCTCATTAAAACAACTCTCATTAAATGCTCGTTAAAATGCTTGGCAAGCATTAGAAATTTAAATTTAATGCCAGAATATATAAATTTAATAAAATTAATTCAATATTAGCAGCAGCGACGGCAATAGTAACAACAAGGGTAGCATAGATCCTTGCGGCTTCACATCCTGTTGCACATAAAGTTCAACATTAGTTGGTCAGTAAAGTGTGCTTTGAGTTTTATTTAACCTCATGAAATCAACGACACAAATACGGAATAGCCAAACGCAAGAGTACTCATACAGACATAAAAACACGCATACATGCAAGCACACAAAGATTAGTTGTTATAACGTATGAATTAATGTTATGCAGTTTGCGAGTATCTATATTTATATGAGGGTATGAGTGTGTGTGTGTGTGTGTGTGTGTGTGTATGTATGTATTTATGTTACTGTTTCACCGCTTGTTCGTTCGGTTTATTAACTTTCACACACACATACACATACACACACACACATAAGTGGTTTAAAATTGGTGGTTTAAAATTGGTATGATGCAGAATTTAAAACTAAACTAAAACTAGCGCTTTGTACACAAATACACATAAGCACACACACACACACACACACATACACTCACAAACACTCACAAACAAATCGTTTGCCTTGCCCAGATGCTTGCCGAGGTTACTACCTCCATATCGAGATCAGCTTGCCTACATTTGTGTGTTGTCTCGATGTGTGTGTGTGTGTATGTGTCTGCTTTTATATCCGTAAATTTGTCTATCTGCCTGTTTGTGTGACTCATAAGCAAATGTGTGCCAAAGGATGTGTCAGGATTACAGCATGTTATGTGCGAAGCTTATGAAAGTAGCTCGTTAATGTGTGACGCCTGTACACAAGTATGAGTAGGAGTGTATGTGTGTGTGTCTATATATTTATTTGCTTATAGCTGTATAGGTTGCTCAGGCATCACATTTAAATGGCGCCAACTTTGCATCAATGTATGTCAATGTGCTACAATTGTGGGCCAAGCGGTAACCCTTGTCCCAAATAAGGATTACGTTTAACAAGTACAAAATATGAAAAGGAGCATTATACGAAAAGGCACAAGATATGAAAAGGAAGCCAATGCCTTAGAATATAAATATTACCAACATTTATGTTTGCAGTACTTTTTGATGTTACATTGTTTTGAAATGTTATTTTGCCTCCAATTGTTTTCATTATATATAAATGGCACTTTCTGGTTTTAACTGAGCAGAAAATATTAAAAAAAAAATTGGGCTACATTTTTTTTTTTTTTCAACAAAAACCTAGTTTTTACATTTCAGCCCTTGAAAGGACTTTGACCGAGCTTCTTATGATCAATTGTGTTGTGTTAATTTATTTATTTGTTAATTTATTTATATGTTAATTTCTTTTTTAAATTAATTTCATATTGTACGTATATTAATTAAAAATGTTAAATCATATGATATTAAGTTGTTGCTTTTATTAAAAAATGATTTAAAATAAAATATTATAATTTTTTAATGTTTTTTAATTTATTATTCATTAATTAAATAGTTTTTTAAAGTGTTTCGCAGTTCAAAAGCCTCATTTGAAGAGCGATTGGAAAATAACCGTGATGCAAATGGCATTCGATTTTTTGTCTGCATGAAATTAACATCATTACAGTTATAATAATTGGAATCCTTTTGGAGCATTAAAAAATTGTACAACACAATAATAGCTAAAACAATTTTGTCGACTTTTTTTTAAACTAGCAGGTACTGTTGTGTGTAGCACCTTTCAACGATTTGCTAATATTCCAAATTATATTTCGATATGAACTCGAGCTGAACATAATATCTTATTAAAATTTGAGCTGTCAACAGGTAAATTTTTTCCAGGAAAAGGGCGCATAAAGTTTTGTGTTAGTGGGAAAGCATTATAACCAACAAAGAAATAAGGAAACGCTGTTTCTGTGCCAGGTAAAATATTTTCTCTCGGGCTCAAAGGTTATTATCCCAAAAGCACTTCGAGCAAAAACCCCTCCATCATTCTGGCTGCCGGGAGCTCCAACGTCCACAAACGTAAAAATGTTTTTTACGTCGCAAGCTGCTAACAAAACTACACTATGTTTTTTTATAATTAAATTATAGTGATCCACTATGTGCTGGTTACACGATGTTTACGTGCTTCCCATCTATTGCGCCCAAGAAATTGGGCATTCCCGTTTTTGCGTAAAACTCTTCCGCTATATGTTTCCAGTCACTTTCATTACGAGTTGCTAGGTATATTTCATACAACTCATCCCATATAGCTTGACATGTATCATATATAACTCTCTGACCATGAAAATACCAATTTTGTGGGAACATGCCAAAAATTCGAAGCTGCAACCATGAGCTAAATATCTTCAAAATATTTTTATTAATAGTATAAAGAAAATTATTTTAGTTGGAAAACTTTACAAACTTACACTATTGTAATTGCTAAACGAATTTCCGTTCCAATAGGTTTTCTCTGTAAGCGCCTATGTAGTTTTTATCTTAATAATGAGTGCAACAGTTTAAATTTGTCGACGCTCATCCTAGTGGCTTTAAAAAATGCTCTTCGTCCATTGATTGTAGTTGCATCAAGCATGTATTAAAAAACCTTATTGCTCTCCAGTAAGATTCAATGGGCGAACCCACTATCTTCTTCTTGATGTATTGAGCAACTCATATAATTTATAAACTAAATATGTTATCTAGACTATCTTCATAATAATCACAACTAGTTCCAATTCTTCTAACACATTTATTTTCAATTTATTTCAATTTTTTGTTATAAAAATAACTTCAACAAAACGCAAAACAAATATAAATTACCGTCAAATGTCACAATTAAAGTAAACATAAGTAATGCAAGTAAATTAAACATAAGTAAAAGAAAAAGGGATTTTTTTAAATTATATATATTTTTATCTTACATTTTAATTTGAACTCGTTTTTCCGTAAGTTGTCTTTATAAATATTAAAATAATACTAACACAAAAATTGTCAAAATTTATAAATATTACTGAAAAATTAAAATGTATCTATATATAATGTAGGATTTTAAGCAAAAGTTAAATTTTGTCATATTTTTTTCCAACAATCAAATGAACGTTATTTTTGCATTTTGTCTAAAATGAACAAACTCTGAAAATTGCTTTCAATTTTTGACCAATGTAGAACCGGTCCAATTGTATTGTGCGTAAAGGAAAATCAACGCTGAATCGCAAGTCGCGTTTATGCCTGTTTTTACTCTCTGAGATTTGCCATTGTCTGCAGAGAATTAATTCAATTGAAAAACTTTCTGTGTCAGGTGAGATTAGAACCAGGGTTCTCTGGCCTATGGGCCACACACTCTACCCACAGAAAGCTTATCTAGTCAAAAATTGAACTGAATCTTTGTTGTGTCCGCTTGGTAAAGGTAAGTTTAATTTCGAATAGGTAAAATAGTATTCAGCTTAAAACACTACATTTAGAAATTAATGAAAATTTAATTAAATTAATTAAAAAACCTAAAAAAGCACAACGATAAAATAATTATTACACATGCTGACAAAGTGTACAATAATTATTACACATGCAAACGAGTACATAAACAAAATGCAACAATTACTAGAAGATAAAAATACATACAAAACTATAAGAGCTGATCCTACGTCTAAGCTACAAAAACAAAACAATAATATAATCAACGTATTATTCAAAAACATATACATAGATAGAAAAGATAAATTTAAACTATCATGCACGGCTCCCACAGTACCTAGGCTATACGGACTTCCTAAAATACATAAAAATAACACTCCATTGAGACCAATTTCATCTTCTTTTAATGTACCATGCTAAGAACTATCTAAGTACAAAGGAGAAATTTTAAAACATCTTATATCTGACAAATACAACATTAAGAATTCTTACCAACTTAAAGACAAAATACTAGACATAATCTTAAATGATGACGAAATACTTGTATCATATGACGTAATTTCATTATTCACTAACATACCTAATTACCTAGTGATTAAAAAAATACAAAACTCATGGACCATAATAGAACAGCAAACAAAAATTCCAAAACAAAAATTCATATCTTTACTTGAATTATGTTTAAAAGATAATAATTATTTTAAATTTAACGATAAGATATATAAACAAATATTTGGGATACCTATGGAAAATCCATTATCTCCAACCTTAGCTGATATTATACTGAACACACTACTTGATTATACTTTAGAGGAACTAAAGAAAATAAATATTGACATTAAAATCATTATTAAATATGTAGACGATATATTCGCAGTCATAAAAGAAACAGATATGGAAATAATACTTAAAACATTAAACAAATTTCACACTAAGCTACAATTCACAGTCGAAAAAGAAAACAACAAAAAACTACCTTACTTAGATACCAAACTGCAAAGGATTGAAAATAAAATAATAATAAATTGGTACACAAAGCCAACATCGCCAGGAAGGATGATAAATTTTCACTCTAACCAGCCGCTTAATTAAAAAATAAACGCAGCAAAGAATTTAATCAATAAAGTAATTGACATTAGTGACGTGAAATTCAGAGACAAAAACAATTAAAATAAAAACAATACTACGAGATCACACAAAAATCCCAAAATCGACAACGGACCAATCTGGCAAAACCAAACAATTTTTCAGCATTTCTATTGTTCCGATGTTGACAGAGAGCGCGCGCTTACATAAAATTATAAAAAAAGTTAATGCTTCGAATGCACACGCACCTTATCAAACAATTGAAAGACTATTCACTAACACTAAGGTCAAAATAAACAAGATAAAGCAAGACAATGTAGTCTACGAGATCGGCTGCAAAGGCAAAATCGTGGAAGATTGCAAACTGGTATACATTGGGACAACTAAGAGAACACTCGACAAAAAGGACGAAAGAGCACATGGCAGACATAAAAAAAAAAACGAAAGAACATCAACAGGGCTTGCTCAACACATTTTAGAAACAGGGCACACAGCTGATTTTGATCAAATAAGAATTCTGGACAAAGAAAAAAGAGCCAATAAAAGACTGACACTAGAGAGCCTACGGATTCAACAAAAAATAAACACAACGATGAACACAAAAGAGGACAAAAATAATATAAATCTAATTTCTTCAGTTGTTATTTAAACTTTGTGCAATATTTATTTAATTTTAGTTACCACTTGACAAAAAATATTTTAATATTAATATTATTTACTAGCTTAAACCCGCCGATTCGCCGGGTTTTCAAAAAGTTTTCATTCAAAAATTGATAGTGGGTAGGCTTGATTTTTCGCTACCAAAACGATTTTTTATTGTTTAAGTAATGCTACAAATTATTAACCTTAAGATTGTTATATCATCTGATAGGAAATCGAAAACCTAAATTTTGGATTTAATTTTTTTTACAACAAAAACAACTTTTATCCAATTTTTTGGCTTAAACTAAAAATTTTTGAACATTTTTTAAAAAAATTTTTAAAAATATTAATACTTTGGTTTAGAAAAAATTTCAACTTATGTTTGAAGGATATTTTAACAAACAACATTTTTCAAAAAAAATTATTGAAATCCATTGCAAACTGACTGAAATATTTGCCTTCAAAGCTAAAAGTGTGAATTTCAAGTCGTTTTTCTCTCATTCTCAGCTTATAATTAATACTAAAAAGATCTGGTACTAAAATTTTTCACAGTTTTCAAACTACATACATGATTTTGGTATCAAATTGAAGGAAATTTAAAAGCGTTTATTGATTTTGTTCTCGTTTAACCGAAGTGCAATTTAATCCATTAGGGCCGAAAGAAAACCATAAAAAACAGACATTTTTAGACTTGAAGCAACATTTTGGTGAAAACTATGTATGCCATTGAGCAGAAATAAGTTATTATTGCATGCTAATTTTACTTTTTTTAAAAAACTGGCACTAAAACTTTTGAAATATTATGCAGTATTTAATGAAAATTCGAGACGCATATATTTCCATATATTAACATTGGTTGTTAATGGGTTAAAATAAAGTATCCTATTGCACTCTCTGCTGACCTATAAATATGTGTACAAAATTTTATAAAAATCTGAGTTGTCGTTTAAACGTGATGAGTGAACATAAAAAGTGGCTACAGATTTATTAATAGTAAGATTATTTAATGTTCAAACTGTTTAACACTTTGTTTGTTTTAATGTTGTAATTTGTGCTAATGTTTTAATATCAAAAACGTGTAATTGATTTTTTTCAATGTAAAATTTAAAAATTTTGTAAGTTTAATTTTGTCATTTAAAGGTTGAAACACTGACTAAATATATATTTTTTTCTTTCTAAGATTCAACAAAAATCCCTGAAGAAGCTGGAAGAAACCAGCGAAACGTCGGTGGAAAACAATGAAATAAAGTTTATTTATTTGCATTAAAAAACATAGGACCAACTAGCCCGATGCAAAATTGCAATGTTATTATATGAAAATTTATTGAATTCAACATTAATTTCACAATGCTCTTCCTCGGTTTGTTGTTAATTTTGATTGCTTTACTTAAGTCTAAAAATATTAAAAATCCCATTGTTAATTAAAAATAAACGTATTTTGTATGTAAAAATTGTGTAAGTAGTTTTTGAAAAATAATTTTAAAATAATAAGCCTTGGTTTTCCAATATTAAGTTTTAAGAGAATGCCTTAAAAATGTATGTTTCAATACGAAAATGTTTCAAAAACGCCAAAATAACAGAAAATCCTGGCTACGGGCCTGATTCGCCTGATTCAGATTAACCTTTATTTTTATCACTACAATAAACATTTTTAAATTTTAATAATTTTCTTTTTTATTGTTTTGCTAGCCACCCTGCAATTTGTCTGTGAAATATTGTATTTTTTTTTTTTTTTTTTTTTATAAAGTACATTTTTCACAGCTGTGCGGGCTGTAAATGAATAAACAAGAAAAACAACCAAGACACACAAAGTGCCAAAAAGTAAATGAGTGTTTTTGGCACATTTGTGTATTTGTGTTTTTTGTTGTTGCTGTTTTTGTCTTTGTTTTGCTAGGTTGGTCACCGGTGTTGCCAATATGGACACATCGCTGATAGCGCTAATATTTGTCTACCACACCGACAACTCATGGCAATGTTATTATGTTTGCTCAAATGTTTGGTAACAGCAGAGAGTGTAGACTGCAGGTGGATCTTTGAGTGGGAGTGTACGTTTATATGTGTGCGAGATTCTCTGTGTATATTTTTGTGAGTAACTGTGTTTGCATTGTTTCCATTATGCAGTCCACAAAATTCTGTGGACTGTTTTATATTTTGCTGTTTGTTTATATTTTGTTTTGAGCTGAAATTTTATGTACGGCCACATTTTTGGCAAAATTTTTTAAATTTTATGGAGAAGAATGCATAAGTTGGCCTACTTCTGTAGAGAAAAATATCTCGAATAATTAGAGATAATTAACGTTATGAAAATGGGATGGGAAGGATGTTTTATAATGTAATTAAGTAAAATATAAATGTCGGATTTTACAACAGTGGCACTCAGAAACAATATTTCTTCATGCTTAGCTCAAAAAATTTAAGTTTAAAGTTGTGTCAGTCTTGCACGAAATCATATATATGATTAAAAAATTTTTAAATAATTCAAAATATATAAGTAAAAATTTGGTACGAACTTATATTTGACAAAAAGTTCCATATAATTTGCTGGTAGCTTATTTCTAAAGATTTATTCTATAATATAAAAGTTTGCCTGTCTTCAAATCACTTCTTAACCTTACCACTACATCTTCCTCTAATGTCTTTAAAGTAGCAAGCTTGATGAGACAAAAACTCTTTAAATATTTTTGACCCATATTTAAGGCGAAGCAAGATGCTTTTTATTGCTCCATAAAATTTCCCACTATCAAAAGCTTTTGAAACTGAAAGCTTTGTTAGATGTCAGCAAATTCCCCTATTCAAAGGCAACAAAAACAAATTTTCCCTCATATTTTAAGCTATGCTAAAGCTTTTAGTAAACGACTCCGAATGTTTTAAGAGGAGAACCTTGAAAGTGGAGAAAGCTTTAGCATGTTTTTAGAGTAAAAAATTGCTTTGAAAATATTGCTCATACGCCATGAACTATGAATAAAACAATTAGATTTAATATGGATACAAAACAAAAATATTATGTTAATTATAAGAAAATGTTTTATGAGCAAACTTTAATTTTATTCATAATAAATTTAAATATTTAGTAAAAATTTTAGCTTGTCACCTTGAACTGAGAAAACTTATCTTTGCCATTTAATGGCGGCAACAACTTCAGAAGATGTCATAATTTAAATAATTCTTTCACAAGATATGTGCGTGTTAAACACAGATTTAAACAACAACGATGCTTTATTTATACAATATTCATAACAATGTTATCATTATTATGATGATTTTTAAAAATTTACATACCCAGCTACAGACATTCAACGCACGCATTTACACATTTACAAAACAAATAGACAAATTAACACGTGGCACACACAACTTGCCCTACGCAGTGTCAATCTGTGGCATGAAAAATATAATTTAAACAACAACAACATGAACTAAACAATCCCAAGAGACTCACATCCTCTTCCTTGCACCTAATCAACCATTTAAATCTATTTTGTTGTGGTTAAGTTTTTTCTCGCTGGGGACCTCGTCACAGCTCGAGGGAGTTACAGCAGCAGAAAGTTTAAAGTTTATTGGCATGCATACATATACACTCACACACACACACACACATGCACACACCCACTAACAGACAACTTTGAAAAACTCATATTTGTGCGTATGTGTGCTACAACATAGCTAAAATCTCAGCGGAAACGGATGTGCGGCTTTTATAACGCAGTAAAGGAAGTCACGCGCATTTTATTTATATGACGAGCCACAAGGTGTGAACAATTTATTTGTTACCTTCGGAAGTTGGTTCTAGAGAGAGGTTCAAGTTAAGTGCGGTTACTGTCGCAGCACTCTACCGGATAAGCGCGTAGGTAAGCATTGTTATGGGTGGTGTTGTGGTAATGTTGCCTGAAGTAGCAGTAATTAGTTTAAGATCTTAAATTTGTGGGTATATATTTAATTGGAATTATATTTGTAAGTAGCTTTGAAGAATTTTAATTGAAAAACGTAATACGAGTTAATACAGGATATACTAATTCGTGCGTATGTGTAGCAAAGTAATTTAATTTTGTAAAATATTGTGTTGTTAAGCCCAAATACAACATTTAATAAATCCTTTTTTCTATTACACTGAACCAAAAATGTACATTAAATTAAAGTAGAAGTTCCTTGTATCAATGATTTATTCATTAAAATTGGTCCAATATACGTGTTCATTGGTTCAATTAATATCTGTTCTTAAGTTTTAGAATTAATTCTTACGCTTTTGGGCAGTTCTTTAAAACTAAGGAATTTTCCATTGTTTCTTTAACAAGTGTTCATTAATTTTTTACGAACTTTTTCTAACAGCCAAAGAATTATTCTTTGATTTAATTCATGCTTTCTTTAAAAGTGCACAAGTTCTTAATCATTAAAGATTGTACAATTAAATAAATGTTGTTTTGCATTCATCTAAAAAATGTGTTCATTGGTAATAATAACAATTTCTTACGTTTTCAGTAAATACTTCTTAAGTCAACGAATGCATTCTTTAGACTTGAGGCTGGTTTTGAAGCAACAACAAAAATGAGAGAAATATTTTAAGGCCGCCAATACATATAGAGGAAAGTTAAAAAAATTTATGGTATGGATATTGAAGTGATATGAAGTTAGTTTTAAAATTTTTCAAAATTTGTAACATATACTTTATGTTAAAAAAAACAATTTTATTTTCAAAAACAGAGATTGCGCTGGCTACAACAATTGCTGTTAAAGACGTCTTTTTGCACTGCGGCATTCTGCTGGCGCCTAGGTTGACCCGAAAAAATATTTAAATTTTAAAACGTTATGAAAATATCTCCTTTCTGACTGAGACAGAATTTTAAAAAAAATATTTATTAAAAATTTTTACGTACTAAAGGGTGGTTAAATTTTAAGGGCCGATGTTGAATGTGAACCACACCTAAACGTTAAGTTTTTCCCCGCATTTCATTTGACATTTCTCAATTTCAGACTAACTCAATTTGAACCATGGAAAGATATATATTCGTTACTATATATATATTATATATTCGTTACTTGCTTAGCGTCTGGGTATGTTCCGAGAGTCTGGAGAGAGGCGAAAGTTGTCTTTCTCCCGAAACAAAAAAAGATTATGCGGAGGCGAAGTCGTTCAGACCGATCAGCCTTACGTCTTTCCTCTTGAAAACGATGGAAAGAGTGATGGTTGACTGTCTTGAGAGCACTTCGCTGATGCATAATCCTCTGAGTAGATGCCAATATGCTTATAGAGCAGGCATGTCTACGGAGAGTGCTCTTCACAAATTAGTTAGAGTGGCTGAAAAAGAGTTATTTTCAGGAGGCATCGCGATGGCCACATTTATGGACATCGAGGGTGCTTTCGACAAAATATGCTTTGGAAGGCTGCGACAGGCTCTGACAGAACGCAATGTAAACCCAATGATAACAAATTGGGTAGACAATATGCTCAAGCACAGGGCTGTCAACATGCAGAACGGTAGAGTCAAGACTAGAGGTAGAGTAAGTAGAGGATGTCCTCAAGGAGGGGTGTTATCGCCAACCCTGTGGAACATCACTGTGGACTCACTTTTGGCTAGACTAGACGAATCGGGCATACACACGATAGGGTGTCGAGAACAAGGCCTCACCGTGAACGCAGGAAAATCAGGCAATATTCTCTTTACTAGAAAGAGGGTAGGCCTGAAGAGAGAACCACTTAGACTTTTTGGAGCTGAAATCAACATGTCCACGAAAGTTAAATATCTAGGGGCAACTCTAGATAGTAAACTGAACTGGAACGAACATGTAGGAGACAGGATTCAAAAGGCCAAGAGGTTCTGTTTCAGTGTAGACACGTTTGTGGTCTAAAATGGGGGCTAAACCCAGAGGCTATGAAATGGATTTACACTATGATGGTTAGACCTGTCATCACGTATGCTTTAGTGATCTGGTGGACAAAAGTCAGTCAGAAAACCATTAAGAAGCGACTAGACAGAGTCCAACGGCTGGCGTGTGTTAGAATAACAGGGGCAATACGCACCACTCCAACAAGCGCAATGGAGGCTTTGTTAGGTATGCTGCCATTGAATTTAGAAATAAAGAAAACGGCAGCGCTAACAGCCCTCAGCATGTTGAGAAATGCTACGTGGCATGGAGCAACAGCCCTCCATGGTCATATGCGCATCCTGGACATGACACAGCGAAATGTCAGGGAGACGTGTATGCCTATGGACGGAAGGCAGAGAGTGAGAATAACAGAAAAATGTTATAAAACTCTAATAACAGATGGATCCGTTTGTGGAGAAACCGCTGGTAGTGACATCAGTATATTCACAGACGGCTCTCTGATGAATGGCAGAGCCGGGTCTGGCGTCTACTCAGAGGAGTTGAACCTATCCTGTGCACTGAGGCTGGGGAGGTTCGTGTCTGTATACCAGGCGGAAATGCTTGGTGTAGTGCATGCGCTGGACCACTTGATAGATGGACGGGTAAATGGCAAGAAAATTGTCATTGCCCTTGACAATCAGTCGGTGATTAGGTGCATGTAACGGGCAGATATTACTTCTAGGTTGGCCAAAGAATGTCTTACCAAACTCAATAGGTGCGCTCAGACAAATGAGCTCACACTTATGTGGGTGCGAGGACATTCTGGCATAGAACAGAATGAAAAGGCTGATTCTTTAGCAAGAGAAGGATCAGCAGAAGAACTCTGTGGACCAGAACCACGTATCGCCATAGGCGACAACATGGTGGCAGGCCTTATTAAGCAATGGACGGACTCGGAACACCGTACAAGGTGGGAAGAAGCTGGTAATTGCAGGCAATCAAAGGCGGCCGTGAAATGGTCAAGTAGTGAGGCAGCAAAAGTCACCCGATGCAATCGGAAGACTTTAAGCTGGCTTACTGCACTGGTCACAGGACACGGTCCCTACATGTACCATCTCAGGAAGATGACTCTGACCGAGGACGATGCGTGTAGGTTCTGCCTAGAAGAGCCGGAAACAGCAGCACACATTTTGTGCCAGTGTCCAGCGTTGGCAAGCATAAGATTGACCATTCTGGGACGTCCATTTATTGACGAAGCCGAGATTGGTCAACTGACCTACAAGGACATGCTTGAGGTGACAAAGGGTGCTTATATAAGGAGCATGCTCACTTAAGAGTGCTCCGAGCAGCAGCATCCTTCGTCAAATAGGGGACGAAAAGGGACCCACTGTGGTCTGATTCGGCCAATCCCCGACTTATTATATATGGAGAGATATCCAATCGAGCAACGCGTTAAAGTTATTCAGGCTTATTATGAAAATGGGCGTTCAAATCAAAATGCATATCGTGCACTTTGTTATTTTTTTCGGTCAATTTAATCGTCCAAATGTGCGTACAATCGGAAAAATCGTGCAAAAATTTGAGCAAACCGGGTCTGTAGGAGATATGAAAACACCAGTGCATGCTCGTACAGCTCATACTGCACAAAATATTGCTGCTGTTTGCGATAGTGTGGCTGAAGAGCCGTCCACCTCAACTCGTCGTCGTGTCCAACAATTGCACCTCTAACGCTCGTCGTTGATGAACATTATGCATAAAGACTTGCATTTACACGCTTACAAAGTGCAATTGACTCAAGAACTAAAGCCTCCATTTCAAGCGTCGTCAATGGTCAGAATGGTGGCAAGAAATGGCAACAGTGGATGATCAATTTTCGAAGAAAATCATCTTCAGTGACGAGGCACATTTTCACCTTAGTGGATTCGTCAATAAGCAGAATTGCCGCATTTGGGCGAATGATAATCCAAGAGTGATTGTCGAAAAACCAATGCACCCACAAAGAGTGACTGTTTGGTGTGGTTTATGTGCTGGCGGCATCATCGGGCCGTATTTTTTCCAAAATGAGGACGGTCAGGCAGTTACTGTGAATGGGTTTCGCTATCGTGAGATGATAACGAACTTTTTAGGGCGTGAAGTGGAAGATATGAATGTGGACGATATGTGGTTTCAACAGGACGGTGCCACTTGCCACACAGCTAACGAAACAATGGGTATTTTGCGCGACAAATTCAATGGCCGCGTTATCTTACGTGGTCGCGATGTCAATTGGCCGCCAAGATCATGTGATTTGACACCGTTGTACTTTTTTCTTTGGGGTTATTTGAAAGAAAAGGTGTACGTCGATAAGCCAGCAACAATTCAAGAGCTAAACGATGAGATAATTCGGCACATTAACGGCATAGAACCTGACTTATGCCTCAGCGTTATCGAAAATTTGGACCATCGGATGGAGGTGTGCCGTAGAGGTCCGAGAGGGTCCGAGAGGGTCCGAGAGGGTCCGAGAGGGGCGAGAGGGTGAATGACTACATATACACACAAAATAATTATTGTAAACATTTTTTGGAAAATTCTACTGCTCAAATATACCAGTTTGAGCAAAAAAAAAAAAAAACACCATAATAAAATATCAGCTGTAGTAACATGATTTTTATATTACATCAAAATCATGCGCGTGTCTCTTTTCAAGCTTATAGCTTTTTTAATATTCAAGATATCTTTATAAATTTTTTTCTACATATTTTTATGATATTTTTAGGTCATTGAAAATTAAAAAAAAAAGTACGATTCTGGGATGCCTCTAAATCTATTGCCGGCCCTCATAAAAGCAGTTTCATATAAAAAATTAACAGTAAAATAAATTGAAAACAAATCAAACTTAAAGAATGTGTTCCTTGAGTCGACGAATCGTTAGTTGAAATAAATTAAATGCGTTACATGAACGATATTCATGTACTCTAAGAATATTATACGGTTTAGTGTATGAAAAATATATTGTGTTGTTAAAAAAGTCACAACGGTTTCTTATTAACAGCTTTTAGTACCACTTCATTTATATTCAACTAGCTGAATACCCGGCTTAACTCGGGAGTTGATATAAATAATTTTCGATTTCATTCGTCGATTTGAAAAAACTTTTCACAAACGTTAGAAGGAATTTTGTGTGTATCTTTCAAACCGGTATTTTCGGCGAAATGAGCAAAATGTAGCTTCAACATCTGAAAATTATGAGAAAAAGTTAGGGAAATCATGATTTGTGTGTGAGTGCCGCCGATCTCTTGCAAAAATATATTTTCATGTTTTATATTGTATTCGATAGATTGAACTTTTTTTTTTTAAAAATCAGAGAAAAACGAATTTTTGGCAGTTCACGAGGAAACTGGACAAAAATTAATAAAACATTGAAAATAAAAATTGAAATGTAAAATCAACGCCAACTTACGACGCAACTGACTTGCGCATGTGTTGATGCGTACTCAAATACCACAGAACTCGGCATCAGCTGTCCTGGTTTGCGAAAAAATAAAGTGGAATATAAACACACATAAAGAAGAAAGAAGATAATTATCATCATACTTATCGGATGAGTTGTTTTGAGTTTTTTGTGATGAAAATCGTATAAACAGCTTAGAAGTTTCTTAAAATATTTGTACACAGTGCCCTCTGGTGTTCAAGACAGAACAGAGTCGATAAGTTATAAAAACTCAGCGTATCCGAAAACCTCTATATACAAATTTTCATGCAAATCGTATGAACAGTTTCGGAGATAAACTATAAAAACAAAATGCCTTAAATACGATCGCAGCGCCATCTACCGGGTCCAATTGTGAATCTGAACCATCCAGTGATTCACTCAAACACACACAAATAATGTCATCAAAATCAGTGCAGCCGTTAAGGAACAGTTTAATAACATGCACACGTACAAATTGGTAACAGCGCCCTCTTGTTTCGTGAAAGAGCAATAAAGATAGCACCAGAACCTTTGCAGTACTCGACAATCGCTACTTACAAATGTTCATCCAAATCGGATGAGACGTTTTGGAGTTTTGCACGATTTCCATAGGTTTGTACTAAAGCGCCTTCTGGTTTTCAAGATAGCAAAAAAAAGATAAGTCCAAAATACTCACCGTATCAGAAAACTCCTCTTTTCCAATTTTCATGCAATTCGGCTGCACGGCTTAGGTTTTTCAAAATATTTTTACTACAGTGCCCTCTGGTGTTCGAGAGAGAAAAGAGTAGATAAGTCAAAAAACTCTGCGTGTCCGAGAAATTCTACACACAGAATTTCATGGAAATCGGATGAACGGTTTTGGACCTTTTTGCCTTTTTTAAAATATTAGAACTACAGTGCCCTCTAGTGTTGAATACAGAACTTAATTTATAAGTCATAAAATCTCACCGTTTCCGAAAACCTTTATACACAAATTAATTTTCATACAAATCGGATAAGTGACTTAATAAGCTTTTTGATGTTTTTTAAAATCTTTGTACAACAGCGCCGTCTGGTGTTCAAGATAAAACAGAGTAGATAAGTCATGAAAACTCACCGTACCCGAAAACCTCTATATACCAATTTTCATGTAAATTGAATGCACACCTTAGGAGTTTTTCGAAGTTTTTTAAAAATAGTTATGTGCTTATATAGCTCCAATAATTTTTCAATTATTGAAGGTTATATTTTATCGAGCTCAAGGTCAATGTTGCTTTCCAAAGAAAACAACTGAAGGAAAAACAAATAACACCAACAATACCCTATATTGAGTATCAGTCACATAGCAGACTAGACAGCTGTTTCGTTGGCCGCTACACCAACTCATCAGTAGCCTTTTGTCATGACTCTTGCTGTGATCCACTAAGCTCTTAATTTTCTACTTGTTTCACGAATACAATTAGTAAATTACCCTGAATTGCATGTACGGGAATACAAATGATATGAAAGCAGCTTAAAGTTTTTCTAATTTGTGAAGCATACTTTCAGGGAAAGGAAGTCTTTTTTCGAATAAAGATCAAAGCTACTCAAAGATTTTGTTGTGCTAGTTGTTGTTTTTTAAAATATTTGTACTACAGCGCCCTCTGGTGCTCAAGATAGAACAGAGTAGATAAATCATAAAAACTCACCGTATCCGAAAACCTTTATACACAAATTTTCATACAAATCGAATGAACGGTTTCGGAGATAAGCTAAAAAAATGCCTAAAGAATGGCTAAAACTCGATCGCAGCGCCCCCTACCGGGTTCAACCTTTTTTACTGAATAAAAAGTAGCCTATATATTGACCGATGGTATAAGTAACGTAGATGCCAAGTTTCATTTAAATCCATCCAGTGGTCTTCGCGTGATGCTCTAACAGACGGACAGACAGACAGACAAAAATTTTAAAAATGCGATTTTTGGACTCACCGTCGTTCAAAATGTCCATCGCATAAAGAATTTCCGAAAAATATTTCATGTACAGATTTTTTTTTTTACAATTTTATATATATATAGATGTATGGGTTTTCCAAACTGGTGTTACGTACGATTTGAACGAAAAAAATATAAAAAAGTAATTAAGTAGCACTATATTAAGTGAAAGAATTACAACAATCGTTCCTAAGAATTTAAAGATATAAACAAAACTATGCTCTGGCGTGACGTTGCAAAAAATAGAAGTAGTTTTCAACTCGGATTAAAAAATTTGCAAAACTCTGCAAATTGGGCAAAACTTTTTGTATAAAACCTTTTTCAGAAGGTTTTGATATAAGTTTATTTTCCAAGTAATCAAGTTTAAAAATCTTGTCGTGTTTTTTGTTATAAGGCTTAGTCAATCCGACGTGACGTTACTGGCGTTACGTTACTTAAATTTCTATTGTATTTTAATTGAATAATTAAGTAATCAGGTACGTAAGTAATTCTATAATTTAGTCACTAAATAACAAATTTTATATATTCTGCCTCTCCTTGCCTCAACCATTTTTCATTATTTTTAGCCAATGCCTTTCATTTTTACTAAAACAAAAACGTTTTCGAAACATTTACATAACATTAACTAAAAATAAAAATAACATTGGTGAAACAGTGCAGACAATTTGATCATCATGGTAAATGAATTAATGTTTAAATTGCTAAAATAAATAAAATAAAAATGTTCTCTAAGTTAATATCATGAAATAATAAGTTTATAATAACTTTTAGTTTTCGTGTCACGGTGGCCTTTTTTACGGAAATGCCCATATGTTAATAACTAAAATATATACTAACAAAACTGCTTTGAATATTATACATATTTAAAGCCATCACTAATTTGGTAATTTGTGATAAATATTTCTCATCAAAAAATGCAAGTGTCAGGCTTAAGGTGCAATCAAGGCTCAAGATCCTAAAAATTTAAACAATAATTTTAAAAATTTTTTAATAAAAAAGATTGTACCTCGAGCCTGACAATAACATTCATTATAAAAAAGAGACCAAAAATCAACTAAACAATTTATTAATAATTTATTTTAACCCTATCGGAACAAACTAACTTGTTTTTAAAAACAACTAATTAAAAAACTAATTTAAAAGAAGCTAGTATATGTAGTACTTTAAATTATATTAAGGCGGCATCCACTTCAATTCTAAATAGTTTCTATTGCATTATATACGTATATGAAGTAATTGAAATACTACTTAAAAACAAGTGGTTGATAAACTACTTTGAATTATATTAAGGTGGCAACTACTCTGATTTGGACATGTTTTAATTGCAAATTTTTATTAGATTTAACCATGTTATTTCACGAAATATTATTAACTTTAGGCTTCACTAACATTTTGTTTCAAAAAGACTATTTTTTTATTTACGACATTGAGCAAGACAGACGTGGTAAATACACTTTAAAACTGATAGACTGCCTCAAAACCCTGTGAAACGATTAAAAATTCTTTATTATTTAAGATATTCAAATTACAAACTGGTAGTGTTTAGCAAACATTGTACAATTTGGACTCTGTGCGGAAATTGATGCATTGCTTAACCATTCAGCAAACATCTCATCACTTCAATAGTAAAGACGCACGCCTTTCCCTACGTAGCGTCGTGTCTGCTCCATCACTTCATTGCGATTGACACTTAAAAGAAGCACTAAGCAAAATATCGGTGTGTCCATGGACCATGATTGATGGTTGCAAAGCGTGGAAAATCCCGTTGACACGCTTGTTTAGCTCATATTTTCGAATGAAGCATCAAAAAGCTGGCTCGTGTTAAATAACAGGCGCAGTATCCACACAATTCCGATCAATTGGATCCTTGGCACCTTCGCTCATGTACCCGGGCGGTGGCGTGCCCGTTTTTGGAAACTGCTTCCGTGGTACGCATGCTCACATATAAGCGCAGAGTTCCTCCAGCTTCTGAAACTATCACCTGTTGGAAGCAGAAATAGTCCAATGAGGAAAGAATAATGAAAATATATCTACCCTCGCAGCGTACTTCTCTTGCGCTCCTTGAATTTAATTACTAGTCCTTTTTTGAATTAACTGGCAATGAAGTTTTGCATGAATTACTTTTGAATTATTTTAAAATCAATTAAAACACCACAAAAAACGACATTTCACAATTTTCCATTAAAAAACTCTGAACACTTTTAACTTTTTTAACATTTTGCTTTCAGATTTTATATTCAGAATTTATTTGTGTAGACCAGGCATGATTTATGTATTTATGTATTTTTCAAAACAGTCAAATAAATGATCTCTTTGATGTATAGAAATTAAGAATGTTTATGCTTTTAAATTCATCTTCAGTAAGTGGAATATGAAATAGTTTTCAATTGGTTATTTTAAAGTAATTAAAAAAATAATTAAAAAAATAATTAAAAATTTAACTAATTTAACAAGTAGTTGGAAATATATGCAGGCGAAAGTCAATTGACTTATTAAGCGCACATCACCGTACAAAATATGTTAGTTCGTTTTATGGAAAAAAGTGAGAATTTCAACTAGTTGTGGTTGACAAAAAACTACTTTATCAACTACTTTTAAATTAGTTGATATTCCTACAGGGTAAGTAAAGTCCAGAGGAGCCAAAATTTTTATAATTTATGTTTTAAGATAGCGTAATCAACATGATCACAGGCTTTACTGAAATCAGTATAAATAGTTCTCCTTTCTCCATCTTACTGAAAACGTCAGAAACCATTATCATGAGTTTAGTGGTGGTGTACCGACTTTTTCGAAAACCGTGCTGATGTTCGTTTAGTCGCGGGTCCATATGGCGTGTTAACTTTACGCAAATAATTTCTTTAAATAGCTTTGAACAAAATTGAAATGTCTCAATAATTTTCAACTGAATTTTTTCCACCATATTTGTATATTGGTATTATTGTAGGTGCGAAATTTCCCAATAAGAGGGAAACACTGCAAGAGAGAGTCAATTGTTAAATATTATATACATATAGGGGCACAAGTAGTTGGTCTAAGCATAGCACCAATAGCGTTAGGGGGATTAGGTCTGGTCCAGGTCCCTTGGTAGTATTTTAACCCTTTATTGCCCTTGATATGTCTTCTTTCGTCAAGCTGAAGTTTTGAACTATATGTTGCGTACTTGGAGTGGGAGGAAAACATCAGACTAAGTAGTTGGTGGACAGAATTCCAGACGGTTGGAGGAGACAATATTATCTTTATACATAGATGAAGGTTAACCGGTTGGTTTTCGCTTCAAATTGACAAAGTCGAAAATTTTTTTGGGGTCCAGGACGCTTTTTTTTTCTCCAATTAAGTTTGTGTAAAACTTGAACGTTACTTCAGATTGGAAAGAGAACACCTTCGATAGCTCATTATATCTGAGCCTAAATTCTTCGCTTACAGTTACGGTGCTTTTGAGGAGTTTGTAAATTATGTTTTTCCTCTTCTACTTCTTTTTAGGTGGCGCTTACAACCGTAAGTCGGTTTTGGCCTGTTGTAAGAATTTTCGCCAGCCTTTTCTATTTTTCTATAAAGACATCCTTTGTTTTATCTCTCTTCTGAAATCGTTGGTGGAGTTAATGCTGGATCCGAGGTAGACTAAGTTCTTCATAACCTCGAAGGAGGTGTTGTCAACTGTGACGTGGGTGCCAATACGCTGGGACTGTTTGTTTGTTGACACCAGATATTTCGTCTTATCTGCGTTTACTGCAATACCCATGTGCCTCGACTCTTTTTCTTATTTGGAGAATGCTGCACTGACTTCGCGTGTGTTATGGCCAATGATATCAATATCATCAGCATAGGCTAGCAGCATAACCCTCTTGTAGAATATGGTGCCGCTTTGTCTCAGATCAGCACCTTGAATAATCGTCTCCATAATTAGATTAAAAAAGTCACACGATAAGGAATCACCTTGTCTGAAACTCCGTTTGGTAACATATGGTGGAGAGAGGTCCTTCCCGATTTTCCTGTTAGAATCGGGGAAAATTATGTTTCTCTGGTTTCTCAAATATCTTAGATCTGCATTTAGCCAAGGTTCTGAAAGTTTGTTTTTCTTCTTTATTTTAGGCACATGCCTTTCGCTAGGCTTAGAAATGTAATGATACAAACTTGAAACAGCGCTATCCAAGTCTAAGTTCGATGGAGCGCAACTCCAGTTAATACCATCTAGAAGAGATATTATGCTTACGTAATTGGCATAAGGCACACACTGCAGTTACTAAAAGACTGGGTAAAAAAGATATTTATGTCAGAGAAAAGAACTATTAAGGCTGTATGGTGGATAGTGTTAGTAAACAAATTTTCTATTCTTTTGGTTTTACAAGATTGTTGACTTGTAGGTTGCTACTTCTCTTTTTCATTTCTGTTTTGTAGAACGTGTCTTTGCTTTTACATGCTTACAAGTGGTAATTTTTCTACATTTTCGTTACATTTTAATTAAAGCAGTCAAAGTTTACAATAAATAGAGTAAGAGCCACTGCAAAATGCATGCAAAATTCATTAAATCTCTTTAATTCTTTTTGATGTATAGAAATTTAAAATTTTTATGCTTTTAAATTCATCTTCAGTAAGTGGAATATGAAATAGTTTTCAATTGGTTATTTTAAACTAATTAAAAAAATAATTTAAATTTAACTAATTTAACAAGTAGTTGAAAATATATGCAGACGAAAGTTAATTGACTTATTTAGCGGGCATCACCATACAAAATATGTTAGTTAGTTCGTTCTATGGAAAAAAGTCGGAATTTCAACTAGTTGTGGTTGACAAAAAACTACTTTTTCAACTAGTTTTAAATTAGTTCATTTCCTACAGGGAAGCTACAAATATTTCCACATATAAATATGGTCCAAGTTCTCAGTTACTTCAAAATACTTCACTATGAACAATCGGACAAAACATTTAAAGCTGAAGATAAGAAATCAGTCAATTAAATCCGTGTATTAATGAAATAATAATAATGCTAGTGTGCATAAGTTGGGGTTTAGCCAGGTTTCAATAAAGTTGCTTGAGGTTTATTTTCTGATTATCATTTTATAGACATGCATGCAGGATGTACGCGTGCTCTCGCCACTATTATTCAATCTAAGCACACTTGTTATTACAATTTTTATTTTTTTTTTTTACAAACACACACACACATTTATATCAACACCATCTGAGATTTCCTCTAAACGGAAAGCTATTCAAATTGAATTTGCTTGCATTTTTCTATTCTATTTTGTTGCAAATTGATGCGCACCTCTATGAATCTATTTCTTTGTTTTTTTTTTTTTTTTTTGTTTGCGTTCTTGCCAATGGCGACAAAGTTTTAATGCTGATTTTCTTCACAGTAATAATCGTTACGCTTATTCACTGTTTCTTCATTCTATGCGCCGTTCGCTCTATCAATTATTCTGCCATCCTTCATGCTGTCGTTTCCTGCACTTCCTGAGCACTGTATGTCGTAGGAAATTAAATTAAATTATTTTCCGTGCATTTCCATTTGAATGAATAATCATTATGAATGAAAAGCAACAAAACAAAGTTGCCATTTTTATTTTTCTTTTTTTTTTTTTTCTTTTTGTTATTTGTAGTAGTAGTAGTGCTAAATGTGAAATAATGGTGAAATTACACGAGTGTGGGTGTGTGCTAGTTTGCATAAGCAGTTTGATTGTGTGTGTGTGTGCTGACATGGATGTCTCTTGATGTGAGGAAAAATATAAGATAAGTTGTGCCAAGGAAAAACAAATGAAAAGAAAAAAAAAATACTTTATTCATACTTTTAAATTTGCGTTTTTTTGTTTTTTTGTTTTTTCTTTCTTGTTTAAAAAAGTTTGATAAAAAAATTTACGCAACAGGTATGAGAAAACTTTTTATTATCAGTATATATAAGAAAAAGTCCAAAAATGTTTTCTAATTTAATAAAGTTACTTCAAGACTTAAGTCAAATAAGCGATTAATCTGAATTATTTAGCAGTTGCTTTTAAAATATTAAATCCAATCTGAAGAGTTCTGTTTTTGTACCTTTGAGCCTCTTTGCCATCAACTAATTAATTAAGCAAAGCACATTTATTTCTATTCGAAAGTTTCTACCATTCAAGTCAGCAGCATATTTTTAGCAGTTCATAGGATACAATTAACAATTGTTGGCAAACTTTACAAACATTGCTGCTGCTGCTGCTACTGCTGCTACTCCTGTACAGCGGAAACCATACATTTTTTGACATGCTCAAAATAAAACTGAGGTAAAGCATTCAAATTGATTTTTAGGCTTAAATACACTGCAAGCTAACAAAAAAAATATACACACACACACACATACATCAACACTAGCACAAGTACTTGCCAAGGCGGAAATGAAATTCAATTGAGCTTCGTTTGCTGCGGAAATCAAAAAGTAACTTTTTAGCTTTAGCTCAACTTTTGCTTCGTTTTCGGCATGTTTAAGGAAGTGTTCGGCTTTTGTGGAATTCAATTTATATAAAGTAGCAACTAGAGTTGCATGTAAGTGTTTGTGTGAGTGTAGGAGTGTGTAGGTTACTTGTATGTCAGCGCATATCAACAAAGCAATGACTTCCGCTGTGTATTTTTCGAGTAGGTTTTAAATTTTCTTCTTTGCTCAGTAGCTGACACATTGAAACTCAGCCCAGCCAGCCAGCATGGTTTTTTTTTTTATTCTTTTTTTTTTTTTTTTTTTTTTGCTACTCAGTTAAGTGTTTAATTTTGTTGTTGTTGTTGTTTCCAAAGTTATAAAGCAAATGAAATAAGTACCCACAATTAGGGTGAAAAAGTATTTTAAAAGCATTTTATTAGAGTTAAAAGGCAAGTTTTGCCCTTTTGAGCAAAATTTACAGAATTTTTCAAAATGCAATGATATTGTGTCAATTTATTTATATTATTAGACATTGAATTATCTCAAGTTATAAGCATTGAGTGCCACAATAGTTTTCAGGAAAAAAATCAATCTTGGAAAACTCTCAGAATAAGAAAATAATTTTAAATTTTCTTAAATCTTAAATTTTTTTAAATTTTCCTTTCTATTCTCAACAGATTCATGTTATTAATATTTTTTGATAACAAAAAACGTACTTCCAAGTGCAGGATCGACCCAGTTTTAATACGTATTACTTAAATGTCTATAAAATTTGATTTTAATAAATTAATTGTTTTTTTTTTGTTTTAGTTAACGATAAAAAGTGTTTTATATTTATAATTTTGACTCTCAAAATAATAATTTTTTTACTATTAATATTTTTTGGGGGTGTTCATAAATTACGTAACACTTTTAGTGGGGCGGAGGGAGGGGTAGAGCATTTGTGACAAAGTGGGACATTTAATAAATTTTATTAAAATATAATTTTGTTGAAAATATTGCTTTCAGTTTTTATCAAAAAAAGGAATAAAGGTGCATAAAACGAACAGGTAACAATTTTTTTATTTAATCTTTAATCTTTTATTTTTTAATTAATCACAAGGTAATGCTTATTTGAGTGTTTTCTTATATTACTCAGCTACCACACTGAGAATGTAAAATTTTTTTCCAGAAATCGAGATTGCATGCGAATCTTTTAAAGCCATTTTTTTTTAAGACTTAATTATTAGGTACACCTAATAATCTTAATAAACTTAAACTTAAACTTAAACTTAAACTTAAACTTAAACTTAAACTTAAACTTAAACTTAAACTTAAACTTAAACTTAAACTTAAACTTAAACTTAAACTTAAACTTAAACTTAAACTTAAACTTAAACTTAAACTTAAACTTAAACTTAAACTTAAACTTAAACTTAAACTTAAACTTAAACTTAAACTTAAACTTAAACTTAAACTTAAACTTAAACTTAAACTTAAACTTAAACTTAAACTTAAACTTAAACTTAAACTTAAACTTAAACTTAAACTTAAACTTAAACTTAAACTTAAACTTAAACTTAAACTTAAACTTAAACTTAAACTTAAACTTAAACTTAAACTTAAACTTAAACTTAAACTTAAACTTAAACTTAAACTTAAACTTAAACTTAAACTTAAACTTAAACTTAAACTTAAACTTAAACTTAAACTTAAACTTAAACTTAAACTTAAACTTAAACTTAAACTTAAACTTAAACTTAAACTTAAACTTAAACTTAAACTTAAACTTAAACTTAAACTTAAACTTAAACTTAAACTTAAACTTAAACTTAAACTTAAACTTAAACTTAAACTTAAACTTAAACTTAAACTTAAACTTAAACTTAAACTTAAACTTAAACTTAAACTTAAACTTAAACTTAAACTTAAACTTAAACTTAAACTTAAACTTAAACTTAAACTTAAACTTAAACTTAAACTTAAACTTAAACTTAAACTTAAACTTAAACTTAAACTTAAACTTAAACTTAAACTTAAACTTAAACTTAAACTTAAACTTAAACTTAAACTTAAACTTAAACTTAAACTTAAACTTAAACTTAAACTTAAACTTAAACTTAAACTTAAACTTAAACTTAAACTTAAACTTAAACTTAAACTTAAACTTAAACTTAAACTTAAACTTAAACTTAAACTTAAACTTAAACTTAAACTTAAACTTAAACTTAAACTTAAACTTAAACTTAAACTTAAACTTAAACTTAAACTTAAACTTAAACTTAAACTTAAACTTAAACTTAAACTTAAACTTAAACTTAAACTTAAACTTAAACTTAAACTTAAACTTAAACTTAAACTTAAACTTAAACTTAAACTTAAACTTAAACTTAAACTTAAACTTAAACTTAAACTTAAACTTAAACTTAAACTTAAACTTAAACTTAAACTTAAACTTAAACTTAAACTTAAACTTAAACTTAAACTTAAACATAAACTTAAACTTAAACTTAAACTTAAACTTAAACTTAAACTTAAACTTACACTTAACAAAAAAAAAAAAAAAAAAAAAAAAAAAAAAAAAAATTCAGTGGATGCCTTCTCTAAATGCAAAGGCATTGTATTGAGGGTAGATAGATGGAGTAGTGTCGGCGAAAATTTGTTTTAAGTTTGCACAACTGGGAACTGTGCGATGTTTTATTAGCTGCGATGTTTTATTAGCTACGATGTTTTATTAGGCAAAGAGAAAATAGTAAAGGGATGGGCTTAGAGAACTACCCGAGTAGTCATAGAAACTACACGAGCTGGTGGCGACAGATTATATTTTTCCCTTAGACACTTCCCATGAAAGTCAAAGCTGAAACTGAAAGCCAAAGAAATGATTTAAGTTATTCAATAATTTTTTGATTTCATGACTTCAAGTTTTGAAAACAGCCATATTATAATATGTTCTTTGTTTAGGTAAATTTTTTTTTTTTCTCAAATAAAATTTTCAAAGCACTGTAAACAATACAATAGGCGAATGTTCATCAAAACGTTGTGAGTACGTTTAGATTTAGATTTATAGATTTTAGATTTATTGCTCAAAATATGTTGGCATATAAGAATTATTTCTTTTGAATGCCGCAAAAAAAGATAAATAACAATTAGATTTAATAATGATCAACTATCTTATTTTATAAATTATATAAATCAATAAAAATAAGTAAATAAAGTGAGTTTAAATTATAAAAAATCAGATAAAAATAATAAGAAGAAATAACAACAAATGATGTAGAATGAATTTGAAAGAATGAAATATGTTATATAGAAGAGAAAATAGGAGAAGTAGGGAGCGAAAAGATACAGAAAAGAGTTAGGAGAAATGTTCAAAAATTAAACGCTTGAAGGCACTATGGTTGGAAACAGCTTTAATGCTGTTCGGCAAAGAATTCCACAGTCTTATTGCACTGACGAAGAAAAGCCTGCTTGAGTTTGTGTAACAGTAATTTGGGATCAAGAGGTTCATACTTGCGGCTTGACCTGCAGAACTGAATTTTTTCAAAAAGATAGTGTGGGCAGCGCGAGTATAAAATCTTATGCAAAAATAAACAATTTCTCGCTTCAAGGTAGCGAAATGGGCAACAACCAAGTAATTTTGTCCTGAAAAGAGACACATGGCTAAACTTCTTTAATCCATAGACATAACGGGTGGCATTATTAAGAGCAACTAGGAGCTGGTGAGATGATCGTGAATCAAGATTGCTATAAACAACTTCCGAGTAAGTCATAATGGGCAAAAGTAACTGCAAGAATAGTTTGCGTCTCGTTTCGGTGGGAATAAATGCCACAGTCTTTCTCAGGTTTCTTAAGACGAAATAGATCTTACTCACACAAGAATTAATGTGATCTTCACAAGAGAGAGAAGAATTTATCCGGAAACCAAGATTGGTTGCCTTTGTTACAACTTTTAAGTCAAGGTCGCTGAGAAAAATTGGGGGAAGATCGAGATTTGATAAGGCAGTTTTAGAGATCGGTAAGACGTACGACTTAAGGGGGTTTAGTTTGAGTTGATTAGTACAAGCCCATTCCGTTACAATGTTCAAGTCTTCATTTAATCTAACACATAAGTCTTCTATTAACCCAACAGGTCTGGACAAATACAGCTGAAGATCGTCAGCATATGCATGCATTGTGACGTTGTTGCACTTGTCGAAAATGTCATTTAAGAACATAGTAAAAAGAAGAGGGCCAAGAACCGAGCCCTGAGGAACTCCAGTAGATATATTCATATACGATGAAAAATTATTGCCTACTTTCACTCTCTGTCTTCTGCCGCTTAGATAACTATATAAAAGTCGAACTGAATTATTAGAAAATCCAAAGTTATACTTGAGTTTAGTACAAAGTATATTATGGTTCACGGTATCGAAGGCTTTGGAGAAGTCTAGAAGGCAGAGCAGAGTGACATGTCCCTTATCGTATGATATTCTAACATCATCCAATATTTTTACGATAGCAGTAGAACAGCTGTGGCCAGGTCGAAAACCCGACTGATGATCTGACATAAGATCGAATGAATATATGTGGTTCGAAATCTGCTCCGCCATTATAGATTCACAAACCTTTGAGATTGATGACAGCATACTTATGGGTCTAAAGTCAGCCGGCTCGCTAGCATTGGGTTTTTTAGCAATTGGAATAAAAGTTGCTACCTTCCAGATTGCAGGGTAATACGAGGTTGTAAAGCTGTGGTTTATTATGTGTGCTAGCGGGCTGAGCACATGTGGAAGTAAGAGTTTCAGAAACTTAATGGAGATTCCATCTTCACCTGTAGCATTTGACTTTATTTTAGCTATAGAGCGCTTCACATCTGGTTCACTTACCGCCATAAAATTGAACTCTGTCGGGAAGTCAGAAGCAGATCTAGCGTAATTGGCCGCGTTGAAGGATTCATTGGGCTCCGAGCTTGAGATAAAGAAATCGTTTAGAATATTGGGATCTATTTGGGTAGAATCAATCACTTTATTGGAAATACCGATGCTTTTTAGATTATTCCACAACTGTTTCGAAGGTAGTGAGGGACTTAGCTTGGACAGATAAAAATTTTTTTTGATAGTCTGACGGCTGAAGTGGCTTCATTTCTATACCATATGCTATGCTATTTTATATACCTCCCAGTTCAGTGCAGAAGGATTTCGCTTCCATCTGCTGTAGGTTTTGCTGCGCTTTTTTAATGCCATTCGAACAGAGGACGTGAACCAGGGGCAAGAAATGTTTTTGATACGGCAAGTGGAAAGAGGAACATGCTTGTCAAAGAGATCGGATATTTTATTTATAAAAAATTCTAACTTGTCGTCTACCGAGCTAAGATACCAACAATCACTCCAATTAATATGACACAAATCAATATAAAGGGATTCATAATCAATAGACTTGAAATTTCGATAGGAAAAAGTGGCATCAATAGCTTCTACTGAGAGATTAATGTCAAATGTACAGAAAATAAGATCATGGTCTGACACAAATGATAGTTGGTCGAAAAGCAATACTAATGATATATCTGAGACAACAAAAACATCAAGTAAACTTGGACATGCATTATTGGCAAACCTCGTAGGAGTAGTGTTGTTAACAACATGAAGACCTACTTGAGCCAAATTATCTATAAAATTCAAACAAAGATTATCATTTACAAGAATATTTAAGTTAAAATCCCCACACAAGATGAAATGCTGGAAATCTATGGCAAGGGAAGATATATCGGAGAGAAGAGGTTCTAAGCTGCAGTTACGGTTAGGGTTGTACACACACGAGAGAAAAACTTTCGTATTATTATTAAAAATTTCAACATTCAGATATTCAATATCTGAACCACTTGATTTACCTATCACTTTTACGTTGAGATGTTTTTTGCAATAGATTGCAACGCCACCGCCTTGTTTATTAGTTCTGTCGTGTCGAAATAGATTAAAATTTTTTATATTCAACAAAGGCATTAATGCATAAAATGTCAAATTTTTTTTAATGGAACTGTCAAAATGGTTAGTATAGCTTAATACTTAAAAGTATTAAGATAATATATGCGTATGTATGCAAAAGTTAAAAGGAGACTATACAGATTTCATACACAAATCCAAACCCAAGTGACTCACATTTGGGTGTAGCGACACGGACAAAGAGCTTGGGCTTAATGCTTTCTGACACAGAAAGTTTTTCAATTGAGTCGATTTTATTTTAATCTTTTGAAGAGTTTGAGCCCTAATATAAAAAATATTGAAAAACAGCATTTTTGACTGTAAGTTTAAGGTTGACAAATACTTATGTAAGGCAATATCGGATATCATCTGATGAAGGCAGCAATCTGGCCTATAGAAAGGCTGGACAGATATCAATACAGAAATATTTGCTCAACAAATACAGCGAAAGAAATTTTTATTTTGAACTTAAATCAATTTAACATTAGACATGTAAAAAGTTAGGATGATTTGATCAAAACTAAATTGTTCAGATTGCTCAAATAAGATCCGTAAATCATTTATAAACAATATTGCATTTATTTTCTATGACAATGACCATTTAATTGACAATCGAACGTAAACAATAATGTTGCATCACCGAAGACAGCAGCTTGGCCACATTATAAAAACAAAAACCCAAAAAAACGAAACTAGGATTAAATCAAATCTGCTGACCAAAGCAAAAACCACAAAACCGCATTTACTACAAATCAAAAACGAAAAAGCAAGAAATCAACAAAAACATATAAGAAACCAAAAAAATAACAAAATTCTGGCAGAAGCAGCAAGTGTAACCAAGAGAAATCTTTGGAAATAAAGCTAAATCTTGGCTAACAACGGGTGAGCCACCTGCGTACAATAACAAAGCTATAGCAGCACTTAAAGACACACAAACACCACAAAGCCAAAGTTACACACACACACACACACACACACACACACACACACACTCAAGTAAGTAAAGCAAAAAATCCAAGCAAATGCATGTCAACATAAATCAAAGCTCAACGACATTTACTAATCCCCAAAGTTTTGTTGGGCAACTCGTAGAAGCTTGCAGTTGCATATAAGTAAGTGTGTGTGTGTGTGTGTGTGTGTGTGTGTGTGAATGTTTGATTTCCGTTTATATATATATCTTTATATTTTTCTTATACATTGTTTTCTCAATAAAACATGTTTTGCTTACTTGACGCATTTGGCAGGTTGGTGTTTTGGTTTTTTCACCCTCCTTCTTTTTTTTTTTTTTTTTTTGTTTTGTTGTTGCCTTTTGAATACCACAGCCCATTACTCATGGTTCACCAGTCGATGATGTCCTTTTGTGGCATGGCATCCCTTTGGGGGACATAAATTAGACAGGTTTAAAGACTGGTTCCACACTAGCCACACTTGAAATGTGGCCAGAGAGCAGCTAACTTTTTTTTACCTTATTCTTAAAATTTACCGTAGGTTTGAAATAAAACATGGTTGTGAAAAAACAGCAGCAGCTAAGCTAAGTACAGGCTATTGCCAAAACGTGTAGTTGAGTGATTTATTTAAAAGACTTTCTTAGGTTTTGTGCTTAGGTCACATATTGACAAGCTGACAAGCGTAGATGTGCCAAATAAAGTTCTATAAATTAATCCATGGAATCATTTATGTGTTTCAAATAAACATAAATAATGAGCTTCAATTAATAAAGATTGGCATGCGAAAATTTTTTTTTTTATTTTTTTTTTTTTTTATTTTTATTTTTTCCTTTTTTATTTTTTCTATTTCTCAAAAGCCAGCAAAAGCTTAAATCGTCTCCAAAGCTATTCATATATGCAGCTGTCAAGCTGGCAACTCTTGCTTATGAAACTTTATTAAATTGTCTTAAAAACTATTTAAAAAAAAAAAAACTTCAGCTAGCCTTGGCCCATAAATCAAGCAGCTCTAGCATAAATCCTTGCTTGCCACATCCCTGTCACTCCACCACCGACTGCAAGACGACGGACGGCTCTGGCACATATTTTTAAAAAAATATTAAACACATTCTACAGCTGGCTGCACAGCTACAACTACAACTACAACTACAACTTTAACAAAAACTAGCATTTTATTTAATTTCTTTTTTGCTTTTATTCCTCCATTTTTAGTGCCCTCCAACCAACGAAAGTCAACTTTTTTGACAAATCATTTATCAAGATCAAGAGGAAGCCGCACACTTGCACACTTCCTCCTGCTTGTGCTACTCCAAAATAAACCTCAGTCCGTCATTTTTTGCAACGGCTGCTGACACATATTTGCCATGTTGTCAACTTGTACGAAGCAACAGCGCAATAATTAAAATTTTTTTTTTGCGCTCCTGGCATGCTTAAGTTAGGCAGAATGCAGCAGAGCTTCAGTCAGAGTGAAGCAACTTTAGTTAAAGCTCAAGTTTTTTGCCGCTATTGCGGTGTTGTTGGCGGCGGCGACTGCTGCTCGTGACTTACGCACCATCAGTGTTAGCAGGCAGCATCATTTATCAAAAGATTATTTTGACGCCGGAAATTCTTATGCATGCTTCTTTATGCTGATATCGTGTTCATGATGAATGAAAATTTTTCAAAAGTTTGTCTTACGCTTCGATGAATACGCGCTGAAGGCCACACTAGCGCATTAGTTAACGTCTTGGTAGTTTTTTGTGTTACTTCTTAGCATATGCTTAACTTTTATGAGCACTTCCGGCAGTAGAATCCTAAAGAATAAAATAAGTGTTTGTTTTTTTTTTTTGTTGCACACATTTCTTTTGCCAACCAACACTAGAAATGTTGCTAAAGTTTGTTCAATTTTAGCGCGCGAACATGTTCGTTATGTTGCCAACACCAAGGAACGTAATTTTTTTCAAGTGCGTCGTCGGATTAGACTTGAAAGTTTGCATAGTTTTTGTCATGATTTGTTATTGATAGCAAAATATGGCTTGACATGGCGTATGCATGACACGAAATTCATATCAACTTAAGAAAGTTAGGCATGGCGTATGCGTGTTGGCTAATTTCTATTGCCAACATTTTTTTTTGTCATTTTTTTTTTTTTTGTAGAGCTCTAATTTTTCTGATTTTGTAGTTTTTTTTTTTTTTTGTTTTTCAATTTAAGTCAATTCAACTAAAAGCTTTTGCCAATTAAATTCAATGTAGCTCTAAAATTTTCACGTATTTGTAACGAATACAATTTTAAAATTAAAGCAAATATTGTCTCAAATGTCTACGACTTTGACAACATCTTCCTGGGTTTGTGCCATAAAAACAAGTGTATTTGTACAGCTGCACTTGAGGTAACTTTTAATGGCTGTGCCATGCAACTAAGAGTTCAGCTTGTAAATGTGTTTCAAATACCTACTATTTGCCAACCATATTAATAAAAATGTGTTGTTTTTGCTCTTCATTGCCTTTAATTTGATTGTTTTTTTTTCTACGTGCAGCTATTTTGGTTTTATTGTGCACTCTAAGAGAACTGTTAATTGGTTCAATTGGATTCACTGGCTGAAGTTGTGACAACTGTTCTTTGGTCATTTTTACAGTGTTGATTACGTATGAATATTTTTTTGTGAGTCTTGCAGTTCTCTGCACCCTTCCATAAAAAAGTATCAATAATACTAGCAAATGCTATAAAATTAAATTTTTATAAAAGTTTTATTATAAGTTTGTTTGGAAAATTGTTTTCATTTGATATGTATATTAATAAATGTGTTTTAATATATCAACTATTTGAAAGATATGTTATATATGTGCAAATGTGGAACAAAGAGTAAATTTTGCAAATTAAAACTATTAGGGACAATTTTCTTATGTGCTATACGGCAACCGGCCCCAAATTGCACCGGCCCTTCTGGAATTCTCCAGATCCTACAGTATGGCCAGTCCGCCACTGGAGGTGAAGAAGTTGAATGGTAAGATGTTGCTTGCCCTGGCTGAGGTTTTTACCAGGAACTATTAGTGCAAAAATTTGACTCACTAACCAGTACACAATAGCCGCTTTAGTGTTTTTTTATATGTTAGGCCGACCTATTTTAACATCTCCTCCCCCAAAAAGTTTCTGGTTGCGCGCCTGGACTACATCATAATAATCCATATTATTCTCAACAAATGTGGTTGAAATAATTGATTTGATGCTTAATGATAATTGTTATAACTAAACTAAATTTTGCTTATCAATAAAATAATTCTAATGGCTCATATCATTTGTTTTTCCAAAAGAAGTTGATTTTAACCTAAAATTATAAAAAGTACTCAATTGTAAAAAAAATTAGCGACAATCTTTGTTTCAGAAAAATTCCTACACAAATATGCACATTCACTGAACGCTAAAATTGCACTGAAATCTGAAATCTAGAGTCTACACCGAGAAAAAAGCTTATGTTAAATTGAAAAAAACCTAATATAATTTATAAGATGGCTTGATGGATGGAATTTATAAGAGGCAGTTTTCAGCCTCCCAAGTACTTCATCCAAACGCCTAAGTTTTACATGTTGACTTGCCAATTTTTATTTGGGTAATAAATTAACCAAGTATTTGGTAATGTTTTTTATACACTACTTTTGAAAAAAAAAATTAATTTCAAAAATATAACTTTTTTCGGGTTTTGGTTTTTTTATTTTTCTTTTTTTTTTTAAGCTAAATTCGGCAACAACACAAATTCTTCTTTTATTAACATCGCTTTTTTCTTCGAAATTAATTGACTTCTCGGCTTTTCATGCTGCTTGACGTCTATTATAACAAGAAAATTAAATTAAATTAAATATCAAATACAAAAATTTTACCTTCGCATGTCGTTGAGATTCGAACCCACAAACCAACCGATACCACTGTATATGAAGTCACTAACTCCTACGTTAAGCGGAGTGATTTATTCAATATTAATTACAACTGAAGCTATGCTGCAGCATAACACAATAATCTATTAAAAGATTTTTGTAGTATGGCTATCATCAGAATTCTGCGGCATACTGCATCTGTTAATACAGCATTTTTTAACATAGCTGCAGTTATGTCAGCAAGTCTAAGCAAGGCCGCTTGGATCAGTGGGTAGAGCGATGGACCAAAAGTTCCAGGTTCGATTCCGCACGGCGGGCAAAGAAATATTTTTTCTTTGCTTTTTGTTGATGAAATGTAGTAATATAATAAAAAAATAAAATAAAATAAATATGTAAATAAAAATTTAAAAGCGGTTTTATTAATATAAAAAAAAAACATTAAATTATCAAATCTATAGTTCTATCGAGCGTCTAATGTCGCAGCTGTGTTTTTTTTTTTTTTTTGCATAAAATAGCACAAAACTATGCTTAAGCCATCCATTCTAGTTGTTTCTCAATTTTGTAGTTTTGGATTTTGGGCTTAGGCGAATCAAATACTTTTTTTGGCAAGGTATCGAAGAATGTGCTTTCAAAGCAATGTATTAAATAATAAATTGCTTAGGAGAATAAGCATAAGTTTATAATTCCCATACAATTCTCTTTACCCAAGCCGACTTAGGTGATTTACCTATTGCTTTTTTTCTCGGTGTAGAGTCTGAGGGACAATATTGAACATGAATAACTGTAAATCTCATATATTCAGTGGAAAACAACAGGGTGATTCATATTGCTCGCATATCCCAATCCCAAGCAAACACGATACGTGGTAGATACTTTTTCAAACAAGTTTTAAGCAATTCATCTGAAGGCTTATGTAATCACTAAGAAGGCTAAGATAATCACTCGCTTTTGATCCACCACAATGCAGTAAAATTAATGTTAGACAACCAAAGCTAAGGTACTATTTTAATTTAATCTGCAACATCTACTCAACTACAAGCTCTATAATAACCTAAAACATTTCATCAAATACAGTTGTATCCTTTGGTTTTAGAACACTCTACCAACAAACCAAATGCCAACCACTTGAAAGCAAATGTTATTTGTAGCATTTATTGTGACAACTGAATTGCGTTTATATTATGCCACAATTCAGGCTTTTAACTTTATTAAGTTGTATTTCAAACAAACCAACAACAACAACTTATTACAGTGCATTTGAACAGCTTTGAATAGCTTTAAACAAGCATTAAACATGCACTTTTTAGAATTTTCAATGGCGTTTTAAGTGTTTTTGATTGTTTCTAAAAACAAAAAAAAAACAAATATTTTAATTGCAAAACTACACTCAACCAACAGTAAGTACCGAATGGTGTTTACAGCATTATGACATAGATAATAGGTTATTGAGTCTGAAATAATTTAAAAACATTGTCATTTAAATATAAATGCAAATCAGTCAAATAGTGTGCTCGTAGCAAGTTTAGCTTAAAGGTGTATTAGGTTTTTAGAAAAGTATTTCTATAAATAAAAATCAGAAATATTTTTAAAAATCTCGCATTTACCCAACAATTACTGTTAGATCTCACAGCAAAAATGTCTAAAGTACGCAAGTCTATAATCTATGTAAAGGACTATTGCGTTCACAGCTCCATGGCGGGCGTAGCTTATATTGCCAATTCGGAGTACTTGTTATTTATTTTGACAGTTATATAATAAATCATTATTTAATAATTTTTCTCTAGTTTGCATCTTTCGGAACGCATTTTTTGGCTGCTCTGCGTAACTTTGTCCGCTCTCGGTTCATATCATCTCATCAGTGAATTTGATCGTGATTTTGAGAGCAAAGCTGTGAGCATTGCTTATGAATTTTTGCGTCCACATGCAAAAACTTATTTTCCCACCATGTGCATCTGTCCGTCGCGCAAGACTAGCGACTCTACTGCGGATGTACCACTGGAGAACTATGTTAACAAGTAAGTAAGAAGTAATTTTTGGCCCGCTCAATATTTTTTTTTACAATTTTGGTATATTTACCAGATTAATGGAGGAAGCCAACGACACTTCATACAATTACGACGTGGAGCTCTATCTTACACTTTTACTCTATCCGGAGGGCTATCATTATAATTCCTTTATCACAAAATGTAAGCCATACTTGGACTGCACGCAGTGCACCAAGTGTCCCGAAAGCGGCTACCGGGAATTAGCTAAAATGGTAAATGCCACTCATAATTCGTTTTATCTTATATTAGTATAATCACTAATTGGTTTTTTATATAGAACAAAATTAAAGAACAAAACAATATTTTTTAGTATGAAAAACTATATTTCCCTTAACTTGTCTCGCACAACATTTAGCGTTTGTTAATTAAACTAGTCGATGAAGGTTCCTAAAGTTGAGCTATTTTCCATATATTCGTAATGTTAAAGCATAATATCTGTTAAGCAGCATTTATTTTTAACATGTTTTTAATGTAATTACATAAAAGAGAGCAATACAATAAGAAATTAAAACGCAATAATCAATTTTGATAATATAGAGTAAACAAAATCGATGAATTTAATATATTTGCAAGGATTTGAAGAATTTCAATATAATTTGTTCGATTTATAATCAATAATATCGATCAATAATAATATCGGCTTGTCCAATATTTTTTCATTTTTTTATTTTAATAAGCAATAGGTACCAAAAGTTGCGTATTTTTGTGTTAATTTAAAATTTGCTTACCATTTTTGAAATTAATATAACTTTTGGCCCTCTACCACAGCTTTTCTGATAGTAATTTTTTCAATTTTTATCAAGTATATATATAAAAAGTTCGCAAACAAACAGAACTTTAATAGAATTGATTTATACCTCTGTGAAATGTGAAAAAACAATACAAATTCGATAATTTTCAGTCATAAAAGCTCTGGTAGAGGGCCAAAAGTTATATGGAATTAAAAGATAGTTAGCTTTGTTTTGAAACTACGTAAAATACGCAACTTTTAGTTCCTATTGTGTTCCGAAAAAACACAAAAAAAAATGTTCCATATAGCATCAGCCCAACCTATTGTACATAGCTTGAAAAACAGTAATTTTAATATAACTTATAAAGGAGAGGTTTGCAGGTTGCCACCCCATAGATGTTTCTGATCATAACTACTCTTTAAGTGAACTTATTCTTAATTTGCTGCGTTGGTTAGATAAATTAAAAAGCCACAATCCTAAGTATGAAATCATTTGAAGCCTCAAAAAATAAAATTTGTACACCAAATTTTAAAAGTATCTAAAATCGACATCATTTGAAATTTTGGCTTGTATGTTGCCAACCCTTGAGAAATTGCTGAAAATGTAGAAAAACACAAATGAAGCACCTGATTTAGAAAATGTTTTTAAATTTTGCATGAATTTTGCAGTGCTCTTACTCAATTTATTGTTAACTTTGACTGCTTTAATTAAAATGTAACGAAAATGTAGAAAAATTGCCACTTGTAAGCATGTAAAAGCAAAGACACGTTATACAAAACAAAAATGAAAAGAGAAGTAGCAACCTACAAGTCAACAATCTTGTAAAACAAAAAGAATAGAAAATTTGTTTACTAACACTATCCACCATACAGCCTTAATAGTTATTTTCTCTGACATAAATATCTCTTTTGCCCAGTTTTTTAATAACTGCACTGTGTACGCCTCTCTTATGCCAATTACGTAAGCATAATATCTCTTCTAGATGGTATTAACTGGAGTTGCGCTCCATCGAACTTAGACTTAGATAGCGCTGTTTCAAGTTTGTATCATTACATTTCTAAGCCTAGCGAAAGGCATGTGCCTAAAATAAAAAGGAAAAACAAACTTTCAGAAACTTGGCTAAATGCAGATCTCAGATATTTGAGAAACCAGAGAAACATAATTTTCCCCGATTCTAACGGGAAAATCGGGAAGGACTTCTCTCCACCATTTGTTACCAAACGGAGTTTCAGACAAGGTGATTCCTTATCGTGTGACTTTTTTAATCTATTTATGGAGAAGATTAAGGTGCTGATCTGAGACAAAGCGGCACCATATTCTACAAGAGTGTTATGCTGCTAGCCTATGGTGATGATATTGATATCATTGACCATAACACACGCGAAGTCAGTGCAGCATTCTCCAAATAAGAAAAAGAGTCGAGACACATGGGTATTGCAGTAAACGCAGATAAGACGAAAAATCTGGTGTCAGCAAACAAACAGTCCCAGCGTATTGGCACCCACGTCACAGTTGACAACACCTCCTTCGAGGTTGTGAAGAACTTAGTCTACCTTGGATCCAGCATTAACTCCACCAACGATTTGGAGAAAGGATAAGTCTTGCCAATCAACAGGTGTAACGAGAAAAAGATCCTTTGTAAAAGTTACGGACCAATCTGTGTCAATGGCAAGTATCGAATACGATAGAACGATGAGCTGTATGAGCAATACGCCGACATTGACATAGTAAAGCGCATAAAAATCGAGCGGCTTCGCTGGCTAGACCATGTTGAGCGGATGAAAGACGATGCTTCAGCGAAGAAAATATTCGATTCGGTATATTCCGATATATGTATATGTATATAATATTTAACAATTGACTCTCTCTTGAAGCGTTTCCCTCTTATTGGGAAATTTCGTACCTAATACCAATATACAAATATGGTGGAAATAATTCAGTTGAAAATTATTGAGACATTTCAATTTTGTTCAAAGCTATTTAAAGAAATTATTTGCGAAAAGTTAACACGCCTTATGGACCCGCGACTAAACGAACATCAGCACGGTTTTCAAAAAAGTCGGTCCACCACCACTAACCTCATGATAACGGTTTCTGACGTTTAAGGTAAGATGGAGAAAGGAGAACTATTTATACTGATTTCAGTAAAGCCTGTGATCATGTTGATCACGCTATCTTAATACATAAATTAGAAAAATTTTGGTTTCTCTGGACCTTTACTTACCCTGTAGGAATATCAACTAATTTAAAAGTAGTTGAAAAAGTAGTTTTTTGTCAACCACGACTAGTTGAAATTCTGACTTTTTTCCATAGAACGAACTACCATATTTTGTATGGTGATGTCCGCTAAATAAGTCAATTGACTTTCGTCTGCATATATTTTCAACTACTTGTTAAATTAGTTAAATTTAAATTATTTTTTTAATAACTTTAAAATAACCACTTGCAAACTATTTAATATTCCATTTACTGAAGATGAATTTTAAATATCTATACATCAAAGAGATCATTTATTTGACTGTTTTGAAAAATACATAAATACATAAATCATGCCTGGTCTACACAAATAAATTCTGAATATAAAATCTGAAAGCAAAATGTTAAAAAAGTTAAAAGTGTTCAGAGTTTTTTAATGGAAAATTGTGAAATGTCGTTTTTTGTGGTGTTTTAATTGATTTTAAAATAATTCAAAAGTAATTCATGCAAAACTTCATTGCCAGTTAATTCAAAAAAGGACTAGTAATTAAATTCAAGGAGCGCAACAGAAGTACGCTGCGAGGGTAGATATATTTTCATTATTCTTTCCTCATTGGACTATTTCTGCTTCCAACAGGTGATAGTTTCAGAAGCTGGAGGAACTCTGCGCTTATATGTGAGCATGCGTACCACGGAAGCAGTTTCCAAAAACGGGCACGCCACCGCCCGGGTACATGAGCGAAGGTGCCAAGGATCCAATTGATCGGAATTGTGTGGATACTGCGCCTGTTATTTAACACGAGCCAGCTTTTTGATGCTTCATTCGAAAATATGAGCTAAACAAGCGTGTCAACGGGATTTTCCACGCTTGGCAACCATCAATCATGGTCCATGGACACACCGATATTTTGCTTAGTGCTTCTTTTAAGTGTCAATCGCAATGAAGTGATGGAGCAGACTCGACGCTACGTAGGGAAAGGCGTGCGTCTTTACTATTGAAGTGATGAGATGTTTGCTGAATGGTTAAGCAATGCATCAATTTCCGCACAGAGTCCAAATTGTACAATGTTTGCTAAACACTACCAGTTTGTAATTTGAATATCTTAAATAATAAAGAATTTTTAATCGTTTCACAGGCTTTTGAGGCAGTCTATCAGTTTTAAAGTGTGCTTATCACGTCTGTCTTGCAGTTCAATGTCGTAAATAAAAAAATATGTGTTTTTGAAACAAAATGTTAGTGAAGCCTAAAGTTTAAAATATTTGATGAAATAACATGGTTAAATATATATTAACTTGTAATCTTATAAAAATTTGCAATTAAAAAATGTCAAAATCAGAGTAGTTGCCGCCTTAATATAATTCAAAGTAGTTTATCAATCACTTGTTTTGAAGTTCTATTTCAATTACTTTATATATAATGCAATAAAAACAATTTAGAATTGAAGTGGATGCCGCCTTAATATAATTCAAAGTACTTCATATACTAGTTTATTTTAAATTAGTTTTTTAATTAGGTATTTTTAAAAACAAGTTAGTTTGTTCCTATAGGGTAGTTAGCTATCAACTTATCTCTGTGGTAGATCCCAATATGTCAATTTTCAAGGAATTGTGTCGACGAAAATCGAGGTCCCCTCTGGAGTGCCGCAAGGTAGTTACCTTGGGCCTCTTCTCTTCAATATCTTCATATCTGGCTTGTCGATACCCTGTAGGAAAATCAACTAATTTAAAAGTATTTGATAAAGTAGTTTTTTGTCAACCACAACTAGTTGAAATTCTGACTTTTTTCCATACAACGAACTAACATATTTTGTATGGTGATGTCCGCTAAATAAGTCAATTGACTTTCGTCTGCATATATTTTCAACTACTTGTTAAATTAGTTATATTTAAACAATTTTTTTAATTACTTTAAAATAACCAATTGAAAACTATTAGTGATGGCCTAAAGTTAATAATATTTGATGAAATAACATGGTTAAATATATACAAACTTGTAATCTAATAAAAATTTGCAATTAAAACATGTCAAAATCAGAGTAGTTGCCGCCTTAATATAATTCAAAGTAGTTCATATACTGGTTTATTTTAAGTTAGTTTTTTAATTAGTTGTTTTTTAAAAACAAGTTAGTTTGTTCCTATAGGGTAGTGTTGAAGGATATTCCACATCTTATGTATGCTGACGACCTAAAAATTGACCACGTAATTAAACCGCAGGAAGATGTCAACTTCTTACTGTTAAGCGTCTTATTTCTTGAGACCTGGTGTTCACAAAACAAACTTTACCTCAATGTAAATAAGTGTAACGTGATAAGTTTTTCCCGTAGAAACCAAGTTATAAATCACAACTACCGCCTTAACAATATCGAACTAAGCAGGGTCAATTATGTAGTTGATCTTGTAGTGGTATTGGACAACAAACTGCGCTTTAATCTACACTACGATAAGATGGTATCCAAGGCCAGTAAACAGCTCGGTTTCATTAAAAGACGAGCACATGAATTCAAGAATGTAAGGGTCACTACATCCCTGTACTGTGTGCTAGTGCGCCCAATACTCGATAATGACTGCATTATTTGGAATCCAGTTTTTGAATACCTTTGTGATAGGATCGAGTTCATTCAAAAGCAATTCTTACTGTTCGGTCTGAAACAAACTTAGAACCCCCGCTATTATTTTAGCCTTTCACCGTATGAACACAGATTCAGCCTATTAAATTTGATGCCATTATCAATAAGACGATAACGGTATTGGATTCATGCTTTAGTTTCGATGTTCTGATGTTTTACACTAAAAGACGTACAAGGCATACTCGGCTGTTAATGGAAAATCAGCATCATACTACATGTGGTATGCAAGTAATGAACCCATCAACCGTTGCTGTAGAGAATTTAATAATATCCACCTTCCATGTCCACGTCCTCATTAAGGTAATCTCTATCCAAGCCTCTCTCTCCTTTTCCTAATTAGTCCAAACATTGATTTTCTTTCTTTTCTTCTCTTCTTTCTACGATGTAAGTTCCTTTTACTCTTACTTTATTTTTCGTTTTGCCGCTCCTTTTTGACGAGTTCGTGAAATCATGTCAGTTAGGTACACGCCCACTTCAATTCGCACATCTTCGAACACCAAAACAAGGAAAGGGGAGAAAAAATAAAATAAAAATAAATTAAATGAAATTGAAATAAGTAAATTGCCTTGTTTGGCCAATAAATAAACAAATAATTACATAAATAACATCATATAATATTGCCAATTTATGATATGTTTGAAGTTCTGGTTGGACTATGAAAAATTTATGAAAAAGCTACACATCACAAACATTTACCTTCATTTAGCTACAACTATCTATAAAATGTTCAATTTATAAGTACACAATTTTAATATTTCAATTTTAAAGAAGTTATATGTTACACTTTCTTAACCCATTTCAGGCGGATCCTTAACTACCGCGCCTTAATCGATGAAACTTCGTCCAGGGTCTACATATAGCCCTAAACCGTGTCTGCAGAAATTTAAAATTTATAACTGCACAGGTAAGGGTATGGTACTGGCTTCATCACTTTCCTTTACAGCCGTACCTGCCCAGTCAAAAACGGCAAACGGGCTCTAAATTCTTTTTCAAAATTGAATTTTAAACTTATAATACTAGCTATTGAAAGGAATTTTCGATATCGCCATATAGAATTATATTCCGAAATTTTGAAAACCCCAAAAAAAAAAAACAATATAAAAAAAAACACATAGTTTGGGTCACGACGTGGGCGTTAAACCCAAGTAAACAACCGAATCAACTCAAACCAAAAATAATATATGTTTTCAAAGGTTCAAACTAACATAATCATTGCAGTGACAGGTAATATCACTTTTCCGATCACCTGGAGAAAATTCGAAAGTGAGTTATGAAAAAATGCATCACTAGCTGGAAATGGGTTAAGCAGGCACAGTAATATTACATCTGTTCGCTCCAAAAGTAGATTGAAAGTGACAAGTACTCTTTTGACAAGTACTCTTTCGGAGTTTAGGTTACGACACTGCTAGAATTTCAAAATACAGCAGTGGTGGCAACCTGGAAACAGTGGTAACCTGCAAGCCTCTCCCCTGCATAACTAGTCTATTTCATACTGTTTTTTAAATAAGTGAATAATTATCCCACTACCGTGACAGCATCTGTGGTGGCCGTGGCATACAGATTAAGGTTCTTGGCCAGTATGTCAAAAAACCCCAGCTCAAATCCCATTAGACCCAGAATATTCTCTGCAGACAAAGCCAAACCTCCATTTATGCCCATATTTTTTTTTAGATGATGCTGCAATTTCTTTTTTATTTCTTTTCAGAAATCATTATTTTTATGAAAAATGTTCGTAAAAATATCTTTTGTATCTCGTTTTCTATCCCCAGTATACTTTTGAAACTTTTTTATAAATTTAAGATTATTCTTTATGTTTCTTTTGCAAAAATATTTGAAAAAAATACCTTTCTATCTACTGGGTAATTTTGCGTCGTTTTAGCTCTTCAGCAAATGTGAGAACTTTTTCGTGCGTTGTCGCTGGTATGGCAAAGAGTTCGATTGTTGCAAATATTTCCGGCCACTGCAAACATCGTTGGGCATTTGTTTTCTTATGAATTCGCTGCACAACAACAAGCCGTAATATCAATTTTTTTTTAACAAAAATTTATCTATTCTATACAATTTGTTTATAATGCATGCCCTTGACTATTCACTAACACTCTGTGGCCACCATTAGTGGCAGCAAGTACTGGTTTGACAACGTGCTCGATAGCAATTTGGGCAACACTGTATTGAATGTTGAAACCACTACTGGCCTTTATGTAAGCACTTCAAAGATATTTATTTCATACTTTACTCATCTCTTCTTCCACACTCTACAGTCCAACTTTTTGGACGCCGAAGGTTTGCCCAACATGGTCTTGACTGCCCTACACGAGAAGATTCAGGAAAAAGGCACTCACAAGGAGTTGTTTATATACAAGCAGGATATTGTCAATGATCCGGATATACGTGAGATTTCACCGGAAGCACGCAAGTGTCGCTTTCCCGACGAAGTGACGCCCAACTCTATCTATCAGTACTACAGTTTCAGTGGTTGCATTACCGACTGCATACGCAAGAAGCACATCGAGTTGTGCAACTGTACGCTATATTTGCTGGTAGTGCGTGGTCAGTATACCAAGAACATTTCATGGTCAATGTGCAGCAAATGATGTAAATAAATTTTGAACGATTTTCTCATTGGATTGCAGAAGACGATCCGACGCCTGCTTGTAACCTGACCGGCAATATGTGCATGGATAAACATGATATGGTGCTGGCAACAACATCTCAAATGCAACCCACAAGTGATGATTTCGAGTGCAGCTGTCTGCCATCCTGCAATGAGGCCGATATGCGTATCGTTTATAGTGGCACAGTCGAGTGGGATCAGCTTAAAATTTATTCCTTATATTTTCATTTCATATTAACGCTTTAATATTCTTCAGAATTTTACAGAACTCCTCGCGCATGTTGACCGTTAAAGTAGCCGATCTACCTGCCACGAACTATCGTCGTCAGGCGGTGCGCACGCGATTGGATGTTGTGGTAACTATTGGTGGCATTCTAGGCCTATTCATGGGCGTCAGTGTCTTGAGTGGTATCGAGTTTGTTTACTTTTTTACGGTGCGGCTTTATAATAATACGCGCAGAAATCAAAAGTAAGACGGAAACCAAAATCTATTTAAAAAACACCTTCAATAATATTAAATATTTTGTTTTTGCACATTACAAAAACAAAAACAATTATACACTGTAAGCAAAAATAAAATAAAACATTATATGTATTCACTTACAAATTTTAAACAAAAGCTTTGAGGCTAACTAATAGAGATATAACTAAAAAGAGATAACCTTTTACTATAAAAATTTTGAAGGTGAATATAAAACAATGATGCCCAAACGCATTAAGCTGCTTAACTAAGTTAAGCTGCTTCCGTGTATGTGTAACTTTTAAAGCTTTTCACTGAAAGAAATAGAACGTTAAAGCATTTTGAAAGCATCCAGAAAGCTTTATGTACAAAAATCATGAAAAATAGACGCGAGTAGAAAAATTATGAAATCGCAATCTATTTTTTTTATTTCTTTTATATATTATTATTATATGATTATTATTTATTATTATATTATTTTAGCATATATTATTATATTTATTATTATTTCTATTATGTATACATTTAAAACATTACATTACATTAATAAATTACTAAATTACGAGTTTATTTATGTCACTACAAAATCTATTTTCCCCGTGCCATATATTTTTTAGTATTATATTATAAGTGTTTCCATGAATATGGTATTGAAAATTTAGTATAAAATATGTTGACAGGCGATAAACTTATACGGCTTATACCATTTATAAGAGTTTTGCCTATTTGCCAAAGTTTACCATAAAACAAAATAAATATAAAATAAACTATTTTAAACTTGCAAACTATGAAAACAATGATGGCTTACATGAATAAATATCGCTGCGTTTCTTAAGTATCAAATATAAACAAATATACCAAAACTGCGCATGGCTTCCTTATTTTATTCTTTTCGGTGTACAAACTGAACGTAATTATTTTTAAATCCAGCGAACAAAACGACGTCACCCTGCCGAGTCTGCCAGCAGACTGAAAGCTTTTTTGCAGCGGAAGAATTTATATACGTATACATTTTTGAAAAAGCTCTTAGCTCGCAAGCTCATTATGTTCGTAGCATGGCAGAATTATAAGGTAGGCTCAAGTTGGAGTAAAAAGGAAGCTGTATGTCAAAATCGACTGGTCGAATTTTAGTTTTCTTATTGTTGTTGTTGCCTTTTTCATTTGACATTTAGCGTTCTCACAGCTTTGTTGTTGCAAAACTTGTTGTTTGAGCAGCCATTTAAATGAGAGCCTACCTTATAATTGTATCATGGTTCGTAGCTGATATAAAATCGCATGACATAATACAGTGGTTTCCAAAGTGTGTTCCGTGGAAGCCTGGGGTTCAACGAAAATATGTAGGGGTTCCGCGTAACAAATTGTATTTTATTAAAAACAAATAAGAATGGTGTTTAATATATTCATATAATTTTTTTCGAAAAGTTTTAAGGAAAACACAATATTGAATTTCAGCTGTAGAGCTGAATAACTTCAAATGTTTCCAGGCGCCTAGTGATGTTTTCGAAGAAGATAAAGTGGATTTATATTAGATATGGAAATCCATGATGGTATAAAAACACATCTTACTAGCTTACAGCAATCACTGAGTGATTACTTTCCAAACCTAGAGAATCAAGCAAATTACTTGGTACAAAATCCTTTCAAAATAAAAGAAAAACCGAAAGGAGTTCATTCCATACATTATTCACATTTGATTGAATTGAGTTCGGATGCAAAATAAGAAGCCTAATTTAGAATAGTTCCAATTGCAATATTTTGTTCGAATGTATTTATCAAAATAGGCTATTTGAATTCTATTGCCATTTGCAACCACTTATTTGTGTGAAGGGCTTTCAAAATATGTTGCGACACATGTTGCTGCACCAAATATGCGAGTTCAGTTATCAAACATAACTCCCAATTTTAAGAGAGTCATGGAATCAAAGAAGCTGCAGATTTCTTCATATTAAAGTTTTTCATTTATTTTAGTTTGTTTATGAGAAACTGTTTTTTTTAATTTGTTTAATTCAATAAAATTTGAAATGCCAAAACAAACTTGTTTTCCGAGTCCGCGATGGCGAATTCAAGTTCTCCTATTCGCTTGGAATGTATAACGATGCCGACTTTTTAATATAAAAAATTCATTTTAAAGAAGTATTTTTTTTTAGTGCGCTGTTATTTAAAAGTATTTTAAGTAAATACTTTTTTTTTAAGTTTTATATGATAAAAGTTATTCAAATTATAATAAAAATAAAATTTATTTAGAGCTTTTGTAAAGACAAATCTAAAATAACAAAAAAGCAACAAAAAATCTTTTTTTGGCCGAGTTGGGGTACGAACCTACGTCCGCGAATGCTTGCTTTCATTATGACGTAAATTCAGCCACACATGTTTAACAACTGCAATAGCCGAATGGGTAAGATGCTAGCAGTGGCGTAGTTAGGATATTCAGCGCCCGGAGCAAGTAATGATTAGCAGCCCCCGCCGTACATTGGTTCCAAACATGAAAAAGGCGGCCAAAACCTCATTTTTAAAGATGTTTGAAAAACATATTTTACTTCAAATACCTATTAAAGATAGATAAATGAAAAAAACTGCGATGTCAATTTTTTTTTTAAAATTTTTTTTTCATTTTTAACGCCTTGAAAGTTTGGCAAAAATTTTACAAAAAAAATAGTAAAATGTTGACCCAAATTCAAACATTTTTTGTATTATCTGTACAAGTAATTTAAGTTGTTTTATATTTTCATATATTTAATCGAAGCATATGCAATTAGAATAAACTTAAAACATGAAAAAATTTCATGCCTAATATTTTAAAAAAATCATTGAAAATTTATATTTTTTGAAAAATTTGGATCAGTGAAAATGGAAAAAACGAAAGTGTTCGCCGCGTTACACCCCTATAGAAAGGTATTGGTTACTTTGTGGGATATCTTATAATACTAATAGAAGAAAAACATTTTGCCCAAACGTGCCCCAATCGGAAAATTTTGAAAAAAACTAAATTGGTTTCGATAAAAAAAAAATTTTTTTTTGTGAAATCAATTTATTTTAATATACATTTTTTTGTTTTGTTATTAAGAATTCTGAATAAGGTTATCTTTAAGTGTATATTTCTATTAAAATGTGATAATGACAACAGGTTTCGAAAAAAACAGTATGTTAATGATTATTTTTATCCCTGATTGATATACAAATTACATTAGGCGCAAAGACTCAAATGCAAACAAAGATTCAAATGCAAACTCGCAAAAATGTAATTCAAACTCGCTTCTTAAAAGAAACTGGCCTTCGTATAGATTTTCCTAAGCCAGGATTTGGTTCCTCAAATGACGGGAATACAGCAAGAAGGTTTTTTGACAATATTTCACTTACAGCAGATATAACTGGTTAGTTTAACTAAATAATAAGCTTTTCTTTATGAACTTAATACTTATAAAAATTACTTCATATGTAGGTATAAGTGAAGAAATCTTAAGAAGGTTTTCTGTAGTTTTGAAAACTATATCAAGTTGCAGACACATAAAGGTAGCAGAATTTGATAACTACTGTATCGATACAGCAAAACTTTACGTTGAGTAATATGGCTGGTATCACATGCCACCAAGTGTCCACAAGGTATTGATCCATGCCCCAGATGTGGTGAAAAATTCCTTGCTTCCACTAGGTCAGCTGTCTGAGGAAGTTTTAGAAGCGACCCATAAGGTAGCAAAAAAGTTTCGACTAAATAACGCAAGAAAAATGTCCCGAATTACTACCAATGAAGACGTGTTTAACAGATGGCTGCTTTATTCAGATCCTAAAATATCGTCATCAGGAAATTTGCCAACAATTAAAACAAAACATTTACCTGAAGAAGTTTTAGCGTTATTGGAAAATTAGTGTACATAAAAATGTGTTAAATATACTTTGTATAAAATATAAAAAATTTTGTTATTTATTTTAAATTTAAAATTTTGGACTTCAGATTCGTGATCAGCGACCTCAAAAACCCCCGAATACCAATTTTGAGCTGAATTAAACAATTATTAAAGAAGTTAGCTTGTTCATGGCCGCCATTTTGTAGCCGCCATTTTGAATTTTAAATGTGATAAGTGACCCCAAAAACCTATATATACTTAATTTCATGAAAATCAGACCACTCCTTGAGGTTTTGGCCGTCTTTTTTCGATTTGGAACCACTGTGCGCCGCTTTACACCATATCTGCGAAGCAGTAAGTTTTGAAACTTGCTGAATTTTATCCAGACAACTTCGACAACAAAGCCTTATTTAACAATATCCAGCACGTTATACTTCTACTGAAAAGAGCAAAGACAAATGAAGTGAAGGTGTAGTTACTGCCTGAGCAACTTTTATTGTGCATTTCTTCAATGGGATTGGAAACCAATAAGACATTAGCGACATTCCCTTGCATCCTACGAAAGATCATTCAGCAAACTTAAATTGACCAAATCGTGCTTGAGATCATGAGATCAACCGTGAGTAGGCTATCAAATCTTGCAATTCTATCAATAAAATATGAAACTGCTGCGTTTTAAAATTACGATGATATAATATGTCAATTTGCGACAATTAAAACGAGAATAGTAAACTTTTTACTTTTTTATTCTCATGAAAAAAAAAATAATGAGTTTGCAAAGTTCAAAGAGTATTTCCATCGAAAAAAAAAATTCTTTTTCAATTGAAATTGACAGCTTATTTTCTTTTTTCAATAAACGAATTTTGTTAAAAAAAATTGTGTGTACAATTTCTCGGGGCGGAAAAAAGCCCCAAACTTTTGCCCAAAAAAAGAAAGAATAAATTTGAAAAGTTAAAAGAGTATTTCCATCGAATAAAAAAATTTCTTTTTCAATTGAGATTGACAGATTGACAGCACCAGCCATTGGGTGCTGGACTAGTATTCAGATGACGTAGTCGTACACGCAGAAAAAAACATGTTTATATATGTTTCGTTTCAAGAACAAAATACTTAAAGGGAACCGCTTAATGATTAAGAACTTTTCTCCAAATGCATTTTTTTTCGATATGAGAAGATATAATGTGTCAAATCTATATCTATACTTCTATACAATCTATACTATTTTATAAAATTGAAGTGTAAATTTTATTTGTAAATTTATTCGACCTCTTTTTTTATAAATTTTTGTGTCATGTTTATAACTCTTATAATTTTTCAATTATTAATTAAGAGTTATATTTACGAACTCAATAAATAACACACACAATAAAGATAATAATCTTAGTTTTCAAACAAAAATATTCAACGACGTCATAGTTTAATATCAGCAGATTGCTGAAACTAAGACGGACAATGAATAAGAAGAACAACAACTATCTTCGAAATCTCGTTGATCTATCTTCGAAAAAAGAGCTTGCACCAAATAAGTGTGAATCTAAACTTAGAAGAACTTTAAGCTGCTTTCATATCATTTGTGTGTACAATGTAATTCAGAATAATTTTCTCTAGGCGTGTATTTACTGCTACTTTTGGCGGTATGACACATGACTTCCTCGCTGCTTCTGCGAGCGCCGCCATGAGGCCTAATTTTTCGCTACCCAGGGCAGTACAACAATTATATTTTTCTTACAAAAACTGGTTCTGCTTATATTTCAGGGTTACTTTTTCGTTAAAAGTTAAAATATATATTAGTTCAAAAAATACTGAATAATAATCAACGTCATGAATTAGAAATTTTCTTATATGACAACAATATGTAAAATAAAATAAAATCACAGAATAAATAGGTGAGTATACATAAAAGGAAATAAAAAACAAAATATTTTTTTTATTGTTTTGGTTAACCTCTTCTTTAAGCCATTCTAAGGTAGTACTTATAGCAGGCCTCTTTAAAGCAGGGAGAGCGGAAGGCCTGAAAAATTTTCTCGTTTCATATAAAAAAGAAAGTGTACTTGGATATGAGTGCGGAAGCACTTTAAAATCCATATGAAGGCCTGCTAGTAGCGCTTCCAACTATTGCCATTGCCGACCGGGTAGGAGATCATTGCTATCATATAAAGGCTACTGATGAGATGGCGAAGCGGCCAACGAAATAGGTCAGCATACTAGACAGCTACTCTATACAAGTGTATGATTGCTACTCTATACAAAGTGTATTGTTGTTGTTGTTGGTTGTTTTCTTCAGAAAACAACACAGACCTTGAGCTCGTAAATATAACTCTTAATTAATAAACTCAAAAAGTATTGGGTCGATTTTTATGAAATAAGTTTTAAAATGTCATATTTGTGCTACTACATAGCATAGGAGTATTTTTTTTTTTTTTTAAAATTTTAATAATAAGTATATTTAATTAAAGTGTTAATTTTTTTAAGAAATCATCCCCGATGCCACAAATTGCTTGATCGTTTTCTTTTGACGCGTTCGTGTTGCGAGAATTTCAATATACTTCATGTTGTTCTCTTCCCTTCTATTCTCTTTTTCTTCGTAACTAGCACAGCATAACATAAAAAACAGTTGAGCAACGCGCAAGGCGAAAAGAGAGATACATATAAATGCAGTGCTTAGCTGCAAGACAAAACAAACGAAAAAATGTTTTGTATGTCGTTTGACATGCATCGGCTTCAGAGCTTATGTCACACGGTGATCATTTGAACGGCATTCGAAAGTTTTTGTTGGCGTAAATAAAGTGATACCGCTCTTTATTGATAAAAAGAATGGACGTGGCGAAGCCGCGGACCACTGTGGCCTGCTAGTATTATATAATTGTCCTAGCTAAAAAAAATTTTGTCTACAATAATATGCTCGTGACAATATATAACTTTTTGCTTCTTCCCAATGAAAATATATTTTCAACATAATTGAAAATATATGTGTTGTGCCTCGATACACACATATATCAGTTTCTTTTGCACTTGGACAAAAAATAGATCAAACTTTCTTGCCATATGAGCTTGCTTTAATAGTTTTTAACTGTTGCCAAGTTTAGTTGTGGTTGAAGAAATTGACGCATTTTTATATTTTCAAGTTTCAAGCAGCCAATAGTGTTTGTTAAAACTGAATTTAAAGTGAGTGTAAATTAAAGTCAATATAAATAAAAATATTTTAATATATTATAACAATTTATATAATATTAAAAACTTTGTGTTAGTTAAGTAGTGTTAGGTTACAGGTAAGTAAAATGTTTTAAAAAGTAATATCTGACTACAACCATATTATGTTTTCTCCAACTCCAATATGTGTGCTAATCAAGGTTATTGTAATATCAGGAAAACAAAATATGGTTACATAATAAAATGTATATCAAGCATAATAAAATCCGGGAAAAATGTATTTACTGTTTCCCAAACATATTTTGTTTCCTTGAAACTAACAATTATTTTAGAGCAAGCATTTTGTAATCACAGTGAAAAATTTCTGGCATGTCTTTTGCCAAAATATATTTCCAAGTAAATATAGTGTGGCGGCCCTGGCGTAGTGAGTAGAGTGTGTGGCCCATACGCTAGAGAACCCTGATTCGATTCCCACTTGACATAGAAAGTTGTTCAATTGAATTAATTTTTCTGTTGGCCCTCACCTCTCTACAGACAATGGCAAGCCTCAGAGAGTAAAAAACTACCATGAAAAGCTTCTTGAGAACATAATCCATTCGGAGTCGGCATAAAACATGTAGGTCCAGTTCTCGTTCATTTGTGTTCAAACATTTCAGAACACACACAACACAATCGATCATAAGAAATTCGGTCATAGTCCTTTCAAGGTCTGAAATGGCCGTTTATATTTATATATTTATTTTTAAATCTACATCTATCTATATATATAAAAATGAATGTATGTATGTGGGTATGTGGGTATGTGGATATGTGTGTATATCACGTATAGACTCCAAAACCACCGAACCAAACTTTATGAAATTTTTAGGGATACTGAAGCAACATTCGAGAAGTGTTCCTGTGAAGTTTGGTGTTGATTGGACAAGGGGGCGTGGTACCTCCCATACAACCCAAATTGGCTCTATCGCCCACAAACCAAGAAAAATGCTTTATATCAAACGGTTTTAATCATATAAAACTAAAATTTGGTAATTTTGTTCAGATGGTTACTTCCGGTGACTGTACAAAAAATGGGCGTAGTCTAACTATATCTACGCCCACTTTTCAGCAATCGTTTTAATTCCTGAAATGTTCAAGTTTTGATAGTGAATCTTGGTATGCAGGTGCAATGGATACAAGTGGCAGTCACTATGTAAATATAAACGTTGTCACGCCCACTTTTACCGCCCACAAATCATTAAAAATGCTTTATATCAGACTTTTTTGCCGTATAGGACTAAGATTAGGTAATTTAGTTCGTATGGTTACTGTCCGCCAATGTACAAAAAATGGGCATGGCCGCACTATATCTACGCCCACTATATCGAAATCATGCTTATTGCTGAGTAGTACACGTTTTGATAGTGAATCTTGGTATGCAGGTGCTATGGGTCCAAGTGGCAGTCACTATGTAAATATAAACGTTGTCACGCCCATGTTTACTGCCCACAAATCAGTAAAAATGCTTTATATCAGACGGCTTTTGCCGTAGAAGACTAAGATTTGGTAATTTAGTTTTAATCATTACTGTCAGCCAAGTGTACAAGAAATGGACATGTCCGCCCTATATCTACGCCCACTTTATCGAAATCATGCTTATTCCTGAGCTGTACACGTTTTGATAATGAATCTAAGTGTGCAGGTACTATGGATCCCAGTGGCAGTCACTATGTATGTATAAATGTTGTCACGTCCACTTTCAACGCCCACAAATCAGTAAAAAAGTAGAAGACTAGGATTTGGTAATTTAGTTTATTTGATTACTGTCGGCCAATGCACAAAAAATGGGCATGGCCGCACTATATCTACACCCGCTTTCTCGAAATCATGCTTATTCCTGAGTTGTACACGGCTTGATAGGAAATCTTAGTATGCAGGTGCTATGGATCCAAGTGACAGTCACTTTGTATATACAAATGTTGTTACGTCCACTTTAACCGCCCACAAATCAGTAAAAATGCTTTTTGTTAGACGGCTTTTACCGTAGAAGACTTAGAATTGGTAATTTTGTTCATAAGGTAACTGTCGGCAACTGTTAAAAATGGGCGTGGGCGTACCATATCTACGCCCACTTTTTCGAAATCATGCTTTTTCCTGCGTTGTACGCGTTTTGATAGTAACACTTCATATACAGGTGCTGTAAGTGGCGGTCAATATATATATATAAAATTTGCCACCCCAACTTGTACCACCCGCAAATAAAAAAAAAAACAACGCGAAATGGCCAATTTCAGCCCTAGAAAGGACTTTGACCGAGCTTCTTATGATGACTTGTGTTGTGCGTGTTGTGGAATGTTTGAACACAAATGATCCAGAACTGGACCTACAAGTTTTATGCCGATTCCGAACGGCTTATGTTCTCAAGAAGCTTTTCATGGCAGTTTTTACTCTCTGAGGTTTGCCATTGTCAGCAGAGAGGTGACGGCCGAACTGAAAAATTAATTCAATTGAAAAAACTTTCTGTGTCAGGTGGAATTCGAACCAGGGTTCTATCCCATATGGACCACACACTCTACCCACTACGCCACGGCCGCCACTTTTTTTACCCACAAATCATAGAACTTCTATAAATCAGACAATTCTCATCGTTAAATACTAAAATTTGGAAATTAAGTTCATACGCTTACTCTCGACAGCTTTGCAAAAAATGTGCTTGGTAGCACTATATCTGTGCCCACTCTGCAGCAATAATTTTATTTAATTTATTTATTTATTTATTTATTTATTATAGTTAATTTCAATTTAACAATTATAACTAAGTAAGCACTTGCTACCAGGGCTATCGGTTAGAAATAATTTAAATTCCTGAGATGTGAACGTTTTGATAGTCAAACTTGGTATGCAGATGCTATAAGTCCAAGTGGCGGTCACTTTTTATATAATTTTTGTCACGCCCACAAATTCGTGAAAGTATATAAATCAAAATTTACAGTAAAAGTCGCACTTTATCTACGCCGACTTTTCAGAAATCATTGTAATTTCTGAGCTGTACATGTTTTGATAGTGAAACTTGATATGTAGGTGCAATAAGACCAAGTGGCGGTCACTATACATATAAATGTTGCCATGCCTAAATGTTTGTTTGTATACTAGGGCTCCTCACAAAAAAAAAGGTGTTTGGGTCGGTTGCTCAAAATAACGCTTTTTGTTATGATGATCCCCCAAATATTTCGACAGTAGCTGGAATAGTTTGAAATAAAAAAAAAAAAACAAAAACGAAATGGCCATTTCAGCCCTTGAAGGGACATTGACCGATCTTCTTATGTTCTTAATAACAAACGGTCAGACTTAATAGTTATTTTGTCTTGCCATGTTACTTTTGGTCAAATAAATTATCTATTCATGATAAAATATAGTGTAAAGTGAAGAATTAAATTGAATGAAATTACAAAAAAATGTACACATTTTTTACATTTTACAATTTATTTGACTAAAAGTAGTATGGGAAAAAATTAATTTGAATTTTAGTGAAAATAATATGAAAAAAGTTAAAACAATCCATAAAAATCCGCATTATCTTTGGTCCAACGGAAAAAATTGAAGATTTTTGATGCAAAAGAACTTTTTCATTACTCTTATTTCTGACCGTTTGTTTTTTTTTAACTACCATACCAGGCAATATTTTTAGTCGAAATTTTTTGGGATCATCGTAACATAAGCCATGGATTATTTTGAAGAACCGGACTAAGCAACTTTTTTTTCTAAGGAGCGTGAGGCGACTTAATGTATATACGTATGTGGGTACATGTGTATATCACTTAAGGACTCCGAAACCGCTAAGTCAATTTTTATACCAAAGCCTTGAGAGGGCTCCTATGAAGTCTGGTGCCGACCGTAAAAGGCTCCTTAAATACATCTAAGATTTTTGATATCGACCAGTTTTGGTTTTTTTTTGTAGGTCGCACAGTCTCGGAAATTAGTATTCGACCTCAATTTACAAATGCCGTTCCACTGGTAACATTTTATGGGCGTTGGTCGAGGGGCGTGGTACTTTTTCAGCACCCCAAATATTCGGTATAGTTTTCGAAATAAGTCACACATCAATAAAACTCGGTACGAACTTACTATAAAAGTATGGCTTCACTAAAGCTACACCCTCTTTTAGGGGATAAGCGCTGAGCGCAGCGAAGCGCGCCGGGTATAAGCTAGTATAGTATAATCATCGGTAAATATATAATGTTATTCCTAATAAACTATTTAAAAATTACAGTTTGACTGCAGCCAAATAATGTATTCTGCAATTATAATAGATTTGGTAAGCAATTGTCCGTGAATATTTAATGTTATTCTTAATGAAATTATATTTCCAAGCAAATTAAAAGAAATATACTAAAAGTGTTCTAATCCATTTATAATTACAATGCATTGAAATGAAAACACATTTTCTTTAAAACAAAACATATTCTTTTAAATCTAAGCAACAAGTTGATTGTTTCTAAACAACAAGTGCTAAGGAGTCAAGAAGTACAATTAAATAATGGTAAGATGCAAATATATATATGTGTATCATAATATATGGGGAACCGATTATAATTATTTGTTTCCAGGAAACATGCAAAAACATATCGTACTTCCAGCAAATTATGTTTGGGAAGGCCTATTATTTTTCAGCGTGTAGTTTCGATTCTTGACATGGTGAATTTAAAATAAATTCAAAGTAATTATTTCTAACATGTGGTGGCTGTGGGTAGAGTGTGTGGTTCATAAGCCAGAGAACCCTGGTTCGAATCCCACCTGACACTGAAAGCTTTTTCAATTTAATTAATTTTTCTGTTCTGCCGTCACCGCCAATGGCAAGCCTTAGAGAGTAAAAACTACCATGAAAAGCTTCTTGAGAACATAAGCCATTCGGAGTCGGCATAAAATATGTAGGTTCAGTTCTCATTCATTTGTGTTCAAACATTTCACAACACACGCAACACAATTGATCATAAGTAACTTGGTCAAAGTCCTTTCAAGGGCTGAAATGGCCATTTCATTTTTTAGTTTTTTTATTTATAACATTAAGAATGTATACTTAAATACTATAAGTCAATAGAATACTTTATAACATCTCATTGGTTATTAAAAACCGCGAAAATCAATCTTTCGTTTATCTTGTTCACATAAAATAATAGTAAATTTTGATTTCATAAATAAATTTCATATAAGAAATTTAAAAAGAAAATTAACCCAAAACAATTCGATTATATAAATAATCTCGTTTCGGAAAAGGTCCGATTGTCCCAAAAATCTCGTTTCGAAAACGAAGCCATTATTTTCAACCATCATAACAAATGGCACGTATTGACAAATATCTCATATTTTGGCCAATTCGAAAATTATTTGTTTTTACGAATATTAACTAAATTAACGAAAAAAAATAAAAATAAAAATATATATCTTTCGTTTTTGAACTAAATTTAAAAAATTTCTTTATTTATCTTGAACACACTCTCGTTTATGCGTACGAAATAAAAAAGTTTTTAAAAATCTAGTGAATGTCAAGAACAGGGAGATTAAAAAAAAAAACAAAAATAATTCCTACGTAAATCAAAATGAGTAGTTAATAATGTGCTATGGAAAAAAAAGTCATTTATTTCTGAGCAATAAAAGCGTAAGCCACTCTTTTTTCAAATACAACTTCGATTATTCGATTTAATGAGCCTTTAACTCTATTCAGTTTTAAAAGTTATAAGTTCAATTGTATGAGAACTTTAACACCAAAGTGGCAGCAAAGAGTTAAAATTGGAATAAATAAAAATTGCTAAAAAATAACACGTAGCGCCATCAACTTTGCTAACGTGTTAAAGTCTTTACTGAGGAGCCACTTAAAAACACATTAAAATACAACAACAGCAAAAACAACTAAGTAACTTAAACACATACGAGTGTTTAAAGTTAAGCGTGATTGGCGGGCTCATATATTCAGTCTATCTACTGTCTGTCGGTCTATCTTGCGAGTGGGCCAACATTTTCAACAGCAGCAACAACAACAACACTTATTAATAGCTAGACTCATGTTGCGGCTCACTATAACATAATAACGACTTTAGTAGCAGCCGCTAAGATGGCTGGTTTTGTTAAAAGCGTTGTTGTTGCGTTTTATTGTTGTTATAATCTTTAACGCTGAACGTAAGCCGTGACATGTTACTTAATTTAACATTTGTTGAACTTTTCAACAGCAAAAATAATAAAAATGCTTAATGGCCGAGCATTACAAAGAGAACAACACTTAAAAACTTGAATTGGCTCGTGCAGCTTTTTTTACATTATTTTTTATTGAAACATGTTGCATTTGTTTTTTATTTTGTCTTCTATACTTTATTGAAAAGCTGTTAGGCGAAGAGACAATACTATGCATAAAATGTGCCATCACCTCCAATTGTTAATTTCATAGTCATTTTAAAAATTAGTATAAAAAATTTCCAAGAACTTTCCAAAGAGTTTTTTAAACAATTTTTAAACTAGAGTACGCCAGTGGTCGAAACTCTACCTTTTCGTATTATCACCCCCGAGCGACGCCGAGTATTTCAGCTAGGATATTTTTTTTAAAAACTATTTGGTGCAATTTTCGGTACTCCGATTCATTTCAAAAAAATTATCAAAATCGGTTGAGAAACACCCTGAATGTCATACCACCCCGAGCTACGCCGAGTATTCCAGCTAGCATTTTTATTTAAAAATTCGTCGATGCTCCTCCCTACTCTAATTCATTAAAAAAAAAAAAATCATCAAAATTGGTTGAGAAACACAGAAGAAAATGGTACTGAACTGTTTTTCCTTAGCCTATTTATGTATATATAGATGATGTTTAAAACTTATTTAAACGTTTTCAATCAGTTTTATTGCCACAAATCACAAAGTTTGGGTATAAAACCAAAGATACTTTTTTTTTAAAACATTTTCAAAATACGATGCATAAATAAATTTGTTAAATTTTTAATTTGTAGCTAACGAACTATTTTTAAAAATCTTTAAAAAAAAGATAAATTTGAAGGACACAGGAAACATTTTTGCTAATTTTAAATTTTTATTTGAACATTATTGAAGACAAAACAAAAAACAGCTTAATTTTTGTAAACGCACTTGTTGTAGTTAACGTTGTACGTAGAGCCTTGAGGACATTCGCCATGAATGGGACGCTCGGCGGTGCACAGCTTGTTTGAATCCAGCTTGAAGTTGCTTGGGCAGTTGCCGGCAGCCATGGCGAACAGAGCGAAGAGAATGGTTAAGCACCAGGCGAAGTTCATGATGAACTAAAAAAAGAAAAAGGTTAACAAAATAATTTAATCAGGACACAGCAAAAAAAGAAAAAAAAATATTATTTTAAGTACACCTAATGAAAAAACACAGAGTCGCAGAAAATTTCACTCACTTAGATAAAGTTTGCTTTGTTGCCTCAAAAATGGAAACTAATTCCAAAATAAGCAACAGCTTGGGTTTTATTTAGAAAAGTTGCTTCAGAGGCTGGCTTATCGGCAACGAATAATGATCAGTTGACCCTTAGACACCGGAGTGGGCTTAGTTAGAATTTTGCTCATGATTATTTTGACAATTATCAGCTAGTTTAATGAGCTGCTGAGTGGGTCAGTGTTGTCTATGCACAGCATTGAGTTTCACAGAATAAGTTTAAAGAAAAAAAAACAAACAAAATAGGTTCTTATCTCTATTTTGAGGGGTTCTTATAAATTATCAGCTATGAATTTTTTTTACTTCGAACTGAACTTAGCTCTAAATGACAGTTGCGGTGTAAATTTTTTCTTTTACTGACGTTTAATAAAGCTTTACAACGTAATTTTTTAATATATAGTGGAGACACTATACTGCCCAACTACTGGCACCCATCAGTTCTGACTTTTGATGGCAGCAACTTTGTTCTTAGTGTAAAAGTATCATCTCAAAAAGCGTTCACTTTTCATAAATCATTGAGCTGTATGTACGTATTGCTGTAGTCGCACGGTCAGAATAAAAAATACGAAAAATTCCAAACTGATCTAATATCGGTTATCTTTGTTAAGTGAATTTTCAAGTATTTTGCATCAAAATATAAAGGTAAATATGAGTGGAATTCATAGTTTTTTCTTTATTCATCAAAATTCCACGAGCCATCGAACATTATTGTGAAATGGAAAAAAAATATGCCGCGTCATGTCAAAATGGCATCAATGCCCACCTGCTGGCCTCGACGGAACATCGTGAAGGCTTACGATTGTCATTGTTTTGATAGCGAATTGTGTTCTAAATGATTTTAAATTTTTTTATTTGTCGTTTAACTGTGATTTCTGTTCACTTTCAGATACGTTTTTCAGCGAAACATAATTTTCACCCATATTCAATTCATTTCTTTTTTTCTTATTTATTTCTATTGAATTATTAGTTTTATTAGCAAACCTTCCAAATAATTTTTTTCAGTTGAAATGGTCAGTATAAACCACCGAAAGAATAAATAACACATAAAAAATTATTAAACTATAAACACATACATAAACACTTTATGCTTAATTTTTAATATTATAGAGCGAAGTGTAAATGAATGCCAGTACCTGGGCACCTTTTTTGGAGGGTTGATTTTCGAAACTTTTGCAAAATCGACTGCCAAAATCGTATATTTCGAAATTTTTAAGTTCCGTTTAAAATTTCTGTTAGCTATTGAACTCAGCTTTCAAACGAAACCGAGAATTCCGCCAAATTATATTTCACACGAAAGTTATGGCTTCAAGATCTTACGGTGCCAGTAAGTGGGCACTCTCCCCTAAATATAAATAATTACATAAAAAAATAACAGATGAGAATAAAAACCACTGATCATTTTATTCTCATTTGACTTTTCATATATGATTTTTTTTTTTTTTTAAGTGAAAACTTCATTGGGCGCGTTGAGCTCTTTTAAGTAGAGAGCTATAACTATAAATTCGCGATATTATCACGCTGTTAGCGTAACAGAAATTATTGGTGTACAGCATTTCTTTTTAGGGATTGCCTAGCATCGACCAAGCTGAAGACCGTAGCAATTACCGAACCGCTTAACAGTCCCATTACCGAAGCGATCAGCAACCGAATACCGAAACAATTACCGATTGCCGAGGCGATTACCAACCGATTACCGAAGCGATTACCAACCAATTACGGATTACGGAAGCGATAACCAACCAATTACCGAACCAATTACCGACTACCGAAGCGATTACCAACCAATTATTGATTACTGAAGCGATTATCAACCAATTACCGAACCAATTACCGATTACCAAAGCGATTCCCAACCGATTACTGAACCAATTACCGATTACCGAAGCGATTAGCAGGTAATTACGGAACCAATTACCGATTACCGAAGCTGATTACTGATTACTGAGCCAACAATCGATTACCGAACCAACTATTAACGAAACGATTACCAAAGCGATAACCAACCGATTACCGAAGCGATTAATTACTTACTTACTTACTTACTTACTCAGGGGACCATAACAGCCCGTGTTTAGGTTTCAGCCGACCTCATCAGCTCTCGCCAGGCGCTTCTGCTTTGCGCGTGCCTTCGACATTTGGATACACTAACTGCAGTTAAGGCTTCCTCGGCCTGGTCCATCCATCGGAGGCATGGTCTTCCCCGTCGTCGTTGAACAATGACCCTCGCCTCGAGCACCTTTTTTGCTGGAGCTTCGTCGTCCATACGATGCACATGACCCGACGTCATTTCTTCGTAATAATAAATACACTGAGGCACCAAAAAAAAAACAACCCCCGCTGGTAAGATTACTTAAAAACTAATCGGCCGATTGACTTGAAATGTTTGTGGGCCTTAAGCAATTTACTTTTCAGGAATTAATATCAAGTTTTTTTTAAGGCCTGCATAATCTTATACACATAGTTTTCTCCTCAAATTTTAAATGAAAAATCCGATGTCAATACCTAGTTTTAAGTGTGCACTTTAACAGAATTTTTTAATTTTTCCCATATTTTCCAAGTCCGTGATATCCTGCCCTCCAAACAAGACCTTCTTTTCTTGGTGCCTCAGGAATTTTATTACGAAGAAATGAAGCCAAGAAAAAAATTTTTATTTAAATACTTCCTAAAACAAAAAAAAAAAAAACAAAAATTTTGAATCAATATTTTTAACCGTTATTTCGAAACCCTCTAATAAATCATATCTAAATCTTTCACTACAAATGGATTGGGACTTATTCCCCTTAAGTGAGGGGTCCTCCATACACGGTTAAAAATGTGGGAGTAATTTTTAAGCAAATGGTTGGAATAATGTATTTTTGAAACCATTTTTTATTAGAATCAATACATTTCAAAATACTAGAAATTTTTGAACTTTAGAACTTTAGTACCTGCGGCTTAAAATTTAATACAAAATAACTAAAAAGAAATAATATCGGTGTCAAAAACTAGTACAATTGGAATAAATTTTGAAATAAGATAGCCATGATATTAGATTTAATACAACATGTATTGCATTTTAAGCTGTATTATATTTCAATACTTTCCGTCTTAATTTGCAGATTGTTAAGATTCAAAAGCCTTATGATTCAAAGTTACTTTTTCGATTAACAAAGCTTTATAATATAATTTTTGTGAAACATTTTTTATTTGATTATGGCGCACAAGCAAGGTTTACTACTTTTATTTCAATGATGACATGAGATCGAAACCTACAATAGGAGTTAGTTTAAAAATTATAGTAAAAGAAAAAGAAAAGAAATAAATTGTGTAAAAAAAAACCTGTTTCGTTTTCAGTACGCTATGATTTAAAATAGAATACAACTTGTAATAAGGTTTTAAGTCCACATCGGGAATTGCTTGCAATTTAAACCCATGCGGGAATAAAACTTAGTTTTACTTTTTGGCGTGGTTTAAATTTTAGTTTAATTTCGGTGTCATCATATATGCAGTATATTTGTATTTGTATTTGTATTTGTATTTATTGATTCAATTATTAGTACAGTAAGATCTAATAAAGTCTTTTGGCGTACAACAATTTTAAAAATTTAACAATTTAAAAAATTTAAAACTTAAAGAATTAATAATCAACTTTTAATTTAAATTATGGCTTAAAACTAACAATGAAAAAAAAAAAAAGTAGCAAAATTTAAAAAATTAATAATCAACTTTTAATTTAAATTATGGCTTAAAGCTAACAATGAAAAATGTAGCAAAACATAGTAATTAGAGATAAAAAAAAAAAAAAAAATTAGCATTACATTTTAATTAACAAAATTAACTTAACTAAAAGAAAGAAGGAGTAATTAAAAATGAAGCAGAAGAGAGAAGGAAGAGATTTAAAGGTTAGAGAAGTATGTTGTAATTGATAGCTTAAATTTGTTCGTGCTGACAAGACTTTTAATGTTTGAAGGAAGCGAGTTCCAGAGCTTGATGGCGTTGATGAAAAAGAGCCTCTCGGACTGTAAACAAGTGTATCTTAGTATTATCAAGTTGGAAGTTCTGTTCGATGCACTGAATCGGAGTTTATCGAAAAGGTATGATAGAGTCTTATTAATTATCAACTTGTGCAGAAATATGCAGTTTCTTGCGTTTAAGTATCCAATTAAACTGCAGCCTAAAATTTCCTTACTTTTAACAGATACATGGTCAAAACGTCTTAAGTCAAATATATATCTAGTCAAATCATTAAACGCAACACGAATTTTGTGCTCAGAATGGGAGTCCAATTTACTATAAACTAGCTCGGAGTAAGTTATTATGGGCAAAATAAGTTGAATAACAAGTCTTTTTTTTGTCAAGGTAGGAGTAAACTTAGACGTTAATCGAAGGCATCTTAGTGTAAAGTATATTCTTTTAATTATGTTATTCACATGGTCAGTACAAGTTAACTTGGAGTTGATATAAAATCCTAAATTTTTCACTTTGTCAACTATCTGTAAACGGTTGCCATTTAGACTAATTGTCGGTATTTGGTTAAAGTCAAGTCTTTCCTTGGAAATAGGAAGAATATACGATTTATTCGCATTCAGGCAAAGATCGTTTTCCAAAGCCCATCGAGAAATAGCATACAAGTCGTCATTTAGCCTACAGCATAAATCCTCCAGCAGTCCAATTCGGTTTGAAGAATATAATTGAATATCGTCGGCATATGCATGCATTGTCATATCATTACATGTTGTAAAAATGTCATTAATAAATAAACTAAACAACAGAGGTCCAAGAATAGATCCTTGAGGAACACCTGATTGTATTTTAGCATAGTCAGAAAATGAATTGCCAATTTTAACTCTTTGCATCCTGCCATCTAGATAGTTTGCAATTAAAGAGGCAGCCCCATTACTGAACCCAAACAAAACTATCAATTTCCGAACTAACATATAATGATTCACACTGTCAAATGCTTTTGAAAAGTCAAGAAGACATAGGAGTGTGATATTTCCAGAGTCATAATTAATGCGAATGTCGTCTTGAATCTTGAGCATAGCTGTTGCGCAACTATGTCCTGTACGAAAACCAGATTGGTACGGTGAAAGTAGTTTACGAGACTCTAAGTATTCATTAAGTTGTTTACACATCAAGGATTCACAAATTTTAGAGAACGAGCATAGAATACTAATGGGTCTAAAGTCTTGCATAGAGGAAGCGTTACTGGAAGAGGAAGCGAATGGAATACCATCACTACCAATGGCATTAGACTTAATTTTCATAATCGACAATATTACATCATTATCATTAACATTACGGAAAGAAAACTGATCATTAACAAAGGGATTGCAAGTGCTGCGAACATTACATTGATTTACATCAGTATTAACTGAAGATTTAAATAGAAAAAACTTCTTGAGACTATTAGGTTCAAGTTCACACTTTTGATCATCTTTACTGCTTACACCTAGGCTACGAATATTCTTCCAAAGAATTTTAGAAGGGAGAGCACAATTTAATTTTTTAAAGAAATATTTTTTTTTAGACATTCTAATAATAGAAACAGCATTATTTCGAGCTCTTTTGAATAATTCCCAGTTATTATTAGTGGGATGTCTTTTCCATTTAACATACAGTTTGTTTCTTTTATTAATGGCAACTTTGACATGTAACGTGTACCATGGGCAGGACTTATTGCCAATTATAGACTCACGAATTGGAACAAAATTATCAAAAGCATATTTAACGTGTGATACAAGAACATTTAATTTATCGTCAACAGATTGGCTATGCCAACAATCATTCCAACAAATACTAGACAAATAATCATACATCAGAGTGTAATCAATGGACTTCAAATCACGATAAGTAACAGAAAATTGAGGGGAACGTCGGCGAGGCATAAAATTTATATCACAAAATAGAAGGTCATGATCAGAAATTAATGAAATTTGTTCAAAAAATAAAAGTAGGGATACATCAGACAAAATAAATAGATCAATTAAGCTAGGATTAACATTAGGCGCAAAACGCGTTGGAGATGAGGAATTAACAATAGTCAATCCGGCTGTACTTATATGGTCATAAAAACGTTCGGTCACACTGTCCTTATTAAGTATATTAACATTAAAGTCACCACAAACAGCAAAACAGTCAAAGTCCATTAAACGTTGATTCAAGTCACTAAAGAATGGTACAAGACTAAAAGATCTATGAGGATTGTAGACACAAGAAACAAGCAATTTATCACTATGGTTATTAGTTATTTCAACATTTAAAAACTCTATGTCTGACCCGAGGGATCTACTTATATAGTCAAGTTTTGATACATTCAAACTACGCGCATTAAAGTGAACAATGGAGAGACCATCACATTTTTTGCATAGGTTGCATATTAAAAGTTTACGATTCTCATCAACACCACTAGAAGAGTTAGAATTCATAAAAAAAGATGTCACACGAACAACTTAAAGCTATTACAAACCAAGAAGTAACAAGTTTACTTAGGGGAGATATGAGTTTAAAAGTATGGAAAGAGAACAAGTTAGAGAAAGATATTGAAAAGGAAAAAAGAAGAAAAAATAAAGTAATAATATAAGATCTACATAGGATCGTTAGCTGAAGAAGAAGCATTATTCGACAACAACGAAATAAGCTCAGCTTCACTTTAGACAGCAACTGCAGCATCGCCTCTATTAGCTCTAACGTGAACCACTCCTCGGATAGAGAACACATTAAAAAGCTTCTTAACACGCTTAAGCTTAATACCAGCCTGAAGAATTTTCCTGGCATCACCAGATAAGCTTTCAAAGATGAGTACTTTAGAGTCAGAATCAAACCCAGCACCTCTAAGCGTTACCGCAGCTCTGGCTCTCTTCCTATATTCCGCAAAGCCACGAAGTACACGCGAGCGATCATACGGTGTATAAAATTTGATGATAACCACAGAATTTGGATGCTGTGGTGACTGCTTAGTGCGAAAAATATTCCGTATTTGCGGTGCGAGAAGGTCTATCGAGTGGCACACCTGATTAAAAATACTTTTTAAATTTTCACCCTCAGCATAAGCTATTCCAAAAACAATGGCATCGCAGCTATTTTTGCTCTTGTTGTTGGTATCACTAAGCTGCAGTGCAAGTTGATCACAGCGAGCAGTAAGGCCGTTTAACTGCGACTCAAGTAGTGTGTTGTTCGCGGTGATGCTGTTGCTGTTGTTGCCGAATTCACTCAGCTGCAGTGCAAGCAGATCACAGCGCGCAGTAAGTGCATTCAGTTGCGACTCAAGAGAGTGTATTTTCGTATTACTCTCATAGGATTCGTATTACTCATATAGGATTTACTAAAATCTAGTCCAAGATTTTTAAGCGTGTATAAAAGTCACACGTTTAATGAGTCAAAAATTTGTGATGAAATGAAACTTTGGTGAGGGGAGGTGGTCGGTCGTGCATTACGTTAGCTGATTTTCCGCCTGACACTTTTTAGCCTTGAGGGTATAGTGGAATTATGAATCTTGAATCTGAGAAATAGTTTTAAAATGACATTTCTACTCCCCTTTTCTATAGTTGGAACAGTTTCCAACAACTTCTATTTACTTAACAACAACTTATTTCATATTTACTGGGAAAAGGTATTCGTTAGGGTGTCCCAAAAAAGTCGAAATTCTTTTTTTTTATGTTTTACTCCCTCGATTTTTTGTATGATGTTGAAATAAATTTTAAATAAAAATTTGGTGTACCTAGGACCACGGGAACCCGTACCGACTTGCATCGATACAAGTCCTAAGTTATATGGGGAAAAAGTTCTCATTTTTTAAAAAAACCAAATACCTTTTGTGTAACTGAAAATTTTGAAATGCTGGTTCGCAATTGGTTTTATATTTATTTTATTTATTTTTCTTTAAAGTATGCAATCAAACATAACATAAAAATTGGATGAAAACCTCCAGAGTTGTAATTTTTTAATTTTCGAAAAAAACTGCTTGTTTTACTCTAAAAACAAACTAAAAAAAAATCCAAATTTGAAAAAAATTTCAATGAAATCTTGTGGAAATATTTTGTTAAGCTATACCAAATAGAGATGCAAAAAATTTGTAATTACGTTGAATAACCTGGTCGTTATGAATTGTTTTGCTAGAACCTTTTTGAAAATTTCGAGTTTGAGTATTTTTACAAAAAAATTCCGAAAAATTAAAAAAAAAAAACTATAAAAAAACAGAACGGATGGCTTAAACATAATTTTGAGCTATTTTCTTCAAGAAATTGAAAAAACCCGAAATTCGAAAAAAGTTATGCCTGTTGAAACTTGACTTTTTTTCAAAAATACTTAAAGTGCCAATTCTAGCATTTCGACCACAAAAAAATCATAAAAAATCGAAAATCATGTACTTGTGGACATCTTGTATGTAACAAGTAGAAGCAACATTTTTGTTATATTTGGATAGCTGCTAAATATGCTGGATATGTAGAAAAGCAAGTAAGCAATCCTTTTAATGTATAGATTTTTCAATCTTCTGTAACATAGCTTAAGTTGTACTTTATTAAAACACCGTTGCTGGGGAGATCTTGTATCAAGTAGCAGCAAGTAGTAGCAAGTAGAACATTTTATGTGGAATGTTTTTATATTTTGAATAGCCAATACACAAGTCTCTATCTATTATGAGATTATTGTGATCTACTACAACACAGCTGTAGTTATACATACTTAAAATTGAATCAACAACTGTACTTAACAGAGGCTTTTGGATTAGTGGATAGTGTTTTGAACTTCTAATCACAACATTGCGAGTTCAATGCCACGCGGAGGATCGATAAAATATTTTTAATATGTTATATTGAAATTAGGATTTCTTGTTATAATAGACATAAAGACAAAGAAACATTAATTTCTAAGAAAAACGCTGTCGAAATTAAAAAGTGTCGTTTTTGAAATTTCACTCAAGCAAATCACAGAACGAAGCGAGAGGTTCGCTGCAAAAATATGGGAGGTAGGTGTGGTTTTTTGCGGACTACAAAATATTTTTGTTATTGTTCTTATAAAGCTAATTAATTAACACACCAAATTTCATTGTTCTACGACGACTCCTTCTATTTTATTTAAACCTTGTATGAGATGAAACCACTATGCGACGTAATAATATTCGTAATAGTACCTGATAGTACTCTAACATTCATCTTAATAGTATTCGTAATCATTCGGTTGGCTATCACATCGGCTTCGGCTGATAGTTCTCTACCATCTGACGCAGTAATATTCACTATCATTCAGTTGGTTACCACATCGGCTTCGGCTAATAGCACTTAACAATCCGAGGTAAAATATTCGACAACATAGTATAATTTTTTTTCTTTTCTCTTTTATTCATTTTGTTAAAATCATTTATAACAATAATAGTTTCTCTGCTCGTATAACTTAGAATCAAATAAGTTACCAATAAATGCTGCCGAGCTCTGCCCGAACGCTACAGTTTGTGAATGTCGAACTTCGAAAATAACCGAAAACTAAGGATACCGAATGTAGCAACGATGTCCACCAGAGTGTCAAGATTGATAGTAATGAAGAAATGTCCACGAAGAATTATTGTTAGTGTATCGTAAAGAAAAGACGTACATCATATTTTATTGCTAATAAAATTATTATCTATATATATAAAAATGAATGTATGTATGTGGGTATGTGCGTATGTGGATATGTGTGTATATCACGTATAGACTCCAAAACCACCGAACCAAACTTTATGAAATTTTTAGGGATACTGAAGCAACATTCTGGAAGTGTTCCTGTGAAGTTTGGTTTTGATTGGACAAGGGGGCGTGGTACCTCCCATACAACCCAAATTGGCTCTATCGCCCACAAACCAAAAAATAAATGCTATATACCAGACGGTTTTAATCATATAAAACTAAGATTTGGTAATTTTGTTCAGATAGTTACTTTCGGTGACTGTACAAAAAATGGGCGTGGTCACACTATATCTACGCCAACTTATCAGCAACCATTTTAATTCCTGAGATGTTCAAGTTTTGATAGTGAATCTTGGTACGCAGGTGCTAGGGATACAAGTGGCAGTCACTATGTAAATATGAACGTTGTCACGCCCACTTTTACCGCCCACAAATCAGTAAAAATGCTTTATATCAGACGGCTTTTGCCGTAGAAGACTAAGATTTGATAATTTACTTTATATGATTACTCTCGGCCAATTTACAAAAAATGGGCATGGCCGCACTATAACTACGCCCACTTTATCGAAATCATGCTTATTCCTGAGTTGTACACGTTTTCATACTGAACCTTTATGCAGGTTCTATAGGTCCAAGTGGCAGTCACTATGTAAATATAAATGTTGTCACGCCCACTGTTTCCGCCCACAAATCAGTAACAAATGCTTTATATCAGCCGGCTTTTGCCGTAGAAGACTAGGATTTGGTAATTTAGTTCATATGGTCACTGTCGGCAACTGTTAAAAAATGGGACTGGTCGCAACATATCTACGCCCACTTTTTCGAAATCATGCTTATTCCTGAGTTGTACACGTTTTGATAGTAACACTTGATATTCAGGTGCTCTGACTGTGGCAGTCAATATATATATATATAAAATTTGCCACGCCCACTTGTACCACCCACAAAAAAAACTAAACGAAATGGCCAATTTCAGCCCTTGAAAGCACTTTGACCGAGCTTCTTATGATCAATTGTGTTGTGCGTGTTGTGGAATGTTTGAACACAAATGATCGAGAACTGGACTTACATGTTTTATGCCGACTCCGAACGGCTTATGTTTTCAAGAAGCTTTTCATGCCAGTTTTTACTCTCTGTGGTTTGCCATTGTCTGCAGAGAGGTGACGGCCGAACAGAAAAATTAATTCAAGTGAAAAACTTTCCGTGTCAGATAGAATTCGAACCTGGGTTCTATGGTATACAAGCCTCGCACGTCAACCAGTATACCACGGAATGGTTTAAAATATTCTGTAAAATCGAGTTTTTTATAAAAATATTTACTGGTGCGGTAGTTAAAAATAACAAACGGTCAGAAATAATAGTAATGAAAAAGTTCTTCCAATCTGCACTAATAAATTTTAAATTTTTACAGTCGGACCAAAGATGATGCAGATTTTTATTAATTTTTTAACTTTTTTTTTTGTATTATTTTCACTAAAATGCAAATTCAAATTTTTTTTTTTGTTTTGCCATGTTACTTTTAGTCAAATAAATTATCTATGGATGATAAGATAAAGTGTAAAGTGAATAGCTAAATTGAATGAAATTACAAAAAAATGTACACATTTCTTACATTGTAAAATTTATTCGATTTAAAGTAGTTTAGGAAAAGATTCGTTTGAATTTTAGTGAAAATAATATGAAAAAAGTTAAAACAATCCAAAAAATCCGCATTATCTTTGGTCCAACGGAAAAAATATAAGATTTTTTGATGCAAAATTTTTTCCATTACTCTTATTTCTGACCGTTTGTTTTTTTCTAACTGCCATACCAGCCAATATTTTTAGTCGAAATATTTTGGGGATCATCATAACATAAGCCATGGATAATTTTGAAGAACGAGACTGAACAATTTTTTTTCTAAAGAGCGTGAGGCGACTTAATGTATATACGTATGTGGGTTTTTGTGTATATCACGTAAAGACTTCGAAACCGCTAAGCCAATTTTTATACCAAAGCATTGAGAGGGTTCCTGTGAAGTCTGTTGCCGATCGAAAATACACCTAAAATTTTCGATTTCGAACAGTTTTGGAATTATAGGTCGCAAAGCCTCGGAATTCAGTATTCGACCTCAATTTATACATGCCGTTGCACAGGTAACATTTTATGGGTGTTGGACGAGGGGCGTGGTACTTTTTCCGCACCCAAAATTTTCGGTATAACTTTCGAAATAAGTCACACATTATTAAAACTCGGTAAGAACTTAATATAAAAGCATGGCTTCACTAAAGTACGCCCTCTTTTAGGGGATAAGCGCTGAGCGAAGCGCGCCGGGTATAAGCTAGTAACTAATATATTAAAAATCATCAAGACTTTTGTTTTGCAAAGATAAAGGAGCCCATCGTTTAAGCCCGTCGCAGCTGACAAGGAAAGGTCCCTAGGTGTCACTCGCCGATTTGAATGATTTTCGGATATGTGACAAAGGATAAAAATCTAAGGTTGACGTATTTTTTTATACGTGCTCAATCGATAGGTTAGGGTTTTAAAATGGCGTTTTAAATCAGCTTAAATTTCGTTTTTTCGCCATAATTTAACTATTTTCCATAGAAACATACACATATTTGGTATCAAACGAAAGGTATTGAAAAGGCGCATATGATGACATCTAATTTTAGAAAGAAGCTTTATTGTTATTTTGTAGTTTTTATTAAGTAATTTTATTGAACTTTTTGACAAAAAAGAGTTGAGTGAAATATATTTAAACCAACGAAGATATTTGCATCGAAAGTCATATCTTTAAATTTGGATAGTTTTTTCTCATTCTTCGGGCAAATAAGTAAGAAGCACACAGTTTGTATGGAAGCACTGTAAAATATCAACATTTCGGATCAAATATCTACACATACGGAAAGTTCGAGAAAAAACAAAATTGTTGATGCCCATAATGTTGTCGTTATCTATAACAAAATATTTTATATTTAAGAAATGAATGCATTTTCTAATAAAGAAAATTTTAATTAATTATATAAATTTTAATATAAAAGTAAGTTTCTTTTGTAATGTAAAAGTTTCAAAAGAAAAAAAAAAAAAAGTAACTTTTAGAATTAGCTGAAATTATACATAAGTGAAAATGAAACAATTTCGAGTACGGGCTCTTCCTAATATCGACTAATTACTGTTAAAAATTTCAACAACAATATAGCAATAGAACTTTTTTTCTAAAAATAAGATGTCATCATGTGCGCCTTTTCAATACCTTTCGTTTGATACCAAATATGTGTATGTTTTTATGAAAAATAGTTAAATTATGGCGAAAAAACGAAATTTAAGCTGATTTCAAAACGCCATTTTGAAACCCTAAACTATCGATTGAGCACGTATAAAAAAATACATCAACCGTAGATTTTTGTCCTCTATTACATATCCAAAAATCATTCAAATCGGCGTGTGACACCTGGGGACCTTTCCTTGTGAGTCATACTTCAGCGTACGAGAAAGCCCCGTTATAACTTTCAAAATTTTAAAAAAGCCCCTTTATCAGAAAGCTACGTAACATCTTTCAGAATTAAAAAAAGAAAACATTGAAAGCTTTAAAAAAGCTTCGAATGCAGTTTTTTATTTATTCAAACTTAAGTCAAATAAAAAAAAAAGTACTTTCAAAGCTTTTATTAAAAAATTTCACATTATTTTCCCAGCAATTTAGTACAGTGACAAAATTTTTGTATTTTTTTTTTTTTTTAATTATAAAAATATAAATTTTTTCAGACTTTATTGGTACGCTATGCAACAATAATTCATTTAAAACTTTCAAACTTCCCAAGTTATGCAAACTTCGGACAAATAAAAAATGTGAGATATAACAAAAAATGCTGCACATTTTCCGACATTTGTAATGCGTCCAGCTTGGACGGCACTTAAAACCACCAAGCACCATGTTCTTCCTTACTGCGCTTCGCTGAGACACTCCCTATTATGTTGCCGTAAGCGCTTCATTCTACAAAATTATGTCTACATAAAACATCTTAAAGAAATGCGCTTCACTTGCGACATTTATCAGTCAGTGTTGCCTGGTGCACATTTTAGCATTTATTGTTACTTCCTTATTTTACAACATTTTCATACACTTTTATCTGCTCCACTTTTTGTATTCAGATACTTTGCAACTGTCCGCTGCACCACTATTTTATGTCTTGTTAAAGCGCGCTTAATATAAACGCCCTCAGCCATAGCACCCTGAAGTTGTTCATCGTTTTGCTGCTGAGAGTTTTTTATGTTTTATCTGTATTATTTATTTTATTACTTTTTTAAGTGTGTGACGCGAAAACTTTATCGTCTTCAGTTTTGCATTGCAGTTTGAGTTCGTCTGCTGCTGCCCTATACAGCAAGTAACAACAAAAATTTTACTTATCAACGCATTGCATAGTTTAAGCAGTGGCGCAAAAGTTTTACATAGCCGCGTGCTCATAATTCTTTTGGCCAACATTAGTTGTAAAAATGCCAAGAACTGGCTGAAAGCTGCGGCTGGGTAATATTTGGTGTTTGAAAATATTTTTATTAGCTGAACAGTAATGTGTGCGAATGAAGGTGTGACCACATAATTTAGCAATGTTTAAACTAAAAAAAGTATTGAGGGGAAATATGTTGCATACTTTAAGGCTTGCCTTTTTAGTTTGTATCAACTTTTTTGTTTTCTGAAGACTGAATTTCAATGAAATAATAATCACATAATTTTTCAACATTTCAAGGAGAGCCAAATCCTCTACTGAGCTTCTGAAATCCTATTAATACTCAATCTGCGCGCGCCACGCCCTCTAAAGCGCTTAGAGCATCAGGCAAACTTTTTTGGAAATTTTAAAATCCACCGCGAAAAAGCAATTAAGAAGCAGCTGTTGGTTATTTGCAGGATTTTGTCAAAACTATTCACACACACACACACACCCACCTAAACACAATGAACAACATAGACATGCCAGCAAACACAAACTCACACTGAAATGCAACTCAGTGAAATATATGTTTGCATGTGCATGTTAACTGAATTTTTAAGACAGCTGTTGCAGCTTTTATGCTCTACATTCACAGCAACAACAGCAACGGCAGAAGTAACAGCGACGCGTAGCACAAAACTTTTCAAACGACAATTGCGGACGATGTTTTGCATGCCACTTGCACTGCACAAACTTCGTCTGCCGCGCACTTATGCGCTGACAAAGAGTAAAAAATTAAATAATCCAAAGCAAAACTTAATTTCAAGGTATAGTTTAAGGCGCTTCCGTCAAACCATAAAATAATTTCAACTCATGCATTTAAATCAAATAAAACTTTTTCCCTTGCTGTTGGCATGTAAGTGAGTGTGTCTGTGTGCATGTGTGTGTGTGTGTGTGTGGGCACGTCTATGCTGGGTTTTCGGATAATAGACACATAGTGCACATTGTACGTTTTGAATTGCCAAAAGGGCGAAATAATTGTGTTAAGCAAAATGGCGGAAATTATGTGTCAGTACAGATGAAAAAAAGAAGAAGTAAATTCACGGTGAAAATGTTACGATATACATATATACCGAAAAGATCTATGGTACTTGCATGTGCACTTGGTTTGTTTGCACTCAACCATATGGAGGAAAATTCTCACAATAAACAAGATATTCAATCAGTCTGTTGCATCATTCTGGTGCCAAGTAACACAGTGCAGCAATATTTTTAGTTACTTAAATTTTCAACACTCTCTACAATTTGAGGGATTTGACGAGTATGCAGTTAATTTTTAACCGACTTCAAAAAGGAGGAGGTTCTCAAGTTAGTCGGTTTCTCTGTTTTTTTTTTTTTTTTTTTTTTTTTTTTAAATGTATGTACATCGATAACTCCTAAACCATATACCTGATTGCCATAATTTTTGGGGTACAGATAGATAGCATAAGCATGGAGGTGCCCGTACAAAAGTGGGCGGTATTCGTGAACTGGGCGTGGCAATAATAGATCTCGCAATACTAGATACTACTGTATCTCGAATAATATTGACATTAGGGTACTGCAATTTAGTGTAGGGGTAGGCACAATTGTTACAAATCACGGGCAAGAAAATGGGCGTAATTCGACTAATGGGCGTGGCAATATTAGAAAAACAGTGTATCTTGAATAATTTTGTGGCTAGAGTACTGCAATTTAGTATAGGGGTAGGCATAATTATTACAAATTATCGTCAATAAAGTGGGCGTTATTCGACAAATAGGCGTGGCAATATTATAAAAACACTGTATCTCGAACAATATGGGCACTAGGGTACTGAAATTTAGTGTAGTGCTAGACACAGTTAATACAAATTACTGTCATGAAAATGGGCGTTATTTGACAAATGGGCGCGGCAATATTAAAAAAAGAGTATATCTCGAATTATATTGATACTATAGTACTGCAATTTAGTATAAGGGTAGGCATTACTATTACAAATTATGGCCAATAAAGTGGGCGTTATTCGACAAATGGGCGTGTCAATATTATAAAAACACCGTATCTCGAATAATATGGACACTAGGGTACTGAAATTTAATGTAGTCGTAGGCACAATTATTACAAATTGCCGCCAACAAAATGGGCGTTATTTGACAAATGGGCGTGGCAATATTAGAAAAATAGTATGTCTCGACTAATATTGATACTATGGTACTGCAATTTGGTATAGGGGTAGGCATTATAAGTAAAAATTACGGTGAAGTAAGTGGGCGGATTTCGACTACTGGGCGTGGCAATATTAGAAAAACAGTGTATCTCGAATAATATTGACACTAGGGCACTGAAATTTATTGTAGTACAGGGGTAGCCAGAATTATTAACAATTATGGTCAAAAAGAAGGCGCTATTCGATAAATGGGCGTGGCAATACTAGATAAACACTATCGCAGTTAATATTGACGCTGGGGTACAGAAATAAAGTACAGGGGTAGGCACAATTATTGGAAATAACGCTCCAGAAAGTGGGCGCTTATTTAACAAAGGGGCGTGGCAATATTTGAAAAACACTATATCTCGAATAATATTGACACTAGGGTAATAAAACTCGTTACAAGAATGGGTATAATAATTTCAAAACATGTGACATCTTATTTAAATTTAAGAGGCAGATATTTGAAATAACCAACAAACTTTCAGATTTTAATAGAACAAATTTTTTCGGAACAATTTTATTTATGTTGCTTATACACTTTTTTCGAAAATTTATCATATTCTTTAAAAAGGAAGAAATAAAAATTTAAAAAAAAAAAACAACCGACTACAAAATCACTACAAAGTAAAAAATAATTTTAAAAATACTTGTTCTTTTAATTTCTTGGTCATATTTGATAATTTATTTAAACATATTATTATATATGAAATCTTATTATCTCTATTTTTTTCTTATTTGTTTTATTATCATAAATATATTAATTTCTTGATGAATTCGAATGCTTTGAAGTTGGCGCTTCTGATTAAAAGTCTGATTATATTAGCGCCAACCTTAAAAGCTTTTATATTCATCAAGAAATTAATATATTTATGATAATAAAACAAATAAGAAAAAAATTAAGATAATAATATTTCATATATAATAATATGTTTAAATAAATTATCAAATATGACCAAGAAATTAAAAGGAAAAGTATTTTTAAAATTATTTTTTATTTTGTAGTGATTTTGTAGTCGGTTGTTTTTTTTTTCTCCATCACGTCCAGTTTTCCCACAATCTGGGCTCGAATATCTGAAACTGGAAAAATAATATTTACTAGTATCGCCTGTGGTCGAAATTCGACCACATCAAAATCTTTTTTTTTTTTTTTGTATTTTTTTGATAAAGGCATCAAATCATATCCTGAACAGAAAGAACGGTGTCAGTGGCCAGCGGAGTTCTTTGAGAAGTGTCTAAGTCACTCTAGCATTCTATCTTCCTCGAGTATGTCTCAACAACTCAATAGAATTCAATAAAGCTGCGTCGCTATGTATTTTTTTGTTGTTTCTCATTGTCTCGTTGGGGAAAAAAGTTTTAACTTTCTTAACGAGAGGTGTCCCAATACGATTTAAATTTTGTGGCATTTTTGTAAAAATTTTAAAACTTGCTAATTTTGAAATTCTATTAATACTAAATCGAAACATGTCGACGTTTCAATGCAATAAAAATATGCCCTTCTATTGAGACACACACACTTTTCCGTTTGGCAACATTCTTTTTTCTCCTTTCTGTTCAAAACCTGTTTTCTGACAGTTGTACAAATTATTTTTGGCTTCGGACCTTGAACATAATTTATCGGTTGCTAGGAATTTTTGTATCAGAGAGAAGCTCTGTCAAATTTCAGATTTGTTTTTTTACTCGTGAAACAACAACAAATTTTGTCGGTGTCCGAAAGTGGAGCATGCACCTTTGCAAAACTTGTTTGCATAATTTTTTTTTTTTTTTTGTTACTCTCTCTCGAGCTAGACAGGCAGAGAGGTTTAAATTACAGCCACGAGTATGAGAATCATACGTTTATTTTAAAATCACATAATATTTTTAAATTTTTTATTTTTTGTCACATTTGTGGTGTAGTACCTTTTGAATAATATAATTTTCATTCCCTTATTTAAATTATAAATATTAAAAAATAATACGCCAACATTTGATGCTTGTGTATTAATATATAGAATGTAGATAAGGAAATGGCTGAAAACTTTTGAATGACTTTGGAGTGGTTTGAAATATTTGAAAATTTTTTTCATAGAAATTTTTTTTTAAGCTATAGAACTTTGTGAAAATATAAAAACATCATTTTGAAAAATTTAATTTTCATCAAAAAAAGCATCAAAAGCAGCAAAAAAACACTTAATAAAACTATGTATCAAAATGAAGTAATTTTTGTAAATAAATGATATGTCATATGAAAGAGTGTGAAAAAGGAAAATTAAAAAAAAAAAAAAAATTTCAACAAAAGAATGTTTGGTCTATTTTTTGATCAAAAATTTAATATTTCAGGGGGTTTTTGAAAAGAACATAAAAAATTGAATTTGTAAGATAACGGTAAATCTTTTCATATGCATACAAAGTAATTTAGTTGCACTCTAAGACAAAGAAAATTTGGCAAAAATCGATTGAAAAATGGCTGAGAAATTTGCTTGCAAATTCAAAACTTGCAATTCCATTTTTCTCCCCATCCTGAGGCAATGGCCTTGCTTTAAGAAAATGCGTTGCACGGACAAAATCTACAGTTACCGAAATATCGCAAAAATTTTAATGTCATAATAACGGGCATTTTTTTTTTTAAACATACTATCTGTGAAAAATATTACCAAAAAAAATGTTCATGTACTGGTCTTTTTTTCTACCAACGACTTATACAAAAATCAGTGTACTGAGAACATCAATAGTTTTCGAGATATCACAAAAATACTTACTTACTTACTTAGGTGGCCGTAATAACCCGTGTCCCGGTTTCGACCGACCTCATCAGCTCTCGCCAGGCGCCTCTGCTTTTTGCGCGCCTTCTCCAATCGTATACACCAAGTGCGGTTAGGGCTTCCTCAGCCTGGTACATCCATCGGAGGCATGGTGCCCCTCGTCGTCGTTGACCAGCGACCCTCGCCTCGAGCACCTTTTTCGCTGGAGCTTCGTCGTCCATACGATGGACATGACCCAGCCAACGTAGTCGCTGCACAGTTATACGCCGAACTACGTCAATGTCTTCGTAGAGCTCATACAGCTCGTGGTTCATTCGGATGCGATAGTCATCGCCGACTCAAACAGGACCGAAGATTTTGCGAAGAACTTTTCTCTCGAACACCCCCAGAGCGGCTGCGTCAGCTTGCGAAACTACCCATGCCTCGGTGCCAAGGTATACAAACTCCTTGACTACTTCAGAGTTATAGCTGCCGGATGAAACGTGGGAGTCTAAACGCCGCGCTCCCTTATTTGTAGACAGCATATACTTTGTTTTACCCTCATTTATCGTCGAACCCATTTTGGCTGATTCCTTTTCAATAGCGGCGAAAGCAGCGGTAACATCTCTCTTGGTTCTGCCAACAATATCAATATCATCAGCGTACGCAAGGAGCTGGACACCTTTGTAGAAAATGGTGCCATTACGATGTACACCGGCCTTTCGTACGATCCCCTCCATGATGATGTTAAAGAGATCGCAAGACAGTGGATCGCCTTGTCTGAAACCTCTTCCGTTATTGACGGAGCTGCATGTGTTGCTCAACGTCACCTGCAAAGTCTAATCAACTTTGCAGGTATACCGAACTCAGACATTGTTGTGTATAGGCAATCCCTTCTCGGACTATCGAACGCAGCTTTAAAATCGACAAAGAGATGTTGTGTGTCAATTTGATTTTCGTGGGTTTTCTCCAGGATTTGTCGTAGCGTGAAAATCTGGTATATGGTGGACTTTCCAGGTCGAAAGCCACACTGATAAGGTCCAATCAGTGTTTTTGTGATCGGCGTTAATCTTTCACACAGTACGCTTGAGAGAACCTTATATGCGATGGCAATAAGACTGATACCTCTATAACTGGTGCTGATTGTTGGGTCTCCTTTCTTAAGTATAGGTCACAGTACGCTGAGGTTCCAATCGTCGGGCATGCTTTCTGCTAGCCATATTTTGCTAGACCCCCCTTTCCCCTCCTTCGAAATATGGAACTTTTATAAATATGTCGCAGGAACTTTTTGTAGGCTTAAATTGCTGTCAGCAGAAAAGCAAAAACAGCGAAAACTTCGCTGTGTCGCATAGTGTCGCGAGTTCATACAACAGGTGGCCAAATATAGAAAGCGTTGTCGTAGAGATTTGAAATTTGGTGCAAATGAGTTCATTGCTTAAATTAAGAAAAATTTCAATTTTAGCTAAAATCGGATAAAGGACATGCCATCCTGTCATATGTGCCTAAATGAAAAATCAGTATAAAATCCGAAATAATAAACTAATTACAATAAAAATCGACAATATTATTTGTAACATCAACAGAAACCAATGTTTGAGGTTATAATAAAATCAGGCATAGAATACGCCCACCGCCCATATATCCTGAAATGAAAATTTCCCGTAGAATCCGTAAAAAGTAAATAATAACAATAAAATTTGGAACAAATGTTTGTGTTGGCAGCGAAAATAACATCAAAAAAAATATTTTTTAAATCGGTCAAAGGACACACCCACCTCACTTAAAAAAAAAAATTAGAATTTATTATCTTCACTTCTCTTAAGCAATTCCTATATATATTTGTGTATGGTAGGTATATAATACAGAAAAAAAACAAAAATACGGTTTCAATTTGGTGAAATATGAGCCACCTGCCTCGCCTATTTACCCAAACTAAGAAATCTTACCTTTGACATAAAAATAGGTTCATGCTTTTTTGCCTTTTATAACTATTGTCATTAATTAAAATAAAGAAAAAATTAAGAATGAATATATTTAATCTCTATTGAAACATAAAAAATTACTTCATTTAATTAAATTTTTATTAATAAAGTTAATTTTATGATGAATCTGATCAAACGAATTCAGTGAAATCAATTTGTGATTGTATACTATTTATACTACTATATATCCATATTTGCATCTTCAAGTTCTGTCTCTGTTTCTATATCAGGAAAAGTATATACATATATCTTTATCATTTTGCTGCTTTCTACTGCACGATTTGCGTTCTGCTGATATAAGCGACTAAGACGACAGTAATAAACAGTAATAAATATTACGCGATTCTCTTGAGTTTTATCTGGTGTTTTCCATTTCTTCGAAATTCTTTATACCTGGCCTCGAGTGCGTCTTCAGTAAGAAACCTAATAGAAATACTGAAATGATTTTTAACATCACAACCATGAACCAGTATTTTATGAACAGTCATTGGCATATAATACCATGAGTAATGCTCAATGTAAATTGAATGAGTTTCTTTTAAAAGTTTACTAAAATTTTCTTTATTTATTTTTTTCCCACTAGCTTAAAAAGTGCGTTAAATTAAACTAAATTTTTTTATCAAACTAATTTCTATCTCGTCTTCGCTTTAAAAAAACGACGAGCTGTATTGCCGTCGTTGGAAGTTACATACTCCGTTTTGACCATGCCTACTAAGAGCCCCATTTTCTGCCAAAAGTAGTTTTGAATTCTTTGTTTATCTATTTTCTTGAAATTTAGTTTTATTTTCCTCACCCAACACTCGCCAACATTTTTTTGGTAATATATGCGATACATGTATTATACACTCAAAAAATTTTATTTATATATGTAAAACTGACAAACCGTATTTTGAGAACTTATCGTTTACATGTCGTTCTGTTGCATGAAACGAGTTTCATAATCTTTGGAGTAGCACCACAAAGATAGCAGCTACTGCAAGAGTTGTGTTCGGCTAAAATGTTAGCAATCGCACCATAGATCATAGTAAGATACATCTTGAATGAAATACATATTTAAAAATTATTTATCTTAATACTAAAAACGATTAACTTTTCGATCTGACTTGCAAAATTTTTCTTAGTTTTCTCAATTAACGATCGACTCTCTTTTATAAAAATAAATTTTATATGCCAGCAGAAGGCTGGCATATTACTCCAAATCCCTTTCTGATTATTTTCACTGTATCTTTCCTCTTTAAAAAATATATGCCACTATATCAGTTACTACTTGTACTGCAGACTGCTCCTTTTCAACATTAAAAAGGCTAAAAACTTACTTGCGGAACTTAACAGGACAAAAGATACTAAATGCCTTGGCGTTGATGAGTGTACATTAGACCTTATCACTAAAACTAACCTATTTTTGACCCCGGCTCAATCATTAGACATTTCAGAGACATTTTCGGAAAAAATACTTGTGTACCCCAACGCGTACTGCGTAAGGGGTATATTAGCATTGTCATTCCGTTTGTAACGCCAAAAAGGAGGCTTGGCAGGTATAGAAAAATAAATATATTTTTGATCAGCATCATCTCCTGAGTCGATTTCCGTGTGTCCGTCTGTCTGTCCGTCTGTCGACACGATTACAGCCATAGACTATAGCAATGAAGTTCAAAATGTTATTTTTAAAAAAGGAAGATCAAGTTCGAAAATTAGCCAAATCGGATGAAAACCACGCCTACCTCCCATACAAAGTGACTTTAAATGTCTATTAAGTCCACAAAATTTAATGAAATAAATTGGCACGTAAGCTTTGCTCTTCAATTTAAATCCTTGCTAAGAAATATTGAAAAATCGGATGAAAAAACGCCTACCTCCCAGACAAAGTGGCTTTATTTTAAACGTAAAATCTCTTAAAAATTCACAAAAATGAATGAAATGTCTTGAAATTTTGCGCATTAGCTTTGATATATAATATGAATCATCTCTATGATATTTGGCAAAATCCGATCAAAACCACGCTAACCTCCCAAGCAAAGTGACGTCATCAAAATAGGAAAACTTTCGTTAATATAAAAAACTGAATGTCATCGTGTATGTCGTGGCTTCGAATATACTTCAATATGGCCACGGGGGAGTATTTTAGCTTTGGTACCCTGCCGAAGCTCCATCCTTACTAGTTTTTTTTTAAACATGTCCCTATGGGACTGTTCCCCCTCAGTTGTACTGCTCCCAGTTGAGATGAGCTTCCGGCGCCTATGGAAATATATTTTTCAATAAAAAAGCGATAAAAATTAACTTTGTTCATGATTTAGCGGTTCATGTTATAAAAGATATTTTATAGCTTATTATTGAGTGGATAGCAAATTTAAACAAAGAATTAATGAAGGACTTTGACGACACATTCCGATGAACTGCCCAACTTTTCTAACTACACTTAAACGTGACCTACCTAAAGCTCTGGCTCACGTTAGTCGAATGATGAATGCTTTTCTTTAAATTCTTTGTCAGTGCGCTAATAGCTGCCATCAACACGTCTAGGCAAGTACAACTTCACTATCCACACCAGCCGCTTCCTCCAATCCACTGACAGCAACTGATGGTAGCTACTGCCCAGCTGCAGTTTGTCACTCAGCAGAGTTATAATAAATTTGTTGTAATTAATTATGCGATTTGTATTTATGATTTGATTTGGCGCCTATGTTTGATGCTGTTGTTGTTGTTATTATAGTTGTAGTCTCTAGAGTTAATTTTTTTATTTGTTTTATTTCAGAATTGACTGTCATAGCGCGTAATTCATTAAAATTGTTTGGCATTTTGAATTTATTGCAATGCAGCATGAAGCAAAAACGACTTCTTGTCGTCTGCAACAAGTGCAACGCAGTGCTTGCGGCGCATTGTCGGCACTGGCCAAGGGGTGGTGAGTTGAGGAAATGATTCAGAGCTTAGCTAATGTCCAGAAGGAAGCAATAAATAATGATTTATAACTAAATCAATCGATGATTAATTGACAGATTAACGTTAAAAGCTTGCGTGCGCGACTTCCAAACATTGCAATTCTCATAAAGCTGCATTTAATTTTGGTAAAAGCATCACGTAAGTCACAGCTGTCTGTGCTAAAACCTCAATTAGATGAAGAAGAAGAAGAAGTTGTTAAAGAAGAAGTTGTATACGTACACATAATTACAAATCATAATAGCATTATTAACATTCTTTTATAGCATTATTTTAATATAACAAATAATATTAACTTAGTTTACATAGTATTAAAATAAAAAAAAAAAACAAATTGCCAAGCTAGAGTGTTTAAGGTTGTATGTATATGCCGGATGTCGTATTGGTAGTTAATAGATCGATTGATTAGAGCCGTGCTCACATATGAAAGGCTAGACGGGCGCGGTCAAGCTCCCTCATATGCCAGGCAAAACGGACGAGGTCTTGCCCTGGATAATCAAATTCTATTCTGTTGTGTGTAGATTTTTGTAAACAATGATTAGAGTGAATCTCACACATGCTCTGGATAATCGTGTTTAATTTGATTCAGCTTTGTAGTAAAATATTGCCAAAAATCGACTGAAAAAAAAAGAAATCCCTTGGTAGAGAATGATTCACATCAGCTGCGGTACTGGCGATAATCTAGAATATTATGTTTAATTGAGTACATGGATTCATTTAAGGAAATTACATCTGAAACAAAATTGAAGTCACCACAAGCGCTTCTCAGCGGTTCATTTTGCGAGTAATTTGTTGTACAAAAGTTCATGTAAAGTAACTCAAAAGATCATCTAGGACGAAGAGGAATATTAAAGTAAATTTTACTTAATAAATATGGGCTGTATACTAGGGCGGGTCGATTTAAAAATCGCTCAATACTCTGTGAAAATCGTATTCTAGGGATCAAAATAAGAAACTTTGCCGAAGGAACATACCTCTACAACGAATTCTGATGTCCCCCAATTTGGGTCGAACTTTTGGGTAGGGGCAAATTTTGAAAAATCCCACTTTGACCCATTTAGAGTGCTCCAATCGAGTCCAAATGTATGACCGACCTCCACTAACTTTGGAGGCTTGACCCACCGATGCCAGTGGCACACCCCCTGGAATCCCCTGTGGGGTTCCCCATACAAACATTTCAAAAAATCACCAGTTTTGGCACTTTACATGAAAAAATCAGCGAAATGGCTATGTTTTTTCTTTATTTTTATTTGATTTATTTATAATAATATTTATTATTTATTTATTATAATCTCTATTTTTTTCTCTTGGCACATGGAGCTGCCTTCAAATTGCATTTACATGTTCCAATGTAAAAAATTGTTTCCAGAGATTTTACATACTCTGTAAATTGTTGGGTTTTGTTTCTTCTCTTGATTTGCTCTTGATACTTGTCAAGCAATTTATTCAATTTATTAAATACACTTCTTTTCAGCATTATTTCCATACCAAGTTTTTCCCAAATTCCATTCAACTTATCTTGTACTTGAATAGTGAATGATTTATGGGAAAACTTTTTTTGTTCTGTTTTAGCACGTTCGCTTAAGTAAAAATAATATCTCAAGATATCCAGATGGGTTGGTAAATTAAGATCAGTCAAATCAGTAGACACACCAACCACAACAGTAACATCGTGCTTGGGTATATGACTCATTGGGTTTTCGATAGTTGTTGTTGTTGCTTCATCTTGCGGTGTAGAGGATGGTGGATTCATTGTAAACTTTTTCATTTGGAATGGTCAACTTCACTTATTATTTTTTTTTTAAATATTTTTTTTTATCTGAAATTAGCACTTCACACTTTGAGTTCTTCACAACGACTTAATGCATTCACAAAAACTGTTGCGTTATATATGGTCTACGAGACGAGGTAATAAGAATGAAATGGTAATTTCAATTCTACCTGCTGTGTCTTGTGGTGGCTTAAAAACGCACTCAAGCAATTTTAGGATCTGCAATTGTGTCACAGTGATACCTTAATTTTTTAAAAGGTTTGCGGTGCATTCCAGTGATACTTTAATTGTTAAAATGGTTGCATAAAACGCGCATTTCTTAAGAAGGTGCCATAAAATACCCACAAAAAGGGTTGTAAAAACAACCTTCATTTCTTAAGTAGGTGCTATAAAAAAACTACACAAGTAAGTTTACGACATGCAGCTGTGTCTTGTGGTGCCTTAAAAAACGCACACAAGCAATTTTCCGATTTGCAATTGTGTCACAGTGATATCTATCTAAAGAGAAAAAAAACTCCAAAAAGAAAAAAACATAGGCATTTCGCTGATTTTTTTCATGTAAACTGCCAAAACTGGCGATTTTTTGAAATGCTTGTATGGGGAACCCCCAGGGGGTTCAAGGGGGTGTGCCACTGGCATGGGTGGGTCAAGCCTCCAAAGTTAGTGGGGGTCGGTCATACATTTGGACTCGATTGGAGCACTCTAAATGGGTCAAAGTGGGATTTTTCAAAATTTGCCTCTACCCAAAAGTTCGACCCAAATTGTGGGACATCAGAATTCGTTTTAGAGGTATGGTTCCTTCGGCAAAGTTTCTTATTTTGATCCCTAGAATACGATTTTCAGAGAGCAATGGGCGATTTTTTTGCCTCCCCACATATACATGCAAGAGCTTAACAATGTAACTCACATTAAGCATAACTCTGCGATTTTTTAAAGTTGGAAGATTCAAGAGCTGTTACCGATATTCATAGGGTGGTAGATGAAAATTAGTTCTACAATAAAAATTGCTCAATGTCGTCAATGCAACAACCGTATCTTGGGCACCATATAATTGAAACATATTCTAAGATAGGCCGCACCAGAGTATTGAACAATGTTTTAGTTATAAAGGGATCGTTAAACTCTTTTCCCATCGTTTAATAAATCCTAGGATACTATTTGCTATATTTATTATTTTAATAATATGACTATGAAAGCGCAGTTTAGGGCCCATGGTAACTCCAAGCTTACATTTTTTCATATTGAGATTCATATGATTTATTTTACACCAGCTATGAAGATTTTTGATGTCATTTTGTAAGAATACAGCGTCATATTAATTTTTATAAGAAGAAATAGTTTGACGTCATCAGCAAACATCAAAATATTAGAATGCATTATTACAGATGGCAAATCATTTATATAAAGTAGAAAGAGAAGAGGCCCGAGGTGATTTCCTTGGAGCACTCCCGAGGTAACAGGAAACTCGTATGATTTCACAAGTTGAAATAAAACGGATTGTGTTCTATTACTTAGATACGATTCAAACCACCACACCAACTGAGTGGGAAATCCAACAAGAGATAATTTTAAAATTATCTTTATATTATAGCAAATGTTTGCTTTAAGCTTCATAGTTAGAAAAGGGAGGGATATATGAGCATGTAATGTAGAGACTTAAGAAACCGTACTTTACGTGAATACAACAAAATTCTATGTCTGCAGCTTCTAATTTTTCATAGAAACATATATGAAACCATGTATGAAACTTGTCAAAATAAGGCAGCATGCCAAAAAACATATTGAACAATTTCATGGGATGAAAACACCTTATAATAATCCCACTATGGTAGTTTATTGCCAAAAGAACTGTCACTACCGCCTTCTTGTTGGATCATGCAATTATATTCACACAAACGGCGACCATAGGTTGTTATTTGCTTGCATATTAAAATTTTTACTTATTTTTACTTTTTACTTACTTTTACTTTTTTTCAATTTCTTATTTATACCATCTTTGACATTTTATGATCACCAAAAGAACCGTCACTATCACCTTGTTAGTTGCATCATGCAATTAAATTCACACAATCGGCAACCATAGGTTGTCATTTGCTTATATATTTAACTATTTATTTCTTTTTGTACTTGTTTTTATTTTCGACTCTGTACGATTTTTAACAAACTATGAAAAATGTAAACAAAAATAAGAAGATAATTATAAAAGCAAATGACAAGCTATGGTCGCCATTTGTGTGAGTATAGCCAAGAACTTTTATTTTTATACAACTCTTTTTTTATTATGTTTAAAAGTACTACTTTACTACCAGCAGTATAAAAGTAGTACTTTTTCTCAAAAAAGTACTTTTTACCTACTAAAAGTCCGCATATTCGTTATTTCGCCACCTAGAAACACTGTTCTGAACGATGAATGCTGTCATGGGCAGCGTTCAAAAATGAACAAATTTTGATTGCCCTACAAGTGTTCATCCGCTCACGCTCTCACTGTTTCTTGACAGTTTTGCATTGAAAGCAACAACAAAACATTTCGAACGCCGTTCAAACAATCATCGTCTGACCTCAGCCAAAGTAGGTGTTCACACATCAGTCAAATGATTGAAGTATATCGCAATTTTTTACTCTCTTTAACTCTCTCTGAAAATTTGGATTGACGTTTGCTCACACACGATTTTTTGATTGAAGCTCCGACGCAGGCATTTGTTACTTTTCTGCTACCTACTATTTTGTGAATTCATATTGTGCTGTGTACATCACTTTATTTGGGTGTATTTTTTTTATTAAGTTGTTTTGTGTGCAAAAAAGTTTTATAAAATGGAAAACAATAGCTGAAATATAGTTGATTTTTTAGGATTAAAATTGATCACATTAGGAAATCAATACGCCGGATATTATACCTATTTGAATGACCATCGGATGCAAGTCATAAAAAAAAACGATAGAATTATTGAAATTATGGCAGGAACTGAAGAAACTACGCCTCTTTTTCTGTTCAAAAAACTACCTTTTTTTCCAGTTAACTACTTTTCTTGATATAATTGCTAACTTAAAAGCAGACAAGTAAAATAATACAACCCTTTGACTGACTGAAGCAGGTATGGAGCTCAATCAAAATTTTGACTGACGAGAGAAGATTTTAAAGTTCATTTTTGCTCTGAGATAAAGTGCATTTTTTTTTTTACATAGGAAAGCAACAACAAATATTGATTGATTCAATCATATGACTGACGTATGAACACCTCCAAGGCGAAAATACGAAAAACGAATAAAAGATCATTTTGCTTCAGCTCACTGCGCAGAAGGTTGTGCTTACGAAGTTAGTCGAATACAGGTGTTCATACATCAGTCAAATTATTGAATCAATCAAAATTTGTTGTTGCTTTCCTATGTAAAAAAAAATGAACTTTATCTCAGAGCGAAAATGAACTCCAAAATCTTCTCTCGTCAGTCACAATTTTAATTGAGCTCCAGACATGCATTAATCAGTCAAAGGGTTCAAATTGACACACATGTTTCTCTTTGCTTGCGTCTGTTAAAGCAAAAATATGCAATATTAAAAAAAATGTTTGCCCTTTATGGGTATGAAAATCATACCCACATTACGTGAAAGTTCTATACACTAACCACAAATCCAAAACCCTTCGATAAGCAAATTTGGTTACATTAGCAGATATCCAAACCAAAAAATATAGCAGAAAACAATGTGTTTTCTACTTACTACATACAATTGTCATAAGCATGGTTAAGTATGTGTTTTTGTTTTTTTTTTTGATGTGAAAGCTTTGTTGTTTTTTTGCTTTTGCATAACGGAAAGAAAAATTAACATTAATGATATAATGCGACATTAATGCATAAAACTTAATATTTTGATTATCCAAGATCCGAGCTAAATGCTCTGTCCTTAACCCATTTTTGTCCAGCGTTGCGTATACGCAACGGTTTACTTTTCTTAACCTGGAGGTCATACAGTGATAGATTTTCATGATCACAAAAAATAATATACAATTTTAAGAATTTATCTAATCGACCTGTTTTCGCCCAAGGCTGAACAATTACGTTTACTTACATTTCCAAGCTTGGGAAATTTGGGAATTTTCCATTATTTTTTTATTTATCTTTTATTTTAAACCTCTAAAAAATCTAAAAAAAGATAAAGTAAAATATAATTCTTATATGATCGTCTTTCTTAGGATTTATATTTAACTTTTGTGAATTTTTATGAAGCTCGGCTGATATACGTGGCTCCCTCGGGCTGACACAACGCTGGTCCTTAACGAAATACGGTGTTTGTATATTTTTTTTTTTTTTTGTTTTGTGGAAATTCTTAAGATCAATATTGGTGCAAAATGCTCGACTTTGCTTGTGGAATATCGTTCAATAACGATCAATTTGAAAATTAAAAATCTCGAGGTGGCTCCATTTTTACTTTTTTTCATCTATTTTTTTTTTTTATTTTTTAGTTAGTCCAAAATTAAGATTTTTGGAATGTTTCATCATTCTAGCTCAACGGGACCATGGGTCCATAATGGGTTAAGATGTTTACTTGAAGAGGGATATGCACGTTTTTAAGAACGTTCGCAAAATTTCGAGAAACGACGCGAAGTACTCCCACCAAATGGATAAAAGACGAAAATTAAAAATATATTATTAATATATACTTTATAATTATAATTAATATATAATAAATAAATTAAAAAACTGATAGTAGACAATAAAACTACTGCAAACGCAAATTCTAAGCAAACTAGATCAAAAGCTTAAAATGCAATTAAATTGCGCTAATTCAACTTTTTGAGTGTTGCAAAAATCGTGGAGTTGCGTTAAGCTAGATCGTTTTGTAATTTCAACATTCAATTTGTGGACTATGGAAAAAAAATTCGCGTAACGACGATGTTAATTTTGCAATTGATTTTATTCTAAAAAAAAAAATAATAAAATAAAAAAATTACAAATCTTAAGAAAAGCGCAAGTTAGAAGATTGTTCTAAAATGAAAGATAGGCTTGGATTGAAAAACGCGTGGTTAGAATCAGTTTTCGAAGTAAAGGGTGATTTTTTAAGAGCTTGATAACTTTTTTTTTAAAAAAAACGCATAAAATTTGCAAAATCTCATCGGTTCTTTATTTGAAACGTTAGATTGGTCCATGACATTTACTTTTTGAAGATAATTTCATTTAAATGTTGACCGCGGCTGCGTCTTAGGTGGTCCATTCGGAAAGTCCAATTTTGGGCAACTTTTTCGAGCATTTCGGCCGGAATAGCCCGAATTTTTTCGGAAATGTTGTCTTCCAAAGCTGGAATAGTTGCTGGCTTATTTCTGTAGACTTTAGACTTGACGTAGCCCCACAAAAAATAGTCTAAAGGCGTCAAATCGCATGATCTTGGTGGCCAACTTACCGGTCCATTTCTTGAGATTAATTGTTCTCCGAAGTTTTCCCTCAAAATGGCCATAGAATCGCGAGCTGTGTGGCATGTAGCGCCATCTTGTTGAAACCACATGTCAACCAAGTTCAGTTCTTCCATTTTTGGCAACAAAAAGTTTGTTAGCATCGAACAATAGCGATCGCCATTCACCGTAACGTTGCGTCCAACAGCATCTTTGAAAAAATACGGTCCAATGATTCCACCAGCGTACAAACCACACCAAACAGTGCATTTTTCGGGATGCATGGCCAGTTCTTGAACGGCTTCTGGTTGCTCTTCACTCCAAATGCGGCAATTTTGCTTATTTACGTAGCCATTCAACCAGAAATGAGCCTCATCGCTGAACAAAATTTGTCGATAAAAAAGCGGATTTTCTGCCAACTTTTCTAGGGCCCATTCACTGAAAATTCGACGTTGTGGCAGATCGTTCGGCTTCAGTTCTTGCACGAGCTGTATTTTATACGGTTTTACACCAAGATCTTTGCGTAAAACCTTCCATGTGGTCGAATAACACAAACCCAATTGCTGCGAACGGCGACGAATCGACATTTCACGGTCTTCAGCAACACTCTCAGAAACAGACGCAATATTCTCTTCTGTACGCACTGTACGCATTCGTGTGGTTGGTTTAATGTCCAATAAAGTAAACTGAGTGCGAAACTTGGTCACAATCGCATTAATTGTTTGCTCACTTGGTCGATTATGTAGACCATAAATCGGACGTAAAGCGCGAAACACATTTCGAACCGAACACTGATTTTGGTAATAAAATTCAATGATTTGCAAGCGTTGCTCGTTAGTAAGTCTATTCATGATGAAATGTCAAAGCATACTGAGCATCTTTCTCTTTGACACCATGTCTGAAATCCCACGTGATCTGTCAAATACTAATGCATGAAAATCATAACCTCAAAAAAATCACCCTTTATCTTATATTTATAATCGATTTAAAAGCGAAGGTATCGCTTCAAGGTCATTACAACCCTACTTCTCAAAGCTTAGTTGAGCTGTAGAAAAAGTAAAATAGATTCTATTCGGGCGATTTTCCGTCGAGGAATTTTACGGCGATCTCATTTTTGGAGGCTGCATATATTTTCATGTATTTTATTGCACGGCGAGTCCGACAACCGCCACCCGCTTTGGTTCTGTTCGGGCTGCTATAGTGAGCTTTGTGTTCATGTAAAAAGCTACGCTCAGAGAGCGCTCAGTTATAGGGCGGGCCTTTGCTGGAAACCAAAGCAACCTTCTGCTAGCTGCAAGCAATGACAGCGTCGAGGCTAATCAACAGATGGCTACTTGCAAGAAATTAATGAAATTTTCCACAAAAATATAACTTTTGCGAAAAAATAATTGATCCTAGATACATATTGAACCCCGAACTTTTTTGTTTTAATTGCCATGATCTATTACTTCTCCATACACTATGGCCACATATCTTTTATTGTTAGGGCAGGAAATGGCAAAAAAGAACTCAACTTGATAAACGCCATTAACGCCAGATTATGGGCCAAAAACTTCTCGGCCCATAATATTTAATATTTAAATATTCTAAGCTTACAATAGCACTCTACAATCAACTATTGTAAGAATAGTAAAAATTTCACTTTAATCAGTGCAGTGGTTCCTGAGCTTACCTTAGTCAATGCAAAAAAGTCAATTTATATATAATAGTAAGATTTAATTTTGGCAACGGATATAAGGATCACATTTTCCCCTCGATATACTCACTAACAACAACAACAATACTTCAAATACAAATACAATAATAAATCTAATCGCCCAATGCTAAGCTCAATAATATAGTCATTTAAAAAATCACTACAAAAAAAATCATTTCTAAAAATTAGTATGAAGCTTGCAGATATAACATATAATAAGTAAAAAACTATTTCAGGGTCATTTGCCACAAATGTCAATTGTTACCAAGAAAAAAAAAAAAAAAAAACTTCAAAGTATCGATCAATGTGTGTGTTTAAGCGTGCAAGCGTTGCCGTCTATTCAAATGTCCAAGCTTTGAATGGACAACGATGCTCCGTTTACCCGCCTGCCAAAGTTGAACAGACGGACAACTTAACGTTCATGTCAACAATTCTTTCAATTCAATTGAATACTTCATTCAAACGTAACAACGTTTGGCTCGGGCTGTCAATAGGTAGGCATCAATGTTGTTATTGTATGTTTTTTTTTTTATTTTATTTCTGATTTTGTTGATGGCTGCATTTGTTCCACCATTTTTGTGAACAACATTAGCTAATGAAGCAATAAAAACAAATAAAAACAACATTTTTTTGCAGCGATCTAAATTAACGTATTTTTATTTTTTTTTTTTTTGTTTATTTTAAATTTAACAATGTCAGTTTTGTGGAAAAACGTTTTTTGCTGGCAATTTTATATTGTTAATAACTGTAAGAGCTACATAAGTGGACAGGTGAGTGCAGTGGCGTAGCTAGCATTGCTGGCAACCGGGGTGAAAAAATATTTTGCACCAACGAAAGCAAGTTGTTATACGTATCCATCCATATCTTAAATCTCTGCACAGTATCTTTTGACTTCAACCATAGAGTATATTTAACTTTTGCACTTTTAAATTTATCAACTCGTTGTCTGAAAAATTATAAAAACAAAATTATTTAGTGATATTTATTAGAGCCCTGCATGAGTATGCTTTTTCGCTTCCCTGAATATATTCTCTTGCTATAGAATAAAAAATTTCCTCTATCCCCTTCCTGCTTTGCTCATACCTGATCTTACACTCTCTTTGTTTTATTCAGATATAAGAAACGAAGAGAATAAGAGCACGATGCTTTACTAACGACAGCAGGTAGCAAATAAAGTAATAAAAATAACAAAAATATCAATGTTCATACCGTGAATATTTAGCGAATATTTTTTTATTCGTTCGTTCGTAGAACGAAAAGAATGTTTTTGTATTGGGATCCAAAGAAGAGTGGTTGATAGGGCGTAGGTGTGTTGGGGAAAAATGTTGAATGTAGACCCCTCTAGGAGTCCAGCTAAGGCCGATATGAACTATTTTCTACAGCTTTTGTGTTTATTGAATGGGAGCCAAAGAAGGGTGGTAGATAGGGGGTAGGTGTGTTCTGGAGGAATGTTGAGGGGCAAAAAATAATAGGACCAGCTCATATATTTGACCGCTCTAGGAGTTCAGCTACGGCCGATTTAAACTATACACACGTTAGACATTGACTAATTACTAAATTTTTAAATTTTCTTTCAAAATTTACTAACAAAATGTTGGATTTCTCTCCACCCTGGTTAACTTATTTAGACAAAAAAAAACCCAAACTTTACTACTTTTCTTACAGTCTTTCGATACGAACTCGCCATTGGACAATTTTGCAGCCACTAAATTGTTGCCTAATGCAATGTCACTTCCAATTGATTCATTAAAAAGACTAAAGTTTTTTAAATAATAAAGGATTTAAAATTTTATAATTTGGTATGTGTTGGATAAACGATGTGGGTGAAGTTTGGAAAAAGAAAGTTTTTCTATTTTGATGACGTCACTTTGTATGGGAGGTAGGGGTGGCTTTCATTCGATTGTGTCTAATATCATAGTAATGGTCAACATTAAATATCAAAGCCTATGTGGAAAATTTCAAGACTTTTCTTTAATTTGAGCAGCTTTTTAAGAGATTTTACGGTTACTATAAAGCCGCTTTGTATGGGTGGTAGGCGTGGTTTTCATTCGATTTTGCTATATATCATAGATATGGCTTATATTAAATATAAAAGTTTATGTGCTAAATTTGAAGACATTCCTTTAATTTTTGTGGATTTTAAAGAGATTTTACATTTAAAATAAAGACAATATGAATGGGAGGTAGGCGTGGTTTTCTCCGATTTTTCCCAATTTCAGAGCCAGAATTCAGATTTAAGATCAAAGCCCAATTGCAATTTTGTGGATTTGATTTTCCTTTTTAAAAAATAAACTTATGTTTTGAATTTCATCGCGATAGCTTTAAAAATACGACTGTAATCGTATCGACAGACGGACAGACGGACACACGGAAATCGACTCAGGAGGTGATGCTGATCAAAAATATATATATTTTTCTATACCTGCCACGCCTCCTTCTTGGCGTTACAAACGGAATGACAAAGTTAATATACCCCTTACGCAGTACGCGTTGGGGTATAAATATTCGTCGATTAGGGAGAAAAGTGCAACGCCGCGAAAGGCCTTAAATTTGAGGTGGGCAAGATATCGGGAAACTGGTTTATCTGGAAAAAACAAAAAACAAATTTTGATTTAGTAAAGAGTGCTTGGGCGTTAAATCAATAATTTTTGAAAAATAATATTTTTTGACAAAATGACGGACATAAAGGGAAAATCTTAATTTCTTGTGCACAAAACTGAGGTCGTTTTAGGTTATAATTAAAAAAAAGGTATAAAAAAAATTCAATGATGAAACACCAAGAACTCTTTACCAAATAGACAAAAAAAATGTTTTTTTCTTTTTTCAAATGATCCAAAATGATCCAATCTCCAGGTATCTTGCTCATCGCAAAAACTTATGGTCTTTTTCGGCATCGCACTTTTCTATCATATCGACGAATAATTTTGGACCAAAATATCAGGAAAAAAATATTTCTTTGCCACCTTGAGCTTTGATCTTGCACACCATCGATTTATTGTTCTACATTGTTTCCACCGATCTAAAAATCTCTGTTGCACAGAGTCATTGATTCAATATTAAATATATAACGGTTAATAGATGTTATGATGGCCAGTGTTTCTGTTTTCTGTAAAGCTAGCTGTACTCTGATACCCTCTTTGGCACATTCTACACATCGTTTACGGAAAGTTTCTCCTTGAATTCCATGATTGGTAGAGGAGCTAATATGTGTGTTTCCGTACTCTATACTGTGTAAGCTTTGTGTAAGTTCAAACTGCGAGAGTAAAAATGTAATGTGAGAATAGTTGCAAAAGTACGGAAAAAGCTTCTAGTTAGTTTCAAGCTCAAAAGAGATGATTTTGACTGCAGACATGTCAAACGTAAATTGCGCCAATTAAAATGATCGTCAATTTGTTTGTGAAGTTGATGCTTGTTCTTCTTGATGCTTGTTCTTACTTTACTCGTAGTCTTGAGTTCGAGCACTTTCTGTGCACTATGTGTGCTCGAGAGAGCGGATTAATGCTTGTTCTTCTTCTCCCATTTTAAGCACAGAAAGTACGGAAACAGAAAATAGTGTCCCACAAGTTACACAGTGTGAGTACGGAAACATACCTATTAGGTTTCATTTGTTTTTTCGAAGTAACAGCTGTAGATGGAGCTGATCTCTTACGGGATAAATAATTACCAATCAAATCTCTGACACAACACTCGCGAAATTCAAAGGCTGTTAAAAGTGATCAAGGTGAACGTTTTGTTTTATAAATTTTTTTATATACTATATAAGAGTTATTAGTGCAATATACAAAATGTTAAAAAAGATTCGCAACTAATACTGTATATTCGTTTTTGTATCAACTTCCTAGTAGACTTTATTTCTGGTAAATAAGTTCAACTCCACCCATGTATTTGTTGTATTTCATTAAAATTCCAGGGCATGCAATTTCAATTTTATCGGTAGATTTTGCAGCTGGTGATATACAATTTGTCTACAAATGAACAACTCTTTTGTCCATCCACTTCATAAATACCAAGCCTTGAGAGTTGACTCAGTATTCAAATCAACAGGTGGGGCAATTGCCTGCATTCTATGACCATTCAATTTTGAATTAAAAGAAAATCTTTTGGAATGATTTTTACATAGTTTTTTAATAACAATTTTCTATTTTTAGTTTAATAGTGCTAAGATTGCCTACTGTAGTGCAGATGCACCACAACAGTATTTAACTCTGAACTTTTAATATTTTCCTATACTATGTTTAAATATTATACTCAAAAACATGTTTATTCATGAAAAATTTGGTGGCGATCGGCAGTATGCCGTTTCATGATATAAATTTATAGGTGTTGTGTCCAGTTCACACTGGATTCTGGCACTGATTCGGGCACGATAAAGATAAATTAATATTAATCTGGCAATTTTTTGGACAATCTGGAGGCTTTGTAGTAGTCGGCGGTGAAGGCTTCTTTGTAGTTGGCGGTGGAGGCTTCTTTGTAGTCGGCGGTGGAGGCGGCGGCTTAGTCGGTGGTGGGGCCGATCGTTTCTGGCATCTTCTTCCAAAAGGAAATATTCCAAAAGGAAACAAAGGTATTGGTTTCATCTTTCCTATACAAACTCTTATAAAAGGATTTCCCTGTATCAAGTTAAATGAAGAAATCACGATTAGAAAAACGATCAGCCTCATCTTAGGTACTTCAAGAACTAATTTAAACTATTTCAACGAAAATTAATGAATCTTTTTATATGACTTGCAAGCATAAAATCAGAATTTTTCCACTTGTCTTGAACAAATTCCTTGGAATTTTAATTGGCCTTGCAATAATAGCGGAACCAGAGGCATTTTGCTTTCATACGAGTTTTCATCACATTTGGAACAATTCTCTCAAGTTAGTAAATCCATTTCATCATGCAATAATTAGAATTTATGAACTAAAAGTGAACTAAATAGAAATAAAATTCTATACCTATTCAAAAATGGAAAGTTTTGTGAGCCCACAGTTGATTGAATAATACAATAACAAGCTTTCGTCTTTGTAGGCAAACAATAAGATTTCACGTATTTTAAATAAATTCCTTATTTAGATTTGAAGTCGACGAAACCATGCATTTATTGCATGCATGCATTATATATAAAAATTTGCACACAATAATGATAAGGAAAAAGAATTATTTTTCTTATTCCATAATAAATTAGTTCGGTGAAACTGTATTTTGTTTGCAAGCTAAAACTATCGTCCTCGCAATTTCTTCAGAAAAATTTGTTAAAGTATGGATTTAATTCCAACTATTTGGAATGTGAAATTAACGTTTTTTTTTTATCCATGACATTCAATATACCACATTGAGCAAAAGAGAGGTTCATTCACACTGTGCACCGGTCTTAACTGTCCGATTCGCAAATTTCTTTTTTGTAGGTTGCCACATGCATCTCTGACAAGGCTGCCAAATATCAGCGTCTCTCGTTGACATTTGGTAAAGTGTTAGTGTTTTGCTTACAACAACTTTTTTCGTGTCTTCGATTTTTACGATGGAAGAAAAAATTGAGCCTGATTCACTCGTCTGATGCCTGGTTTGCGTGTCATATTTGTATACCCATGTTTCATCACCTATAATGATGGATTCGATGAATGATTCGTCGTTTTCGACCATTTCCAGCATGTCTTTCGCGATAGCAACTCGGTCTCTTTTTTGCATGAAATTGAGTTCTTTCGGTACCAACTTCGCAGCGACACGTCTCAAGCCCAAATCATTCTTCAAAATGTTCTGAACGGATCCAATTGAAATGCCGACGTCTTCTGCTATCTCTCTAAACGTCAATTTGCGATTTTTGACCAACATTTCTTTGATTTTTTCAACGTTTTCTTCGGTAGTCAAACACGATGGCTGCCCGGTACGAGGGTCGTCTTCTACTTCGTATTGGCCACTCACAAATCAGTTAAACCACTTGTTTGCCTTCTGATACGGTAGAGCAGAGTCACCGTAACATTTCACCAACATGTTACGCGTATCGGCGCAGTTGAAACCATTTTTCACACAAAATTTGATACAAACTCGTTGCACAATTTTTTTTTTCTTCGTAAAAATTGAAGACAAGAAAAAAGTTGTTGTAAACAAAACACTGTCACTTTATCAAATGTCAACGAGAGACGCTGATATTTGGCAGCCTTGTCATAGACACATGTGGCAACCTACTAAAAATAACATTTTTGAATCGGACAGCTAAGTCCGGTTCACAGTGTAAATGAACCTCTCTTATCGAACAAGGTGGTATATTAAATAAAATACTAAAATTGTTTTAAAAAATTCTATAAAATATAAATAATTAAGTATTGACAGCAATGCAAACACCCTTTACAAAGCTCTGATTTACGTTTTATATTACATAATTTACGGACCACTTCAAAAAAGTATTATATTGTACTTAGTACTATAGTACTTTATGTAAAATATATGAAAATTTGTAATTAATCTTTGTGATGGTTGGTTGCACCATTCAGATATTGATATTCAGAAATGCTTTCAGATATTTTTGCACTCTTTGGCATCTGCAATGTAAAACTGCAGTCAATATAATAAGTTCAATCTTAGGTATTGAAGAAATATATACATATATATGCTTTGATATTAAAATAATGCGCTCCTATTAACCTTCATGTGCTCGGTAGTCTACATTTGTAGCATTTTTGCCAAAAAAGTTCAATAAAAAAAAAATGTCTACAACAAAAGCTTTTGAGGTTTTCAGTAGCTTCCTAAAAATGTATTCTAAGCAGTTTAAGCTACTAACGATACAAAAAAAATTATAAACGAGACCACTGGACCCCACTTTTAAAAAAAAAAATTATAAACGAGACCACTGGACCCCACAAATGATCTTCTCCTGGACAAATGTAGACACCATAGAAAATGTATGGAAACGCACACCAATAGTTTACTCAATTCAAGATGTTTAGATTTTAACATGCTGAAACATGTCCTTTTGTCATTTTTGTTATTAGTTGATTTCTTACGCATGTTTGTGGGTGTGTGTGTGTGCTTTTATGTTTAGTTTTGTTACATTTTATGCTTTTATAAGGAAAGCGCAGTGCAGAAAACAGTTTTGACTGTAGTTCATTGTGCTGTGTGCTCAGTTCGGTTGTGCAATTTTATGAAAATAGTTTACTCTGTAATAGCGAGTTGGAAACTGTTCTTTCTATTTGTGATTTTTTTTTTTTAATACATCGCTAAGCATGTCTGGGCGTGCTTCAAATCAGCCGCGCCGAGTCGTTAAACGGTAAGTGCGAGTTTTAAATTTTTGAAAGGATGTTATAGAAAAAAAAATTCAAATTAAGGCTTACGTACGAAGAGATGCAGCAACATATAGAAAATGAATTGAGAGAGCTTGATGAAGAAGAAGAGGAGGGACTATGCTTTGACGAAGAATCAAATAACGACTATGTTCCACCTGATCATCACACAAGTTCAAGCAATGTTTCCGCTGCTGCAACAAACCTAATAATCAATCAATCCATCAATCCGGAAGAGTCTGATGCTGAAAACGAAATAAATCTTGAAGAAGACGATATTCGAGACGATGAGCAGAAAGAAGGTGAATTTTTCGAAGAAGATTTTGGCGACGATTTGGATGTTGAGGAAGAGGTAAATATTGAGCAGCGTCCTGGTATATTAGTGGCAAGAGATCATACTGCCTGGCTTACCAATCTGCCTAATCCTGCAGTTCGCATGAGTGCTCATAATTTGTTTCGAGACAACGCTGTTGGCCCATCTCGAGCTACTAAAGGACTCATTGAGTCCGCCGTATTTGATCTCATATTCACACAATCGATGCTCGAACAAGTTCTGATGGATACAAACGATAAAGCGCAGAAAACATTTCGAAAATGGAATGAAGAAAATCCCACCGCAAAGGAGAGGGTGTGGATTAAGGTGACAAATATTGAACTTAGAGCGTTCGTTGGGCTTCTAATTTTAGCAGGCGTAAACAAATCAAACGATGAGGATATAGATATATTATGGAGCAATGAAGCAGTTTGTTATTACAGTGCAACAATGCCAAAATCTCGCTTTAAGGAAATTTTACGGTTTATTCGGTTTGACAGTCAGCGTACTAGAGTTGCTCGACTGGTTAATGGCAAGGCTGCTCCAATAACTGAATTATGGAGTCAAATGAACGTCAATCTTCGTAAGCACTATACTCCATCGGGAGAGATAACAGTGGACGAACAACTATTTGCATATCGCGGAAGAACTAGATTTACGCAGTATATCCCATCTAAGCCAGCAAAGTATGGAATTAAAGTGTGGTTCGCATGCGATGCAAAGTCCTTCTATCCTCTCAACAGCGAAATATATACAGGAAAAAGCTCAAATGCAAGTCGAGCAGTTAATGTAGGAGAGAGTGTCGTCCAGAAACTAGTCTACCATTGGGAGAACACCGGAAGAACCATTGTGACAATTTTTTTACATCATTAAATTTAGGAAGGAGTTTGATATCCAAAGGTCTTGCTCTTCTTGGTACTGTTCGTCAAAACAAGACATTTGTGCCAAAAGAGATAAAAGCAGACCGCAAGCGAGAAGAACAATCAACAGTCTTTGGTTTTCTTGAATCAAAATTTGCGTTAGTGTCCTATTTACCAAAGAAGGGAAGAGCAGTTATACTTCTATCTAGTACGCCGCTGACAAATGCTGTTTCTCCCAAAAATAAAAATAAACCACAATATATCCTGGACTACAACGCAACCAAAGGAGGCGTCGATGCGATGGATAAAATGCTTTCTGCTTACTCGACCAAACGCAAAACTTTGCGCTGGCCTTTGGCAATGTTCTATAACATGCTAGATATATGCGCTCTAGCCGTATTTATCATATATTCGCAAAACAATGCCCACATCCAGCAAACGGACAAACGGCGGAAGTTCCTGCGAAGCCTGGCAAAGCAGCTTTTCATGACAGCAATTGAACAGCGCTCTAAAAATGCAAGAGTATTAGGCTGCGCTCAAACACGACTGGCTATCGAAACGGCACTCGGTGGGTGTAGTCCTTCTGCTTCTTTTTCGGCCACTATTTCCAATGGCTTACCTGATATTTCCAGCGACGAACAGCCCAAGCACCCAGTCCGTTGTCAATATTGTAAAATTGGAACACGTACAACTACACGCAAGATATGCAGTTGGTGTAAGAAAGCAGTCTGCGATGCACATGCCGCCACATATACTTTAGGTGAATGCTGTTCTTCAATTAAAAATTAATTTTTTTCCCAGTGTTATACTTAAAGAAAAAATCTTTCTTCAATAAATATATTTAAATGTGTTAACAAGAATGTGAAGAAGTGTTTTTTTCTCCACGTTGACATGGATTTCCATACAAATACATGGTTGCTACAAATGTAGACTTTCGACCGCGCAAGTAAGTTTACTATCCCGAGCACATGAAGGTTATATGAGCATTTATGCCAAAAATTTAACGTTATTAATACATATTTATGTTGAAAAAAAAAAATGTGTTGTTAACTTTTCACCCCTTTTAGCTGTGCGCCCGGGGTGGATCTCACCCTCTAACCCCAGTTGCTACGCTACTGGGTTAGTCGGCTGGTCAAGGCGTTGTGGCATTAACTGTTTAAATTTATGTTTATACATTTTTTTTTTTTTTTAAAAAAACTTTTTTTTCAGTTAGTAAAAAGAACAAAAATAAAAAATCCTTTAAATACTTACGCTGACGCAACCTGTAGCCAGCGGCCAGCTAACTGTCTGCCAATCTGTCCTGTTAGACTGTCAGTCAGAGACAAACGCATGAACACAATCGACTACACGTAGCTTATTTCGAACAGGTGGACCACCAAACCAGCAATTTTGTGAAAAATGTCAAAATGTCCGTCAAGCAGCTAGAGGCATAAAAAAAAAAAAAATAATAATGCAGAAATAGTAGAAAGATGCACGCGTCAAGCCAGCTACTGCGGTTGAAATAAACTATAAGATTGCAACATGTGAAAAAAAAAATAAATAAAAAATAAAAACAACCACAGATCTTGTGCTAACCTAGCTGCCATAAAAATATCAATGCGTTGTTATCGCATTCAAATATTTACTCAACCAAAGCTCCAGATTTGCATAAAGTTAGCTGCACACCTTTAAGGCTCTTACGCTGCTGCATACAAAAGAATTTCATTCATTTTTCCGCCAGTTTGCAAGACGCTGTTATTTATGTATCAACCCCCTGCTCCCGCTCCCACCACTATTTTATTAACAATGTGCTAATGGATTAATAAAATCTTGGCTACAGTATAACAGCTAGCACAAAATATATACATACTGCGCCTGTGCAGCGGCACGCGTTGCATTTGTGCTTTAATAAATTCCAGCTTTGCCGCCGAACAAGTTTCAAAAGGAAAAAAAAAACGAACTGAATAAAAGCTTGCGATTTACAAAAGCAAACAATAAAGTTTTTACAACAGTTTTGTTTTGCCGCTGGTGATCAGTGGCGCGCAACCGCATGCATAATTAGCAAAGTGCGAAACGCTTAACGAAAGTGGCGGCGGCGCCAGCGCCAGTCTAACGACGGGTTAGTTTTTGTTTCAGTTTCTGTTGTAGTTGTTGTTATTTGCTTGCTGCCCGTATTGATTCGCTTGTCAGGTTGTTAATTCGTTGATTAATTCGATTTCAGGTAAAACAAACATTTTGATTAACGTCTTTATAATAGGTGGCCTTGAGTGTTTTTTTTTTACTTTTCAAAGTTTAGCTAATTTCTAAAAATTAACTTTTTTTTCTAGAATTTTTTAACACAGAATTTAAAGCATGTTTTAATTGATGTAATTTATAATTTAAGCTTAATAATTTAAGCATTTTAAAATTACTTTAAAACGAATAACGCGTTTTTTTCAGATATGCTTTTTATAATATTTTCTTATATTTTCAATAAAAAAATTAAATTCATTTACACGCTCTCAAAACGGCGTCAAAGAAAATATTATCTAATCTGAAAATTTTTAATTTCGAGTTCGAAAAATTGTGTTATCGAAAGCAGATATCAGTAGACAAATAGCCTTGACAACTGATTATTTTCTCAGAGCGCCGTCCATCAATTGTCAAATCAATACAAAGTTGATGACAAGAAAAACATTCTACTCATTTATGTTCTCTTTTTCGTAGCAGGAACAGTCGTTTTTGACAAATGATGGTTGGCAAAAGAATTGACACTCATATCTATCTAGAACTTGCATTGTAGCAAAATCACACATGAACTTATTTCTACTCCCTAACCTTAGCTCTTCCGATCAGACAGTCGTCAAACTGGATGCTGCTGGAGATAAAACCGAGTCTATATGGGCCATGATAGGGGCGCTCCACCAGACAAAGTGAAGCAGTTCGTGGCCACGGCAGCTTCAAGCAACACTACTATGCTCATGGGCTGCGATGCAAACGCGAGACACACCTTGTGGGACAGCATCGAGATCAGCACAAGAGGTGAGTTTTTTTTTTACTTTATTATTCACTCAAATCTACATATGTGTAAGCTGGGCAACACACCAACATTCAGCTTTCCAAGCTCTGCTAACTTTAGTGGGTGGAAAAAAGTTTGAGACATTACACTTCCATCCGAGTCTCTAAACGTGGTTAATTGAAGAGTGTACAGCAAAAGTTCCTTCTCGGATCACGGTTTGATTTTCTTCAACTTGAGCCTGGTAATAGAGCCTATACCATTTCTTCATCTAAAACGCACAGACTGGGCTAAATTTGTGGCGTGCCTGAAACTCCTAAAATTGACACACAGTCACATCTCAACAGCGGAGGAACTTAATTCTTCCGTTGAGTCTCTTGAGAAAACCATGCAAGTTGCCTTTAGGGTCTTGTGTCCTTCCAGTGGGGGTAGGAAGAAATTTTTTCCTCCATTGTAGAGTAAGGATCTCTCTGACCTTAGGAAAAATGTTAGCAGAACCTTCAATAAGTGCCAAAGGTTGAGCAACTGGCAATCATACAAAGTTATCCTTACTAATTACAAGAAAGCCATTCGCAACTCAAAAACGCAACTCAATCTATCAACAGTCTTAAGGAATTCACGAGACTAGGTAGAATTCTATACAAGGAAAACTCCAGTCCCTCCTTCATTAGGAAAGAGGATGGAAATTGGATGGAATCTACTGACGAATCGTTAGAGCACCTACTTAATACACACTTCCCTGCACTGCAGGATTACTTGCAATGAGCCCCAAGGTATAGTGTTACCTGAGGCCACCCAAACAAATCCTATCAGCTCTATTTTAACAAAGGATAAAATAATCTGGGCGATAATGGAGCTTCTCTCCATACAAATCCCCAGGCTCTGACGACATCCTACCAATAACGTTACAATAATTACAAGATGTAGTTACACCACTCTTATATTCAATATTTACAGACTGCCTTCGCCTTAATCATACACCAAGTAGCTGGAGAAGAGTCAAGGTAATTTTTATACCTAAAGTCGGAAGACGAGGTCACCAGCTAAGGACTTCAGACTTACATCTTACATCATTCGCACTAAAGACTTTGGAGCGAGTTCTAGACATACATCTTAGAGATATTTTAGGTAAAATATCCTAATCCGCAGCACAACTTGCCTAACTCAAAGGTAAATCCACGGAGACCGCACTACATGAGGTTATCACAACAATAGAAAGTTCTATCTTATTTAAACAATACACTCTCGCTGCCTTCTTCGATATAGAAGGAGCCTTTAACAACGTACATACCAGAACAATTCAGGACCAATTTAGGTGTGGAAGTACCTGAGAGAAACTGGTTAGTCTCAATGCTCAGCAGCAGAATAATCCAGGCAAACCTGGGCTGCAGCCAACTTACAAGATTCGTTAATAGGGGCACACCTCGGGGTGGTGTGCTATCTACCCTACTCTGGCTCATTGCCATGAACGAAGTGCTTAATGTACTGAATTTTAACGGAGTGAAAGTGGTGGCATACGCGGATTATGTGGTTTCAGTGGTATCCGGACTGTTTCTCTCCACTCTCAGCGAGGTTTTGGAGGAAGCTTTGGACAAAGTCAGTAGCTGGGCTAGTAGGTGCGGCCTAGGAGTGAATCCTAGCAAGACGGAACTGATACTATTTACCACAAAAACCAAAGTCCAACACTTTGTCCTACCGAAACTAAATGACCAAACACTTCCACTATCCAACAATGCCAAATATCTAGGAGTCATACTTGATTATAAGCTGAACTGGGAAAACAACGTCGAATACAGAGTTACAAAGGCCTGCATAGCCTGATACGCCTGCAAGAAGACCTTCGGAAAAAATGGGGTCTTCAATCAAAAATACTCATATGGCTCATAAATACTCATACACCGCTGTAGTGCTTCCTATCCTGACATGCGGTTCACTAGTTTGGTAGCCGGCACTGAATAAGGCGTACAACATATCAAAACTAGCAAGGATTAAGCCGGTGTCTGCTCAGAGCAACTGAGTGTGGCAGAAACTTTCCGTCTACCGGATTCGGCTAGCGTCTTTCAAGCCGAACTTCTAGCAATAAGACAAGTTTGTCGAGCTATTAATCGAGCCAACACATACAACCTGCAAAATGCAGCAATTTTGTCGGACAGCCAAGCCGCCATAAAAGCTTTAGCTGCGGTCAAAACTAACTCCAAACTGGTTAGGCAGTGTAAAGAGTGTAAAGAGGAACTAGCCCGACTAAGTCACCAACGTGGCGTCACCATAATATGGGTTCCCGGCCATAGGAACATTTATAGTAATGAAAAGGCGGATAAACTCGCCAGGCTGGGTTCTTCCCTTGACGTTTTCAGTACGGAACCAGTCGCAGTTCTACTAACTATGGTGAAGGGAAGGATTCACTCTTACTACCTTGCTATAGCTGGTAATAGATGGAGAGGATAACCAACCACATCAAGGCAAATGTGGTCAACCTACAACTTAGGCAGAACCCGAGATATGCTACCTAGATCCCGGACCGACATAGCAAGGCATTGGAGTGAACGCGGAAAAAATCGGAATACCTTTCAATGCCCATTGTCGCAGCTGCGATGACCAAAATAAAAGAGAAACACTAACACACTTCCTATGCACCTGCCCTACACTAGCCAGATGTAGATTGAGCATTCTAAGTAAGCCGTTCTTCAGTAACTTAGAAGAGCTTTCGGCAGCGAAAATTTGCAATCTACTTACATTTATTAACACCAATCTCCTGGAATAGTTATGAAGCAAAACAACAACCTCCTGGTGCGCAACGTACCCAACATACAGGAACAAGAGTTTATGGCATCAAAACGGCTCATCAGACCTAATTGGATACTTCTCGTGGTAGTTTCACCATTTAAACCAACCAACCAATCAACCTATCTATAGATTATTATATCATGATCGAAAGTAATTTTTCACTCAATTATTGATCAATGGGAGGGTCGCTTTTGGGCGGGTTGGCAAAAATCCCAAATCGGTATCTTCACTTAAAATGGTATTCTGCTATTTTGGGACCTTCTTATTATTATAAACTTACTGAAATGAAAATACCTCCCATGCAACCGATCGTAAAGTTTTGTAATATTTTAAAATCTTTTCATAATAAGACAGTGGAAATTTATAATTATCGTTACATTTATTATATCAAATGCCTAAATAAGTTTGGTCAAGCTTTGGCAATCAAGAGTGCAACCTCACACACAACCATTCATATTTAAATTCAACATGCAGTCACACCCCTAAATATGCAATTTTAAACCGGTTCACAACACTGTTTATCTCAAATCGTGCATTTTATTCGTGCTCTTAAAAAAAGTTTTGAATTCTTATTTTCGGCAAATTTATTAAAATTGTTAAGCTCAGGAAATATCAGATCAGTTTGCAAAACTCTGCTGAAGATCTTCATCTGGATTATTACTGTTTCATATTTTAAAGCGCTGAAAAATCCTTTTCAAAATAATTGCTTACGTAGCTATATATATTTCTTGCATCAGTTGTTTATTATTTAGCAAAACAATTTTTTGTTTAGCTTGTTGAAGTGAAAGCGAAACTTGTTTTTGCTTTCGGTTCCATTTTGACAGTAGTACACTATTTTGTAGCGGGTGCTTCTCAAACTGTTTGACAATTAATTTGTAGGATTCTCAAACTGTAACTTAAATAGAGTTGCCATAGTACTTTTATAGCACTTTTTATTTACACTTTTGTAAATCTTATCACTTAAATTGAAAATGATCTGCAATGACTTCGCAAATGCACTTTAAAAGGTGAGTCAGACCAGCTGGTTAATTGCTGGGTTGTGTGATGTTTTTTTCACATAAAATGTGCACATAGAATCACCCATGTCTATTTTGTTTTTTTCTTTTTCGCTTCTTCAGATAGGAATTATCATTGAGAATTTTTTCGCATTTTTCGCAATAATTTTAAAAACAAAAAGATTCCATAAAAGGAATTTGAAATCCCAGCTGACTTGAACTGACTTGAATGCAATCAATTGCCACATAAATGAATGCGAGACTGCAATCAAACTATGACAAATGATTGGAAATTTCAAATGTTCAAGTCAGAAGTACCGACAACGAATTAAGTATTGCAATCAATTTGAACAAAATCAAAAGACTTGAAACGTGAAATGAGTGCAATCTAACACAGGTCTGTTTAGCAGTGTGCCATATAATCGACAAAGTTAGTAGATGGAAGTGGATGGAAGTTGATTCTATCTGATGCCTATTAACATATCATTTTACTCTCAGAGCGTATTAATAACTTTGCTTATTAATAACTTTTCTTATAAATAACTTTGCTTATTAATATCTTTGCTTCAAAAACAGAGAATAGTAGCAGATTTTATATCAGCTATCAACACCGTTTTGACAGTTACAATCACTTGCTCTCACCGTTTCAACTAACATTGCTCTCTTTTTTGCTTACAACTTATAAAAAGCTTATAAAAATATTTGATAACAAAAGAAAAATCTAACACAAATATTTGTGTTTGTTTGTTTTATTTCTAGTAAAATTAATTATATGTAGTTTTTCCATTTTCAAAAGTTTTAATGCATTAATGTACTACCATTACCTCAAGGATGAGTTTTGAAGCGTATTAGTCAAATCGACTAACATTGTTTTTAACAAAAAGAATTTCAACAAAAAAGAAATTCTGTTTATTTTACAACTTTCATCAGTGAAACTCAATAAATTTATCTGAAGGGCCAGAAATTTTAAATAAAAAAAAATAAGGAAATCAGATATATTACACTTGCCTTTGATGGTTTCTTGCTCAGATTAAAAACAAAAAGTCTTTACAACAAAAACGCAAACAGCATTCATTGCGTATGATTTTTTAGTCCACCAACAAAATACACATGCAAAAACAATTCTTTAGCGATCGCAAACAATAGCGGTGCTATCAGCATCGTCAAGTGAGAGTTGTTTTTAATTTCGTTTGCATGCATTTGTTGTTGATTAATCGTGTTGGTAAATGTGCTGGCCATCGAGAGCGGATTGTGTTGTTACTGTTTATACCCAAGATGCCCAAGGTAGTAGTATTGGTGAGAGTGACGAAATAACACTGGAAGAAAACAATTTGCTATTCATTTCTCTCCCACTCAACATGCTGATTCCCTATTGGTTGATTGACGATCAAACAAAAGAGCGTAAGTATACGTGTGAGTTCTCCCACTCAACACGCTGATTCCCTATTGATTGATTGACGATCAAACAAAAGAGCGTAAGTATACATGTGAGTTTAATTTGCTGATATCAGCCACTACTGGGCATCATTGGTTTATACATGTTTTGTTTTTGCATAAGTGCAAATGCAAATTTGATGATAGAAAAAAAAAACGTAACTGACGCTTGTAAACTTTTCATTTTACTCCCTATAATTAACTTCCCTACAGAAGCTAACGCTTCAAAAAGGATTTTTTATTTGGAAAGAAAACTTATGGTTTTGGCACCACGACAACAAACCATATCATATCATCGAAAAACCAAAACTCAATCACTTCGATGCACCTGTTTTCAGCCGATAGATGACATAAAAGAGAATTCGCATTGAAAATCGAAGTCGATTGCGAAAAAAGCGTTTGAAAAATTTGTTGATCATTGGATTATTCATTGGCATTAATGTGTTATTTCGATAGGGACATAGTTTGAAGACAATACAATAAATTTGAATGAATAATAAATATTTTAATTTTGGACTTAATTCAAACCAGTTCTTTTAAAAAATAAAAAATTTTTAATCTTAAAAATTAATTGCAATGCTTTATGAATGTATTCGTTATTTGAATGGACGCGCCAAAGTCTTCGGTTTACCCTAGCCTAGACGATTCAAGGTATAACAAAGTAGTTTTCTGAAATTTTCTGATGAAGATAAACACGAGTTTTTTAAATGAAATTAACTAGTAGTATTGTCAACGTAGTGTTTTCCCTTGTTTTAAAATAACATAAAAGTTTATAGCAAACATATTTAATGAATAGAGCAACCTGAAACTAAAATATATTTAATTTATTTTTCTACGCTTACTGCAATTCTATTATAAGGTATTATTTACAATAATTTGGTCACAACTTAGCAGTGAAATTCGTCTTTCTGAGTCCCATTTGCCGATAAATCAACGTAAATCCTTAAACGGCAGCAACATTAAATTATTGCGCATGCTCACCTAACAGCCTTAAGATGTGCCACATTAATTCTAACTTTTTAGCATATTAGGAGTCACCAAAAACTAAGCAAAAAACTATAAACAACCAACTGTTGTTTATAAAACAACAAAAACAACATTGCCGCAAGAAAGCAAACAATTAGATGAGTCGTCATCGCCGCCGCACGATAAGCGCCGCGCTTTGATTATAACAACTGCAAAAAAAGAAGCCGTTTGGTGCTGCACGCAACGTCAAAGCATGCCAAGGATCTGTCGCGCATGCATACTGCCAAAAAAACTTTAACTCGCCGAAAGAACACAGTAAGAGCCATAAAAAAAAACTCCACGTTTTGTTCGCACGCCGTCGACGCCGATTTCCATTTGCAAGCCTTATTAAGAGCGTTCAGTGCGCACGTCTTGTGCGTTGTTTTTTTTTTTTTTTAAATTGGTTTTTGCTTCGTTTAGCTTTTTTGCATTTCCTTCTTTGGCTGGAAATGAACTCATCTACCATAAATCATCGACTGCGTGCAGAGTTAGTGTGCTATTTGGTGATATTTTTTCGTGTTTGTCGCTTTCTTGCGTCTTTGCGTCGCTCATAAATTCAACGCATTGTTGGCAGCCGTTTTTTCCCATGCCTGCTAGCCACGGTAATAAAATGACGCCGACACGCTTTGGCTTCTGTGATGACGCGTTGAAGCGCTTGGAACGTGTTACAGTCACGAAGTGATTTTAATGACATTAGAGCATTTTGAGGTGTATTCTTTAAATTTTTTATTTTTAGTTCTAATAAATAATTCAATCAAAACAATGACTGCAAGTCGGGAAAAAATTACAAAAAATTAATTTATATATAGCACTGTGCTACATTATGCATATTTAACACTTGATCATATGTAAGCAGAACTTGAGCTCAAATAAAGTACGACTGCATACTCAGTTTTTCTCTAGAACCACAGAAGTTTATTTTTTTAATGTCCATGTCACTGATGTTCATTGGCGACGAGAAATTGGGTCACCCAATGAAAAAGGATAGGTGAAGCGGCCCACACGGTGTCTTAGATAGGATCAGCAGCCGACATGATTTCAATGTGTGTTTTGTAGGCTTGGCAGAAAATCATTCACTATGGACTGCTTCCATCGGGTTTAACAATTAGTTCTGAGCAATACATCACACCGAGAAAAAAGCCTATGTTAAATTGAAAAAAAAACCTAGTATAATTTATAAGATGGCTTTGGCAGTTTTAAGCCACTGAAGTACTTTATCAAATAGCCTAAGTTTTACATGTTGACTTGCCAATTTTTATTGGGTGATAAATTAACCCAGTATTTGGTAATTTTAATACACTACTTTAAAAAAAAAATTGAATATCAACAATATAATTTTTTTTACGAGTTTTGGTTTTTTATTTTCCTTTATTTTTTCTTAAGCTGCCGGCCTCCTCCTCTCGTTCTGTGATTTGCTCTTTTTTTCTTAGAAATTAATGACTTCTCGGCTTTTCTTGCTGCTTGACGTGTATTATAACAAGAACATTAAATTAAATTAAATTAATTATCCAATACAAAAATTTTACCTTCGCATGCCGTTGAGATTCAAGCCCCCACCAACCGATACCACTGTGTGCGAAGTAACTACACTACCCATTTAGCCAAACGCCTTCGTTACGCGGAGTGATTTATTCAATATTAATTACATCTAAAGCTATGCTGCAGCTATCAACAGAATACTGCGACATACTGCATCTGTTAACATCTGTGAATCAAATGTATTTTTTTGGCAGGGTGCCGAAGTATGTGCTTTCAAAGCAATGTATTAAACAACAAATTGCTTAGGTGAATTAACCTAGCTGCAGTTATGTCAGCAAACAGCAGCAAGGCTGCTTTGATCAGTTGGTAGAGCGATGAACGGGCACCAAAAGATCCAGGGTTCGATTCCGCACGGCGGGCAAAGAAATTTGTGTTTTCTTTTTGTTTATGAAATGTTATAAAATTTACTGGTGTGAATATTAACGTGTGTTTTTTAATTTACTTTATGTTATTTTTGAATTTAAAAGTGGTTTTATTACAAAAAAAAAACCATTAAATTAAGCAATCTATCCTTCTCTCCTTCTGTCTTGTGACGCAGCTCAAAACTATGGTTAAACTATCTATGCTAGTTTTTTAGTTTTGTATTTTTGGATTTTGGGTTTAGGTGAATCAAATATTTTTTTTTTGGCAAGGTATCGAAGTATGTGCTTTCAAAGCAATGTATTAAACAATAAATTGCTTAGGTGAATAAGCATAAGTTTATAAATCCCATACAATTCTCTTTGCCCAAGCTGACTTAGGTGATTTATCTATTGCCTTTTTTTTCGGTGAAGCTATGATATTCCCTCTCTATAATGCTCTCATCATACATTGGCTTTTGAAGGATATTTTAACATCCCTTTCATGATTATAAGGAATTTAATGTCAAGGATTTTAATATCCTTGGTTACCAATCCCCATCCGCATCCCCATACCGATTCGAAGTGAAATCCCCATTTTTATTAACTTTGAATTTTAAATTAATACAGGTAGGTGGTGCATGAAACTTTTGATTCAGTTGTGTAAATTGTTTTCCAGAAAAGGGAATGGCGTGAGAAAGAAAGGGAGAGAAAGGGGATATCAAACAGCACGATCCTATTCAAAGAATACTTTAAACTCAACCTAACCTAAGCCAACAAAATAGATATAGGACGCGCTCAAGACATTAAATTCCTTATAATCATGAAAGAAATATTAAATTAATATTAAAGCCAATGTATGATAAGAGAATTATAAAGAGGTAATATCATAGCTTTTCTCCATATTTAAGATCCTTCAGCATTCTGCCTTTATCTTGAACTTGCGGTTTTTGAATACGCTTACAATGCTTACTATGAAGCTTTGGACTTATCACCTTAACCTTGAAGTGGTTTGGCTCGAGCGCGACGTTTTGGGACCTCCCGGGTTTCTATGGATTCTCGATGTGGTATTTAATCTTGCTCTCAATAGCAATATGTAAAAATTAGTATTATATAAAAATTATAAAATACTAGCAGGCCACAGACGTTTTTTTTATCAATAAAGAGCGGTAACACATTTTTTTTAACTTCAACAAAAATTTTCAAACGCCGTTCAAACGATCACCGTGTGGCAACAGCCTTTAAGACAATGCATGTCAAGCGAAATAAAAAAAATTGTTTTCTTCTCTTTTCTTTGGTTTTACAGCTCAGCACTGCATTTGTATGTATCTCTCTTTTCGCCTTGAGTGTGGCTCATCTGTTTTTTATGATGTGCTGTGATGGCTGAGCGGAAAAAGAGAAGAGTAGAGAACAACATGGAGTTTAATGAAATTCTAGCAACACAAACACGTGGAAAGAAAACGATCAAGCAATTCGTGGCATCGGAGAAAATTTCTTTAAAAATTTAACACTTCAATTAAACATACTTATTATACAAATTTCAAAATAAAAGTACCCCTATGCAATGCTGTAGCACAAATATGATATTTTACAACTTATTTCATGAAAATCGAAATCGACTTTTGGAGTAAACCTGAAAACAAAAATGTCCACTTCAATTTTATATAATAGTATAGAAATAGATATAGACAAAAATCATTTATTTTTTTTTATGCGTTAATGTATTGTATCATATCTTTCGATACCTCCTTAGCCAATTGGATACGAGGGTACTTTTTTCATTAGCCTATTATATGTGCAACAAATTTTACAGTGTATTTCCTAATCTTCAAGAATTCTTGATGAAAACAAAGCTTATGTGTTTTTTATAATTTATTCCTAAAAATTGATTTATTATCGGCCAAAAAACTTGTCTAACTGCTGCAATAACACAATCATTGTAATGACAAACTTCATTTTCAGCAATAATATTAACATAACAGTTTAGAAAAAAAAAAAACACACACACACAACGCATTCACAATAGAATGTCACAACGTGGCCACACACACAAGTTTCGACACCAATTGCAATTGCCGTTGTCTGCACTCAAGGGTTAATTTATGCTGTAATTCGACCGGTGGCGTGATGATGCGCGTATGACTCAACAATAACAGCAACTTAAACAGCAACAACAATATCAACAACAAATATAATAATCTCAACAACACGCAAACAAATCCTTTTTTAGTTAAATTAACTGCAAAAAAAATCTTCAGCATCTTAGCTTATCTCACAAACATGGTCAAAACAATCACCCCAAGAAAAAAAAAAAAAAAAAAAAAACGGTGAGAAGCAAAAACAAATAAGCAAAAAATTAAAAATCAATAAAAAGATTTGAAAAATATTATCGAAGGAAAAAAATTATGAACGTGATTTATTCATAGATGGCGCTTAACAATTGTTGCTCAACACGCTGAACACGACTTTGTGTTTAATATGCAACAGCAGCAACAACAACAAAAACAACAGCGGGAGTTAGATAAAAAATTAAAATAAAAGCACTACAACAACAAAAAAGTTTTCATATATGTTGCATATGACGCATGCTTTGGGTCGCCTGGTTCACTTGTTGGCTTAATTTTTTTTTTTTTCCTTATTTTTGTGCTTTATAATATTTATATAATTTTTTGACAATATATATATGAAATGTGTTCAGATTGGCGCATTATTTTTTGTTTTGTTTGGTAAGCGTTGGCAATGCACACACACACACATACACATACAACAATTTAGTGCTTTTTCCTTGGAACTGTGTCGCACATTGCCAGATTTGGTATTTTTGGCCAAAACAGGCTAGCTTCGATTGGTCGTCACTAAGTTGTTGGTGACACGATTGGTCGATCGGTCCGTCGCTTGGTGGCCTGCTTAAATCGCGTAACTCCACCGTTGTTGTAGCTTCTTTGTTGTTGCTTTCGTTTTTATTGCTGCTGCTGGTGGTGACAGTCGCCTTCTTTGTTACCTCAACAGCTGAGTGGAAAAGTTTTTTGAAGTTGGGTTACATGATGTCGCCAAAAATGGCAGAATCAATAATTATGCCTGTCAAATGCTCACTAAGTTTGAGCTGTTTAATTGCAATGCAGATATAAACACAAAAAAAAAAAAAATCCTCAACGTAAATGTATTCAATAAAGCACAAAAATATTTTTGAAAATTTTAAAAAAATTTCCAAACATGGAATAAAAAAACCTTTAAAATTTACAAAAAAAAAAAAAAAATCTAAAATTTTACAAATTCCATCAATATCAAATTCACGACATTCTTCGTATATTGAGCTTTAGTTGAAATTTTTCACAAAAATTTCCAATTCATCTATAATTGTGGGAATCGAGTGTCCAGTATGTCTAAAATGCAGCCACTGGCGCCAGTCAAGGCGCATGCGCAGCTCTTCTATACACAGGCACACAAACGTAACGACATGTTTCAATGGATTCTGTGGACACGCGCTCTGACCTCAATTTTATTTTTTTTTTTTTTTGTTTTAATTTTTTCTTGCTGTTCCGATCATTTCGCTGCTGTTCACGATCAAATATATAACAAGAAATATTAATAAAAAAAAAAACCAATACAAAAAATCAGTCACAAAAATAAAAACATATAACATGAAACTCACAAAATATTGTCGCATGCAGAGCTTAGAAAAGAAAGAAAACGACAGCAAAAAATAAAAAATAAACAATCTTGTCAACACATATTTAATATATGTTAACAACTAATCGAAACGTGGCTCTGTTGGCTGCTGTTTTTTTTTTTCTCGCAACACTTTTGATAAAATTGTTAATGATGCCAAAATCAGATTTTCATGCGACACTTTTTATTGTGTTTTTTTTTTTTAATATTTATATCTAAGCATTTTACTATTTTGACTTTTTGAGTCGTGACGTTTGTTTCGACGTTTTTGTGCATTTGTTGTTGCCTCTTTTTGGCAGCATGTCAAAATGTTGCTCATTTTTCGTTTCTTTCTATTTCGTGCTTTAATTTGAACAATTATTTAGGTGATTGCCATTTAACTTTATTGTACACTAACTCAATACATCTCCTTCTCCTATCAAACTCCCTCCCTCTCACTCACCAATCGAAAATCATTTGACCGCCTTCCCGCCAGTCCACCTTCTATATTAAGGCGTTCAGCACGAAATTGCTTTGAGAATTGACAATTCGCACTTTTTTCAGCGCGTTTCCCACGTTCGATGATCGTGTGGTTTTCGAGTATGAGAAGTTTATTAATTAATTTTTCTATTAAGTGGCAAGAAAAACCATACTAATGTTATTTTATTTTTGCAATCGTAATGTTGCAGCAGACCTCAAGGCGAGAAACTGTGAAATAGTATTGTGATGTCTGTTTTTGTCATCATTATCGATAATTGTTGCATTGACGCCGTTTTAAGTTTTTAATTAGCGGTTTGTTTTTTCTCCAGATATTCATATGTTTTGGGCTTAACGACGTTTTGGAAAATTAAGGATGGCTTGGCAAGACTTTAAAGTGGTTTTTCTTGCTTGCCAGTAATTAATTTTTCTGCGTTATTTTCGCCTTATTTTTTACACATAATTTTTACATGATTTTTGGTTTTCGGATACGGTGAGTTTTTATGACTTATCTACTCTGTTCTATCTTGAACACCACAGGGCGCTGTAGTACAAATATTTTAAAAACGTCGAAAAACTCCTAAGCCGTTTATCCGAATGCATGTATACAGCTATGAACATATAAATGGTCCATATTGCCATGAGTTCTTTCTTATGCTATTATATTGCAAATAGCATTAAGAAAAATTTTATTTTTTTTTTTCAAAGGTTTGTTATTAATATATATGATATATTGATAAAAACTCAAGTTATAATTCATTTTATAAAATAAAAAATATTATTAAGAAAAACACCTCCTGACTGAGCTGGACACATAAATGGCACAATCTCTAAATAAGAAAAAAATAGATGTAGTACTGCATTTGATACCTTTTTTTACTATGTAAAAACCTTTTAACATTAATATTTAGTGCTATAGCCTCTGTTTTTGATGACAGCCTCACACCTGCGACCCATACTTTCTACGAGTTTCTGGCATTTTGTTTTGGGTATAGCATACCAGGCTGCCTGTGCCGCCGCCCATAAATCGTTCATATTTTAATAATTTTTTTTGGAAATGTCAACCTTAACATCGTTCCACAGATTTTCTATAGGATTTAAGTCAGGGCTCTGTGCTGGCCAATCCAAAACGTCGATCTTTTCCGAACAAAACCAATTTTTCACTAGTCTTGAGGAGTGTTTCGGGTCATTATCTTGCATAAATTTGCACTTAACTGGCATGGAACTGAAGGCATACGGTTCCATATGATTCTTCAAAATAACCAAGTACTGGAATTGATCCATTTTTCCATTAATTTTTACAAGGGGACCAACGCCATGCCAAGAAAAGGCACCCCAAACCATGATGCTGCCACCACCGTGTTTTACTGTCTTCTGGGTGAACCGAGGATTATACTCTTGGCCTTTAGGACGATGAACGAAGATTCTGCCATCCGGTCCAATCCTATTTATCTTCGTTTCATCACTCCATAAGATGTTTTTCCAAAAATTTATGGGATCATCTTTATGGGTTCTGCAGAAAACAAATCGTTTTAAAATATTTTTTTTGGATAGGAGTGGTTTTTTTCTGGATAAGCGCCCAAACAAATTTGCCTTATTTAACCTTCTTCGGACAAGCCTGCTAGATAATTCCAAGCCCAAGGTTTCATTGATTTCTGCTGTTATCTGCCGAGATGACTTGAATGGATCAGCTTTAACCATTTTCACAATAGCTGAATCTGTACGCATGTCAGTTTTTCGGGGCCTTTGCTTCCGAATTTTGCCACTACTCAATACCTCTGGATTTTCTTCAATTGACTTAATGGCATTGTATATTTTTTTCCGAGAAACTTTCAATAATTCAGCAATTTCCGAAACTTTTTTCCCATCCTGATGCATTCTCCATATAATCCGCCTTTCATCAATAGTGGTGTGTTTGCCTGATCCCATTTTAAATAATTTTTCACTCTGTTTGTTTTTTTTTTATGTATGCAAAATTTCAACCGATTACACCGAAATCTACGCAAGTTCTGTCCAACTAAAGTTTTTTGTGCCATTTACATGTCCACTTCTAATCAGCATTGCTTACAAAAAAATAATAACTCGACGTGTGTAGCAGGTCGTACCGGGGCCTGTTGAGACTATTTTGGAGAACAACAATCAGAAGTTCTAAAACATGCACGATCAAAACATGTAAGTAGCTAACGACTTCGGGTTTTTCGCAATTAAGTGAACAATTCCGGTGTGTGCCATTTATATGTCCATAGCTGTATATTATACATATATAAACATATATAAATACATGAGCATAGCTAGGTTAGGGCAGTTAAGTAGTTAAGATAGGGCAGAGGAGGGCATTTGTCCCCCCTTATATGCATATGTATTTTATACATATATAATTATATATACATTAACATGGGCGTAGTGATGGTAGGGCAGTGGAGGGCAGTAGCCTCCCTGATTTGTATTTGTATATACATGTATATATTATACATATATATTTATAAAAAACATATATACAAATACATGGGCGTAGAGAGGCTAGGGCAGATGTCCCCCGATATGTTTATGTAGAAACATTAAGGTGGGTCAAAAAAAAAAACACTTTCTACGTAGAATTCAAGTAGATCTTAAATCCAAAATGTTTTGATTTAAAAAAATCACTTTTTCGCCAAAAATCAACGGTTTTTCGCAGTAAGTTTTTATAAATTTGAAATAACTACCCAAAAGTAGGGTGCAAATGAAAGGTATCTAAGACCCCAAACTTCTGAATGCAAAGATTGTTAGATTTGAGAATTTTTTTAGTACAACAGTGTTCAGAATACTGTCCAAGTTTTTGGTATTTTTCACAAAAAGCGGTAAAATCTGCTATTTTTAGGTAAATTTTACAAAATTAGTAAATAAAAAAAAAAAATCAAAATAGGGGAACCATGAAGAGAATTCTTAAATTCAATCCAAAGACCATCCAATGAGAATTCATTAAAAAAATAAATTCCACTATTTTGAATTTTTTTTATACCAATAGATTACATCAAGTCTTTATTAACAATCCTAAATTTTCTAAAATTTACAGAAAATTAGCTGATTTATAGGGGTTTTTGTGAAAAGTACTCAATCGAAAATACTTTTTCAATGAAAATTCATTAAAAAATTAAATTCTGCTATTTTGATTTTTTTTTTTTTTTTTTTATATGTATCAATAGATTACATCAAGTAATTTTTGTACAATACTATTTTGATTTTTGTTTTTTTAATTATATATATCAATAGATTACATAAAGTCTTTTTTAACAATACCAAAGTTTGTAAAATTTACCTACAAATAGCAGATTTATAGCGCTTTTTGTGAAAAATGCCCAAAATTTTTACCGAATTCTGAACACTATTACACTAAAAAAATTCTCGAATCTAACAAATTTTCCTATTCACAACTTTGGGGTCATAGATACCTTTCGTTTGCACCTTACTTTTGGGTTTTGCACCCTACCTTCAGTTTGATAAAAACTTACGTAGAAAAACCCGTTGATTTTTGGCGAAAAAGGGATTTTTTTTAATCAAAACCGCTGGTAGACGGTCAAACCGATTTCGATAGCCTTTTGGATTTAAGATCATCTTGAATCCAGAATTGAGAATGTGAGTGTCGATACAATTTTTTTTTACCCCTGAACAAAACGAACCATCTTAATATACATGTATATATTATACATATATAAACACATATACGCATGCATGGGCGTAGCGATGGTAGTGCAGGGTAGGGCAGATGCCCCCCTGATATATACAGGGTGTCCCGCAATTGAGTGCAACTTTTTACGGAGGTGAAAGTTTGTGTCGAGCTGAGCAAAAAATCGTATGAGAGGGGGGATATAGTTTTACGTTCTTAGGAGCTACAGGGTTAATTAATATTTGACGACTTTGATTCACGTTATTGTTTCTAGCAAGAAAACTAACATACATAAAACTTATTTTGATAGCTCATTGCAAAGGCAATAAAATGAAATTTCTAACGGTATATCAACAAATTCCAACGACTTAACCGTTACCGAGCTGTTTTCGTGTGAAGATGAAATCAATCGTTTGAAACTACCAAATTTCAACTTTTAGTGCAAATTTCTCAGAATTTCGCGTAATAAATGAAATTTTTTTCTGTAATCAATTTTGTAATTTGTTCAATTTCTTTTAAATGATACCAAACACATAAGCACATCTTTAAAAATTAAAAAGATGGCTGTACTAAAAAAATTATACTTATATGTGTATAAATACGGAGCTAAAGAAATTTTACTTCAGTCGTGTGGTCATTAAGCACACTCTTATTTTTTTATATGCTTTCTTGAGCACCAGAGAGCGCTCTAGTACAAATCTGTTAAGAAATGGTAAAACACTCCAAAACCGCTTATCTGATTAGGATGAACATTTAGTGTATAGGGATTTTCGAGTATGGAAAGGGCTTTGGCTCTATTTTTTTTTTTTTTTTTTTTGTTCGAAAACTATAGTGGGCTTTTGTACAAATACTGCAAAAAAGCTCTAAGCCACTCATTCGATAAGTATGATTTTTTATAAGAGGTTTCGGCTGCGGTGAGTTTTTTGCGCTATGTATTTTGCTATATATTGAACACCAGAGGGCGCTGTATTAAAAAATGCAGTAAGGCGTAGCAAAGCGCGAAGGTTGATATACAGTGTCGGACAAAACTAAAGCACGAAACTTACCTCGTTATCATTTTATGAAAAAACAATTCTTATACAAATTAATAACTTATTGTTTTCAAATGAACATAAGTGCATATATATTTAACGTTATAAGCGAAACAAAAATAAACATAATATTTCATTTAAAACAAAAATATTAATACAAAGGTAATATTGTTTTAGAACTTGCGCGACAAAACTAAAGCACAATGTATAGATGCACAAGAAAAACTTAGTTTTTTATTAATATTTGGTAGCATACCCATTGCTTTTTAACACTGCCTCACATCTGCGCGGTAGCGACTCAATTAATTTATTTAAAAAGTCTATTGAAATATTTTTCCATGCCAATTCCGCTTGCATAAATAGAGAGTCCTTTCCCTTGCAGTTTTCACGCTTTATTTTTTGATCTACAATTTCCCAAAGATTCTCTATGGGATTGAGATCAGGCGACTGAGCGGGCCACTTCAAAACATCGATTTTATTTTCAGCAAACCATTCCTTAACACATTTGGCAGTATGTTTCGGATCGTTATCATGCTGGAAGATCCACTTCAAAGGCATTTCTTCTTCCGCATGAGGTAGCATTGCATTTTGGAGAATGTCTTTGTACATGAAACGATCCATTATGCCGTTGATCCTATGAATTGGGCCGATCCCATGACCGGAAAAACATCCCCAGACCATGACGCTCCCTCCTCCATGTTTCACAGTACCCGTAGTGTAACGAGGATTAAGGCGTTGCCCTTTTGGCCTGCGTACTAGCTTCATTCCGTCCGAACCTTTGATGTTGAACTTTGTTTCATCAGAAAACAGTATGGTTCGCCATTTTGCAACAGTCCAGTTAACATGGGCTTTTTCAAATTCAATCCGAGCTCGACGATTTTTTAGAGATATAAATGGCTTTTTTGCGCTCCTGAATGTTTTTAAGCCGCCGTCCACAGCTCGTCGTTGGATGGATCTGCGTGAAATATCCTAATGCAATTCACTTTAGATCACTAATAGATCTTGCTGAGATAAATGGATCCTTTTTTATTGTCCGAATGATTGCCAGATCCTCACGTTATGTTGTCTTTCGTGGTCTACCACCTCCATGCGATGTGTCTAAGGAACCAGTCGAACGAAAACGGCTTATAGTTCGGGATATAACACTATGGTGAACACAAAATTTGTTTGCAATACTTGTGACTGATTCACCTTTTTTAAATTCATTTAAAATTTTTTCTCTGAATAGAGCAGAATACTTATTTCGAGCCATTTAACAAAATTTATATTTTACAAAGTGTCAAACCCGGATTAATGATCACCAACGACTGATTTAAGAGCTCCATTTGTTCTTAGTGATCTTATTTGCTTCACAAAAACTAACTGTTCAAACTGTACTTTAACTGCTGAGTGCTAAAATGCACTCAAACATTGAGTGAATGAGATCATGTGCTTTAGTTTTGTCGCAGAAAATTTGTGTACATTGTTACATTATTATAAAAACAATTATATTCGCAGGAAGTAATTGCTTTTTGTCTTATTTTTTAAATAATCGGACATTTTTACATAAATAATTAAAAAAAAAAAAAAAATAATATAAACATTTTTTTAACTTTTATTGAAACAAATGCTTACCACATGAGCCGTGCTTTAGTTATGTCCGACACTGTATATCTACTTTTCTCCTTTATGTGCATTTATATTCAACATACTTATTTTCGCATATCAGGCCAGCTGATGTCAAAATCTGTTGTATTTGAGTTCGCATCAACACATGCGCGAGTTGTTTTGACATTTCAATTTCCAGTTCCTATTTAATTGTTATCCAGTAAGAAAAGAATTACAAAATAATGGCTTATTCGCATTAAATTTAAGTAAGGTAAAAATTAAAGGTACATAAAAATAACGTATGAAAGAATTCTTGACGATAAAAATATCTGCAAATATGACCTAAGCTAACATTGGTGAAGCTAATCTCTAACGAACAGGCTACAACTTGCATTTTTCTATATAATGTATGTAAATATTTAGTACATATTTACTTTAGTACATATTTATTTTCTAAATTTCTTAAGAATAATTAATTTAAAAAATTTAAAATTTATCACTAATAGGACTAATTTCAAAACAATAGAAATTCTTAGTAAAATGAATTTTTTAACTTATCCATGTTACCTGCAGCAAGAAAAAATTATCAGAAATTAAAAGTTTTGACTTTCGATGCAAGTTGCTCTGCTGTTTTTGAATACATTTAAATCAATTCTTTTTTGTTTGAAACGTCAATAAAAGTACTTTATTAAAATAATAATAGCAGTTAGTTAGGCATTTATATTTTTTTAAATTTTTTTTCAAGAAAAGTCCATAGTATTTAATGTTTTCTTAAAAAATGGCGCAAAAGTTTATGTTGCAAAATTAATTGAAATTCAAAATTGCAGTTTTGACTCATTTTCATTGACACATTAAACGCTATAGTAAGATTACGACACGAGGTCAAAAGAGAGCATTTATGTATGAGAAAATTTACATAAATGATTGCCAAAAATTCGTTTTTGCTCTGATGTTTTCCAAAAAGTCCAATCTATTGAATAAAATGTAAAATTTGCAAATATACTTTTGCAAGTGATCACGATCACACACATCACAATTTTCCTAACTTTATCTCATCATTTCTAGGTGTTGAATCGACATTTTTCTTATTTCGCCGAAGTTACCGGTTTGAAAGATGCACACAAAAATCCTTCATTGGTTTGTGAAAAGTTTTTTCAAATCGACGAATGAATTCAAAAGTTATTTATATCAACTCCCGAGTAAAGCCGGGTATTCAGCTAGTCATATATAAAATTACTTGTTTATATTTTGACTTTGAATTATATAACATTGACTTTAAGTTGAAAAAAAAGTATTCTTAGATTTTTTTGGATAAATTTCGACAATGGAGTATTAAGCTAGGACAATTTGACTATCAAAATACTAAAAAAAAAAATTTACCATTACTTTTCATTTTTTTGAACACATTGGTATCTTCTGGAATGTGCCTAAAGAAAAATTGTTTACCAAAGGAACGTTTAATTTTGCTATAAAAATCACAATTATTATACTATTTGAATTAACTATAAGAGTGCCCGATTTGAATTAAAAAGTGCCCGATATCCGAATAAAAAATATGCATCAGAAATTACTCCTCGAACTTATATAATTTTTTTAAATTGTAGATTATTAGGTCGACATTTTTTAAGTAATTTGTAAGCTCAACCTGGAATAAGCACCTAGAAACTGAGTGGTGGACATGGCGGTGGACACGATGGGGGACACGACGGTGTACATGATGGTGGCATCGTTGTAGTCGACGGGGGAGTCTTCGTTGTAGTCGGCAGTAAAGGCTTCGTTGTAGTAGGCGGTGGAAGTTTCGTTGTAATCGGCGGTGGAAGCTTCTTTGTAGTTGGCGGGTGAGGCTTTTTTGTAGTCGGCAATGGAGGTTTCGTTGTAGTCGGCGGTTTAGGCTTCGTTGTAGTTGGTGGTGGAGGATTCCTTGTAGTCGGCGGTGGAGGCGGTGGAGGCTTCTTTGCTTAGTCGGTGGTGGGGCAGTCGTTTCTTGCATATAAATATGTCGCTTCCGAGAGGAATCACAATATCCATTTTTTTTCTACAAGGATTTCCCTATATCAAGTTAAATGAAGAACTCACGATTAGAAAAACGATCGGCCTCATCTTAGGTACTTCAAGAACTAATTTAAACTATTTCAACGAAAAATTGTAAATGAAATTTATAGATTTTTTTATATAATTTGCAAGCATAAAATCAGAATTTTTACACTTGTGTTGAACAAATTCTTTGGAATTTTAATTGGCCTTAGAATAATAGTGGAACCAAATGCATTCTGCTTTTACACGAGTTTTCATCACATTCGCAAAGATTCGCTTAAGTTAATAAATCCATTTCATTATGCAATAATTAACAAAAACAAAATTATTGCTATAAAGTGAATTAAACAGAAATAAAAATGTGTTCATATTTAATAGAAATTTACATAATTTTTACTGTAATTTTAAAGCTATCGCAATGATATTCAAAATATAAGCTAATTTTTTAAAAAATTAATGTCAAGTTCATAAATGGGCCAAATCGGATGAAAACCACGCCTACCTCCCATACAAAGTGACTTTTTTTTTTTAAAGTAAAATGTCTTTAAAATCCACAAAAATTAAAGAAATGCCACACGAACTATCGTCAAAGTATCTTTCATGTTGTACCTTAGGCGTCACTTTTTGGCGATTGGCGATGAATGGCACTTCAAAATGCTGGCAGGGGAAAATCGTGTGCGAGTGCCAACATTGAATTGTAATTGTAAAAAAACACACGTTAATATTCACACCAGTAAATTTTATTACATTTTATCAACAAAAAGAAAAGAAAAAAAAATTTCTTTGCCCGCCGTGCCGAATTGAACTTGGAATTTTTGGTGCCAGTCCATCGCTCTACCCACAGCCTTGCTACTGTTTGCTGACATAGCTACAGCTATGTTAACAGATGCTGTATTAACAGATGCAGTATGTCACAGTATTCTGTTGATAGCTATACAACAAAAATCTATTAATAGATTATAGATATTGATATCAATCACTCTGCGTAACGAAGCAGTTTGGCTAGATGTGTAGTGTAGTGACTTCTTAATCGGTGGTATCGGTGGGTGTGGGTTCAAATCCCCATGGCAGGCGAAGGTAAAATTTTTAATTTGATATTTAATTTAATTTAATTTTCTTGTAATAATAAACGCAAGCAGCAAGAGAAGCCGAGAGAAGCCATTATTTTCATGAAGCTGTGTACTTAAAATCAAGGACCTAATATTCTGCGTCTTTGACGAACGAATAAAAGTCTCTGTGCCAAAGTACACTTTCTTTACTTTTACGACAATTCCATGATTTTTTAAAGACGTACGTCCTTGCCAAAAGAATTTAAGTTTTTGATTCAAAGCATATTGTTCTTGGGAATCTAACGTTTTTTGTGTCTTTGCCGTAACGATGTTTTTTCTTTGGGCACAATCTAACCAATAAAAGTCTTTGTGGCAAAGTGCATTTTCTTTTCCCTGACGCATAACATAGTAAAACACATAAGTAAAACTTTTTGAATCATTTTTTAAAGATAAAATTTAAATCTAAGTACAAAGTAAAAAATAATTTTAAGAATACTTTTCCTTTTAATTTCTTGGTCATATTTCATAATTTATTTAAACATATTATTATATATGAAATCTTATTATCATAAATATATTAATTTCTTGATGAATACAAAAGCTTTTAAGGTTGGCGCTAATATAATCAGACTTTTAATCAGAAGCGCCAACTTCAAAGCATTTGTATTCATCAAGAAATAAATATAGTTATGATAATAAAACAAATAAGAAAAATATTAAGATAATAAGATTTCATATATAATAATATGTTTAAATAAGTTAGCAAATATGACCAAGAAATTAAAAGGAAAAGTATTTTTAAAATTATTTTTTACTTTGTAGTGATTTTGTAGTCGGTTGTTTTTTTTTTTTAAAAAATTTTTATTTCTTCCTTTTTAGAGAATATGATAAATTTTCGAAAAAAGTGTAAAAAATTGTTCCGAAAAAATTTGTTCTATTCAAATCTGAAAGTTTGTTGGTTATTTCAAATATCTGCCTCTTAAATTTAAATTAGATGTCACCTGTTTTGAAATTATTATACCCATTCTTGTAACGAGTTTTATTACCCTAGTGTCAATATTATTCGAGATATAGTGTTTTTCAAATATTGCCACGCCCCTTTGTTAAATAAGCGCCCACTTTCTGTAGCGTTACTTCCAATAATTGTGCCTACCCCTGTACTTTATTTCAGTACCCCAGCGTCAATATTAACTGCGATAGTGTTTATCTAGTATTGCCACGCCCATTTATCGAATAGCGCGTACTTTATTGACCATAATTTTTAATAATTCTGCCTACCCCTGTACTACAATAAATTTCAGTGCCCTTGTGTCAATATTATTCGAGATACACTGTTTTTCTAATATTGCCACGCCCAGTAGTCGAAATCCGCCCACTTTCTTCACCGTAATTTTTACTTATAATGCCTACCCCTATACCAAATTTCAGTACCATAGTATCAATATTATTCGAGATATACTATTTTTCTAATATTGCCACGCCCATTTGTCAAATAACGCTCATTTTGTTGACGGCGATTTGTAATAATTGTGCCTACCACTACACTAAATTTCAGTACCCTAGTGTCCATATTATTTGAGATACAATGTTTTTATAATATTGCCACGCCCATTTGTCGAATAACGCCCACTTTATTGGCCATAATTTTTAATAGTAATGCCTACCCTTATACTAAATTGCAGTACTATAGTATCAATATTATTCGAGATATACTCTTTTTCTAATATTGCCACGCCCATTTGTCAATTCGAGATACAGTGTTTTTATAATATTTCCACGCCCATTTGTCGAACAACGCCCACTTTATTGACGATAATTTGTAATAATAATGCTTACCCCTATACTAAATTGCAGTACTCTAGCCTCAAAATTATTCAAGATACACTGTTTTTCTAATATTGCCTCTCCCATTTGTCGAAATACGCCCATTTTCTTGCCCGTAATTTGTAATAATTGTGCCTACCGCTACACTAAATTGCAGTACCCTAGTGTCAATATTATTCGAGATACAGTAGTATCTAGTATTGTGAGATCTATTATTGCCACGCCCAGTTCTCGAATACTGCCCACTTTTGTACAGACACCTCCATGCTTATGATATCTATCTGTTCCCCAAAAATTATGGCAATCAGGCAAATGGCTTAGGAGTTATCGATGTACATACATTTAAAAAAAATAAAAAAAAAAAAATAAAAAAAAAAAAAAAAAAAAACAGATAAAACGACGAACTTGAGAACCTCCTCCTTTTTGAAGTCGGTTAAAAACAATTTGATACATATAAAGTAAAGTGTGTTCTTTTAAAATAAAGTGTTTAAAAGATGCCTTCACCTAAATGTACCAATTTAAAAAAAAACAGTACGGGTGGAGCTTCGGCAGGGTACCGAAGCTAACATACACCCTCGCGGCCATATTGAAGTGTATTCGAAGTCTTTAGCCACGACATACACGATGACATTCAGTTTTATATATTAACGAAAGTTTTCCTATTTTGATGACGTCACTTTGCATGGGAAGTAGGCGTGGTTTTGATCCGATTTTACCATATATCATATAGATGGTTCATATTATATATAAAAGCTAAAGTGCAAAATTTCAAAACATTTTATTAATTTTTGTGGATTTTTAACAGATTTTACGCTTAAAATAAAGCCAATTTGTATGGGAGGTAGGCGTGGTTTTCATTTCATTTTGCCAAATATCATAGTGGTGGTCTATGTTATATATCAAAGCCTATAAGCAAAATTTCAAGATATTTCTTTAATTTGAGCAGAGTCTTAAGAGATTTTACTTTTAAAATAAAGCCATTTTGTATGGGAGGTAGGGGTGGTTTTCATCCGATTTGGCCCATATACGAACTTCATCTTCCTTTTTGAAAAATAAACTTTTAGTTTGAATTTCATCGCGATAGCTTTAAAATTGCGGCTGTAATCGTGTCGACAGACGTACAGACGGACAGACAGACGTAATCGACTCAGGAGATCATGCTGACCAAAAATATATACATTTTTCCATACCTACCACGCCTCCTTCTTGGCGTTACAGACGGAATGACAAAGTTAATATACCCCTTACGCAGTACGCGTTGTGGTATAAAAATGTATCGGAAAATATAAAAACTATTAATTTACCCAACCGAATTATTAAAAACTAGTATAAAATTTCAAATTACAAAAACTGTGAATGCCGTATAATACCGTACATTTCAGTTAGTATGAATTAAAAACATTAATGAATTTTTTTAAGCTAACAATTTTACAATCAATCAAATTTATGTTTTATACCAACAATCTTACAATCAATCAAAAAAAAAATCAAATCAAATTTATTTAGACTTTATCTAGAAATTTATCTTGAATTCTTGAATGTTATTTTAATTAATTATTTATATATTAATTTGGAATTATAGTAAAATCATGCTGGTGTAAAGCAGTAAAAATTAATCATCGAACATGCATTGCCATATGGAAAATAAACGCCGTTATCAGATTTCCTAGTTTCTAAAATGCCTGTCAAAAATTAATGCATCCATTACGGTAACTGAATTCCAATTAGATGCCTGAAATCAATGCCACAAAATGACGACATGCTTGCTTTAAAACATGCGGTGCAAACTGCGGCCTGCACTTACATAATATCAAGTGCAACATTAAAAATCGATAACATTGAATGATGCCATCGCCCAACGCTGACGGCAGCTCATTAGCAGTTCGAGTTGCACCATGTAATAAAACGTATCTACTGTCAAGTGTTGCCTTTGAAGTGAAGTCAATTAATTGCGCAAAAATCAGCAATTAAAATGCTGCAGCATAATAAACAAACGAAATAGTTGATAAAATTAAAAATTTTTAAATACCATATTTCAATAATTAAGAAAATTTATGAATTTATTTGTGGCGAACAATATATTGTAATAAAGTGTTTAATTAAATATCAGTTTTTCCAAAAATAAAAAATTACGATGATCAAATGCAAAATCTTGATGATTACGTTATGCAAGGATAAAGCAAGAATAAAGGTTTTTATGTATTTGCATAGCTTCGTTACATGCGTTGATATGCGTTCATATGCGTGGCAATAATTTTCTTGCGTTTTGTAAGTTATCGCCTAAAGTTTATTGCATTGTGCCGCACTCTGAACGCAAACGCAACGCACCGCAACGTTATGCAGCGCAAACTTATTATTGCCAATTAAATGTACATAAAATGCGCAAATTGTGACAATTTAGTAGTTGTTGTTTTTGCCACTTGTTTAAGCTGTATCTGTGAAATGTTTTTTTTTTTGTTTTTTGTTTGTTCTTTATGCTTGTAAATTGCTGCTGCAGGTGCTCCCTTGTTGCAGTTAATTGCGTCAAGTGCGTTGTAACCTGTTTGAACTTTTTGTTGAAATTCATTGCGTTGCCGTTGTTGTTGTTGTTGTTATTGTTGTTGTTTTTCAAGCATAAGCTTGCTGTTGCATTTTTATCATTTTCATTAAAACTGCATTTTGTGGTTATGCATAAAGTTGGCCACACTTTGCATCCATGCGTTAATTTAATTTAAATGAGTAGGCGTTATAATCGCATCAGACATGCACACAATTAAAATGCGCTTAATTTGTATGATTTCATTAAATTTATATTAATTAAAACAAAATTAAAAGTGTTTTTTAGCGTTATTGATAGATTTACAAAAACCCAACTAAAAATATCAAATTCAAATTTAGAATCCATAAATTTTCAATGCGAAAATTGCGCATGCCTACTTTTTGAGTCGATAATTTTGAATACTAAAATTCCAAAAACACAAAAGTTGCTGATACGAAAGATTTAGATTTCAATTTCAAATTCAAAAACTAAGTTGCAAGAATTAAAAACAAAATTTTTTAACGCAAAAATTCGAACAAAAAAATTCCTAACGAAAATTTCCGAATATGTTTTGATATGTTGGATGTGTTTCGTATAGTTTGAAAAATTCCAAAATGCTTGAAATGTTCTATAATATAATAAATAACAAATATAATATACAGGGTGTCCGGCAATTGAGTGCAACTATTTACGGAGCTGAAAGGTTATGTTGAGCTGAGCAAAAAATTGTATGGGAGGGGGTGATATATTTTCACATTCTTAGGAGATACAGGGTTAATTAATATTTCACGACTTTGGTTTACGTTATTCTCTCTAGCAGAAAAACTAACTTACATACAACTAATTTTGATATCTCATTTTAAAGGCAATGAGATCACCTCTCCAACGGTATATCAACTAACCACTTGGTAACCACACCGTTACCGAGCTGTGTGAAGATCGTGTGAAGATGAAATCAATCGGTTGAAACTACCAAATTTGAACTTTGAGTGCAAATTTCTCAGAATTTCGCGTAATAAATGAAATTTTTTTTTTAAAGAATTTTGTTACTTATTCAATTTTCTTTTCAATGACACAAAAAACAGAAACATATCTTTAAAAATAAAAAAGTTGGCTGTACTAAAAAAATTATACTTATTAGAAAACAATGATATTTTCTACTGCATAACAATTGTAAAGTCATTACATATTTATCATAATTTTCAAATAAGTATAATTTTTTTAGTACAGCCAACTTTTTAATTTTTTAAGATACATATGTCAATGTTTTTTATGTCATTGAAAAGGAAATTGAATAAACTTCAAATTGATTTAAAAAAACAATTTCATTTATTACGCGAAATTCTGAAAAATTTGCACTCAAAGTTGAAATTTGGTAGTTTCAACCAATTGATTTCATCTTCACACGATCACAGCTCGGTAACGGTAAAGTTGGTGGGGTTTGTTGATATACCGTTAGAAAGGTGATTTCATTGCCTTTAAAATGAGCTATCAAAATAAGTTTTGGGTGCTAGTTTTTCTGCTAGAAACAATAACGTAAATCAAAGTCGTGAAATATTAATTAACCCTGTAGCTCCTAAGAATGTGAAAATAGACCTCCTGGCGGCGGCTCACTTAGACCAATTCTGGTCCTTAGTGGTACCGGTTGTAAGGAGCCTGTAGGTAGTTATTTAAAGTGGGTAAAGATTTGCGCTGAATTCACGAATCTAAGGAGGATTTTTAGAGAGATTTTAGCCACATGTTGTAGTGACGGAATCGTCAGTGCCCCTAAGTATTTCAGTCTCGATCTAAGTAGAGCGGGGCATGTGCATAGTAGGTATTTCAGCCGTGCCTGGTTGCTTGCACTTCCTACAGTTGTCATGCCCACCTTCTTCGGGTGAGCTGCCGCCATGCAGTGACCCGTGAGGACACCCACCAGTGTCCTGCATTCTCTGCGCGGTCGTGCTAGAGTGAACAGAGTCCGTTTACTGCATCGTATATAACACATGATTTTTGCGAGTCTGCTTGTTGTCGTATCTCTCCATCTACGGCTCACTGCTTGTGCGGCCTTATCTTCGAGGTTTCTGTACAGCTCTTGTAGTGGGATAGGTTCATGTTGTATGGACTCTGATCCCAGCCTGGCGCCGTCCTTTGCTAGTCTATCTGCCTTTTCATTTCCGTTAATGACCCGGTGGCTTGGGACCCAGTAGATGTGCATACTGCTTGCCAGGGCATTTGTGGACCTGATGGTAGCAGATCACATTGATTTGATCGCCATTTGGCTGTCTACAAAGATGTTTATATTTAAGTGATGTGTGTTTATGTTAAGAGCAGTCTCTGCTGCCTTCCCTATGGCGAACACTTCCGCCTGGAAGATGCTGCAGTGGAAGATTCTGCACAGTAAACTGCCGCTCCCACTTCCGTATGCAGTTTAGAGCCGTTAGTGAATATGTTGACCGCCCACTGTGCTTGTTCTATGCCGTAGCACTAGTCGTTCGGTTCTAGGCGTATTGATATTCTTGAGTCTATCATTGTGCAAGGTATCATGTAGTCTGTGCTACTGAATAAATACTTGCTGACAGTACAATACCCAAACCTTTGTTTGTGCATATTATTTTCCGCAGTAAGGCGCTGTGCCTTTTTCCTGACTTTTAGTTTTGCATGTATGTCTAGGGGGCCCATACGTAGAATTGTTTCTTGCGCTTTTGTTGGAGTTGATTTCTGCGCCCTTGTTATGCAGATCATTGCCTGCCGCTGTGTTTTCTCCAGATGTTTAAGATATGTTGACTTTTCCATCGCCGGCCACCACACGATAATTCCATAGAGTAGAATCGGAAGAACTACCGTTACGTAGATCCAATGCATCAAAGGGGGTGAGAGACCCAAAGTGCTGCCCAGCATCTTATTGCATGCGTATAGCGCATTGGTGGCTCTCTTCACTCTCTCATTGGCATTGATTTTCCATGATAGTTTGCTGTTCAGGACGACTCCTAGATACTTCGTATCGGTTTTCGGGATGAGGTGTATATTGTTTATTTTCGGTGGTATCCACGGCGGTATGTTGTACCTTTTCGTAAATAGAACCAGATTTGTTTTCTCGACGTTGATGCTAAGGCCGACTGAGTTAGTCCATCTGAGCACCTTCCTGAGTGTGCTCTGCATTACTGAACTTATTGTTGGTAGACATTTCCCCAATATAATTATGCTTAGATCGTCTGCATAAGCTGTTATCTTCGAAGCTCTACCTTCTAAGTTTTTGAGTAATTCGTTGACGACTAGATTCCATAGTAAGGTTGATAGAACCGCGCCCTGTGGTGTACCCTTCCAAACTTCCCTTTCCATGATAGTAGTGCCCCACACAGCTTGAACCCTTCTACAATTTAAAAGATTATCGGACCAGAGGTCGATTGCTGGTGGTGCCTCTATTCGGCGTTAGCTATTGAGCACTGCAGCAGTCGATACATTGTTGAATGCGCCTGAGATGTCCAAAAATGCACCAAGTTCGTATTCTTTGTGGTGGAGTGCTTTTTCTATGGGTGCTACTAGGGATGCTGTATGGATATCTGGATTTTCCATATTTTTTGTAACGTATCCAGAGTTCAGTTTGATGAATTGAGCAGTGATTTGACGCTCTTCATTCATTAAGCCAAATCTCTTACCTGCTTATGATTTCTTCAGGTTTGGAAGCTGAAAATAGTCGTCGGGAGCTAAATCTGGAGAGTATGGAGAATGAGGTAGCAGTTTGTAGCCCAATTTTTTTTTGTTTTTTGCGACGGCGACTATAGAAGTGTGTGCCGAAGTGTAATCATGGCAGAAGAGCAAGTTTTTTTCTTGCGCCAAATGTGGTCGTTTTTGTTTGAAATCAATATCAAATCTGTCCAACAGCTATAAATATTATTCGCCGGTGGTTGTTTTATCATTTTCAAGGTAATCGATGTGAATGAATTTCAACCTTTCAACCTTTTTGGCTGACAGACTCACCTTGGCTTTCTTTAGTACACGGGTACCCTGCTTTGACTGTTCCGTGGGCTCTGGTGTGTTGTGATGTATCCATGTTTCGTGCTTCCGAAACGGCACAAAAAATCTGTCGGATCGCGGTTGAACATAGAGGTATTCACTCAGTTCAGCGACCTAAGGCCATAGCCACCTCACACATGTGCCTTTTCCGATTGTCCAATATCATTCCATTTTATCGACGCTTTTTCTGGCCTGACGACGTCTTTTAGGCTACCTGAACGTTCGGCGTTACTTGTGCAGGCACGACCTCCACGGATTTCAGTACACCACTTCTTCATCATTGAAGTCGATGGTGCAGAGTCACCATAGTATTTATCAAGCTTTTCCTTGGTTTCGCTGATGATTTTTTTGCGCAAAAAGTAAAGCTGATGAGCTCACGAAATTCACATTTTCCCATTTTCGTCGAAATTTACGAGGTTGTCTGCTTCAAATGGCTATTAAATACAAACTAAATGACACAGCCTGGTCAAAATTTGACAATAATCTATTAACAGATGGTACTTGATAGGACCAGTGTTGCATTTTAAGTTACTATACGGGGAATTCAAAAAGTCTCTGACTTCTCAATTGCACTCTATTCATTGAATTTTCTGATTTATTCAGATTGTACAAGTTTGAAACAGTTCTGTGACTTTAAGATAAGAATTTTCAATCCAGACTAACCCAAAATTATGAAACTTTTCGGAATTTTCTGCCAAGTAAGTACTTATATCGAATTAATCGATTTAATTAATCGAATTAAGTTAAAAAAGGCTAACAGAACCTTTTTTTCATTATACAGTGAGCGTTAAAATAAAGTGTACACCATGTTTTTGAATACTTTGTACTTTATTTTAATATTTTAAAAAGTAATTTAATAAAAAATTGAAGTATTTTTGGAATTAATAATTTATGCTCTTATTATATACTAACTAAAACTATAAATTATTTTTCAACAAAAATTCACATAATTCAAAAACGAAAAATACTCCATTATCTTCCAGTCAAATCAAAGTACACTTAGAGTTAAAAATAAAATAAAATAAAATAGTTTCAGTCCAATTATAAACATTATGTTTGTCTTCATCATGCTGAAATGAAAGCTTTCAATCAATCGTCTTGGCATTGATTCCACCAATTTTGTTGTTACGTCTGATGAAATATTAGGTCATTCTTCAAGTAAAACGGCTTTCAGCGAGTCCTTGCTGGTAATCGTCCTCTTTCTTATTTGTCTATCCAGATTTTTCCACAAATGTTCTGTCGAGTTGAGGTCCGGTGATTGGAGGGTGATCCAGCTGTTTTTAGAATATTGTACAGAAACCATTCCTTCACTACCTTGACTGTATATTTTGGAGCTGAAATCAACATGTCCACGAAAGTTAATTATCTAGGGGTAACTCTAGATAGTAAACTGAACTGGAACGAACATGTAGGAGAACAACAGATGGATCCGTTTGTGAAGAAACCGCTGGTAGTGACATCAGAATATTCACAGACGGCTCTCTGATGAATGGCAGAGCCGGGTCTGGAGTCTACTCAGAGGAGTTGAACCTATCCTGTGCACTGGGGCTGGGGAGGTTCGTGTCTGTATACCAGGCGGAAATGCTTGGTGTAGTGCATGCGCTGGACCACTTGATAGATGGACGGGTAAATGGCAAGAAAATTGTCATTGCCCTTGACAATCAGTCGGTGATTAGGTGCATGCAACGGACAGATATTACTTCTAGGTTGGCCATAGAATGTCTTACCAAACTCAATAGGTGCGCTCAGACAAATGAGCTCACACTTATGTGGGTGCGAGGACATTCTGGCATAGAGAAGGATCAGCAGAAGAATTCTGTGGACCAGAACCACGTATCGCCATAGGCGACAACATGGTGGCAGGCCTTATTAAGCAATGGACGGACTCGGAACACCGTACAAGGTGGGAAGAAGCTGGTAATTGCAGGCAATCAAAGGCGGCCGTGAAATGGTCAAGTAGTGAGGCAGCAAAAGTCACCCGATGCAATCGGAAGACTTTAAGCTGGCTTACTGCACTGGTCACAGGACACGGTCCCTACATGTACCATCTCAGGAAGATGACTCTGACCGAGGACGATGCGTGTAGGTTATGCCTAGAAGAGCCGGAAACAGCAGCACACATTTTGTGCCAGTGTCCGGCGTTGGCAAGCATAAGATTGACCATTCTGGGACGTCCATTTATTGACGAAGCCGAGATTGGTCAACTGACCTACAAGGACATGCTTGAGGTGACAAAGGGTGCTTATATAAGGAGCATGCTCACTTATGAGTGCTCCGAGCAGTAGCATCCTTCGTCAAATAGGGGACGAAAAGGGACCCACTGTGGTCTGATTCGGCCAATCCCCGACTTATTATATATTGACTGTATATTTGTATCGTTGTCTTGCTGAAACATTCACAAGCGAACCACTCCTAATTTGTTAACACTGGCCAGCAAATGTTCTTTTAGAATATTAAGGTAATCGAATTATTTTATTGTACTCTCAATAAACGTTAAATTTACTACGCCGTTTGACGCCATACACTCCCACACCATCACTAAGCCCCCACCAAGGTTGATTAATATAGGTTAAGTCACTTGAGAGAAGCTAAGTTGAACTGTCAGAATTGATGAAAAAAAAAAACCTGAATCTATACACTTTTTAGCTAACAGCTACTTTGACAGTTCGAGCAAAGGCGAAAAAGAGTGCTTTTCTCTCAAGTGACGTAACCTATATTAATCAACCTTAGCCCCCACCATGCTTTATTGTAGAAGTAATATTTTGCTCCTGGAACTACTGATTTTTTCTTCTCCATAAACTATAATTTTTCAAAATGAATTTTCATGTTTTTCATACTTTTTAGCAAAATCCATGCGTAGCCTTTGATTTTTCCTCAATCCGAAGGCCTCCAAATAGACCATTTGCATTTAATGCACGTCTTATTATACTGGCACTAACTTTGGTTCCTGATGATGCGGACAGATCATCCGCTATTTTCACTGCGCATGCAGTTGGATCTTTTCGCACTCTTTTGACTACTGATCGCATTGCGGTTTCACAGAGTTTCTTTGGTCTGCCAGCACATGGTCGATTTTCTAGTGCTCCAAATTTTTGCATATGTCAATGAATTTTTTTATGGTAATATGACCTCTATCAATAATTGAAGCAATTTTGCGAAGTGATTTTTCTTCCTTATGGAATTTATGACTAATTCCCGTGTTTCAATAGAAGTTTGTCTACGAATTTCAAAAAATTTTTCTTACAACTTACTTTCTCACTTTACCAAACGCGAATGATGCAGAAACATTAACTCACAACATTATTAACCGATTTCTGAGAGATACCGAGAGATACTATGCAGGTGTGCACTTTGTTTTGACGCGATATATATGGACTATTTTTGTTTTTATTAAATATTTTATTGTTGTGGTAAATTATTTGCAAGACTTTATACTAGTGGTCGGCACCCATGAAGCACATGTTTTGCTGAGAGCCACACGTATTATTATGCTCTTTCGCTCATTCGACAAACAACCAATGATGAAGCAGCATTGTTTCGGATGATACGCAATTGATTGGTCTGTACACTGAAATTATTTTTCGAGCAAATATGAAAAATAGTGCAACAAGCAAAAAATACTTCATGCTTCCAAACGCTTTTGATGGCATGCACTGTTTGTTGTGCTATATGTCGTTGAAAATAAAAACGGAACAAACTAAGAAAAGGCATTTCCTATGTTTTCATAAGAAATTTTAGTATATTGTGGGCTTACAAAGGAAAAAGCCTTCTGTAGAAAAAAAAAAATTTGCGAATGGATGGTTCCTTAACAGAAAAAAACCATTGGAAGCAGCTAAAATTGTCAATATAGTACTTGAATTTAGGGGGGATGCTAAAAGGACAAAATTGCAAACAAAATGCACCAAGATTTATTGAAATTGAGCTTATAGATTTCGAGTTATCTATCGAACTGTTTTAAAAAAACTAGTTTCGAGGATTTTTAAAACTATCGGTTGATAAACTTAACAATATTTTATCTGCAATGCCACTTATAAGTGTAGAAATATCAAAACAGGGCAGACCATTTTCAGATGGTATATTCATAAAGTAACTTTGCATTAAAATGCTCGCCTTGTCACCCATAACCATAGCTCACCGTACTGAAAAAATAGGCTTATTTCTTGACTCGGCTAAAAAAAAAAAAAAAAAAAAACTAAGTGAATGCCAATTTGTTCCGATATGCTTAGACGATAGCACTGATATAAATGATCGATTTAAAGCACAAAATTTTTTTCAGTGCAGCTTCTTTTCTCTCAGCAATACAGTCTCACTTGTAATTTTGCCGACCACTGCTTTATACATATATTAAGAGAGACTTTAACAAGAATTCAAGACATATTAAGTTTTGGGACTAATTCCTAGATGCCCAAGGTAGTATAGTATTGGTGAGAGTGACGAAATAACACTGGAAGAAAACAATTAGCTATTCATTTCTTTCCCACTCAACATGCTGATTCCCTATTGGTTGATTGACGATCAAACAAAAGAGCCTAAGTATACGTGTGAGTTTAATTTGCTGATATCAGCCACTACTGGGCATCTTTGGACTAATTACAGTATTGAAGACTAATGTATGCATATCTGGTATAACTCGTGTACAAAAAAAGTGTACACTTTTTTTTTACGCTCACTGTATAGTATATCGTTTGGTTTTATTTTGATTTGAAAAATTTATCCGAAATTTTTTTGGTAAAATTTTTGCATTTAAAATAATAAGCATTGAAGATACTTTGTCTTTAGTTTATTTTCATATTTTATGCTCAAAAGTATTTCCAGAAACTCAAATACAATAACACTTAAATAAATTTTTCTTACTTCATTGTGCCTTAAGCATGTAATTCAGAAAGCTTGCGCGCATTTGCATGTTATTTATCGCGCCTTCTACAAGCGACAAAAATGAGAACAAATTAAATACTAAATCCGCCAGACGTATAATATGTATGTTGTCTGCTGCAGGCTGCCAGATATGCACACATAAAGTGCGTCACTTTGCATGCATGAAATTTTACGGTATTACTTTGATGTTTTACGTTAAACAGCGCACTGAAAAATAATTGCAGCCTGAAGGCGTTGCAACGCATAGCGTATTGTTGTAAAAGTATTGAGCCAAAATTACCGTTTTGTTGTTGTAAAAGTTGACAAAATTATAAGTACTAATTTGCCAGTTTCGTTGAAAATTAAGAATAAAATTTATAAATTTTGATAAATTGTAAATGAAAGTGCAACAGCAACATATCAATAACTTATAGCTGGTTGCCAACATTAAATGAAATAAATGCGAAAAAAGTCGAAAGCGATAAAAGTACAAATATTTCATATTTTATTCGAGTTGAAACCTATAGTTCGCCGCCGAAATGGTGCTTAATAACAACAACAACAACAACAACCTCAGCTGCAATTAATTGCCACTAAACTCTTAGCGGGGGACCTTTACAAAAAAGAAAAAAAAACAAACTCAAGTCATGTGCTGCATACAATACTTTTACGCCAACAATAAACAGCGCAAATATTGCGCCCCCGCTTATGCCGGCAGCGGAAGATTTTCTCCAGCTGCATGTTGTGTGCTGCTTCTTCTTTCTTTATTAAATTTCTAACCAAATGAAAATTGCGCCAAAGCGCGCTTTAAACTCAGAAAACAAAGCATCACTAAAGCGGCAGCAAGCAGCAGCCAGCAGCAACAAACGCTGGGAAAAATAATTTCACTCGCGTGTCACCCACACGTTGGCTGTCAAGGCAGCAACTAGCACCACTGCACAACAAATGGCAAATAAACGGTAACTTATGATTTATTTGGCCACTCGAAAGCATTTGTTTTTTACTTTGTTTTTTTTTTTGGCAAAGGAGCTGCCAACAGCTCAGAAAAAATATATAGCAGAAAAAAGTATAAAAAAAAAAGATTATTAAGGATTAGGCAAGAAATAACAAGAGAAATACTCATAAATATTTAACAGGTTTCTGGAGCTTTAAAGCTTGACAGATGCAAGAAAGTTTTCGATTTAATTTTTGCGGCTTCGGGATGAATATATTAAAGGTGAATTTTTATATATGTGAATAGCTAGCTCTGTGCTGAAATGAATATATAATTAAATTAACAAATTATTATGATTTATAATACACAATTTCATGACTTGGCTTTTAGTTGCTATAAAATTTGCTATAATATTTAGTTGATGATTATAGACTATAAAAAACAAAAAAAACAAAAAAAAAAAAAAAGTAGGCAGTGGAGGGACTGCTGACCAAAGTGAAAACTTAAAGCTATGCATAACTAAAAGTTATGAAATAACAGTGTATTATAGTATCGTGTAAAAACCGCATCGTTCGTCGTTTTAAATTAAGTAGTTCTGAGTTTTCGATCATTGCACATAGCCGAATCTAATGCTTCATTCAAATATTAAATTAGGGGTTGATTTTTAAGATGAAATATCTTAGCTATGCAAAGTGCAAAGCTATGCAGGAATTTCGAGCTTTTTCGAGCTTTTAAGTAATAACATATTTTCGAGCTCTTTCAAAAATTTTCCATTTTCCGGAATATTCGCAAAAAAAAATTTGCATAGCTTAAATAAATTACCTTAGCTTGAAGCACCGGAAAATAAAATCTTTAAAAAAAAAATCATTTAGGAATTTCGAGCTATTTTCGAGCTCTTCAATAATATTTTCGAGCTCGCGAAAAACCACCCATTTTCCGAAAAAACGAAAAAAAAACACTTTTTAACATAGGGTTATATGTGAAGTATCTTTAACAAAATAACAACGCTATAATTTGGAGCTTTTTTTTTTGAGCTGCTCAAAAATAATTACGAGCTCCCTAGAAACGCAACAGTGTTCCCGGAAAATCAAGTAAACGTCTTTTCATATACAGGCTAAGTGGCAAGTATTTAAAATTTTTTTTAAAACTGAAAAAAACAACGCTATAATTTCGAGCCATTTTGAGCTACTCAAATATAATTACGAGCTCCCTAGAAACGCAACAGTATGTCCCGAAAATGTAGGAAATGTATCGTAGGAAAAATCTCGTGGTTTTCATAAAAACAATTCTGTGGCGACAAGGAATAACGACTAAACTCAAAATATCGTAAAAAAGCGATATGGCATTTGCTTTTTTGCCAATCTTTGGAAGGATTCAGAAATCCATTTTTTGCACAGAATAGATAACCACTTATGTCTGCACCAATTTCGTTGATTTAACGGATCATATATTTCTAAGAAAAAGTCGTAGTTAGTGCTATTAAAATATCGTTTTTTACGATATTTTGAGTTTAGTCGTTATTCCTTGTCGCCTCAGAATTATTTTCTTTTTACGAAAGGAATCATGTGGAAAATATTACGAAAAAATAAACATTTCGTAAAAGGAAAATAATCATTTAAAAATGTTTTATCTTTATTATTTTCCCGCAAATAAAAAATTAAGAAGGTTTTTTAAAGAATGATTATTTTCCTCCTGCGAAATATTTGAATGTTTTCGTAAATTTTTAAACTTTATTTCTTTCGTGCAAAGAAAATAATAATTGCCCTTGTACGTAAGTTTTTCGTTAATGTTTTAAACATTTTTTCCAGGTATTTAATAATATTGGCACTTTTGTACGTTAATAATTATGGAATTGCTATGAAATTTGCTTAACAATAAAATGCTTCACTCGTTGCTTAATATTCGATGTTCACCAAAAAGATTACATTTATAGATATTAGATTAGATATTAGACAATAGAATAGACTTCGAAGTTACGGAAGGTCTCAAGTTACGGAAGGTTAGATTCACGTAGTGCTTATGCAAGCTGTGTTCATCCGATTCATCTGATGAAGAAGAATTAAATATATCTGAAATATAATGAATCAATGGTGGAATAATATATGGTGCTAGTGCAAGAATGATTACTTTTTCCAAGCTTTTATTTTTATAAGAATAGATGAATTTTTCACTGTTTCACAACTTGGTACGAGTATCTTTATATTTAAAATAAATTTTTTGTTAAAAATAAAATTAAAACCTTAAATTAAATGAAAAAAGCTGGCCTGGTCTCAATTTTCCGGGAACACTGCTGCGTTTATAAAAAGCTCGAAGTTATTTTTGAGGAACTAGAAAAAAGTTTGAAATTAAAGCGTTGCTTTTTTAATATGATAAGAATTAATGATACTTCACATATAACCCTATGTTAAAAAAGTGGATTTTATTGTTTTTTTGGAAAATGGATGGTTTTCCGCGAGCTCGAAAATATTATATAATATATTAATATTAAATATTAGCTCGAAAATCCTGTACGATTTATTTTTTCTAAATTTCTTATTTTCTGGTGCTTCAAGCTAAGGTAATATATCTAAGCTATGCAAATTTTTTTTTCAAATCTTCCGGAAAATGTAAGATTTTTGAAAGAGCTCGCAAATATTATTTAAAAGCTCAAAAAAAGCTCGAAATTCCTGCATCAAAATTTTTTTTGTTCTTTCACTTTGCATAGCTAAGATATTTCACCTTGATTTTTACCATCTACAAAGTTAATATTGAAGTGAAATTTTTCAGTAAATCTTTTATCGAGTATTTTGAAACCTTCTTTTCAATAGATTACAAAATTTTCGAAAAAAAAGGAAATTCTCGCAAATTGACGTAAAATTCCAGAAGCAAACTGTATGAGCTAGTTCTATTATTTTTACCCTTCCACATCTCTTCAGAACACGCCTAATTCCTATCTGTCACCCTTCTGGGAGCCCACCCATACAAAAACTGTCAATTACAGTTCATATCTCTTATGAATTGACTCCTAGATAAGTCAAATCTATGAACTGGTCGCCTTTTTTTTAACCTTCAACATTTCTTTTGAACACACCTTATCCCTTTCTGCCATCCTTCTGGGGGTCACCATAAAAAACTCAAAAACAGTCGACTATAGCTTATATCTCTCACGACTTGACCCCTAGAGTGATAAAATATATGAGCTGGTCCAATTATTTTTTTAATCTCTAACATTTCTTGTGAACTCACTTTACCACTGTCTGCCACCCTTCTAGTTTGTCGCGATACAAAAACTCTTAATTATTGTTCATATCTCTCAAGAATTGAACCCTTGAGAGATCAAATATATGAACTGGTCCTATTATTTTTAACCGTTTAATATCCCTTCTGTAGAAATCTAGTTCATCTATAAACCACACTTCAGAGGTGGTTCCCTTACAAAAACTTTTGAATATAGGGCATATCTACTCCGAATTGACTCCTTGAGGGGTCGAAGAAATGAGGTGGCGCTATTATTTTTTTAACTTCTAACATTTTGTCTAAACAATTGTATCCCCTACCTGCCACCCTTCAGGGGCTCTCCTTACAAAAAACTCACACTGTCGATTATAGTTAATTTCTCTCACCTAGAGAGGTAAAGTATATGAGCTGGTACTATTATTTTTTGCCCTACAACATTTCTTCTAAACACATCTACCGTCTATCTTGCACCCTTATATATGGGAGCCCCATATAAAAACAAGAACGTTGCTTATATATTTTTTGGTTGCCTTGTGGCTCAATAAGAATGCTCACACAAACAGTTCAAGCGTTAACAGTACTAACGTTAACAATGATTACATTAAGAGTGGATACGATATAACATTACTGACCTTAACATTGCTGACGCGAATTCATAAATTCATAAACTCAAGTAAAGACTTTTCGTTCGTATAGAAATATTTTTTCGAAATATAGGTAGTGCATTCGCAACACTAAGGATTTACATATATATCTCATTATATATCTCCATTTGGTTATTCAATATTTCAAGACAAACAATGTCAATGAAATGACTACAGACCCCCGATCCCAACCATCAAATCAGATCAAGGAATGTCGTTCAAAATATGCTTGAAAACAGCTAAAGAGGGACGACTATGGGCGAATTATTGCGAATATTTTCTTCAATCAAAATATATGCACATTGTAAGGATGGTAGGGGTAGTTTTCATTCGATGTTGCCAAGTAAAAACTCAGAGCCCATATTAAAAATTGAAGTATGTGTATGTGCAGAATTTTAAGTAGTTTGGTTATTATTGTAGAATTTTAAGAGTTTTTATCGTTTTCATGTAGCCACTTTGTATGGGATGTAGTGGTGGTTTTCATTAGATTTGCCAAATTTCATCGTTAGAGCTTATATTAAAAATCAAAGCTTATGTGCAAAATTTCGCGATATTACACTAATTTTTGATAAATTTAAAGAGACTTTACTATTTCAATAAAGTCATTATGTATGGGAGGTAGGCGTGGCTTTCATTCAATTTTGTAAAATTCAAGCTCAGAGCTAATATTGGAAAGCGGGGCTACACTTCCTACTAGCTGGAATTGACTTTATGCGAGTTTTAAGAGATTTTATATTTTGGATGACGTCATTTTGTAAGGGAGGTAGGTGTGTTTTTCATTATAGCCCTGTAGCCAGCAATCCTAAAAGTGCACTAACATGGATTTCAAAATTTTTTGTATTAAGAGATATTAAATAAAAATACGAATAAAATAAGCCCGGTATGACCGGGTCTATTCTGGCACCAGCATTTTTTAAGGATTGTCTTCTATTATTAACAAACAGTACAAATTTGCACTTATCGCGGAATTTAATTTAAGCCAACGTAGTTTATCGTAAATTTTAATAGCTTTTAGAAAAAATGGTATGACAGCTTATATTGTGGCGAAAAAGTCTGTCATACTGATAAAAACATATTAGTGGTGAAATTTTTTCCTCCCCAATGGAAGCTGTCATACCATTTTTTTCTAAAATTAATTTTCGCGATAAGTGCAAATTTTTACTGTTTGTTAATAATAAAAAAGAAATTCTTAAAAAATACTGGTGCCAGGAAAGACCCCGTCATACCGGGCTTATTTTATTCGTATTGCTATTTACTATCTCTTAATACATAAAAATTTGAAATCCATGTAAGTGCACTTGAAGGATTGCTGGCTCCCAGCCTATTAGACTTTGACAAATTTTCCCATGGGAATGATGGTATTCACTCCAATCGTGAAACATTTTCTCCCGGGAGTTGTTAAAGGGAGTTTTCGTTTTTAAGATAAAGTTCAAAAACTTTTTGGAAATTTTTAATGCAAATTTGTTCATCAACCGTCAATATTCATGAATGTAAAATAAAAAAAAATTAAATGTCTTTATCTGCTATCTTAAAAACGAAAACTCCTTTTTGTAACTCCCGGGAGAAAATGTTTCACGATTGGGGTGATTATGTGTGAGTGTTCATGAGTGTCAGGGAATGATATTTATCCGTTTATGGTATTTATCCATTGCCTTAAAAATAAAATAAATATGTTTTCTGTTAGAGTTAAGTTTGCGTCCTTAAGTATAAATAGCATGTTTTAAACTAACATAAATAAATCTTAATGGACTTTGGTGGCACTGCTTGGTCGTCATTGGTATGTCCTGAAATATTATAAAAATGAATGTATTGACTTTTATGAAGAGGTCGGTTCGGTGGGGTGAAGCGTTTCACCTGTGAAATTTTGACAGCGCCCTCACATATAATCAAGTGTCACGCCGTCAAGTGTTGCTTTCATTGCCGCACAGTTTTTCCTGATACAGCGAAGCGTTCAGACGTACATTGTGTTGCTCTTCCAAAGCAGCGGTACACATATTTTTTCAAAAAGTTTTTTTGGTCGAGTGAATTTATTGTGTTTTATGTCAACTACTCAACATAAATTCAAGTTAAATTCATCAGTCGTGTTGGTTTAATGTTGTTCTCAAAAATATGAAGTGTTTGTGAAATATCTATCGAGTGATTGTGTGATGCCAGCCGTGGTATCGTTCAAACTACTCTTCGTCGTCATTTGGATAAAGTGAAGTAGCATTTTTCGACCTTAAAGTGTGTTACAGAAGACGATTTGTTGGCCTTTGGCGAAGGAAATCTTGGCTTTGATGGAAAGCCGGTAAGTATCTGTTTTATTTTCATTGTATAAGAGAATGAATTGGTGCGCTACATTATTTAATGTGCTGAGATGAATCACGGCCTAAGCATCAATAACTTTCGTTTCTTGGCCTACAATTTCGTTGTTAAGATTTGTCTTAAAATTCCTGCTGTTTTGACAAAACCAAAGATGGCAACCAAAGACTGGTACTATGCGTTTATGCGTCGCCATCCGAACTTGAAGCTCTTTGCAGAAAGCAATTGCGCAGGAACATGGATGAAACCGGACTCCCCACCGTACCCACGAACGTTATGAAAGTCGTCGCCAAAAAGGGAGCCGTTGAGGGCCAGTTCTCCTCAGCAGAAAGAGAAAGCAATGTGACTACACCAATTGCAGTCAGCGCGGCTGAAAACACTATTCCACCGATGCTTCTCTTCCCACGACAGAAAATGAAGAGTGTTTTCCTTGATAAAGCACCGCCGGGTTCCATCAGTTACGGCAATGTTTTAGTCTGAATGGACACTGATCATTTCATCCTATACACGAAACATTGCAACAAACATGCGTCTAGCGCCAAGACCAATCCATTGCTACTGATAATAGACAACCACATATCACACATGTCCATTGAAGTTGTCGACTTGTGCATAGCCAACGGTATCGAGGTTGTAACTCTTTCACCACATTGCAGCCGGTAAATGCAGCCTTTAGATGTTTCGGTCTTCGGGCCCTTCAAGCGCGCGTTCACGCAGAAGTGTATGGAATGGTGTCAGTCGCATGTTGCCCGAATGCTTGAAACACACCATATGTCTGGCCTTGCTGATAAGGCTTTGATGCAGGTCTTGACTCAGCGGAATATTAGTTCTGGTTTCGAAGCCACTGCCATTTATCCTCTGAACGCGAGCATATTCAGCGATGACGACTTTTTTGCGGCAAACATTAGCGGCGAAAGTCTAATGGCCGAAGATCCGCCAACGGCTGCAGATGTGCCAATTACGCTCGTTGTTCTTGATAAAATGGACGTTTGCTCGAACAAGGAGGTGTCCACATCAGAAGGTGCTAGTATATGCGGCCTATTAGATCAGGCTTCTACATTCGCCTCTATTTTCACATCTTCTCTTCGTTCAACTTTGGTTGACATTGGCCCGATCATTTGCTGCAGCAAAGCCGAAGTCAAATCGTGGCAGAAAGGCGATGCAGTTAGTCATCTTAACTTCCCCTCAAAAATGTTCGGAGCTTCTTGAAGCAGCAAAGAAAAGTGCTGAGAAGAAGAAGAGAAGTACATCGCAAGATCCAACATGCGAAAAAGCCAAGAAACAGCGTCGTCGTCAGGAACCCTCTTCCGAAGAAGAAAACCGAAACTTCTGTTTGTTGTGCTCGATATTGATGCCAAAAAAATTGAATTCGATCGATTCATTGCAACAAATGCGACCAGACATATCACTTGAAATGCGTCGACAGGGGCAACCGTGGCTATTACATCTTTACTCTGACACCTCAATATTAGCAAATGAATAATAAATGTTTACTCATTTTTCATTATACTTTTGTTTCATTCATTTTCAAGCCGCATATAAAAGAATTTTGTATTGGATTCGATAACTTTTATTCAGCATTTTACTTTCTTGCTGACTTAGGAGCCTGCCCAAAGCCATTTAACCGATTTGTATTAATATTTATGCATGAAAATGGAAAGTTCTTTTGGTGAAACGCTTCACCCCACCATTTTTCAAAAATCGAAAAACGAACATTTTTGAAGTATCCCCATAATTCTTTGCCGAAATCGAAAATGTTCAAATCCGAACGCATAGAAATTAAGAAAAATGTCCATTTTGGCGATTTAAGACAAAAAATATTCAAAAATTATATTTTTTGGGGGTGCTGTGAGCCACAAAAAAAAAGGGAAAAACTTACCTTGGCTACCAGAGCTCACGCCAGTAACATAGATGCCGCACTGTGGTCACTAGTTACAGCTCTCAAAAATAAAATAAGCAAAAAAAATAAAACGAAATGGCCTTGAAAGGGCTTTAACCGAGCTTCTTATGATCAATTGCGTTGAGTGTGTTATGAAATGTTTGAACACAAATGATCGAGAATTCGTATCTACATGTTTTATGCCGACTCCCAACGGCTTATGTTCTCAAGAAGCTTTTCATGGCAGTTTTTACTCTCTGAGGCTTGCCATTGTCTGCAGAGAGGTGATGACCAAACCGAAAAATTAATTCAATTGAAAAAACTTTCTGTGTCAGGTGGGATTCGAACCAGGGTTCTCTGGAGTATGGGCCACATACTCTACCCACTGCGCCACGGCCGCCACGCTCTCAAAAATAGAGATTTTGTTTTTTGACTTACCAAAATATGTATATAACTTTTTTTGATACATGCTTTAAAGTTCTACATGATGCATTAATTCTAACCTCAAATATTTACTAAACAAAAAGAAATCCTAAAAATTTTAAAAAAACTGACAAAAAAGCCGGGGGTAACCAACAACTCCATGTGGCATCTAAGGATTAAACTAAATTAAATGTATGACAGGGCCGTAGCTAGCGAAATATCGGTCGCAAGACTTACGAATTTTTTCAAAATTAGAAAACACTAAAATAATAATAAAAATGGAAACTTTATGGAGGGGGTTGTGAACTAAATATTTTTTAAAAATTATTTTTGTGATCATTCAACAAAAATTATGTCTATTAAAATTCATCGTAAGATCATAAAAAAAATTTTGTCGACATTCGGGAAAGCATATTTATCAATAATTTGTCAATTTGAAGCAAACCGTATCGTCGAAATTATTTATAAAAAAAAAAATTTTTTTGATATTTTTAAAACTACCCAAAATCACCCCTTAAAATAATTTTAGAAAAAAATTTAACTCAAAACCGCCCCCTAAAAGTTTTCATTTTTATTATTATTTTAACGTTTTCTAATTTTGAAAAAAATTTTTAAGTTCTAGAAGCAAAATTTTTCTAGCTACGGCCCTGATGTATGACACAAATATTCTTCATACTTAAATATAAATATTTGATAGACGCTAAAGAATTTGGTTTTTTTTTTTAATTTCGACCCTGTTTTTTTCAGTGTTGCATAAATTGCTGGAATATTTTGATCGTTTTTCTTTAAAAACTACTAAAGCTGTTAAGCTTAATCACAATATCTGTTAATGTTTAAAACTAGTTAATAAAAGCTAATTAATAAATTTATTACTAATTATTTGCTTAAAGTATCTATTTTAAATTGAACATGATTTCAATGAAATTGTTGAAATCAATAAAAAATTTAAAATATATGAACTCGACTGATTTCTTTACCGTTGACCTTAACTTATGCTGATGTTAGTGGGCGAACCGCAAAACGTACCACGTAACGTAGCCAATACAGTGTATGTTCTCTTGTTTGTGGTAAACAGTCGTCATCTCCTCATCCCGTCATGCGCTGCACCAGTCTACCTTAACAACTCTGTCACTCACACTAGATTTTCGATAAAGATTGCTTGCTTACGTTTACAACAAATTTTATGAATGAATTGGTTGGTGGGCAGCGTGGGCGGCCGGTAACAAGCACACGACGACTGCGGTGGCAGCGATTGCCACTCAAAATGCAAATTATAGACAACAACAACAACAACAAGAAAATTACATTCATTCATGTTTTAATATATATATAAGTAAACGATCGACGATCTGTCTGTGCATGTGTGTGTAAGTGAGAGTGAGTTTGTTTGTATTTGTTTGGAGTGCAAATTTTATACCACAAAAACATTAAATTCTGCGCTGAGTGGCTGCCAATCGACCAATTGACCAGGTAACAGGTTAAGCGGCCAACAAGCGAGGTGAGTGCCGCTCAACTTGTCGTTTCTTGTTGGTGTTATTGATTCGTTCGCGCGATCGATATGATTTTAAACGTGGGCATACTAGTGACTAAGTATGTGTATGTTGGCTGGCCTGTCACACAGAGTTTCAGTCAATGACGTTGATTTTTCGCCACAGTGAAGTAACAGCGGGGCGCCTATAAAAGCATGCCGAATGACACTGAAGTTTGAATGCACGCAATGAAGCAAAGATCCGCATGCTGCGTGTAGGTCGAGGACCAAAAGGACCCCTCGCGTAGTGGCCGTATTGTAGTGAAGCAAGTTGTAAGAATGGTGCAAAAAAATTAATATATAAAATAAAAAATATCAAAAATAGACAAGCAATATCTTCACGGAGCTGAAAGGTTATGTCGAGCTGAGCAAAAAATCGTATGGGGTCTATTTTCACATTCATAGGAGCTACAGGGTTAAATAATATTTCACGACTTTGATTCACGTTATTGTTTCTAGCAGAAAAACTAACTTGCATAAAACTTATTTTGATAGCTCACTTTAAAGACAATGAAATAAGTATAATTTTTTTAGTACATCCAACTTTTTTATTTTTAAAGATATGTTTCTGTTTTTGGTGTCATTGAAAAGAAAATTGAATAAATTACAAAATTGATCATACAAAAAAATTTCATTTGTTATGCGAAATTCTGAGAAATTTGCACTCAAAGTTGAAATTTGGTAGTTTCAACCGATGGATTTCATCTTCACACAATCACAGGTTGGTAACGGTTAAGTTGGTGGGGTTTGTTGATATACCGTTGGAAAGGTAATTTTATTGCCTTTAAATGAAAATAAGTTTTATGGAAGCTAGTTTTTCTGCTAGAATCAATAACGGGAGTCAAAGTCGTGAAATATTAATTAACCCTGTAGCTCCTAAGAATGTAAAAAAAAATAGACCCTCCCTTCCTTTCCCTCCCATACGATTTTTTGTTCAGCTCGACATAATCTGTCAGCTCTGTAAATAGTTGGATATTGGAATTTTTATAAAAACAAAAATTATGCATTCATTTTAAAATTAAAATTTTCAAAATAAAAGCTTTCTTAGAGTTTTTAAAAACATCATTAGTTAAGATTTTCTAAAATTATTCGCTTTTTTATCGATTTTTCTCAAATTATACGTCATTTAAAAATAACCATCGTTGCAAAAAATTCATGAACAAAATTGCCCATGAATATTGCCCAAATTTTAAATTATATACTTTATTAGTTGTCGAAAAATCGTTCCACGCCAATTACCAACAGTTTTTCGAAACTCTTGGCTGACATTTAAGAGCGTCAAAAATCATATTATAAATTATTTTTTTTATGATTTTAGCAACTTTTTTCTGGCAGCAATTTGAGTCACCTTTACAAGTAACTCTAGTTAAGACAGCAGAGTCTCATTCCTCTACTCCTCCATTCAGCTCTCAGCTTGTTATAAGCAAAATAATCGACCGTCTTGTCAGTTTTTGACGCAATTACTTTGCTCATCATTTATTATTAGCGTCAATGGGGCAGCATTTTTATTTTTATCATATTTTTGCTTCTGCTATAGTTTTGTTACTATTGTAATGCAGCTTTAATGGCGCTTTGCGACCGGAAGTTAAAAAGTATAAATATATTTTTGTCTTACTTAATGAAAAAAAAAAAAATGATGATAATTTTAAAAGCTTAACAATGTAAATAATATACAGGTTGGCAACAATAAGCAGTCAAAAATTGTTAGTTCGTTAGAAAAAAAAATTATGCAAATTTAACGATTACCTGTCTACAGTTGCGAGAACTGAGAGATGAATCAGTTGAATAGGTGGCGGAAGTTGCACAAATAAGTATGAATTAAGTATGAGTTTCGTTAAAAAAGTCACAACTTTAACGTGTATTAAACATCTTTACGAAATGTCAAAAGTGAAAATATATTTATACATTATATACAATTTTCAAATTAAAGAAACTTAAGACAAGCTTTTGCTGACCATAATCTACTTAAATGTCAAACCTTACTAAGTATTTTGAACTTACATAAATAAAACGAGTTATTAAAACTGGAATAAAGTGGGAATATCACAAATGATGGCATAAGTTAGTTCTAAGAAACCATGTTTGAATAATATAATAACACAGTGATTAAAAGGGATTTCATCAAAATATTGAACTAATACAAAATTTTGTATTTGTCTACCATATTTATTAGGGTGGTCCTTATTTTTCGGCTTTTTAATTATCATGGCGGCATGTCGATTATAAACATCTAAATATGAAAAAGATTTTTTTGATGTGATTTAGAGGTCGCTAAAAGTTGTAAAAATTTAGCCTCCTCACAAGAAAACGTCTCTTGGTATCAATTACCGATTTGAATGAGCTTCGGATATATGATAGAGGACAAAAATCTAAGGTACGCTTATTTTTTATAATTGCGGAAAGGTTCAAAATGGCGTCGAAAAATTTCAAATTAGTGCGTTTTTTTTTTGCATGTCCGCCATATTGGAGCCGCAATTTTGAATTTTCAATTTTTGATTACAGATCACCCCAAAAACCTGCAGGTACCTGATTTCATGTAGATACGACGTCGTCTTCTATCTTTGGTCATTTTTTCCAGTCATTTGTACCAATGTGCCATGGTAGCACCCCTTAATATAGTTTAAAAATAAAAAAAAATAGTAGTTTCTTATGGTATATATTCAGATAATGTGTTGCCCTGTGAAATTAAAAGAAAAAAAATGATTTTTCATATTAATAAGGACCACCCCAATATTTATAACTTCATCATTGAATTATTTAAATATTAAGTAGGCAACCAACAAATGATAAATGAAACTAATTTCTATCCAGAAGGCAATATCAAGGGTTCGCAACTACTACTGGCAGGCCATTCCGCACTTATATGAATAATGAATGATGATGATGAATGATGAATGCATGTTACTTATGAATGATGAATTCTGTATGATGAATAGTGGATGACGAATGATGAACAATGAAAGATGAATAATGGTTGATGAATTGAATTGTGAGTGCTGAATGTGAATTGTGAAATGTGAATTGTGAATTATGAATGATGAATAATGGATAATACAAGTAAATGATAAAGATGAATAATGAATGATGACTGATAAATGATGAATAATGTATGACGGATAATAAATCATAAATGATGAACAATTAAAGATGAATGAAGAATGAATAGTTGTGAATGATGAGTTATGAATGATGAATGATGAGTTATGAATAATTAATGATGAATAATTAATTATGAATACCGAGCAGGGAAAGATGTATAATGATTGATGAATGCTGAATGTGAAATATGAATTTTTTAATGATGCATGATGAATGATGGATAATGAATCATGAATGATGAATGATGAATGATGAATGATGAATGATGAATGATGAATGATGAATGATGAATGATGAATGATGAATGATGAATGATGAATGATGAATGATGAATGATGAATGATGAATCATGAATGATGAATGATGAATGATGAATGATGAATGATGAATGATGAATGATGAATGATGAATGATGAATGATGAATGATGAATGATGAATGATGAATGATGAATGATGAATGATGAATGATGAATGATGAATGATGAATGATGAATGATGAATGATGAATGATGAATGATGAATGATGAATGATGAATGATGAATGATGAATGATGAATGATGAATGATGAATGATGAATGATAAATGATGAATGATGAATGATGAATGATGAATGATGAATGATGAATGATGAATGATGAATGATGAATGCTGAATGCTGAATGATGAATGATGAATGATGAATGATGAATGATGAATGATGAATGATGAATGATGAATGATGAATGATGAATGATGAATGACGAATGATGAATGATGAATGATGAATGATGAATGATGAATGATGAATGATGAATGATGAATGATGAATGATGAATGATGAATGATGAATGATGAATGATGAATGATGAATGATGAATGATGAATGATGAATGATGAATGACGAATGATGAATGATGAATGATGAAAGATGAATGATGAATGATGAATGATGAATGATGAATGATGAATGATGAATGATGAATGATGAATGATGAATGATGAATGATGAATGATGAATGATGAATGATGAATGATGAATGATGAATGATGAATGATGAATGATGAATGATGAATGATGAATGATGAATGATAAATGATTAATGATTAATGATGAATGATGAATGATGAGCGATGAATGTTGAATGATGAATGATGAATGATGAATGATCAATGATCAATGATCAATGATCAGTGATCAATGATGAATGATGAATAATAAATGATGAATGATAAATGATGAGCAATGAAAGATGAATTATGAATGATGAATTATGAATGATGAATTATAAATGATGAATTATGAATGATGAACTATGAATGATGAATTATGAATGATGAATTATAAATGATTAATTATGACTTATTAATGATGAACAATGAATGATGAACAATGAAAGATGTGTAATGATTCATGAATAATGAATGTGAATTGTGAATCTTAAATGATGATTGATAAATGCTGAATACAAAATTGTGAGTTTTGAATGATGACTGTTGTATGATGGATAATGAATTATGAAGGATGAATGTGGCTTATGAATAAACAATTATTAATGATGAACGGCGAATGATGAATTATAAATAATTAATAATGAATAATTATTATAATTATTATGAATTATAATGAATCGTGAATGATGTATAATAATAGATGAATAATGATTGAGAAATGCTGAATGTGAATTATGAATGAAGAAGGATGTAGATAAAGTATGAGTGATCAAGGATGAATGTTCAATTATGAACTACGAATGATGAAAGATGAATGATAAATAAAGGAAAAATTATAAAAAATGAATAATGCATAATGAACGGTGAATAATGACAAATGAATGATGGATGAGTAATAATGAATGATGGAAAATAAATAATGAGCAATGAAAGATGAATAATGAATAATGAATTATGAATGTGAGTTATGAATGATGTATTCTGAATGATCAATGATGAGCTATGATCAGTTAATGATGAATAAGGAATGATGAAAGAAAAATTAATTAATTATGTGTGATGCTAGATGTGAACTGTGAATTTTGACTTTTAAATGTTGAATGATGAATTATGGTTAGTGAATGGTGAATTATGATGAACTATCAGCAAGACCTGTGGTGTTTTCTACGAATACTTAGAGGTAAATTCAATTTATGGCCCGTTCTCTAGTCTCGACCTTATTGTTTGCAGATGTATGTAAGCCACATAGTTTACTCTGCAGTTTAACAAACTAGTTTGAAACCAGTCTGCATACCATTTTAAACCTGATCAGTACTGGTTCGAAATCTGTTTTTTTTTTATAAAGTCAACTGGTATTTTTAATATGGCGATATCATACGATACATCACTTGTTTTCTTTTTTTTTTGACAGGTTAAAACAATTTTACAATTGGTATGTTTATTTATAACAGTCATCTGATCGGTTTAATATTCACATAAAATATTAGATCCCGAAATTATTTTCCATTCTTGTCCTAGTTGGTTAAGAGGTTTGTTATATTAATTGGATGGTTTCGCTCCCAGCCGTGGTGATTCATTTTTTATTATTTATACTTTTTATTTCCAAATATTTAAAGAAAAACTAGTCAACCAAAGACAAAAATCAATTGTCTTCTTTCTGTTCTGTACTGGCATTGAACCGCGAACCAGCGCCAGTAAGTCTAACACGCTACCATCGCGCCATTGCCTGCTTGTATGCAAGCGGAAACAAAAAATTGAAACCGGAAAGCAAGATATCATCCAGTTTAAGCAATTGTTCGCTAAATATTGATTGATTACCCAAAACAGTTCTAACTCGTTTATCACTAGAGTCAATTTATTTTTTTTAGCCCTTTATAATTCTATTTTTAACTATGTTTTAATCGAGCAAAAGTATAAAGGACTTTTGAAGAATCTTCAACAAATATAGCAGCTTCAAAAACAGTTCTTATGCAGAACTGAAGTGTGAATTCTTACTCTAAAGCAGTCATTAAAAATAGCTGTTATAACTTCAAGTTCAAAACGAACCTCAAAGAGTTATATGAAAAAACTAAAACTTACAACAATTTTCACAATTGTCGAACATCCAAGTCATAACGTTTCGCCACTTATTGGTGTTAATGCCTGAAAAGCTTTATTTGCTTTTAGTTCTGTTCTCATGGAGAAATTTTTCATAAAATTGTTGGTCAAACACAATAAAACAACGTTATATATTCATGTAATATTTCTATAATAATAAAACTTTTAATAAATAGAACGCGTTCCATGTTTCTTCATAACAAACTGCTAAATTATAAAAAAAAAAACCAAAAAATTTAAAAAAGTAAAAGTGTGACATTACGTCGGCGGGTAAAAACTTTGTGACGAAGTGTGACATAAGGGGGAGGGTTGATTCAAAATTGGAAAAAAACATGTTACATTATTTATGAACAGCCCCTTATTTATGGAAAATTAATGCATTTTTTTAGATTCAAAGTTATATGAAAGGTGGCACACCTCATCGTCCCAATCTCACTCATATATTTTGCAGTGATTCTGGTGAATAAAACTGTAATGCACTACCAATTTGAAAACGTCCGCTTCTTTACTTCAATAACTATTGCATTGTAGAACTTACTGTTGTATGGCAGATGCCACGCCCCACTGTTCAATCTCAAGCATTGTTCAATCAATCTCTTCAATCAATCTATAATTGAGTGTACTTTCGTTCTCAATTTAAATAGCCAAGAACACGTTTTCCGAAATTAATTGTATACGTATATACAGATAAGCAATAAGCAATAATCGCTTAAGTCGACTTAAAACCGATTTGAGTTATTGATGCAGCAGTATTCTCTGATAATATATCCTATATACATACAAAATTTTAAGCTTCTAGCGTGATCCTAGCAAAAGTTATGCTATAAAAGCCAAAAAAGCTTTTATACAACTTATATGGCGATTTAAAACCTTAAAGCTAGATTTCTCCAAACACAGAAATCAGACTTAAGCTGATATTGCTTATGGACACAGATATACAAAATGTGTATTTTATATATCAACAGCTTACATTCAAAAGACTCTATACGACAAATTGTTTAAAACGGTTTTATTAAAAGCTTACTATTGACAGTAAATTATTTCTTTTATGTTTATAAATACGTTGTCTATCTTTTATCAGTTTTAAATACATTGTGTTTTAATCGTTTACTGAAAAATGAATTTTTTTCAGATAGAGGGTTGTTTATATAAGCCATCGATATGTAGATAGATGCATATTGATTAATGATGAATAATGAACTATGAATAATGAATAACGCAGTAGGTAAACACAAAATATTATAAACAAAATACAAAATTGCAGGCAGACAGAAAATGATATGTTTTTTTTTTACTCTTCTACAAGAATCCGCTGATAAGTTTATAATTTTTTTTTTATGTTGTACGGTGTAATAAACATTGTTTTTCAAATTATAAAAAAAAAAGTTTTTTATTGTTTTCGTGTATAAATTTCACTTCTAAATTTTATCACGTGTAAGATTGAGTTTCCACTCTTTCAAATTTTGTATTTTACAAAATATGTTTCTGCTTGTGCCATCATAAGTCCAACAACAAGTCCAATTTTTAATGCAGATATTACTGCATATGATTGCCTACTATTGATACCACCCACTCGCAGCAATCGATAACAACATATTTATTGTAATGTCACACATTGCATTGGTGCTGCTGCTGCTATTGCACTATAGCATGTTGCTGCTGCTGCACTTGCAATTACTGTCGCCCGTTAATTGCCTGCACATTGCATTAATACGGTCAACATGCTGCTGCATGTTGAAATTATGTGCTGGCCCACCTAGCAACCTGCTGCAGTAACTTCGGCAATTCGACCAGCGTTGCAACTACTAGCTGGCAACAACTCAAGAGCTCCCATTTTGCCAATGTTTATGTTTTGTAGTTGTGCAGCTATGGGTACCCAAAGGATTTCCCTACAACAACCAGACTGTACAAGCTACAGCAACAACAACAACAACAACAAATACAATAACGGCAATAAATACCAACCAGCGTGGAAACAAAAGCGACAAAATTAGTTTGCAATTGTTTGCTGTTAATATTATTGCTGCTGTTGCTACTATTGTGGCAAGGCTGGGCACATTGCTGTTGTTTTTGTTGTATTGGGATTTTGTAAATGCCGTTATGGTGGTTTCTTGTTGTTACTGTTAGTGTTGTTGTTGCTATGAAGCATTGCGTACGCGTGCTTTGAAGTTATTTATCGACACAAGTAAAGCAAAAGTAAAAAACATGGATGGGTACCACCAACATAACCAGCATAACGCTAACGCTATTGCGAGTCACTACTTACCTTCTTGATTTCATTGAATTTTGCCTTATGTGCTGTTAAGCGGTTTTGCCATTTTTCATTTCATCTGGAACGCCGAAATAAGATTTATGCACTTGCCTCAGTTATTGTGGATTAATTGAATTATAATGCGAGGATTTATATGTCGATTGTTCCTGTTACTGTCCTAAGAATGCTGTTTTAGTGGTTGTACTCGTTGTTGTGACAGCGATAATATGTTAACAATTTTAGTTGTTGATGCCGTTAATTTGCACTAAGATAGACCATCAACTTATGCATTCAATATACAAACTGTGTGTAAAAAGCTGACAGTACAAAAGTTTAACGCAAATATTTTCCAGAGCATACAAAAAATATCAATATCTATAAGCCATAAATAATTTTAAGAATGGCCTTAACTATGATCCATGAACTATTAAGACATTATATTGTAAAGAATTAAATTTTTTAAAATTAGACTAACATACCTACATACAGAGAAAAAATAGTGTAAAATTATAAAATTTTCGGGTTTAATTTGACTAGGACTTTCGGACAGAATGGGTTGTCTAAGTATTTGTATAATATAACAAAGGAAATTTAGGCAATCACCGCATTATTTTGCCATTAGGCAATTTATTCCAAAACTTGTGTGTTCTGTTGAAGGCATTTTGCTAAAATGGGTTGTCGTGGATTTTAGACAATATTAAAAAAGTAACTTGGGTATCACAACCTAAGTACTAGTGAAGATTTCCTAAGGCATTCCTAAGGCATTCTCTTATGATTGCTTAGTTTTTTCATCTTTTCAGTTATGTTTGAGACTTTTTCACTTTTTTGATTTTCTGTTTTTAATTAACGGCTGGTAGCGGCCCTGGCGCAGTCAGTAGAGTATGTGGCCCATACGCCAGATAACCCTGGTTCTAATCCCAACTGACACTGAAAGTTTTTGCAATTGAATTAATTTTTCTGTTCGGCCGTCACCTCTCTGCAGACAAAGGCAAACCTCAGAGAGTAAAAACTGCCATGAAAAGCTTCTTGAAAACATAAGCCGTTCGGAGTCGGCATAAAACTTTTAGGCCCATCAGTTCTCAATCATTTGTGTTCAAACATTTCACAAACACACACAACACAACTGATCATAAGAAGCTTGGTCAAAGTCCTTTCAAAGGCTGAAATGGCCATTCCGTTTTTTTTTTTCGTTTTTTATGAACTCAATTTTTATTTAATAATGTCAACTCATCAGTAGTCTTGCATGATTCTCGCCGTGATCCACTAAGCTGTTTTATGTTCTATTTGTTTTGTTAATCTAACGAATAAGTTACTGCGAAATACATGCACGTTAGCACAAATGATAAGAAAAGGAAAGCAAATAATGACTTCGTAGGACAAATAGAGTAGAAATGAGAGTAAAAATTGTGAAAAAACTTATATGCTTTTGCCCAAGTATCTTTGGCAAATTATACAATTTTGGCATGCCTAACAAAACAAAACAACTTTCAAAATTTACACAAATTTCTTAGGCTTCATACAAAAATAGTTACCCAAATCATTTTAGGCAATACGACGTTGTAATTTTTCCGTGTGTATAAATTTTCATAATTCTTCATCTAAGTGTCTTTTCCACAGACCCTCCTTCCGGTTGCACCCTCTGGCTAAAGTATACGTGTCTCAACACGCGCCCACATTCCTGATTATCGGTTGAATTTATGCGTTGATATGTGAAATATTTCATTGACTGCAACGAATCGCTACTGCTGCGACATCTGCATATTAATTGCCACAACAAAAATTCCAGTAGCAACAACAATAGAAACATCCAGCACGGGTGAAATGATCAATAAAATAAATTAAAAAAACAAAAATATTATGAAACATAAATTTAAAAGTTAAAAAAAAAAATGTTCTCACTAGCGCACAGTGGTTCAAGAAAAATTAATGCATTGGCTAAAAGTCAGAAATGTTCGTCATCACGTTTTCACAAGTTCATTTACGTTTTTAAACTTATAAAAAATGTATGTATTGAAAGTAAGGGAACATTTTTAATGTTTCTAAATGCTTTTTAATTTCCTGAAGTTTTTCGCAAACAAAAAAAATTATGTTAAAATAGTTTTTTGAAAAAATCAAACTATGTACTAAATGATAGCATTTTGGCGAACTGAGGAAATGAGGCGAAATGAGGCGAACAAGAAAGAATCCTTTTATTTATTTGCTTTTTTTTATTTTTATATAATATCAAATTGTTTTTTTTTTTTGCTTAAAAAAATCAAAGGAAATCAAGCATGTACATATTTTTAAATTGATTTTTTTCTTAAGTTATGCTTCTTTTGGGCATTGAGGGTAAAATCCTGGAAACGAACCAGGACACCTTATTCCGTTGTCTAAAATATTCAAACACTTTTGCACAATAATTTAAAGCATACATATACCATATATATAAATTTAACAAGCAACAATAACTCAACGACATGACATGATAATACAATTGATGCTGTGCTTACGCTATATTTAGAAGAGTTGAGCTCAAAGATACAAGTATTAATCTCGAATTTCAGCAAATATAAACGAATATTTAGATTTTACCCTGCTTTAGGAAAATATCGCTACAAGGCCCAATCTCAAAAGGCCCTAACTCAATAGGAGAAGGAAAAACCTTTATAACCTTTAAACCAAAAAAAACCGTTTGGAATTTTTTTAAACGAATTTCTTTAATAAATACTATAAGTGATGTAATGATCTTTGTTTGAACTTTGTTTTTAGTCAAGTTTTTTTTTTCTATAATGAAAAAAAAATTGAATTAGGGCCTTTCTATATTAAGATAGCAAAATACAAATAATTTTACTAAACCTAAACTCATTAATTATATTTTTTTTAATTTCAATTAAGTACGTAAGCACATAAATATTAATTTTAAGAATATGCCAAAGATTTATTACTTCTAACTCGCATAAGGGGCTGTTCATAAATAAGGTAACATGTTTTTGGGCAATTTTTGATCGCCCTCCCCCTATGTCACACTACATCACAAAGTCTCTAACCCGGACCCCCTCTCCCACTCTGAAGTGTAGGGTAACACTTTTACTTATATAAATTTTTTGGGTATATTTCTTAATCTTTAGCAGTTTGTTATGAGACAAACATAGAACACATTATATTTACTATAAGTTTTATTATTATAGAAATTGCATGAAAATTTCACGTTGTTCTATTATGTTTGAACAACAATTTTATGAAAAATTTGACCATGTGAACAGAGCTAAACACAAATAAAATCTTTTCTAACGTTAAAAAGAAACACTAACCAGGGGCGATACGTTATAACTTAGATGTTCGACCATTGTGAAAATTGTTATTTGTTAAGTTTCTTATAACACGTTTTTCAATGAGTGCTTTAGAGTAAGAATTCACACTACACATGCTGAAGGTGTTTTAAATGCCTTTTATACCTTTGCACAACTTAATTTGTAGTTCTCTTTTTCGGTTTGTGCTGCGTTCGTTTTGTTAAGTGCATTTTTTATTGTTAAAGAAATGACAGCAATATATACAATAAAATTAAATATTAATTAAATTTAAAGTTTTGAAAACAGAATTCAATCACACTCCTATCACACTTCGTCACAAATGTTCGACCCCCTCCCCCTTAAAGTATTGCGTAATTTATGAACAGCCCCCAATGAGTTCAGGCACCCTTTTTTATTATGCATTGGACTCAAAATAAAAAACGGTATTGAAATGACAAACCCAATTGCAATCTTTAAGCAATCAATTTTTTTTAGTTTCGCTTCTGAAACTGCTCAGCAATGTGGAAGAAAATTTTATAAAGATATCTTTTATAATAACAAAGTTATAGCCCGTTTCTTAGAGTAAGCGAGATACCGCTTGAGACGTTTAATAGAGCATCGTATGCGTTCCCCTCTTTTTGCTCTTATAGAAAAGGAAAATATTATAAAAGAAAATTTCTTCTATTGCTTATATTTGTCATCAGAGATAAGAAATCAAAATGTTTTAGTTAGCATGGATAACTAAATGGTAAGTTATAATTTTCCTTAAGTTTTCATTCAACAAAACTTTAAATGCATTTTATCAGGAACTAGGTTTTTTGAGTTTGCGTAGTTTTTAACTTTTTTTTTTTTTAGAATTAACCAGCACTCAGGGGATGCCCCCTATAAATGCGAAAGCATTGTGTTGATTCGGAAAAAGGGTGATAGTTAGTTGGAGGGTGGAAAGATGGAGTAGTGTCGGTGGAGATTTGATTTAAATTTACACAGATTGAAACTGCCGGGAAACACGATCGCAGAGAGATTGTTCCACAATTTTACTGAGCGACCGAAGAACGAATTATCTCGGTAATGCGATGTTCTATTGGGCAAAGTTGCAATGGTAAAGGGATGAGCTTGGAGAGCAGCCCGAGTGGACCTAGGAAACACACGAGCTGGTGGCGTCAGGTCATGTATCTCCCTTGAGCACTTCCCATGGTAGTACCTGTACAGAAGGCTTGGGCAACCAACATTGCGACGATGCCCAAGAGAGTTGAAAGAAGATGAAATATTTTCATCCCCTATCAAATATATCGCACGTCGTTGAATCCGGTCCAGAAGCTCCAAATATGATCTTGAAGCCCCTGCCCAAATGTGCGAATTGTACTCCATTTTCGGCCTAATATATATGAGGTATAGATCAAACGATGATCAGATGGAGTGAAGTATTTTTTACACCGTTTTAAAAAACCAAGGCACTTGGCTGCTTCTTTTGACACATCAAAAATGTGATCATTCCACCGAAGATCTGCTTGTATTGAAATGCCTAGAACGTCAAGAGCATCTGGCTCCGCAAGATCTACACCGTTCATATTGAGGGGAGCTAAGGGGCAATTGACTCGCATGTGGGTTAACAGACAACACTGGGTCTTGCTAGCATTAAACTCTACTCTATTAGCAAGGCCCCACTCGGAGATTTTTCCCAAGTCATTATTAAGTGTGTCATTCATATGTTGCCTCTTCCTCTATGAATGGAATATGAATGGAAAATTCCGCTGTCATCCGCAAACGAATGAATTGGGTTGTGAGTCAACGACAGAAGGTCGTTGATAAAAACCAGGAACAAAGTTGGCGATAGAACTGAGCCCTGCGGTACACCTGCGTTGATGGCGTGCTCTCTGGACGATATGCCATCGACTACAACATGGATCGTTCGATTCATCAGAAAGCACGTGATACACCGAGCAAAGTTACCACCATATGCAATTAGTTTAGACACGAGCGCTTTATGCCACACTCGGTCAAATGCCTTAGAAATATCCAGAGCAACAATTTTGCTCTCACCGAATAAGTGAGCGCATTGGTTCCATTTTTCTGTTAGGAACGCCCTAAGGTCACCAGTAGAGCGGGCCCTACGGAAACCATATTGACGGTCACTAAGCAATTCATTGTGCTCCAGATAGTTCATAAGGTTGAAGTTAATTACGCTCTCCATAACTTTGGCGAGCGAAGAGCATATCGATATGGGTCGGTAGTTTGCAGGGTTCGTGGCATCGCCCTTGGGCGACCTTAGGACATCTCCTGTCCTGTAGGGGATGTTAAACAGGTTACGCAAAGGCCGAGCCAGACTAGAAGCTTTAAGCACAAGTGGTGGTATGCCATCCGGACCAGAGGCTTTATTTATGTTGAGGTTTGCAAACCAAAATTAAGCTAGCTTCCTAAAATTTTGGCTGCAGTTTTTATAGTATATGTTCACTCTCTTGCATATTATTGTAATTGATTTTATGTAAAATAATGTGCCAAAATTGATTTGTAGCAAAAAAAATATTGGCACTTTTTTTGAAAATAAAATAATTTTCTTGATTTTAATTTTTTCGTAATTCGACGACATCATTATGGAAAAAACATATAAAATTATAATTATATTCATTATGGCCTATTTCAGGTGAACGCTGTGGCAGCTATCTTCTACGCAATGAAACTGAGGACTAACTTCAAGAAGCTGTAATCAGCGCCATTTTGAAAAAAAAATTGTTCATGTATATTAACTAATATTTTAATAAGCTACAAATTTTGAACACTTAAAATTAGTTAGTTCTACCTTAAAACTAAAAACTCTTTCAGATAAGAAATTTCTTTATTTTCTAATTGGATTCGCCACCTTAATGAGTTTAATAAAACTTTCCACCATATAAATGTTATGGTTGAAAATTATGATCCAGAATTCTTTTTTACATTTGGGGACATTATTAAATTTATAATTTACACTTCTTACTTCTTCTCACTTACACTTACACTTCTCACTTAATTGCTTAAACGCAAATGTAGCATCAACATTGCTAGCAAGGCATGAAAATTAATGGGCTAATCTCTCAAAATGAACCTACCCTCTGATTGCATCACACCTTCCACTGTAAGGCCTTATCCACACTTGGTCAACGCAACTCCAACTCAAGTTGCTAGCCTGTGTATTTATAACGTAACCTTCAGATTAAGCAACTTGCACGCAACAAGTTCCTGACACGTTTTCAACTTGTTCAACGCAACCCGGCTTTCCGCAATTTTCATCGGCGACTTGTTGGATCAGTTTGTTTGTTTTGTGAATTCAATTTTTTGTAGTGCGGTATGCTATATGTTAATCAACATGAATCTATCTATCTATATACTATTAATAAATCTGTAGCCACTTTTTATGTTCACTCATCACGTTTAAACGACAACTCAGATTTTTATAAAATTTTGTACACATATTTATAGGTCAGCAGAGAGTGCAATAGGATACTTTATTTTAACCCATTAACAACCAATGTTACTATATGGAAACATATGCGTCTCGAATTTTTATTAAATACTGCATAATATTTCAAAAGTTTTAGTGCCAGTTTTTTAAAAAAAGTAAAATTAGCATGCAATAATAACTTATTTCTGCTCAATGGCATACATAGTTTTCACCAAAATGTTGCTTCAAGTCTAAAAATGTCTGTCTTTTATGGTTTTCTTTCGGCCCTAATGGATTAAATTGCACTTCGGTTAAACGAGAACAAAATCAATAAACGCTTTTAAATTTCCTTCAATTTGATACCAAAATCATGTATGTAGTTTGAAAACTGTGAAAAATTTTAGTACCAGATCTTTTTAGTATTAATTATAAGCTGAGAATGAGAGAAAAACGACTTGAAATTCACACTTTTAGCTTTGAAGGCAAATATTTCAGTCAGTTTGCAATGGATTTCAATAATTTTTTTTGAAAAATGTGGTTTGTTAAAATATCCTTCAAACATAAGTTGAAATTTTTACTAAACCAAAAAATTTTTTTAAAAAATGTTCACAAATTTTTAGTTTAAGCCAAAAAATTGGATAAAAGTTGTTTTTGTTGTAAAAAAAATTAAATCCAAAATTTAGGTTTTCGATTTCCTATCAGATGATATAACAATCTTAAGGTTAATAATTTGTAGTATTACTTAAACAATAAAAAATCGTTTTGGTAGCGAAAAATCAAGCCTACCCACTATCAATTTTTGAATGAAAACTTTTTGAAAACCCGGCGAAGCGGAGGGTTTAAGCTAGTAAGATAATAAATTAGTACCTTTTTTTTTATTAATAGATTCTAAAAGAAGAAGAAATAGTTTGCAGTATAAATGACCAAGGGTAAATTTTTAAATAAGTGTAAGAAGCACGACTTTTGAAGCAAGTCTGAAAGGATTCGGTTTATAACTGCATTGCTTTTCAACTTTTTCGCTGTTGCGTTGAAGTTGCGTTGGAATTGCGTTGACCAAGTGTGTAAAAGGCCTAAGCGATATAATATCTTTCTCTTATGTGCATATTAGGGATGGCAATTCCGAACTATATAAGTATCAAAAACCTAGGGATTAGTCGATGTGAGGACCGGGTTTGAAAAAAAATTTTTATTTAGCAAAATTTCATAAAATAATCCTAATTTTTATCCATTCAAAGTGTACAGAAGATGTTTTTGTTTAAAGGCAATACTGAATAATATTTTGACTTTACAACACTGTCCAGCGAAAACAGCTGATTTTATTTTCTGCATACTTTTTATGCACTTTTTTATTTTTTTTGATTTATACTGCAACTAAAAAAAAAACTCCGCCAGGTCTAGCTTGCGCCTGCCTGTCCCAAGCCAGGATAAAGGAGGAGGGTTGTTTGTAGGATACGTCCTGCAAACGTAAAAACTGATAGGGCCAACCAAGAGCTCGGGGTGGCGCCCATCTTGGTAGCAGGTCATATTCGGTGCATCGATATGAAACAAGCCTGCGAAGGTATAGCAATTGACCTTAAAACTTGTTAGTACGGGGACAGTCTTTACCCGTCAGATGGGGTAGACCCTATCTATCCACCGCATGGAGACCTTAATTCGGCTGGATAAATTGGTTGTGAAGTGTTGGCATGCGTGCATAAAAGTGTCAACTCTTCGGCTTTCCGAAGTGTTGCTTGTCAAGAGTTTGACTCGCACCCTCAAACTGGCACGGCAGTCACTGAGGAAAGTGTTGACGTTGGTTGTTTAAACTAAGGGTTCTCATACTGAGCACGGCAGTCCCTGAGAACAATGGCCAATACTCTATGTCTGGATGTTGTAATCCGAACGGCCAGAGTAAGAGTGGCAATTGCAAAGGTCCTCCAAAGTAGGTACCGGTCATGCGCAATAATTTTCCAGTTGAGCCGGCAACTGCAAGTTGTTAGACTAGCCTTTAAGTGCTCATTGAGCACAGTCATGCATAAGAATGCACATTTTCATAATTGCATTTGTGTCTTCTTGGTCTTTTTGCGGGGATGTTGTGGATCCTCATTTGTCGGGATCGAGTTGCCCAGATGACTGTCGTGGGCTGGCCCTTTGGGGAGTCTCGTACTGGTTGTGGTTGTGTGAATGCTACACAGGTCAAGATTGACCGGCGGGGTCGCGCAATGGTACGACCGGGCTGGCATATCTGTCTTAATATGCAAGAGATTGGGTAGGTCTCGTCTCCACCAGTATATGGATGGAAGTACGTCGCTACGGAAGTCTAAACTGGTACTGCTATTACGGACAGTATGTAATTATTCATAATGCTCCTAATCAGCAGAGCACTGGGTGATGCTTTGTGTTTGTGAAACAGCTTTCATGTTCGTGTTGCCACACCGGATGCCCCGTATGTTTTACTTGTTAAAACGTAAACGGGTCCGTGTTGTGGTTCAACACAAAGTTCATGGTGGTCTGTTTCATGAACTATTACCCTAGGTTTTAGATAACCCAAGTTGCTTAAGCCTAACGGCAGGCGTACTTGTTAATCTTAAACTCAATTGCAACTAAAAAAAACTTCTCGTTCTTCAAAAAATTGTAATTTGGCAGATAGAGAGTATATGATATGAGCCCTGGATATTTTGATGTGAAAAAAAACAATGGGCACACTCAAAAAAAATAAAAAAAATACTAAAATAAAGCAAAATAGCACTAAAGTCATCAGATCCTATATTAAAAGATGGCACTTCCTCAGTTTAAGTAAGTTTGCATCCTAAAACTGAGGATATTTCTAATGATTAAGGAAATATTTTTAGTATTAAGACTTACAAACTTACTTAAACTACGGAAAGTGCCTTCTCTTAATATAGGATATGGTGACTTTAGTGCAATTTCCCTTGATTTTAATATAGTTTCTTTTTTTTTAGTGCAATGATTTAAAACAAAGGTTTATTTAAACATATTTATCTTTGAAGCAAAATGTTTTGTTATAAATTAATTCTTTAAAAATTATTTAAAACTTTTAAAAAATAATATTAAAAATTGCTTTTTATAAAAATTTTAGGTGACACAAAAATATTTTGTATGTAACTAAAAAGTTTTACTTAAAAAAATTTAATTTATTTTTGTTTTCACAGAACGTTATGTTTTCATTTTATATTAGTTTTTTATGTCAAGATGTAGTTGAATAACTTTTTAAGCCACTGTGCAGCGGCATTTAAAGGGAATTTTTTTTGTTTCTTGAATATACCAAACCAACTCACGTACACAACAACAGCAGTAACGTGGCGACGATTGCATTACAACAAGAATATAGCAATGATAATTGTTATTATGACTGAAGTTGTTATTGTTGTTATTATTGGTTTTATTATTGTAGTAAATGTTATTGTTACAGTTATGATTTGCATTGCATTGTTATTGCTTTTGTCGTGCAGTAGCGTTGTTTTAAACAACATTTACAATAGCAACAAAACAACAATTACAGCAATAGCGTCATATTTACAATTGCTACTTTGTTGGCAATCATTTTGAAAGAAGCAAAGCAGCGAGTTCACGTTTATAGCAACAACAAAAAGACAAAAACACTGCTCAAACATATAAATAATGACAAAAAATATTTATTGCCCAAGTTATGGCCATCGAACGTAGGCAAATTGGGATTTATTTTTATACATAAAATTTATAGTGCAGGCGCTTCAAGAGCGACCAATTTCTGCGATAGTCACCTTAAATGCCGCATATACAGAGGCGTTTATTTAATGTTGCTTTTTTATCACAACATATCCAAAGGGTATTTTTTTGTTTTTTTTGCTCCAAAGGGCTAACAAAATTCTGTAACATTTTATTAATTAACTTATTTTCATTCTGAGTTTGGTTCAGAAACACAATATAAATAGTTTTTAATAGCAAAATGCCAAAAACAAATTTAAAAAATTCCAAAAACTCTAAATTTTTTATATTACACTGCCTTACAGCTGGGAAATACCAAGAACACCACATGTATGGGCGAGTTTGTATGGATCTCCAGAACACAAAAATCATAAAATTTTTTTGAAGCGAAGCTTTTTACTCCTCGTTCTGTGATTTGCTTAGAGTGAAATCTGAAAAATTTTTGACAGATTTTTTCTTGGAATTTCGATGGTTTCTTTGTTGCTAGTGCTTATTGCAACAAGAAAATTTAATACTTTAATATTAAATACTAAAAATATGTTTTGGTTCCCGTGGGGATCGAACCCGTGTCCTTCTTAACTGGTAGCCCAGCACACTACCCACTAGGCCACAAAGACTTGTGGAAAACAGGTGTTAATTTAATCTTAGTTATAACAGAAGCTATGCTGCAGTAGATCGTCACCATCTATCAATAGATAGAGTATTGTGTATTTGCTATGCTACAAAAATTTGCTTTTATTTGCCACAAGGTGTCTCTAGCATCGATGTGTTTGTATTGTGAATGCGTTTGTGGTGTTGTTGGCATAGAGTATAAATTATTATCTAGAGATTGCATCAACTCTGCTAAATCTCTGGCATGTGTTAACAGAGATTAACAGAGTTTTTTTTTTCATGTTTTTAAGTGATATAACTCTATTAACACTGTTAGCAGAGTTGATGCAATCTCTAGATAATAATTTACACTCTATGTCTTAAGTGTCAAAAAAATAGATGATATCAATAAATATGGAATTAACAAACGCATGCATGAAATCGGCAAAGTATCTAAAATGTTTGTTAAATTTTGTTTCGTGTGCGTTCTTTAATATATATTTTAATATATTTTTGAAGTTTTTTACTCCTCGTTCTGTGATTTGCTTGGAGTGAAATCTGAAAAATTTTCGACAGATTTTTCGCTACGCAGTACGCTGTTGAAGGAAAAAATTTCTTCAGTGCAGCCAAGTTCACAACCATATGTGGAGAGTTAAAATGGAGAGTCGCTGGCATTATATGCCCGTATATGTAATTGGCGTGGAAATTTGACATTCAACAATAAAAAATAAGCAGTAAATATGTTTTCTGTATATATGTAATTAATTTTATGTTATTTTAAATTTTTGAATTTAAAAGTTAATTTATTGAAAAGAAAAAAATTTTTATGCTATCAAATCTATGTAACTGCGAAAAAGCTTCGCTTCTCTCGTGTGTCCAACGACGCACATGTGTTTTTTTCATTTGTAGGGTTTTGAAGATAACGATACTTTTGTACTTCTCGAGAGATGATTTCCTTCAAATTTACTTACAGCTGAAACTGCTTATCCGATAGAAATAAATAGTATATAGCTGAAAAGGCAATTACATTTCTATCCATTGATATACTGATCGTATCGATCGGATAAAAAATGTTCAAGTGATAGCTCGTCAAAGTTAAAATTTCTTGCAATTTTCATGTTTTTTTTTTTAATTCTATTTTTAAGTAACTTGTTTTTTTAGAAAAAGTTCAAGTCAGGAACATTTTATATTTTTGAAGTTAAGTGTATTTAATTACAAACATTTAAAGACTAATTTGGCCAAAACCGGATGAAAAATAAATTTTTTAAAAATAATTTTGTAGAAAAAGTTTAATTTCATTTTCAGTGCTTGCACTATATTTATACCCATACGTTAAAAAAACGTAAACGGGGTATATTCATTTTGTAACTCCGTTTGTAACGCCCATAAAGAGGCGGGGTAGGTATAGAAAAGTACATATATTCTTGATCAGGATCAACACCCGAGTCGATTAGCCATGTCCGTCTGTCCGTCTGTGATCACGATTCCAGCCGCAATTTTAAAGCTATCTAAACGAAATTCGATATTTAAGATTTTATCCCCAAAATGAAAGTCAAGTTCGTAAATGAGCCAAATCGGATAAATACCACGCCTACTTCCCATACAAAGTGACTTTATCAAAACGGTAAAATCTCTTAGAATTCCACAATATTAATTGATAGATTAATTTAATTTGGAATTTAATTTAAAATTCCAATCAGAATTCGAAATGACGAACCAAACAAACAAAAACCACGTTTGACATTAAAAACCGCAGTGAGGAAGAAGAAGACGACACAGCTGTTAACAATACCAACAATAACATTTGGTTTTCTTGTCAAAGTTTACGATTCAGCTTTATTTTGTTAGCTTTGTGTTTAAGTCCTGAAATAAAAATGTGTCTCATTAATCCCGATCAATTTTGCTACGTTTGTCTAAGTCTGGTTTAAAAAGCCTCACATCATTTAATGAGAAAAATGATCTTCGGAAAATTATCAGAAGCATATCAGAAATACTTTGAATATTTTCTTTTACATCTAGACAAACCTTGGACTCCAAACAGTGCATGTAACAGTTGCCGAACAATACTAAGCAAAATTGCTTGCGGTAAAGAAAGTTTCTTCACTTTCGGAAAACCAATGCTGTGGAGAGAGCCGAGCAATCATACTACAGACTGTTACTTCTGTTTAACAGAAAAAGCTTGTGGAAGATTAGAACCTGTGTATGCAATTGTTCAATCGGTTACAGCACCAGTGCCACATTCAGCATCGTTTCCCAAACCACAATTGATTAAAGCGGGTCCTTCACGAAAACGAAAGATAGATAAGGAAAGAAATCTAGAAGATGAATATACTAGATTAGAAATGGGATCAAATAAAAAAAATCCATTTTTTGACACAGGCTGAACTCAACGATTTGTGCCAAGATTTGTATTTGGTCTGATTTGAAGATGGTAGCAATATTATCAGGATTACGTAGCAAAATTGATCGGGATTAATGAGACACATTTTTATTTCAGGACTTAAACACAAAGCTAACAAAATAACTGAATCGTAAACTTTGACAAGAAAACCAAATGTTTTTTACTGTACCATCTTGACATAAAAAAATCACGTGTCACGATGTTCTGGTATAAAAATGTTTAATGTTTTCAATTGAAAGAAACTTTGGAGCAAGATATATTAATGAGGTATTGTTAACAGCTGTGTCGTCTTCTTCTTCCTCACTGCGGTTTTTAATGTCAAACGTGGTTTTTGTTTGTTTGGTTCGTCATTTCGAATTCTGATTGGAATTTTAAATTAAATTTATAAAAAATAAAAATATGTGCGAAATTTCAAGTCTATCAATTAATATTGTGGAATTCTAAGAGATTTTACCGTTTTGATAAAGTCACTTTGTATGGGAAGTAGGCGTGGTATTTATCCGATTTGGCTCATTTACGAACTTGACTTTCATTTTGGGGATAAAATCTTAAATATCGAATTTCGTTTAGATAGCTTTAAAATTGCGGCTGGAATCGTGATCACAGACGGACAGACGGACATGGCTAATCGACTCGGGTGTTGATCCTGATCAAGAATATATATACTTTTCTATACCTACCCCGCCTCTTTATGGGCGTTACAAACAGAGTTACAAAATGAATATACCCCGTTTACGTTTTTTTAACGTATATTGAACGTACGTTCAAAAATATAAAATCTTCCTGATTTTAACTTTTTCTAAAAAAACAAGTTGCTTAAATATAGAATTAAAAAAAAAACATGAAAATTGCAAGAAATTTTAACTTTGACAAGCTATCACTTGAACATTTTTTATCCGATCGATACGATCAGTATATCAATGGAAAGGAAATGTAATTGCCTTTTCAGCTATATACTTTTTATTTCTATCGGATAAGCAGTTTCAGCTGTAAGTAAATTTGAAGGAAATCATCTCTCGAGAAGTACAAAAGTACCGTTATCTTAAAAACCCTACAAATGAAAAAAAATTTTATGATTTTTGTGTTCTGGAGGTCAAAATTAACTCGCTTATATGTGTGGCGTTCGTGGTATTTATCTAAAATTATTATTTGTAAAGCAGTGTTATTTATTCAACGCGTTTCATTTGATTTATTGTTGTGACAAAATAAACTAGTTTTTAAAGACAAACTTTAAAACTAATTAGTTACTACGTCTTAGCAATGACCTTTAACTTTATCCATACTAAAAAATTAGATATGATCTAATAAAATCAGCTAAATAACTAACGCTGTTGTCAAACAAATTCGGCAAACGGCGCTCCATCAAATTTATAGTCAAATTAAAACTAGATTAATAATCTCCAATAATCAGTGATTTTGAGAAATAAATAAAGATTTTATTGTGATCATTTCATTCAACAAGCTTAATCACAACGATTAAGCATTAAAATTTCAGTAAAAACAAAAAAAATTTTATGACATGAATAATAAATAGAATACATTAAATCTATTTTATAGATGATAAAATTTTAGTATAAACTTAAAATTAGCTAACAAGAAATATGATAAGAGAGGTATTTTTTTTTTATATAAACAAAAAATCTGTTAAGCATTCAGCCAGGATGTACTTTTATCATTATGACCTCCACCTGAAATTTGTAGGTACTATTACACTGTGGAACAAATTCAGGTTAGCCAAAGTTAGGTCGATTCTGAGAGTGAGGGCTGAAAATAGAGGCTAAATTAGAAGACGTGGCGTATTGCAGCGTTTGTTTATGTTAGTTTGAATTTTTTTTTTTAATCGACCTTCGAACTTTGCAGTCAAATGCCGATTTTCAGCATATTGTTTATATGGTTTTTTGGCTATAACTCGTCGACTAATTGATATTTTTTCACTCTGTAAAAGCCAAATTATTGCTAGATACCTGTGCAATAATTAAAATTAAAATGTTGGAAAAAATATTTTTTTTTCATGCTATTTTAAAATATTTTCCACAAAACTAAGTCTTTTTTGCTTTCTGCTTGATCTATAATATGCTTCTCAGTTTCTTCAATAAATTTCATTTGAAAAGAAAACAATCATAATACAAAACTTGCGTTTTCCAGCTTAATATTAATTTACTTCTCATTTTTTATGTACCAATTTTGTTCAGTGTTGGTTTTGAAGAAACATTGAAAAAGAAATTATAAAAATATGGACAAAAATATAATTTTGAAATGTTACTTATGAAAAGTTTTCAGTAAAAAAATTAAATTACTGATTCGGCTCTCTAATATCTTGGCCATCGTCATCATCATCAGAAAGGTGGATAATTTTGTCCAACAGATATTTTGGAATTTCATCTTTGTCTTCCCCTTCTTCCTCTTTCTCCTCGCCTTCCTATTATTCAAACGTGTTTTTATACCACCAACAAATTTCAGCGAGTATTCCCACTGAACCACAAGCGAAGGTTTTGAGTAAGGTGAGAGTTTTGCGAACGTTTTTGGTTAGAATTTTTTTTTTTTATTTTTTCTTTTTTATTTTGTCGCTTAAAAGTGCTTGTTATATAAGATTAAGTTCGTGAAAGCTTTCCCATAAAGAAAAATTTGCGAAATTCATTAAAAACTTATTTTGAGCAGAAAATGATTCATTTTTGTATCATTTCAGTAGGTAAGACTTCCTTGTAAATGAACCATTTTTTGTTCATAAATGAGTTTGAAAATAAATCATTTATGTTTTTTTTGCATTCTGAAATGAGTTCAAAAAAGAATCATTTTTTTTATCATATCCGTAGGAAACAATTTCTCATAAACGAACCATTTTTTGTTCATAAATGAGTTCACAAATGAATCATAAATGTTACTTTTTATATTCTAAAATCAGGTAAATAAAGGAACTTAAAATGACAATGTTAACCTTCGTACAAACGTCATATGAACTTTTTTACCAGTGCGAGATGGATATATTGCTGCACGTATGAAAATTTTCAACATTTCAACATTTCTATCAAAAATTAAAATCAAGCTCAAATAGAATAAAAACCACGAAAACATTCTATGCAAAAATGTAATCAAATAAATTGCCCAATTTATAACTTAACTATTTTGATATATCATATATAATTTGGTAGTCTGTCAAATTGGGAAACAATCACGCCTTTTCCCCTTTCAAACATCAATATCATGAAAAACACAATGCGTGAATTCCAGCCCAGGTATATTAATTCTATTAACCCAATGATTAATGTGATCTCTAATTTTAGTAATAATCGTTTCTTCTTTAACAAAATATCGATATGTAATTATAAATAGTATTATGCAATAATAAAATTTATAATTCAAAAAGGTTGTTTTTTTTAACTCATTATTGAACAAAAAATGGTTTGTTTTTGAGAGGCAATTCAGTCCAAAGATTAATACAAAAAGGGTTCAATTTCGTTTCGGTTTCGAGTGCCGAAAAATAACTTTTGTATGGTTCATTTTTTAACTCATTTCCGAAGAAAAAACAGTTTGTTTCTGAGAGGCATTTTCGTCCGGCGATTGATTCAAAAAGGGTTAATTTCCGAGTGCCGAAAAAGAACTTTTATGGTTCTTTTCTTAACTCATTTCCGAACAAAAAAGAGGATAATTTATGGTTATTTTTTTAACTCATTTGCGAACAAAATAAGGTTCGTTTTTGAGAGGCATTTTAGTCCGACGAATGATATAAAAAGGGTTCATTTATGAGTGCCGAAAATTAACGTTTCTTCCCGAAAAGATTCATAAATGAATTCAAAAACGGTAGTTTTGGTTCACTGGGTTGCATCTGGAGATTTCTTTCCTCTGTACCTGAAACGAACATAGTTTTCAATCGTTAACATGTTTAAATTGTGCACTCTGACAAAGATATTAGAAAAATCTAGAAATTCAAAATATGCACACTCTATAGTTACCTTATTTCAAATGGAAGCGCAGTTTGGTGATAACTTTCGCCTTGCTCATCAGATTCAGTTGGCAACTGTTGAGCGAGTTGATCAAGATGCTGATGCAAGAGATGAATTTTGTACGACATATTAACCCCAATTTCATCGAAAGCTGCCAACATGTTTGCAACAGATTGCCTGTAGTTGTCTTTGCGTTCTTTACCCAAAAGTCCTTTAATGACTGCTTTCAATGCGAGCCATGCATTTAATTCTCGGTCTATCAGAGCTTGGTCAAAATCTTGACGACTCATTAGTTTCCGTATGTCGGCACCATAAACGACCCCTTCCTGAATTTTGGCGTTACTTAGTCTTGGGAAAATGTCTTTTAAGCGGTTGAATACTGCTGGTCATCTTGCGATACATTTCAAAAAATTTTTAGCAACGCCAAGTTTAATGTGGAGCAACGGCAACAAAATTTTCATTTCAGGAACAAGACTTTCGTGTAGCCTATTGTCTTTAGGCCATTTTCGTCCAATGCGACTATTCCAGTTATGCTGTTTGTAATGGTTTCTACCTTTAATACCTTCTCCGTATCGTGAATCCCAATCGCACAAAAAACACGGATATTTTGGACGGCCAGATGCTGTTAAGCTTGTAATCAATGAAACTATTTTGAGGTCGCAGCAAATGCGTCACTGATGTTCGTTATATTTGACTACTTACAAAATGTGTTTCAAATTATCGAAATTTTCACTAGTGTCAGTGCTATACGCAATCGGAACAGAAGGCATTCTATTTGTCTTGTGCAAAAGCACAACTTTTAAGCTGATTAGTGAACTATCGATGAATAAACGCCAATCATCTTTTTTATAGGTTAACCCTATCGTCTCTATTAACTTTCCAATATCGTTGCAATAAGCGAAATTTTTTGCATCATTCACATTGAAGAACTTTTCTAACTCTTTTTGGCGTTTTCGATATGCTGTTACTTTGGTACCTTTCGCCAGCAAATTATTTCCTTTCAAAAATTAAGCCATTAGTTCTGATTTTTTCTGAGTCAAACACAAATTTGCAGCAATTCCATCCAATTGGTTTTGTGTGACTAGGATTGGGTCCTTTGATGTTTCATAGGATGTACCTTCACCAGGGTCTTATTCTGAGAAGAAATCCATGGATGTAGCAGCGGCGGTTGTAGTACTGATATCTGTTTGAAGATCAATACTTCGGTATGTTGGTACTGGAACGAATTCTGAGTGTGGTAATGGTAATTGGGCACTTGGCACTGCTACATAAGTTTTATTCTTTGCTTTCCTTTTATTCAAAGTGTTATGATAGTTGATACATCCATAGCAATTTTAATCTTGATGCGGGCTGTTGTCTTACCACTTCATTGGTTGACCTTAACTTAACTTAACTTGGTTACCACTTAAGAGTTGAATAGCAATTAAAGCAAACTTTTTTAGGGGCATAGTTTACGTCAGTGATAAACACTCGCATTGCCACATTTTTCATTGCTTGCTATGAAACGTCCACGAAAATTACAGAAATGGTCCGTTTTACATTTTGGTTCCGACATTTTTAATACAATATACAGGGTGTCCCAGACTTAGAGTACTATAATGTGGGGGCTGATTCCTCGTGATGAGACGAGCAAAAAATTATATAACTCTACGAGTTGGAGACGAGTTGGAAAACATTATAACTCTACGATCGGTGAAAGAATGTGTCGATTCAGGCATGCACTTAATAATGAGAAATTGCTTTTTTTTCTTAATTCCGTTAAATCTAACTGTTTTACTAGTTATTGTAAGCAACAAAAAAACAAAGTCGCCTTGCTTGCATTAAGTACCCCAGTGGGAGGAAAAAGTGGTAGAATCGGAAAATCGATATTATACGAAAAATATTATCTCTGAGGTACAAACAATGTATGATGGATTTTTAGAGAATTGACCAAGGAAAAAAACTGCGTCATAAAAAATAATAAAACATTTGGTTTTTTTCTGAGAAAATCGCCTTGAAAGTTGAATTTTTAAAGAAAAAAACCTTTTTTTTTGACTTCAGGTGCTTATACATTTTTTGTTTATGACTTTATGGAAAAATTTTGCAAAAGTAATTTAAAGCAAATTTAATTTTCTTTTCAAAAAAGTATGTTTTTTTTTAATCGTTGCAGAGATATGTTAGCTATGGATTAAAACGTAACGACACCTAATTTTTTGTTTTTCCCTCCTATCCCCCTAGGGGGGCATTTGCGACCACCCCACCCATACAATTTTTTGCTCGTCTCATCACGAGGAATCAGCCCCCACATTATAGTACTCTAAGTCTGGGACACCCTGTATATTATACAATGTTTTCTTTGTTATTTTTATAACACCGATGCACTTAACTTCACTTACTTCACTTAATCACTAAAAATTAATAGCAAATTTTACCACGACCCACAGTGGTCTAGATGATGATTCTAGCGCGAATTAAATCAAAAAATCAACATACAGTTTTTTGCTTAAAAAGTAGTTTTTTCCATAGATAATATATGAGAAATTAGAAAGCAATAAAAATTCCCTTATAATTTTATTTTACAATGTGGCAACTCGGCTTGGTACCGTTAACTCGCAACACGTGTTGCAACGTATACAAAAAGCGCAGTTTTCTGATTGTGGTTTTAAGTAATTTTTTATTACAAATGTGCAATGTTTTAAACAAATTCGTAATGGAAAATATTCATCAAAGTAAGTATTACAATTTTTTCGCAAAACATATGCTTATCGTAAAAATTAAGAAGTGTATTTGAAGTGTATTTTTTTCCGTGAAAATTGATATATTTTAATGATTAAAAAAATATGCAGGAATTTGCAGGTCTTTTAACATATTTTTTTCAAATCTTTATGACTTTGGTTTCTAGAAACAAAAAAAATTAGGTGCCCATATGTGCCGCTTTGACTTTTATTTTATATTATAGGAGCGGACCTCGTAATTACTCATATGGAGCTCTACAAAAAATGGCTGCGAGTAAAGAATTTTAAACGCAATGAGTGCTGCAATGAACTCAATTTATTTGTTATCAACAATAAATGCATTAATCAGAGCAATTCTAAGATCATTTTGACAAAGTTTATAAAAAATGTTGAGCAACGTTGGAAGGCATGTCATAGAACTAAAGCTCGATTTGAAGAAAAAAATAAAAATTGGCTTGATTCACGAATTTTATTTCCTAAAAATTTAAATGCTTTTCAGAGTCCAGCGCCGTCTAAGCGTGGCAGACCATCAAAAAAATTTATAGATTGTGGCAAGAGAGCAAAACAGAAAAAAACTACAAAAATTGCAAATACTACGAGTACTGAAGAACTAGCTTTTGCAACTCAAACCAATTTAAGAAAATGTGGGAAGCGTGCTGCTGCTGAAGTTGTTATGGTGGTAACAACATCTAATTCTCCTGGACGAGCAAAAAAAATCAGAAACGCGTACAAATCAATGTATTCCACAAAAGATTCACCTACCGGTATGAGTCCAGAAAAAGCACTATCATTGATTACACTGTACAACAATTTGGCACTTTTTGAAAACCCCGAGCACTACCGATATGGTTTCTTATATTTTTGTGTACGCTGATCACGAATATGCAAAAATAATTTTCGGGTCACCTCTAGTTTAGTCTCCAAAGGACTTTTAAGTTTCGAGAAGTATCTGCCTTTGAAAAATTTTTTAATATAGTAAATTACATTTTTTTTCAACAAATTTGGTATCAAAATAAAGAGAAAATATTGAACAACATAACAAAAATATAAAATTATTTGATTTTTTGAAAAAGGATATGAAAAAATTCCTTTTTGTTTGAAAATTCCTTATATCCTTGAAGTTTTTATGCCAATTTAAGCCAAAAAAATTAAGTAAGAAACCTACCCTTTTAACTATGAGTGTGTAAAATTTCATTGAAATCGCATCATTGGTTTGCTTTTTAACATATTTTTAAGGGTTTCGAATATTATTTATCATACAAATTTCTGACTTGTTAATTTTTATACCCCCACACGTACCACTGTAGGAAAGTGAAACACCATCAATATTTATATATTGTTTAACATAGTCGTATTTCATTATTTTCACATATAAATACTTAAATTTTTTTATTATCATATAACATTTAGTTTAATTAATTTGTTTTTGTTTTTTTGGATGACGGCTGTATGAGTTTTCTAAGTCATCTTGTTTGACACTCCAACAATATTCTGCAATCATTGAAATTAAATCTTTTCCTTTGTAACGATTCTCCATCTGTAGCATTTCTTGGTGGAACTTCTCTCCATGTTGATCAGATAATGCTCCCATATTTGGTGGAAAAAAATCGAGGTGGTTGTGAAACATATGGATTTTCAAAGACATAAGAACTATCATTTCCTTGAAAGCAGAAATCATTTCCTTAACTAAGTCCTTAAAGTTCTCTGCCCTATGATTACCTAATAAGTTTTCTTTTACAGCTTTAAAGCTCATCCATGCGTTTTTTTCAATATCGTTCAAGTTGCTCATATAAATTGGATCCTTTAATATGGTTCTAATATTGGGACCAATTAAAATTCCTTAAAAGAAATTGAAGAATCGAAATAAATATTATGAAACAAGAAATATTTTGAAGCATTTTTTACCCTCTTTTATTTTAGCATCACTTATCCAATGAAATTTATTTTTAAGGTATTTAAACCCAGCACCATCTTTATCCATCGCCTTAATAAGGTTCTTAGCAGCACCTAACTCAAGGTGAAGCGAGGGAATAACAATGTTCTCCCTTGGAACTAAAGCTTCATGCATAATGTTCTTTTCACCGATCACATTGACATGTCGTTGTCGCCATTTACAGTCTGTGTAATGCATTTCCCTTTGTCGACTGTTCCATTCGCAAAGAAAGCAATTAAACTTTGTGAATCCTGTTTGCAATCCCAAGAGCAGGCCAATCACTTTGAAATATCCGGAAATCAGCAAATTATGTTCATTGTATTTTATCTTTTGTACAATCAACTTCATCGATGCGTAGTCTTCCTTTAATTTCACGGAATATGTAATTGGAATCGTTGGGAGATTTTTTCCTTTATTAATAAGTGCTATCTTCAGGCTTAATTTGGATGAATCAATAAATATATACCACTCAGTTTTGTCATATTTTATGTTAAGACCCTCCATAAGTCCTTCAATATCGATGCAGTAAACAATTAAATCCGATAGTATAAAGTATGATTGCAAATCATGGGATCGATGACGAGCTGCTGAAACCTGCACATTGGAATCTAACAAGTTGTGATCGCGTAGTATTGATGCTGCAACTTCTGTTTTTGTTTTGCTTAGACCCATAACTCTGACAAAATGGTCAAACGTCTCATTATTAAATACAATATGGGAACAATCCGCATTATTAGATGGCTCATAATATTTGGATCGTTACAACATATCGATGAAAATGCTGCACTTTCTGAAACATGCAAATTCGACTGCGGTATATTTAATACGCGACTTGGCACTGGTGTTGTCTCATTATGTGGCCTAGGTCGAATCGCAGAGTAAAAATTTGGGTAGTTTATTATTGCCTTCGTCTTCAAATTATAACCACTTATTTCAGTAACACAAAAGTAACAATTTTGCTCATCATGTTCCAACTGAGGTGCCCATAACATGGGAATACCGAATGGCAAGCTATCTCGTTTGCCATTACACCAGCCTAGCATATTTCTGTAGCACAGATCGCAACATATATTTGGAGCATAAGACACATTTTCACCAGAAAAAATTTCAAATCGAAAGTACTTTAAATAAATTGAACGCAATGTTGCAGTAATAGGTTTTCTTTGTTTAAGCACGGTAAATTCACCACATATGTAGCAAAAACAATTCGGAGAAGTTTTATGTTTGAAACTTTGAAACTGCATTTTATGTAAAGTTTATACTAATGTATATTATATTGTATTTTTTAATAGCACGAAAAATTTTGTTTGACGAATGACACCGATTGAAATTTATTTATCTATGGTAACTGCCAATTTTATTTTTTTGCATTACCCAAAGTTATTTTATGCGGTGCACAGAATTATGAGTGCACTAAATTAAAATACTATAAAAAGCAAACCAATGAAGCAACTTCAATGAAATTTAACATACACATAGTTAAAATGGTAAGTTCGTTACTAGATTTTTTTGGCTTAAATTGGCATAAAAACTTCAAGGATATAAGGAATTTTTCAACAAAAAGGACTTTTTTCATGTCCTTTTTAAAAAATCAAATAATTTTATATTTTTGTTATGTTGCTTAATATTTTCTCTTTAATTTGATATCAAATTTGTTGAAAAAAAAAAAAAATTTACTATATTAAATATTTGTTCAAAGGCAGGTACACCTTAAAACTTAAAAGTCCTTTGGAGACCAAACTAGAGGTGACCCGAAAAAACTTTGTGCATATTCGTGATCAGCGTACACGAAAATACAAGAAACCATATAGGAAGTGATCGGGGTTTTTTTCGTGTTGTACCGTGTTATCAACACAAAATCAAGTAAGTCTACATACTTAGCTTATCGGATGGCAGCTAAAAATAGTAACGCAAATATATATCCATCATGGAATAAAATTTTAACAGCAAAAAATGAATGCTTTCCAGATTTTGAATCTATTACACTGCTAGGTAATGGTGTTGAAATAAAGTTGGAAGCTCTTTTACACCTGACAGCACAACGGTTATGTAAGCTTCAAGCTGAGGTGCTCAATACGATTCAAAATTCTCATCTTACTCTTGTGTGCAAGTGGGGAATAGATGGCAGTTCTGGCCAAAGCAATTATAGACAAGTCACTATTGAAGGAAAAACTGATTCATCTGTCATAATTATTTCACTTGTCCCCTTACAATTGCGCGACAGTTCAGACGAAACAGTGGTTATATGGCAAAATCCTGTCCCTTCTTCCACAAGGTTTTGTAGAGCAATAAAATTTGTTTTCGCTAAAGAAACAAACGAAATAATTTTGCAAGAAACCGAAAAAATTCAGGCTCAAATCACTGAATTAAGTAATTTTATTTATGAGGAAAAGATAATTAGTTTCAAATTGATCCTTACAATGATTGACGGCAAAGTGGTGAATGCATTGACTGGAACCAAGTCTTCACAAAGCTGTTATATATGCCAAGCAAAGCCAACTGATATGAACGATTTAGAAAACATTGGGAAAAAACTGCCAAAGATAGAAAATTATACGTTTGGCCTATCAACTCTACATGCCTGGATAAGGTTATTCGAATGCTGCCTTCATATTAGCTATCGGATGGACATTAAATGCTGGCAAGTAAGGGGAAATGACAGGGAAAATATGTTGGCTAAAAAGAAGAAAATAGTTGATAGATTCAAAAAAGAACTAGGAATTTTGGTTGATCAACCGAAGCCTGGTTACGGATCAACAAATACAGGCAACACTGCAAGAGTATTTTTTCGAAATTCCAGAAACTCTGCAGATATAACCGGACTAGACGAAAATTTAATTAAAAGGTTTTATATTATTCTGCAAACTATTTCTTGCGGATACGAAGTAGATTGTGAAAAATTTAAAATATATACCTTTGAGACTGCTAAGCTGTTTGTTTCTAAGTATCCATGGTTTTACATGCCTCCGACAGTACACAAAGTTCTATTACATGGTGCTGAAATAATAAAATATGCAATGCTGCCGATAGGTCAACTTGGTGAAGAGGCACAAGAGTCTAAAAACAAAGATTTTAAGTTCATAAGAGAGAACAGAACGAGAAAAGATTCAACCGAACATACAAATATAGATATATTTCATTATTTTTTATTATCATCAGATCCTGTGATTTCATATATATCGCTTAATGGTAAATTAAATAAAAACAAACTAAAACTTGAAACTGAAGCGGTGGGTTTATTAACATCTTCACCCTATAAAGCTGACGATTCAGATTCATCATTTTCAGATAGCGAATAAAATTTTATCCCGCTCTTATATATTATAAACTTTTTTCTTAAAACATGTCGAACTCTTTTTTTTCCATCTACATAACATATAAATTTAATATATTGTTAAAGTCATTCTTTTCACTTATAAATTTACTGTTGAAACTTCATATTTTTTTTGCTATATTTATCAAAATAAAAATAAAGATATTTTACCAAATTATTTGAAGCTTTTTTTTTAAATAATATAAGTTTCGGGATCAGCGTACGAAATAATAAACAAAAAGATTGCAAACTGTAATTTTTTTATGACTGCTGAATTAATTCGCGCTAGAGTCGCACCATAGACCACTGTGCGACCGAGCGAAAATTGAAAGACATCAGCTTCGGCTGAGTTTCGAGTCTTAAATGAATCTTTATTTTTAAAATTAGTTCGCTTGTACGAAATTAAAAAAAATCGCTACCTATGCGGGGGTTGAAAACATAAAAGTTGTTTTACTTACTTACTTACTTAGGTGGTCGTAACAACTCGTGTCCGGGTTTCGGCCGACCTCATCAGCTCTCGCCAGGCGCCTCTGCTTTGCGCGCGCCTTCTCCAATCGGATACACCAAGTGCGGTTAGGGCTTCCTCAGCCTGGTCCATCCATCGTAGGCATGGTCTCCCTCGTCGTCGTTTACCAGCGACCCTCGCCTCGAGCACCTTTTTCGCTGGAGCTTCGTCGTGAAGGTTGAAAACATAAAAGTTGTTTTACTAATTCCTAATTTTTGGAACTTCCGTTTTTAATTACTTTTACCTAAATCGCTATTTGTTTAATGGTTTTGGGATTTTTAACGCAAATTATCTAATAAGACCATTTTCTTTTCAAAGGAAATTTGTTGAAGAAACTGAGAAGCATATTATAGATCAAACAGAAAGCAAAAAAGATTTAGTTTTGTGGAAAATATTTTCAAAAAGCATGAAAAAAAAATAATTTTTCCAACATTTTGCTTCATAAGCACAAAAAAAAGTTTCTAAATCAATTTTTTGCACAGGTTTCTAGCAATAATTTGGCTTTTAAAGATTGAAAAAATATCAATTAGTTGACGAGTTATAGCCAAAAAACCATATAAACAATGCTGAAAATCGGCATTTGACTGCAAAGTTCGAAGGTCGATTAAAAAAAAAATTCAAACTAACATAAACAAACTCCGCGATACGCCACGTCTTCTAATTAAGCCTCTATTTTCACCCCTCACTCTCAGAATCGACCTAACTTTTGCTGACCTGAATTTGTTCCACAGTGTAATCCTAACTCAAAATATCGTAAAAAAGCGATCTGGTATTTATACAAAATGAAAAGACATTCATGTAACAACAAGTTCCATGTTCGATTATTCCGTTAACTATCTCAGTATCTACAAGTTCTATACTATATTCGATTGTTCCGTTAACTTCCGGGAAACAGACGCTTTTACGTTTTTACCATATTTTCAGTTAGGCTGTTATGGTTTGTGACCACAGAAATATGCGCTGGGGTCACGTTACAAAAACAGAAGTGGTTTTTGACTTGGATTACAAAATTAGCAAAACTTTGTGAATTGGACAATGGTTTTTGTATACTTTTTTTGGAAGGATTTGAAATAATATAAGTTTATTTTCCAAGTTATTAAATTTAAAAATCTCTGCTATGTTTTTTTTTTTAATTAGTCTTAATATTTAACGTGACGTTACATTGCATTGCGTTACTTAAATTTCCATTGTAATTCAATTGGATATTTAAGTAATTAGGTAATTTTGTTATTATGTATTTAAGTAATTAAAGTAATTGAATTTAATATATGTTATTCTCCTTGCCTCAACTATTTTTTCAATATCTTATGCCTTAATTTTTACTCAAACAAAAACGCTTTCGAAACACTTAAAAAATATTTACAAAAATGAAAACTACATTTGTGAAACAGTGCAGACGATTTGATGAGTATGGTTTTAATTTTAATGTTTTTCTAAGATAATATAATAATAATAATAATTTTTAATTTCTGGTTTACGGTGGACTTTTCTGTGGAAATGCCCATATTACATCACTTTACATCCGACATAGACGACCATCTGAGACCGCTATTCACTGTATTGTTGACTGTTTTTGTACACTATGTTTTTTTGCAAGACGTTTGGGCACCAACCAACTTGGGACGCATAAAATGAGTGCCTATTGAAGAGAATATTGCTTTCGTTCAGGAGAGTATTGAAGAAGATCCATATTTATCGATTCGACGTCGATCACAATAGGTTGGTTTTTCTTCGTCCTTTTTATGGAAAATTTTACTCAAAGATCTTGGTTTCAAGGCTAAAAAGATCTAGCTCGTGCAAGAATTGAAGCCGAATGATCATTGTTTGTGTCGAAATTGCAGCATATGTTGATTTAAGTTGGGCTTAAAATCAACTGGTATTGAATCTGCTGTTTTATCGAAAAATTTCTTTCAGCAGTCGGGCTCATTTTTGGCTCAATGGGTATGTCAATAAGCAAAATTATGGCATTTTAAGCGAAGATTTTAAGATTGTAGAAACCATAATGCATACCGAAAATGTACAGTTTGGTCCAGTATATGGGCTAGTGGATATATCGGACCATATTTTTAAAAAAATGTGGCTAACCAGCGTGTTACGGTCAGCGGTATTCACTATAGTGTCATGAGAAATTACTTTTTCGTTCCCCGATTGAATGACAAGCATATGGAAGAGATGTGGTGCTTGCAGGATGGCGCTACAGGATGGTGCCATACACGAGTAGCAAACTAAACAGTCCACTTATTGAAGAAAACATTCGCTGGACCGATAATTTTGCGTAACGATTAATACCCTTTAGGGGTACGTAAAGTCGCTAATCTACGCTGACAAACCAGCACCAATCCAGGCATTGGAAGCCAACAATTTTCATGTTATTAAAGAATATACGTCAACAAATGCTTGGAAAAGTACTCGAAAACTTTGCCTTTGATACTTTGCGGATGATATTCATCAGATCCAGCCGTGGTGGACATGTGCTCAAAGTTGCGTTTGAAAAAAAAAAATTTGTATGAAATTTTGTAGGAAAATTTGTAGGAAATTTTTTTTTTCTAACTGAAACAAGCAAATGGCTATTTAATAAAATTTTAAAATCAGTGTTTTCTTCAAAATCAATGTTAATATTGGTTTAAAAAAACAGCCTTTAAATACAGCAGTAATCTCCAACAGATAGCTTTTTTGGCGGTGTCGATAGTGGAGTCGATAGTAGAGCATGCACCATATGAAGCAAGGCGTAATAAAGCGCAATAGTGAAAAGTGAACAAGTTTTTTGTATTTGTTTTGTGCTAATTTTTTTCTAAGCGCTTCCTAAGATAGGTGCAGGCTTTCGCGGGTTAAAGAAAAACCTAAAAATTGAGAGAGAGCTTCTCTTTCATCCATCATTGAGCGGCAATCATATGAGCGATGAGTGAAAGCGGCGGCAATCGTCGCTCATCGCTGTTATGACGATGCTTCGCGTGGAAGTGGTGGTTTTTGTACGCAACCGCACGCACTCGCATGCGGTTTTTGATGGATGATTTATAGTCATTCGTTCGAATCATAGACTCGTTGCAGTTCTCTGGTATAAATGTCGAAAATGTCAAAAAAGACATAAAACGGAAATATTGTGGGTATTGTTCATATACAAAATGACGAATGAAAAAGACTGCGAATGCAGGACATGCGATTCCAATATATGTGGAAAGCACAAAGTTGAACTTTGCTTTTCTTGCTCAAATTAATATATTTCACTACCTTCTTTTTCTTTATTTTGTGACTTATGATCAACTTCATGAACAAGATTTCAAGGTTATATTTTCGGTTCGTCGGTTTCTCTACTTTTTTTTTTTTTTTTGTTTTTTTAAATGTATGTACATCGATAACTCCTAAACCATATGACTGATTGCCATAATTTTTGGGGAACAGATAGATATCATAAGCATGAAGGTGCTCGTAAAAAGTGGGCGGTATTCGAGAACTGGGCGTGGCAATAATAGATACTACTGTATCTCGAATAATATTGGCACTAGGGTACTGCAATTTACCCACACAATTATTACAAATTACCGGCAAGAAAATGGGCGGTATTCGTGGAAGTATTAGAAAAACAGTGTATCTTGAATAATTTTGTGACTAGAGTACTGCAATTTAGTACAGGGGTAGGCATAATTATTACAAACTATGGTCAATAAAGTGGGCGTTATTCACGAGATACACTGTATCTCGAATAATATTGAGACTAGTTGTATACAGTTTAGTGTATGAGTAGACACAGTTAATAGAAATTACGGTCAAGAAAATGGGCGTTATTTGACAAATGGGCGTGGCAATATTAGAAAAAGAGTATATGCCGCATAATATTGATACTATGGTACTGCAATTTGGTGTAGAGGTAATAATTACGGTCAATAAAGTGGGCGACATTTGACTACTGGGCGTGGCAATATAAGAAAAACAATATGGAGTAGACACAGTTAATAGAAATTACGGTCAAGAAAATGGGCGTTATTTGACAAATGGGCGTGGCAATATTATAAAAAGAGTATATCTCGCATAATATTGATACTATGGTACTGCAATTTGGTATAGAGGTAAAAATTATGGTCAATAAAGTGGGCGGCATTTGACTACTGGGCGTGGCAATATTAGAAAAACAATATCTCAGTTAATATTGACACTAGGGCACTGAAATTTATTGTAGTACAGGGGTAGGTAGAATTATTAAAAATTACGGTCAATAAAATAGGCGTTATTCGATAAATGGGCGTGGCAATACTAGACAAACACTATCTGAGTTAATATTGGCGCTGGGGTACTGAAATAAAGTACAGGGGTAGTCACAATTATTGGAAATAATGCTCAAGAAAGTGGGCGCTTATTTAAAAAATGGGCGTTGCAATATTAGAAAAACACTATATCTCGAATAATATTGACACTAGGGTAATAAAACTCGTAACAAGAATGGTTATAAAAATTTGAAAACACCTGACATCTAATTTAAATTTAAGAGACAGATATTTGAAATAACCAACAAACTTTCAGAATTTAATAGAACAAATTTTTTCAAAACAATTGTATTTATGTTGTTTATACACTTTTTTCGAAAATCTATCATATTCTCTAAAAAGGAAGAAATAAAAACATTTAAAAAAAAAACAACCGACTACAAAATCACTACAAAGTAAAAAATAATTTTAAAAATACTTTTCCTTTTAATTTCTTGGTCATATTTAATAATTTATTTTAACATATTATTATATATGAAATCTTATTATTTGAATTTTTTTCTTATTTGTTTTATTATCATAAATATATAAATTTCTTGATGCATACAAATGCTTTGAAGTTGGCGCTTCTGATTAAAAGTCTGATTATATAAGCGCCGACCTTAAAAGCTTTTGTAATCATAAAGAAATGAATATATTTATGATAATAAAACAAATAAGAAAAAACTTAAAATAATAAGATTTCAAATGTAATAATATGTTTATATAAATCAAATGTGACCAAGAAATTGAAAGAAAAAGTATTTTTAAAATTATTTTTTACTTTGTAGTGATTTTGTAGTCGGTTGTTTTTTTTTTAAAAAAGTTTTTTATAAAATAGAGGCTTACAATTATGCCTTATTCAAAGAGTATCTTATGGTACGATTTTTATCAAGAGGCATCTTAGTAATATTAACAAAAAAGATTTTATTTCAAAAATGTTTGTTTTTGGCATTTGTAGTAAGTTTTCATACCGAAACGCCTAAAAGTCAACCATGCAAATAGTAGCAGCCTACCACTTAAAACAACAACAAAATGCAGAAATATTACACTTTATTGTGGCTGTTGTTGTTATTAAATCATTGCTTGCTATTCCCTCAGGAGCTCGACCAGGTTTAAGTCGCTGCGACAACATACAACAACATTGCTACAATGGAACGTGCGCCTGAACACGTTTTCACACATTACAACATGGTTTAAAAAATAAAAATCAGAAAAACATCAATTCACGTATTTTTCTTTTCAAATAAAATCTGAACATAAAAAAATAAATTCCAGTGGGATTTATTATGCAAAACAAATAAAAAGAAAAAAAAAAAAAAAAACATGGGGCCCCGCTTTTTCATTTGTAGTTTAATGAAGCTCAAAAATCAAAACAAGAGCACATTTGAAGTGGGTTTCAAGACCATTCGAGCTGTGATGAAGGTTGACGGTAGGGTGTTGAGGTAAAGCTGGAAGACTTGTTTGCTCACTACGAAAATGTAGAGAAAATGCGATAAAAAAAGCATGGTTTTTCCCACACGCGTCAAAAATATTGCAAGAATTTATGAGTAGTTTTTGCTTTTTTTTACTATTTAGCCTATGACTGAAGGTGTAACGATGTTGGTTGGCAAAAAATGCTATTGAAAGTGAACTTGACACCGTTTTTGTTTCATATGATACAATTTTTAACATTTTATTTCTGTGCTTGTTGTGCCAGTAGATAAACCGTTAAGATAGTATTTATGTGTTTGGCCTGAAGTAAATGCTAGTATTTAGGGACTGGCTTAAAAGACTTTTACGCTTATTAACGGTGCTTTACAGCTTTTTTCATCCATATTTTAAAAGTAAGATAAACACATTAAAGTTTTGACCGCTGCTGCTCCTCTGCTTTATCTTTTTAATTTTTTTTTTTTTTTCTTTTTCTATTTAATTAAAAAGCTCTCTTTTTTCTTAATGTTGTTTAAATATTAATTTGTTTAAAAAAGTGACTTTAAATACGTTTTTTAGTCTGAAATATTTTTAAGCTTAATTTAACTTAGTTCAATATTTAAGCTGGCCTCATGAAGCTACCTTAATCCATCAAGTTGTTGTTGTCGAGTAGCACTTAAGTTGCTATTAAGCAACATTATGCTTCCTGACTACGCTTTGTTGTTGTTAATGTTGTTTTTACTTTTCCATTTTGGTTTTCTAATGCTTTGGCTTTATTTTCTTTATGCCCCTCGGTGCTATCAAATCAACATTAAAGCGCTTGTGACAACAACTACAACAAAAACAACAGCATCATAATAAAAAAAAAACATGTCAGTCACAGCTTGAGACGTTTTTAATACGCATCGTCTAAAGTTTGTCTTTGGGCCAAAATAAATATTCTCAAAAAGTTTCAATTTCTTGCGTTTGCATTTGTTCGTTTTGTTTGTTTTGGCAAACAAAAAATCTTTTTTCTTAATTGTACCAAAGTAGTGTTGGTGGTTGACCACCAGTGCTTAAACTGATACCGATAAGTATGAGATTGTTGATGAGCGCCAAGGGAGCTGCTGTCAACGAGCTGTTGTGTTGATGTTTTAGTAAATTATTTTAGATAAATATTAATTTGATTTTATTTAAGCTACCAACATAATTTTCAAGAAAAATGTACAGGAAACATTGAGAAGTTTTTGTTTTCCAAAAAACAAAAGCAAAATATTAATGGAGTTAATATATCTAAAAAATAAAAAAAAAATTAAATCATATTTTAAGAACAGTTTTAAGGAATTTTTTTCAAAAAACATTGCAAAAAATAGATAAGGAAAATAATAAAAAAAAACAACAAGTTTTAATACAGCTATTTTCTTAATGCTTTGGAGTCTGCTGAGCTCGAAAATTGCAACAAAAAATGGCATGCAACAGTTTTTATGCAAGAAATTGTTAATTTTATTTTTATTTTTTTTTTTTTCTTAACGTCTCTAACGTGGTTTATATGGTTTCGCGGTTGCTCAAATTTTTTTAAGCATATGCAACGTTTTTGGTCACTTTTTGGGGTATATCTGCAGCCTTTAATATTCATCTTACTAAGACAAAATAAATGCCGAAATATTACATGGTGGATAAAATGCATATCTTACTTTAGATTTTGTTACTACCTTAAATTATGCATTAAAAATGAAGTGCGCACAACTTAAAGATGACGTACCATTAAAATGTATTAATACAAAAATTAAGTTTCCAAAAATGGCCAACCTGCGTTTATCCAACGCATATTTTAAAACATCAATCATTTTCAGAATTTGAAAAGCAAAAAAAAATAAGATAAAAAACAAGCAAGCAAAGCTACTTTTTCATTAACTTTGCTTTATTCTTATTTATAAAGAAAAAACCTGAGGAACATATGTTAACTTTTTTCAATCTTATTTGGATTTATTTAAAAATAAATTAAAATAATTTACTTTCATGTTAATGTTTTGAAATTCTTAAAAATATAAATTTTTTAGAATAACATTTATGAGCTTATGCCAAATAATTCACGAAGCAACAGTTAGCTACAACAACAATTTTCTTTACAGAACAAACCATTCTAGTCAAAGACACTGTGGGAAACGTTTGTGTTTTGTTCTAAAATTCTTTGCGAGTCCCCAATTTCACACCTTAATTTAAGATGGTTAGGGAGAACAAAGCAGCCTGGAAGGCTCAATATTTCGTTATTGCTTAATGCTTCATTGTTGGTGCCGACAACGTAGGCTCCAAAGAGATGCAAAACATCCGTACTTCGCTGCTTGGTTTGGGTGTAGTACCATGATGCGCAAGGCCATACGCGGTCATTTAGAGAACAACGCTCAGCTGGAAAAACTATTGCCTCACATTAAAGGCAATGTTAGTGAGGTACGCGACAAGCTGTTAGAATCGAAAGTGCGTGCTCCCGCAAGTAATAGTGCTATTGCTCCATTGCCAGTTATTATTCCAGCCCAAAACACTGGCTTAGGTCCCGAGAAGACCTCTTTCTTCCAAGCTCTGTCTATCCCAACCAAGATTTCTAAGGCTACAATTGAAAACATCAACGATGTGCCAATCTTGAAACCTGGTGACGATGTTGGTGCTTCCGAATCCACATTGCTTAACATGTTGAGCATCTCATCTCCGTTCTCATATGGTTTGCTAATTATTCAAGTCTACGATTCTGGTTCCATCTTCTCTCCCGAGATCTTGGACATCAAGCCCGAAGACTTGCATGCCAAATTCCAAGCTGGTGTTGCCAATTTGGCTTCAGTCTGTTTGCAAATTGGTTACCCAACCATCGCATCGGCATCACACAGCATTGCTAACGGTTTCAAGAATCTGTGCAGTCCATTAACTTTGAAAATCTAATAGAGACAGCATCTGCTAAACCAAAGTGGTATTGCAGTTATGTGCGTTTCGATTTACAAAGCAATGTTTTTCTACTGTTTGGCACAAAGCAAAGGTTCAAAAAATTGACTACATTAATTCTGCAAAGGTTTGTTGTTGCGTTCTTTGTTTACTTCTTTTTCACGATTCCATCTTTGATACAAACAATTCCTTGGTTTTTTTGAAAAAAATATTTCTCATCTTATTTTCTAAGGTCGGGTAACTTGTACCAGTTTTTACATGAAAATAAAATTGTGGCATTTTTTTTTTCTTTTTGTTTAATGTTTATTTTTTAAGTCCTTAAAAATATTAATGTTTAATAATAACATTTATGAGGTTTATGCCAAATAATTCATGAAGTAACAGGTCACTACAACAACAAGGTTCAAGCCGGCAGATCTTTTTTTTATTTTTCCGGCTGTTTTTTTTTTAATTTCAATGAAAAAAATCACCCCTTACTCGGCGATGCTGAGCGTCGTTGCAAAATAATTGTCGACGTAGTTTTTTTTTTAAGCAGGCTAGTGAGCGGCCCAGGTTCAATTCCCGCGGCGGTAACTTACAAATTTAATATTTAATTTAATATAAACTAGCAAGGAATACCCTCCCCCTCTCCCGCGCCCATATTGAAGTATACCGAGAAAAAAAACAATAGGTAAATCACCTAAGTCAGCTTGGGTAAAGAGAATTGTATCGGAATTATAAACTTAGCAATTTATTGTCTAATACATTGCTTTGAGAGCACATACTTCGATACCTTGCCAAAAAAAAAATATTTGATTCACTTAACCCAAAATCCAAAACTACAAAATTAAAAAACAACTAGCATGGATGGCTTAAGCATAGTTTTCAGCTCATTTCTGCAAAAAAAAAAACAGCTGCTTCATTAGACACACGAGAGAAGGATAGATTTGATAATAGAATGGTTTTTTTTTTTTTTAATAAAACCACTTTTAAATTCAAAAATAACATAAAGTAAATAAAAAAACACACGTTAATATTCACACCAGTAAATTTTATTACATTTCATCAACAAAAAGAAAAGAAAGAAAGAAAAAAAAATGTCTTTGCCCGCCGTGCGGAATCGATACTGGAACTTTTAGTGCCAGTTCATCGCTATACCCACTGACCCAAGCAGCCTTGCTACTACATACTGACATAACTGCAGCTATGTTAACAGATGCTGTATTAACAGATATAGTATGCCGCAGTATTCTGTTGATAGCCATACAACAAAAATCTTTTAATAGATTATTGTGTTATGCTGCAGCATAGCTTCAGTTGTAATTTATATTGAATAAATCACTCCGCGTAACGAAGGAGTTTGGCTCAATTCGTAGTGTAGTAACTTCATACACTGTGGTATCGGTTGGTTGTGGGTTCGACTATCAACGGCATGCGAAGGTAAAATTTTTGTATTTGATATATAATTTAATTTAATTAAATTAAAATTTAATTAAATGTTCTTGTTATAATAGACGCCAAGCAGCAAGGAAAGCCGAGAAGTTATTAATTTCTAAAAAAAAAAAAGGGTTTTGATAAAAGAAAAATTTTTTTTGTTGCCGGTTTCAGTTCAAGCAAATCAAAGAACGAGACGCGGCGGTGATAGCTTCAAAATAAAAGGAAAATTAAAAAAACCAAAACCCGGAAAAAATTACATTTTTGAAATTCAATGTTTTTTAAAAAAGTAGTGTAATTTATCACACAAATAAAAATTGGCAAGTCAACAAGTAAAACTGAGGCGTTTTGATGAAGTACTTGGGAGGCTGAAAACTGCCAAAGCCATCTTATAAATTATATTAGGTTTCTTTGCAATTTAACATGAGTTTTTTCTCGGTGTATATTCTTCTTTAGACACGACAGACACGATGACATTCAGTATTATATTTTTACGAAAGTTTTTCTGTTTTGATGAATTCACTATGTAAGGGAGGTAGGCGTGGTTTGCATACGATTTATAATATTATACATATTATATTAAAGCTCATGTGCAAAATTCAAGGCATTCCTTTAATTTTTGTCGATTGCCGGAAAATTTCATGACATTTTATTTTAATTTTAGCAGATTTTTAAGAGATTTTACGGTTAATATAAAGCCACTTTGTATGGGGATAGGTGTGGTTTTCATCCAATTTTTCCAATTTTATAATCGGGATTTATATTGAAGATCAAAGCTTACGTGCAAAATTTGAAGGCATATCTTTATTTTTTGTGGATTTTTAAGAGATTTTACTGTTAAAATAAAGTCACTATGTATGGGAAGTAGCCGTGGTTTGCATCCGATTTTGTCACATATCATAGCGATGATTTATATCAAATATCAAAGCTTATGCGCAAAGTTTCTGAGCATTTCTTTAATTTTTGTGGAATTTTAAGAGATTTTACGTTTAAAAAAAAAACCCAATTTGTATGGGAAGTAGGCGTAACTTTCATCCGATTTTGTTAAATATCATAGTGATGGTCTACATTGAATATCAAAGCCTATGTGGAAAATTTAATGACCTTTTTTTAATTTGAGCAAAGTTTTTAAGAGATTTTAAGGTTAATATAAAGCCACTTTGTATGGTAGGTAGGCGTGGTTTTCATCCGATTTTTCTAAATTTCTTAGTCAAGATTTATATTAAAAATTTGTAAAGCTCACGTACAAAATTTGATCACGCATTTCTTTAATTTTTGTGGATTTTTAAGAGATTTCACTTTAAAAATATAGTCACTCTTTGAGGGAGATAGGCGTGGTTTTCATCCAATTTGGCTCGTTTTCGAACTTGATCTTAATTTTTTAAAAAGAAGCTTGTATTTTGAAATGCATCGACTCAGGTGGTGATGCTGATCAAAAATATATATATTTTTCTATACCTGCCCCGCCTTCTTATTGGCGTTACAAACGGAATGACAAAGTTAATATACCACTTACGCAATTGGGGTATAAAAATAATCATAATTATATTAAACTCTTTGGTCCTTAAATATCCACAAATATGTTTAATTTACAGGAATACAATAACACTAGATACCTGAACTTTATTATACGAGGGGTGCCTTTTATATTTCGGGATTAGAGAACAAAAACAAATATTAATCATCGAAAATCACTTTATTGTTTTTCAAAATATTCTCCATTAAGATCTATATACTTTTGCATGCGTTTGAACCAATTGTCGAAGCACTTTTGCCACTCTGATTGAGGTAAAGGGTGATTTTTTAAGATTGATTGAGGTAAAGGGTGATTTTTTTTTTGATAACTTTTTTTTTAAAAAAAACGCATAAAATTTGCAAAATCTCATCGGTTCTTTATTTGAAACGTTAGATTGGTCCATGACATTTACTTTTTGAAGATAATTTCATTTAAATGTTGACCGCGGCTGCGTCTTAGGTGGTCCATTCGGAAAGTCCAATTTTGGGCAACTTTTTCGAGCATTTCGGCCGGAATAGCCCGAATTTCTTCGGAAATGTTGTCTTCCAAAGCTGGAATAGTTGCTGGCTTATTTCTGTAGACTTTAGACTTGACGTAGCCCCACAAAAAATAGTCTAAAGGCGTCAAATCGCATGATCTTGGTGGCCAACTTACCGGTCCATTTCTTGAGATTAATTGTTCTCCGAAGTTTTCCCTCAAAATGGCCATAGAATCACGAGCTGTGTGGCATGTAGCGCCATCTTGTTGAAACCATATGTCAACCAAGTTCAGTTCTTCCATTTTTGGCAACAAAAAGTTTGTTAGCATCGAACGATAGCGATCGCCATTCACCGTAACGTTGCGTCCAACAGCATCTTTGAAAAAATACGGTCCAATGATTCCACCAGCGTACAAACCACACCAAACAGTGCATTTTTCAGGATGCATGGCCAGTTCTTGAACGGCTTCTGGTTGCTCTTCACTCCAAATGCGGCAATTTTGCTTATTTACGTAGCCATTCAACCAGAAATGAGCCTCATCGCTGAACAAAATTTGTCGATAAAAAAGCGGATTTTCTGCCAACTTTTCTAGGGCCCATTCACTGAAAATTCGACGTTGTGGCAGATCGTTCGGCTTCAGTTCTTGCACGAGCTGTATTTTATACGGTTTTACACCAAGATCTTTGCGTAAAACCTTCCATGTGGTCGAATAACACAAACTCAATTGCTGCGAACGGCGACGAATCGACATTTCACGGTCTTCAGCAACACTCTCAGAAACAGACGCAATATTCTCTTCTGTACGCACTGTACGCATTCGTGTGGTTGGTTTAATGTCCAATAAAGTAAACTGAGTGCGAAACTTGGTCACAATCGCATTAATTGTTTGCTCACTTGGTCGATTATGTAGACCATAAATCGGACGTAAAGCGCGAAACACATTTCGAACCGAACACTGATTTTGGTAATAAAATTCAATGATTTGCAAGCGTTGCTCGTTAGTAAGTCTATTCATGATGAAATGTCAAAGCATACTGAGCATCTTTCTCTTTGACACCATGTCTGAAATCCCACGTGATCTGTCAAATACTAATGCATGAAAATCATAACCTCAAAAAAATCACCCTTTATCTCCAAAACATGCATTCTGAATGCCGCAACCGCTTCTTCGGGCGTCGAAAATCGTTGTCCACGCAGTTTATTCTTCACGGTTGGGAATAAAAAGAAGTCATTCGGTGCCAAGTCAGGACTATACGGCGGATGACCCATCAAATCGATGTTTTGGGTGCTCAAAAATGCAGTTGTTTGAGCCGATGTGTGAGAGCTCGCATTGTCGTGGTGAAGAGTGATCCGTCTTCGGCGGTTGGTTTTCCTGATTTCTTGAAAGACAACTGGCAAACAAATGGTTGTGTACCACTCAGAGTTGACTGTTCTGCGTTGTTCTAGTGGTACGGTTGCGACATGTCCATATTTTCCGAAAAAACAGGCGACCATTTGCTTGGAAGTGCTTCGTGCGCGAACAACTTTTGTTGGATTTGACTTATCTTGAAACACCCATACAGTCGACTGCTGTTTACTTTCGGGCTCATACGCGTAAATCCACGATTCATCACCTGTCACGATGTCATAGACGTGTTTCGAAGCACCGCGATCGTATTTTTTGAGCTTTTCCTTCGACCAATCGACACGAGCCTTTTTTTGAGCGATTGACAAATTGTGTGGGATCCAACGCGAACAAATTTTTTTGACAGTCAAATGTTTATGCAATATCGAATGTGTGCTGGTCCCACTTATGCCTAAGGTTGCCTCAATCTCACGATAGGTAACATGACGATCTTGCAATATCAGTTCGCGCACAGCATCAATGGTTTTCGGAACAACAGCTGATTTGATGGAGCTTCATCGCCAAAAATTGAATTAAGTTCATCCATGCACTGTTGCTGTGTAAATGTGTAAACGTCGAAAGTTGTAAAAAATAATCGCACGAAAATGTTCACGATTTAATTCCATTTTTAGACCGAGATGAATCTTTTAAGTTACTATAAACAACACAAATAGCGCTCGTATGTCAAAACGTTCTGAGTACGTATAAGCCAACAAATGTCAAACTTTGCGATAGAGCTTTCAGTTGACAGATTGCAACACCAGGGTTGCCAAATCCCGAAATATAAAAGGCACCCTACGTATATTAAATTTTTAAGAAAATTTTTTTGATTCTAAAACACAACTTTGTGTTAAAAAATTCTTTAGCTTTTTCTTTCAAAGAAAAATTGCATTTTGATCTAAAACCAAAAGTTCTTTGGCACTAAAATATTCTATAAAATTGAGTAAATTTTCTTTGATTTTAGTATGTTTTTTTCTAAGTGTAGTTTTGTTTGCTCCTCAAGCATGTATCTCCTTCTCTTGGGCACCCTTGACGTTTCTGACGTATTCGATGTTTGATGCAAAAGCATTTGGTTGGTCTCAGTAGGATTTGTACTGACATGAGTTCCAATGGCAAATAGTCTTTGTGGTGATTCATCTGTCGGAAACTTGATTTCATTCTTGATTTCATGGTTGATTCCTTTTTAATAAAAAACAAAAAAAACGAAATGGCCATTTCAGCCCTTGAAAGGACTTTGATCGAGCTTCTCATGATCAATTGTGTTGTGCATGTTTTCAAATGTTTAAACACAAATTATCGATAACTGGACCTACAACTTTTATGCTGACTCACTCCGAATGGCTTATGTTCTCAAGAAGCTTTTCATGACAGTTTTTACTCTCTGAGGCTTGCCATTGTCTGCATAGAGGTGAAGGCCACACAGAAAAACTAATTCAATTGAAAAAACTTTCTGTGTCAGGTGGGATTTTTAATATTAAAAATCCTTTCAATTGCCTTTTGAATATAGGAAGTTTACTGAATTATATGGCTCATCACCTGTGCCGTGCAAGCTTCTGCGATTTTCAGCAATTTTCATTTTGGTGCGGCTCTTAAGATTAGCCCACACCTAATCGTACAATGAAAACAGCTTGCAAATACTTTCATAATTTTCCCCATTCACCTACAGTTCTTTGAAATAAACTATTTGAATTAAAATTTGTAGCTATGTTTTCCAATCTTTCATTGACGCTAGATTTATCAGATCCAAAGACGGGAGGTACACTTGCCAAATTTCGGTTCTGTTCGAGCTCTTTAATTTAATACTGATAATTTAAAAAATTATATTTTCATATTTCATATTTATTGAGGTTAGAAGACATAAGTACAGTAAGAACTAGGTTCTTTTAAATACAACATAATTAAATAAAAATTTTAAAACTTTAAAGCCAAAAATTTAAAAATTTAAATTATATCAACGTTTCGAAAGTTACTTAATATAATATAACAATTATTTTAGTTGATTTTGAATTGATTTATATAGTTTTTTACTTAAGTAGAAGAAAAATGAGAAAAAATAGATTGCCTAAAGATCGCTGCCCTAGAGATTTGTCGCAGTCTGCGTGGAAGAGCATTCCACAGTCTGATAGCGTTAATGAAAAAAAAGTGTGAAGAGTTCAAAGAAAAATGTCTAGGTACTATCAAAACATTACTTCTTTGAGATAGACTAAATTGTAATTTATCATAAAGGTAAGAGGGTTTTAGTGTGAATTAGTTTATGGCGATAAATACAGTTCCTAGCATTAATATATGAAGACAAGTCACACTCAAGAATAGCATTCCTGTAACTGGATAGGTGGTCGAACTTACGCAGGCCATATACATAGCGCGTAGCATAATTATAAGCAATTTGCAATTTCAACTGGGAGGATGAATCGAGTTTACTGTACACCAGATCAGAATAAGTTATTATAGGTAAGATTAATTGTATCACTAACATTCGTCTCACATTGACAGGAGTTGCACTGGCTGACATTCTCAAATTACGCAGGGTATAGTATACTTTTCTAACTACACTGTTGATGTGATCAGTACAAGACAGAGAAGAGTTAATACAAAAACCTAGATTTACAATTTTCGACACTAAACTTAGCTTATTAGTACCAAGAAATAAGTCAGGAATATCAACAACATAAGACTTACTCTTGAAAATAGGCAAAACATATGATTTGGCCGCATTCAGTTGAAGATAATTATTGTGAGCCCATTCACTAATGCTGTTAAGATCTCCGTTTAATCTGCAACACAGGTCGTCAAGAAGTCCAATACGACGAGAAAAATAAAGCTGTACATCGTCAGCATATGCATGTATAGATGCATGCTTGCATACGGAAAATATGTCGTTGATAAACAAAGAAAATAGTAAAGGACCAAGTATTGAACCTTGCGGTACTCCACTTATAACAAGATTATGTTGCGATAAAACTTCGCCAACTTTGACTTTTTGTAACCTGTTACATAAATAGCTAGACATAAGATTAATAGCACTATCACAAAAACCGAATAGGTTTTTAAGTTTGAGACACAATAAATTATGGTTGACGGTATCAAAGGCCTTTGAGAAGTCAAGTAAGCAAAGTAAAGTCATATTGCCAGCATCATACTCAGGTCTAATGTCATCAAGAACTTTGACCACCGCTGAAGAGCATCCATGCCCCGCACGAAAGCCTGATTGCAATGGCGATAAAAGTCTTTGTTCCTTAATATGTTTATTAATTTGGTTAGCCATTAGTTTTTCGCAAACTTTAGAGAGTGGCGACAATATACTTATTGGGCGAAAATCACTAGGTCCACCAGGGTTAGGTTTCTTAGCTATGGGGAGAACAATCGCAATTTTCCATAAATCAAGAAAAGAGGACGAGAGAAAACAGTGGTGAATAACATGAGTAAGCGGACAAATAATGTGAGGAAGAATTATCTTTAAAAATTTTATGGGAACTCCATCTTCACCTATGGCATTAGACTTTATTTGGGACATAGATAACCCAACATCAAGCTCAGTTACCGGTTCAAACTTAAATGATTGCGGAGTTGTTGAATTCAATACCAGTAGAATGTTGTTATTAGTGGGAAGATAAGCTGCATCTAGGAATCTATTGTTGAGGTAATCCGGGTCAAGGCTACATTCTGCATTTTTCGTATTGCACACTCCAAGATTTCTGATATTATTCCATAATGTTTTGGTTGGAAGAGAAAGTTTAAGTTTGGAGGAGAAGTATCGAGATTTGACCCGTCTTGTTATATAGGCTGACGGTCTTTTCTTCCACAACTTATAAAATTTATTTCTTTTTTTTATGGCATCAAGAACTTCCTGACAAAACCATGGACAAGAAACATTCTTAACTTTGAAAGTACGAAGAGGAACGTGTTTCAAGAACAAATATTTTATTGGTTCAAGTAGGGAACAGAGCTTATCATTAACAGAGCTTTGAAGCCAACAATTATCAAAAGAAATGAGGGACAAATCATGATACAAGGAAGGATAGCAAATGTGTTTAAAGTCACGGTATACATATGAATGCGAAGATACGTTACGAGACAAATTTATACTTAAGGAACATAAGATTAAGTCATGGTCAGAAATAAAACTAATTTGATCAAACAGTTGAACCACAGAAGCATCCGAAACTATAAAATAATCAAGAAGACTGGGATTAGAGTTGTTAGAGAACCGCGTAGGGAAAGTTTCGTTTACTATTGAGAGTCCCAGAGTCGATGTTTTGTCATAAAGCAACTGCCTTGCCACATCAGTGGTAAGGAGATTAATATTGAAATCACCACATAGTAACAAGAAATCATAATTAAGGAGACATCCAGACAATATAGAAAAAAGGTTATCAATAGAATGGCATTTATGTGGATTATACACACATGACAAAAGAATTTTAGTGTTACAATCAAAGATACATAAATTGAGAAATTCAATTCCAGGTCCATTCGATTTACAAACGACTTCAACATTAAGATAGGTCTTACAATAAACTGCTAATCCTCCACCCTTCTTTCCGGATCGGTAATTTCTTACAAGCTTATAATTATTAATATCACAAATCGTATCACTAATATCACAGTTAAGCCACGTCTCAGATATGCAAATTATATCAAATTATATCAAATTATATCATATCAAAATTCATGGTTACGTTTTTTTATGTCATTGTATTTTCAATAAAAATTTCGTATACTACATGATATTTCTTTACTTTTTCTATGATTTTTAAACCATTAGTGATTCTAGAAAAAAATGATTTACATTGATGGTTATTTTTCTTCATGCCTCGGAAGTTTTTCTTTATTTCAGATATATTTTTCCCGCGATTCTATAAAAATTTCTTATTAGAGAAATATTTCTGTTAGTTATAGCCGATGATTAATAAACGATAGAAAAATTAACTCAAATGGAATAAGAAATTTCAACACAATGGCGCTTATTCAACGATTGGTTGCTATTTTTCTAGATATTCCGGAAATTTTTTTCTGAGTGTAGGTTTGCATAACAGAAAGCAAAATGTTTGTATCAGTCGAACTGTTTTATTCTCATTTTTTTGTTAAATTTGTATGAAAACTTTTTATGATTGTTTTGTAAAAAGCAAAAACTAGTTTTTTTTTTTTTGTGTGTTTCACGAAGTATTCGTGTAAAATCAATTAGCTTGTTTCGCATTAGAGAAAGTGGCTGTAAATATGAAATCAAGCATATTCAAACGTCCAGTCTGGTTACTTTAGTACTTCTACATTAAAATGTATTTAATTAATTTTTATAAAATTTATGCACATAACTTTATTTGGTTTACCTCAGTCATGTCTCAACTAAATATATACATATATATAAATTTTAAAATGAAATATGGCTACTTGTTTGTTCAGAGGTAGTCTGTATCACGTACCTGCACTTGTTTGCATTCCTTTTGTGCATCCACTAATATCACCTCCCATTTAGGTGACGACATCTTGTCGTCCAATTGTTTGCCCTACAAATGCAATCAATTCAATTTTAAATTCAATGAAACTTCATTTGGTAAGTTTTGGAAGAAAAATTTGGACAGCAAAAGGGGGAAAAAAACCGTTAACATTTGCGTGCAATTAACATTTTACCGCGGAACTGCCATGGCCACCATAGGCAGTAGAAGAAAGTCGAAGACAGTCGGTTGCTGTCGCTATTGAGACAGTGGATTGGAGATTTTGAGAAAAAAAAATGCATAAATCACTTCACTTTAAGCGAGTTTTCAGATGCTACTGTTTTTTTCATTTCCACATTTCTGTTACTTTGAAAAGGGTATCCTTTTTGGCTTTAATAAAGTAATTGTTGGGTTTTTTTTACACGATGTCATTGTTATTGTAATTGTTCGTTTGTTGTGGTTTGGTGGCGCAGTTGCTGCTACTGCTACTGTTGCTTTTGCTGTGCTGCGGTAATCTTACCTTTTATGGCGCGCGGGCGTATTATTTTAAAATATTTAGCTGTGTTTTTTGTTTTTGTTCACCATGGCTGCATAATTGTTTTAAATTTGAAAGTTGCATTTAAGAAAAAGAGGTATACGTATGTTAAATGTGCCAATTATGCACTGATTGTGTTGTGAGCTAAGTGCAGCTTACAGGGTGAAGGTTGTATTTGTGGCGCATATAAGCTGAAGTTTTAACATTTCTAAAAAAGTATTCTAAGCTTTATTTTTATTTTTGCATAATTTAACATTAAAAAATTTTAAATGTTTTATTACAACTATTAAAACCTCTGAAGTGATATTCCCATTGATGGCTATCAAAACTATTACTTCAAATACTCTATTGTTATAGAAGCTTGAGATTTTATGATATGTTGACTTAAAGATTTTATTATCTTAGCCATTAAATAAATAAAAATTTTGAAGTGCCTATCAATAAAAATAATGACTTCATCAACACTCAAAAACTTCGAACGTAAATATTTCAAGTTTTCTCAAATTGCTGTTAAGTGAATTGAAGCTCTGTTATAACACTGTTAGCCTGCTTTATGGCTCTTTTATCAGCAGAGATCTCTGAAAAAAAAAAACAAAAATTACTGAAGAATTCTTAACTTTTCGCCACTGCCAATCAATGGGCTAACGTAAGAGTTTAAAAAATATATTTTTAAGAGTCTGCAAAATGGTTTCTCACATAAGCCACTGATTGACTGCATCTACATATCGCATCAAGACATGATTGACAGCTGTCAAAGATTGTCGTCAAAAAATGCAGCACAAAAAAAACTTGACTGCTGTTTTTGTTGTTCAATGATTTCAATGAAAATCAATGATTTGGTCACAAAGGCAAATAACAAGAAAAAAAAAACAGTTAAATTATGAGAAATCAGTTTTGGATCGAAAAAAAAAATTCAAGGCATACTTCATTTTCTCGCCAACGCTTGTTGTTAAATTGAACCAAATCAATGAGGTCTTTTCTTTTTTTCTTGTTGTGTTATCTTATCTTGTATCTCTGTGTTGTTTCTGCTTTTTGCTACAACACAACAATGCAATTTCAATAATTCACTAAATTCACGCATATTTCAATACATACTTTCTCTGCCGTGCTTTTTGTTTTTTTTTTCATTATTTAGTTTTTGCTGTCTCTTACTTGTCTTCCTTTAAATCACATTCAAAAGATACGGCCACGACAAACACAAATATCTGCACCTTCATCATCTTTGGTTTTGTGGCGACGGCAATTTGCAACGCGTAAGTTATGTGGTCCGGCGCATCGCCACAGTCGCATGCCACGCACAGTCAAGTAGCTGACAACGCGCATGCGCAACGCATTTATCTTCATGTGAATATCTTCAGCTGCATGTGCGCGGGTTCAGCACATACAATAACCAGCCATCCAGACGGGCACACATCCAGACAGACAGCTCCATGCAGGCGGCTGTTAGTCAACCAGGCAGTCAGTTTGATTTATTTCATTTACCTACTGTATCACCGCTGTTTGTATTTCTTTCGAGTCGCTGCTGTCATTGCTGTCATCGTTTGACTTTTTAAATAGCGTTGAACATGCAGTAAAAAACAAAAGCAAAAAAAAAAAGCAGTTAATGTGGAAACTGAAGATGACCGATTTATCCTTATATGGCCGCCTAGGCGGATTGAGCAGACGAGATGCTCTAGAAATAAGAAATAGTTCAGTGCTATAATGTGCGATTGCGCAATGGCCAAGAGCGTTGGAAAGGGGGGTTGGGGGGAAGGGTAAATCAAGGCAAAAGCATCTTTATAGTCTTTAGATGGCAGTGTAAGTGAAATACAAAAATGTGCATGTAAGTTAAGTGGATAGCATTTGATTCTATTGGAAAATGTTAAAGATGACTAGTAGACTATTTTATAAAAAATATTTTTTAAAGAGCAAGATAAAAAATTCATTTTTTTTACAGAAAGTTTAAATAGCATAAAAAAATAACAATAATAAAACATATATAGGCACTATTATGTATAACAACTCAACTGAAGTTGACTCGATTCAACTAGATTTTTAACCGACTTTAAAAAGAAAGAGGCACTCAAGTTCGTCGGTTTCTCTGTTTTTTTTTTTTTTTTTTTTTTTAATGTATGTACATCGATAACTCCTAAACCATATGCCTGATTGCCATAATTTTTGGTGTACAGATATATATCATAAACAAGGAGATGGCCGTAAAAAAGTGGGCGGTATTCGAGAACTGGGCATAGCAGTACTATATCTCGCAAAACTAGGTACTACTGTATCTCGAATAATATGGACAATATTAGAAAAAACAGTGTATCTTGAATAATTTTGAGACTATTTGACATGGTTTTTCTCGAAGGCTGAGGTAAAACTCAGCCGCCCCAGGATCCTGTGAAAGATACACTAACTTTCACAAATTATTTTGAAATAAAAATACGCAGGTTTTTCAATAAGTCAAATACTCCTTTTATTAAACAATTTACTAACTTAGTATCTTAAACAAGCAGCCTCAGATAGGAGTTGGCGTGGGTATTGGTGGGTTACAGTCTCAGTCTTTTGGTATTTTGTTGGTAATCGCTTCAGTAGCCAGTAAGTGCCTCAGTAATCAGTTGGTAAGCACTTGGGAAATCAGTTATTGCCTCGGTAATCGGTTGGTCAGCTCTCTGGCGCTGGCTAGTGTCTCAGTAAGTATTTGAGTACACGGTAACCGCTTGATAATCGCTTCAGTAGCCAGTGAGTGTTTTGGTTATTGGTTGGTAAGCACTAAGGTAATCAGTAGTTGCCTCGGTAATCGGTTGGTAGCGCTGCGGTAGTCGGTAATCGCTTTAGATACTGGTAATCGCTTCGGTAATTAGTAAGTACCTCGGTAATCGGTTGATAAGCACTTCGGTAATAAGTGATTGCCTCGGTAATTGGTTGGTAAGCACTTCGGTAATTAGTAGCTACCTCGGTACTCGGTTGGTAGCGCTGCGGTTGTCGGTAATCGCTTTAGAAACCGGTAATCACTTGGTAATCGCTTCGGTAATTAGTAAGTACCTCGGTAATCGGTTCATAAGCACTTCGGTAATAAGTGATTGCCCCGGTAATTGGTTGGTAAGCACTTCGGTAATTAGTAGCTACCTCGGTACTCGGTTGGTAGCGCTGCGGTTGTCGGTAATCGCTTTAGAAACCGGTAATCACTTGGTAATCGCTTCGGTAATTAGTAAGTACCTCGGTAATCGGTTGATAAGCACTTCGGTAATAAGTGATTGCCTCGGTAATTGGTTGGTTAGCACTAAGGTAATCAGTAGTTGCCTCGGTAATCGGTTGGTAGCGCTGCGGTAGTCGGTAATCGCTTTAGAAACTGGTAATCACTTGGTAATCGCTTCGGTAATTAGTAAGTACCTCGGTAATCGGTTGATAAGCACTTCGGTAATAAGTGATTGCCTCGGTAATCGGTTGGTAAGCACTTCGGTAATTAGTAGCTACCTCGGTACTCGGTTGGTGAGCGCTCCGGTAATCGGTAAGCAGTTGCTAAGGCTAGAAAGGAACGCTCCTTTAAAATCTTGTAATTAAATTAAATTAGCCGCAGCAGAAAGCGTTGCAGCGTTTGCTGGCGTCGCAGCCCCCAAGAAGACCTTACGGTCGGTCGAGGCAGTAACGCGGTAAACAAAAAAAAGAAGAAGAAGAGAACACGGGACGCTGTAGCGAGTGCCTGCGTTGCTGCCCCGGTGAAGACCTAGCGGTCGGTCGAGGCAGTGACGCGGTCAGAAAATACAAAAAGAAGAAGAGAATAGTGACGCGGTAGCGAGTGTCTGCGTTGCTGCCCCGAGGAAGACCTAGCGGTCGGTCGAGGCAGTGACGCGGTCAGAAAATACAAACAAAGAAGAAGAGAATGCGTGTCGCGGTAGCGAGTGCCTGCGTCGCCGAGGAAGACCTAGGTCGATTGAGGTAGTGACGTGGCAAATAGGTAGAAGAAAATAACACAAGTCAACGCAATAAAGCTATTATACCCTACTAAATATAAATAAACCAAAAACCGTCTAGCACTGCCCTAAGGAAGACCTCGCGGTCGATCAGGACAACACTTCACCGTTGCCTCGAAGAAGACTTTGCGGTCGGTTGAGGCAACGGCTACTACTCTGCTTCGAGGAAGACCTTGCGGTCGATCGAGGCAGATAATGTGAGCTTACCTAGAAAGGAACGCTGCCTTCACCGATTTTGTGGTCTCTATTTACGTGACTCGTAAAGAAAACCCTTTGCGAACTATATTCTATTTTCCTATGCGTATGCGTTATTCCACAAATGGGCGTGGCAATTTTAAGAGAAGAGTATATCTCGAATAATATTGATACTATGGTACTGCAATTTGGTCAAGAAAATGGGCGGTATTCGACTACCGGGCGTGGCAATATCAGAAAAACAATGTATCTCGAATAATATTGGCAATAGGGCCCTTATTGTAGTACAAGGGTACGCAGAACTATTAAAAATTACGCTCAATAAAGTAGAAGTTATTCGTCAAATGGGCGTGGCAATACTCGATAAACTCTATCTCAGTTAATATTGACGCTGGGGCACTGAAATGAAGTACAAGGATAGGCACAATTATCACTAATAACGCTCAAGAAAGTGGGCGCTTATTTAACAAAGGAGCGTGGCAATATTAGAAAAACACTATATCTCAAATAATATTGACACTAGGGTAATAAAACTCGTTACAAGAATGGGTGAAATTATTTCAAAACACGTTACATCTAGTTTAAATTTAAGAGACAGATATTTGAAATAACCAACAAACTTTCAGAATTTAATAGAACAAATTTTTTCAGTACAATTATATTTAGGTTGTTTATACACTTTTTTCGAAAATTTATCATATTCTCTAAAAAGGAAGAAATAAAAACTTTTCTTAAAAAAAAACAACCAACTACAAAATCACTACAAAGAAAAAAATAATTTTAAAATTACTTTTCCTTTTAATTTCTTGGTGATATTTGATAATTTATTTAAACATATTAATACATATGAAAACTTATTATTTACATTTTTTTCTTATTTGTTTTATTATCATAAATATATAATTTTTTTCATGAATACAAATGCTTTCAAGTTGGCGCTTCTGATTAAAAGTCTGATTCTATAAGCGCCGACCTTAAAACCTTTTGTATTCGTGAAGAAATTAATATATATATGATAATAAAACAAATAAGAAAAAAACTAAAATTATAAGATTTCATATGTAATAATATGTTTAAATAAATTATCAAATATGACCAAGAAATTAAAAGGAAAAGTAATTTTAAAATTATTTTTTACTTTGTAGCGATTTTGTAGTGGGTTGTTTTTTTATTTTTTAAAAGCTTTTTCGTATACATTTCAATTGGACCATATAGTTTAAAAATTCTTAAAAGATTAAGACAAACTACATGGTGCAATTCTAATTTATATAACACGCTATACGTTACGTTAGACGGCCATAATCTACTTGCTGATATACCCGGTACAGCTCGATTTCAGCGTTCAATTTTTTGCTGCTTCTCAGTCGTCTACTGAGCCGAAAGTAACACCTGTTGGTAAAAGTTATCCTTTGTTTGATCTCAATACTTACAAGGTAGAAGAAGTTCTTCACAACTTCGAAACAGGTGTTGTCAACAGGGATGGGGGTTCCAAGACGCTGAGGCTGGTTGTTTGTTGACACCAGGTATTTCGTATTAACTGCACTTACTGCAAGACCCATGGTACTCGACTCTTTCTAATTCGCCTGGACTCTGTTGACACTGAATTTGTGCGTTTTATGGCCAATGATATCAATATCATCAATATACGCGAGCTCCATGACACTCTGATAAAATATATTACCACTACATCTCAGATCAGCAACTCGAATGATCTTCTCTATCATTAGGTTAAAAAAAATCAGACGATAGGTATTCTTCTGTCTTCAATCTCGTTTAGTATCAAAAAATTGGAGATACCTTGTCGATTTTAGCTGTGCTGCTGGTGTTGCTTAATCTCAGCCTGCATAGACGGTTCTCTTTTGTAGGTATACCAAAGTCTGACATAGTGTAGTGACTCCTTATGGGACTGTCGAAAGTGGTTTTGTAATCAACAAAAATATGGTAATTGTCGATTTTTTTTTTTTCTTGGGTCTTCTCCTAGACTTGCTGTAGCGTAAATATATGCTCGATGATCGATTTTTCAGGTCTAAAGCCATACCGATAAGGTCCAATTGGCAACGATGACCCAACCAATTGACCGATAAGGTCCAATTGGTTGACGATGGGATTTAGTCTTTCAAATAACAGTACGTTCAAAAAGTCCATAGGATGACACATAGATGGCGTTACTAGATTTTTTTCCATATGATTTTTATCTAGTACCAACCTTCAAACGATACGTATAAAAATTTGGCAACAATCTGACAATCGATTCGTGAGTTACAGCATCTTGTTTGCAACTATTGTTATTGAAAAAAAAAAAAAATGGAAAAAAGTGAATTTCGAGTTTTGATAAAGCATTGCTTTATGATGTAAAAAAAAAAAATACACTGGAAACCAAACAATGGCTTGATAAACATTTTCCAGACTCTGCTCCATCGAGACAAATTGTAGAAAAGTGAATTGCTGAATTTAAACATGGTCGTACCAGCACAAATGATGCAGAGCGCAGTGGACGCCCAAATCAGACTGTTATTCTACTAAACGTGAAAAAAATCCACAAATTGGCTATGAACTATCGCAAATTGAAGGTGCACGAGCTAGCTGACATTGTAAAGATATCAGATGGTGGTGCTTTTACCATTTTACACGAACATTTGGGTATGCGAAAGCTCTGTGTGTGCCGCGTGAGCTCACATTCGACCAAAAACAACAACGAATTGATGCTTCAGAGGAGTGTTTGGCGCTGTTAAGCCGCAAAAATGGCTTCACTATTCATTATGGCTTCATTTACATCAGAATCCAAAAGACAGTCAGCTGAGTGGACAGCAGTCGACGTACCGAATCCAAAGCGAGCAAAGACTCAACAGTCGGCTTGTAAGGTGATGGCGTCTGCGTTTTGGGATGCGAAAGGAATAATATTCATTGACTATCTCCAAAAAGGAACCACCATCAACAGCGACTATTACTGTGCACTTTTGGATCGATTGAAGGCTGAAATCGCCAAGAAACGGCCACATTTGCAAAACAAAAAAGTGTTGTTTCACAAAGACAATGCACCGTGCCACAAATATATCCGATTTAGATGAAAATTTGTTAATAGCGATTTTCGAGTACGGCAAGGGTTCTGGTGCTATCTTTTTGCTCTTTATCGAAACTAGAGGGCGCTGTTGTCCAATTTGTACGTGTGTATGTTATTAAACTGTTCCTTAACGGCTGCACTGATTTTGATGAAATTTTTTGTGTGCGTTTGAGTGGATTCCTGGATGGTTCAGATTGACAATTGGACCCGGTAGGTGGCGCTGCGATCGTGTTTAATTCATTTTGTTTTTATAGCTTATCTCGTTTTATAATTTGCATGAAAATTTGTGTATAGAGGTTTTCAGATATGGTCAGTTTTTATGACTTATCTACTCTGTTCTATCTTGAACACCAGGGGGCGCTGTGTACAAATATTTTAAAAAACTTCTAAGCTGCTTTCATGAAAATTGGTATATAGGAGTTTTCTAATATGGTGACTGTTTTGGACTTATATTTTTTGTACTATGTCGAACACCAGAGGGCGCTGTAGTACAAATTTCTTAAGTAATCGTGAAAAACTAGAAAGCCGCTCATGCGATTTGGATGAAAAATTTTACTAAAGGATTTTCGTGTACGGCAACTGTTTTGGCGTTATCTCTTTTGTTCTGTCTCGAAAAGTAGTGGGCGCAGTTGTACAATTTGTACGTGTGTGTGTTATTAAACTGTTCCTAAGCGGCTGCACCGATTGTGATGACATTTTTTGTGTTTGTTTAAATTGATCCCTGGATGGTTCAGATTCGCAATTGGAGCCGGTAGGTGGCGCTGCGATCGGAATCCACGAATTTTGTTATTATAGTTTGTCTCCGAAACCATCCGATTTACATGAAAATTTTTATTTAGGGGTTTTCGGGTACGGTAGTTTTTATGGCTTATCTATTTTGTTCTATATTGAACACCAGAGGGCACTGCAGTACAAATGCTGTAAAAATTTCAAAAAACTCCTAGCTGTGCAACCGATTTGGGTGAACATTTGTACATAGGAGTTTTCGGATATGGTGGGTATCTTGGACTTTTTTTTCTGCGCATCTTAAGCACCACATGGTGCTGTAGTACAAATCACTTAAGAAATCGTGAAACACTCAAAAGCCGCTCATCTGATTTAGATAAAAATTTGTATATCGGATATACAGTATTTGATTATCGAGTATGGAAAGGGCTTTGCGTTATTTTTTTATTCTATCTCGAAAACCAGAGGGCGTTGTTGTACAAATACCGCAAAAAACTCAAAACAACTCATCGGATAAGTATGATTTTTATAAGTAGTTTTCGGGTACGGTGAGTCTTTTGGTGCTTTGTATTTTGTTATATCTTGAACACCAGAGGGCGCTGTACTATAAAAGACGGTAAGACGCAGTAAAGCGCAATGGGTGATAAATATCTTCTTTTTTCTTTATGTGTATTTATATTCAAACTTCTTTTTTCGCATATCATCAAAATATGGATGCATCAAAATATTGCAATTTCTATTTTCAATGCTTATTTAATTTTTGATCAGTTTCCTCGCGAATTGGCAAAAATTCGTTTTGCTCTGATTTTTTTTTTTTTAAATGTGCAACAATATAAAACTTGAAAATATTTTTGCAAGCGATTGGCGGCACGCACACACAAATCACGATTTCCCTAAGTTTTTCTCTTAATATTCAGATGTTGAAGCTACATTTTGCTCATTTCGCCAAAGTTACCGGTTTGAAAAATGCACACAAAATTCCTTCCAAAGTTTGTGAAAAGTTTTTTCAAATTGACGAATGAAATCGAAAATAATTTATAACAACTCCCGAGTAAAGCCGGGTATTCAGCTAGTTATTTCATAAAAACCTTCATCAAACCAAATGTCTTCATTTTATGTTACAATTTCGGCCAACATGTTCGGTATAACATAAATTTTAAGCACCAAATCAATAACTTCAGTAGCGATGTTTTAAGGCGTCCCACTTTTGGCCATAAACACACTTTCAGCCAATTAAATATAAGCGCGTTAAACATATATAAGGTAAAAAAGACGCACAAACTGACGACTGTCTCACTGACATCACGTCTAAATAAAGCACAAAGCAAAATTATAACAAGTAGCCGAATAAAAAGAAGAAGAAGCGGCGAACCATACCGCTCCCGAAATGTCAAAAATAATGTGTAGTTGTCAACATAAACTAAACAAACGCAACCACAACAACAACAACAACAACAGAAATTAATGCAATTCTATTCAATTGAACGTTGTTGTAGTTGTGCACACAAGCCATCATAACGAACACAACAACAACAACAATAACCACAAAAACAACAAAATATATTAATAATGAAATATAATCGTATCGCATTAATCTTGTTAATATTGCCATCAATAGTTTTGAGAATAAAATCGAAACATCGATTTATTGTTGCTGTTGTTGCAATCAGAACAAAGCAGTCACAGCAGCTAGTAGTCAACACATCATGCTGAGCCTATGCTAAGTATTACATTTTGATAACTTATGCTTTTTTGCTTGGTGCTCACTCAGTTCTTAAGCAAGATATATTAAACTCATATGCATTGGCATAAGTTGTTTTTTAATAGAAAAATAAGAACTAAACCTAAACCTAAGTAAGCTTTTTACAACTTGTTTTGGAACGTGCTACAATAAAAAAGAAAAAAAAAAAACGAAATATCCATTTCAGCCCTTGAAAAGACTTTGACGGAGTTTTCTTATGATCGATTTTGTTGGGTGTGATGTAAAATGTTTGAGCACAAATGATCAAGAACTGGACCTATAAGATTTATGGCGACTCCAAACGGCGTATGTTCTCAAAAAGCTTTTCATGGCCGATTTTACTCTCTGAGGTTTGCGATTGTCTGCAGAGAGGTGACGTCCGAACAGAAAAATAAATTCGATTGAAAAAACATTGTGTGTCAGATGGGTTTTGAACCTGTGTTCTATTGCATGTGACACATAGATATATAAAAATCTGCGTCGAGTTTAACCCTCCGATGAGTGACAGTTCTGAACATCACGGCCGTGTGAAAAGGTCCCTACGGACCTTTTTTGTAAATCATGTTTTTTTCATATAAAACAATTTTTTTTTTTTTAATTTTTTTTTTTGTTTTTATTGTTTATAACTAAATTCTACATACAAAAATAATTTTTTCAATTTTTTTAATTTTTTTTTTATTTTTTTGCTTGAATTTTCTTAAGACTATTATAAAAAAGTTTAAAAATTATTGTTGTTGAGCGTGTACTTCTTGTCCCCCGCCCTGTGTGCAAGTATTGCAGCGATGTAAAAGTGTGCTATGTTCTCCGCAAACAGCATTGCCGCAGCCGAAGCAGTGTGCCCGCGTTTTCCGCTGCCGCCCGTACTCAGAACGGCAAAGGCGACATGACGGTCTACTTGACCTAGCCGCAAACGACGGTGCATAATACCTGAAATGAAAAGAAAAATAAAAAACAAATAAATATATATTCTATTCTTGAATTTGAAGATGTTTTTCTTACCCTGACATCGAATGCTTCCATCGCATTGCGTATCCTTGGATATGAGGTTATATGGTTGTTCAGGGCACGTTCTTCGATATTTGGTGTGGCCAATTGTTTCGTTAGCAGTAACAAGAACGACCGCCGTCTGTCACTCCTTTTTATAGGCTTCATTTCGTTGTAAATCGTAAAAGCAGCAAATGCAGCGACGTCCAGCATATTATAAAACATGGCCAACGGCCATCATTGTGTTGCTCTTTTGCAGCTGTAAGTGCCTAGCATTTGATCCATGGTATCAACGCCGCATTTGTTGGCGTTGTAATCTAATATGGCATAGGGCTTCCGCTTCTCGGTTTGCTCGTCAACGAGGCAGGTGTAGTGTATTGTGGAGAGCACGTTCACCACTTTATTTTTTTTCGGCACGTATGAGCATAACGCTATATCCCCTTCGTTGAACCCAAATAATGTACTATTGATGGTGCGCTTCGGGTTCTTCTTGAACTCCTGTGGAATGAATGTTTTGTTGTAGCGCACTGTACCAACATATGCGGTCTTCCTCCTCAACAAAATACGCGCCAAGTCAAGAGTGGTAAAGAAATTATCCGCGTATATAGTACGGCCAGCATCTAAATATTTTTCCACAAGATCCAGCACTACGTTCTGCCCTTGGTTTATCTCCCGTTGTTGGTTTGGCAGATTTCCAGAATATACCATTCCCTTCACAGGATAATAACTCTGTGAGTCGCATAACCACCATACTTTCAAACCATACGTAGCTGGCTTTGACGGAATATATTGTGTGAAGCGGGTGCGGCCTCTGTAAGGGAACAACTGCTCATCAACTGTTAGTGCTTCATGAGAAGTGTAAGCTGCTGCCAAGTTATGTTGCAACATTTGCCAAATATCGTCAATAGCCGCAGTTTTGCTGTTGATGAGTCGCTGTTGTCGAGTATTTCCATTGTCGAATCGAATAAATTGCTTTATACACATGAAGCGATCGTACGACAACGCAGCTTTGTATATTGGGCAACGCGTCGCGCCCCATAATTCCATAGCTGGTTCATGGTTTGATCTTGTGAGTCCAGCATACAAAAGAATAGCTACAAAGGCGTCAAACTCTTTCACTGCCACTGGCTTCCACTCCTTTTTCTTCGTGGGATTCGCCAAATTCCATGCAGCTGTAACCTCCCTGCCTTTACGATTTGTTTCACGAAGCACTAAGTGTATTATTTCCTCTGTCATGATTGAACGCATTATTGTATAGGGGTCGTGTATATTTCCTGTTGGTCCTGGTTTCTTTCTTGTGAAGTCGACCACGTTATGATTACGAGTGCGTGATGTTGGTGGTGCTTTTTTACTCCATTGGGTGCCATCTTTACCAATATAGTAACTTTCATTCGTTTCCTGTCCATCATTTTCTTCCTCTTCATCATCGTCGTCATCAGTATCTTCATTTAGCTCGACGTATCCTTCAGTTTCGGCATCTGACTCTTCAGCAGGTTGGTATGTGCGATCTTCATCATCCTCAACTTCATAATTATCAATTGCAGCAATATCAATTTCTTCATCCATGTCCATAAAATCAGCAAATCTACTATCAGCTGCACGCCTTTCATCCGCAGTCATTTGCTGGTAACGTGTACTACGGCGTACAACAATTTCAGCAACTTCCAAATTACTTGCATCTGCCATATTTATATTTTTGTTTCTATCACACACGATTTTACTCTTCGCTGTATAAACTTTGACTGATTTGGTTTACGAAACTACAACTTCTTTTATACTCTTTCGTACGTCTACCTAAACTCAAAGACATTAGGGATGATGATAAAAACAAAAAATTCTAAGAAAAAATTCTAAGAACAAAAATACTAAGAACAAAAAATACTAAGAACAAAATACTAAGAACAAAAAATTCTAAGAACTGGTTTATTGCTAGTAGTATAAAATTAGAATATTGTGCCTTTCCTTGAAAGCAATAAAGTTCATGTCTTCGAATTTTTCTTAGAATTTTTTTTTTACCATCATCCCTAATGTCTTTGAGTTTAGGTCTTTGTGTTCAGAACAAGTAAATTATGTGTTGAAACAATAAAAAAATTATAATGATGCCCAAAAACATGCATTTATTAGTGAAATTCAGTACAAGGTCCATACGGACCTATTCACACGTCCGCGTACTATTCTCACTAAAACCTCAATAACTCCTAAAGTAATGATCCGATCGGCTTGCTTTTTTTTCCAAAATACTCTTGGAATACAGAGTAACTTTGGGGGGGGGGGGGGATAGTAGTTGCCGAAGTAGGAGTAATTTCAGTTTGAAAAGGCAAAAAGGTCCCTAGGGACCTTCTCACTCATCGGAGGGTTAAAGAGAATATATTTGTAAAAACTTGAAAATATGCTATTTTTCAAAAATTTTTAAATTGTGCTGTAATGTGCTCAACTTGTGCCGCAATGTGACATAGTGAGATGAAAATATTCGCATAGGTGTTAATTCAAAAACAATTTTATTTAAAATATTTTTTTGCTCATATGTTTGAAAATTGTGCTATAATGTGCTTAAGTTGTACTGTGACTACAATGTATCAAGGAGAGATTAAAAAATGCACCGATTTACAAATTTTAAGAGAGTATATGTTAAAGGCTTAAGCTCTCGACGGCACATTGTAGCACAACTCGAGTACGTCGCAGCACAACTTCAAATTTTGTGATCATGAAAAATTAAGCAAAAGTTGCATTAATTTTGGCGTTTTAAATTATGTCACGCACACTGATGTTATGAAAAAAATAAATATGACATTTTATCGTTGGTGCCAAAAATTCCAAGTTGTTCATTCACTGAGCTTATATGTAGTATATGTATATGCTCTACCACGCATATGCAACAGCTAGACGAAAATGCATTTTAATTTCAAATATTTTATAGACGCATAAAGTTTATATCAAAAAAATGCAGGTGTTAGCTTAAGCAAGGCGAATGTTTAAATGACGCTGTAAGCTCATTATAAAAACAACAAAAATATTAAAACCAAATCATGATTTTTTTTTTCCAACAATTTTTAACAACCTGCCATGTTAAGCGTCAATTAGCACGAAATCAAAAAAATGTAAAAAAAAAAATTAAAATTCAAAAATTCATTCATGAAAATTTTTTAAATATATACGACAGTCAGCTATGAGCGAGACAGACGGACAGACAGACCTATTGTAAGCTAGTGGATATGAGTGAGCGCAAAGTAAATGTTATGTTTACAAAAAAAAAATGCTAACAATATAAAATAAAAACACTTACAAAAGTAACAACAACAACAACAACACAATAGATAGCCAATCAATGCATGCGAAATTATTTGAAATTCCATTCATTGATTGAATTTTCCGCATTTCATTCATATACATATAAATGATTTATTTTCTAGTAGCGTGTAGGTTGTTTCAATTTTTTTCTTTTTTTTTTGTTTTTTTTTTTTGTTTTATAATTTTAGTTATATTTGTTTGTTTTCTTCAAATTGCTTTAAGCTTAGAAACTCAGTAAAAACTCAGCAGCGAAGGTGTAAATTTTAGCGTTATTCACAGAAATTCGCTGAATTTTATATTTATTATTCCGTTTTTTTTTTTTAATTAATGCGTGATTTGTATCTGTGTTGTTACTTTTGTTGTTGTTGTAGTGTCGCAGTGTTGGTTGTGTGTCGCAGTATTATTAACACTTCAAAAGATGAAAGAAAGATAGAGGAAATAATATTTTATATCTTTTTTTATTGGAAAGTATATTTGCAAAATATTTTTTGCCATAACTACATAAAAAAAACAATGTTTAAAAAAACACTACAAAAGCATTGCAGCAGTAGCAGTGTTTAACAGAGGGCAAACATTGTGCAAGCATAACAGTAATTGCCTAAGTAAATACTTCTAATTAAACAAAAAACAACAGCAAAATTCAGCCACTTTAAACCCGAAGCACAATAGAGCGAGAGTGCGTTGCGAAAGCGTTTTCATAAGCAGAGATTTTATGTAGCAATATACAAGGCCTTGACCCGAATTGTCCCAGCGGCTCCATATGGAGCCACAAATTATACTCGTGATGTTTATTTAGATTTAAGATATATACTACTTCTTTAAAATTCGTTTTTAAATATCTAGTAACTTTTATGTCCCTAGGTAGCATAGCTTTTCCACCAGACTCTTGATAAAAGTCATTAAATAGAAACCGCAGAAAATAGCAGTTTTTACAAACATGGCAATGAAAAATAAATTTTTTTTAATATTTACACAAATTTTTTCCAATGATATATATGTGTATATAGAAGAAAACAAAAACATATACTTTTCCAAAATAATCTTTTTTGATACTTTTTTACTTTTAGTGCAAGCAATTCAATGATTCAGTTGTGCCCAGCGGTTCCATATGGTCATGGGCATCCACAGGGAGAAGAAGGGTGGGTCAGTCGCCTCCCTCTCCCCCCTCCCCCCCCCCCCCCCTAGAGATCAGCCAAAAAAATGTATATTAGTATATTATGTATGTTACATAATCATACAGAAAATTTTTAGAATTTGAAATGAATTCAGTAAAAAAAAATAAAATTATTTTCTTTTATTTTACATATAACATAATTGAAATGAAGGTGATGTGTAGCATTTTCGGATTTTTTGTGTTCTATGCATGGATGAAGGCCTTAGGCCTTTTCCACACGGAGTAACTGAAAAGCAATCCAACTGCAACACAATTGCTTAGAAAGTTGCAAATCACTGCAATTTCAAACATTATTGCAACCTATGCTTTCAGATAAGCAAGTCACGCACAACGCAACATTGATCTCTCATTGCAGGTTTTGATTAAATAAGCAGGTAATTTCGCTACTTCTTGTCAGGGCCGTAGCTAGAAAAATTTTGCTTCTAGAACTAACAAATTTTTTTCAAAATTAGAAAACGGTGAAATAATAACAAAAATGAAAACTTTTAGGGGGAGGTTTTGTGTTAAATTTTTTTTTTAAATATTTTAAGGGGTGATTTTGGGTAATTTTAAAAATATCAAAAAAAATTTTTTTTATAAATAATTTCGACGATACGTTTTGCTTCAAATTGACAAACTATTGATAAATATGCTTTCCCGAATGTCGACAAAATTTTTTTTATGATCTTACGATGAGTTTAATAGACATCATTTTTGTTGAATGATCACAAAAATAATTTTTAAAAAAAATTTAGTTCGAAACCCCCTCCCCCCCCCTTAAAGTTTCCATTTTTATTATTATATTAGTGTTTTCTAATTTTGAAAAAAATTTGTAAGTCTTGCGACCGATATTTCGCTAGCTACGGCCCTGCTTCTTGTACAAGATTTATTTTTGTTAACTGCTCACTCATTTGCTGCTACAAAATAAAAAACATGAAACACAATTTTTTTGAATTTTATTGATATTTTATTTTTTGTGCCTTTAAGTACCACACAATTGATTTAAATTATAAATAAAAACACAAGTCGCTGATATAAATTGCAGCAAGCTGTGTTGCATAAAACTTATCACAAGCGTGCTGCCAACTAGTTGTGAAAAAGTTGCTTCATCTGATGGGTTAGCAACATTTGTTGATGTTGCGTTGTTTTTCCATTGCTCCATGTGGAAAGGCCTTATGTGCATAAAAACTATTTTAAAACTTAAAACAACCATGTTTGTGGCTATTTTAGAAATAAACTACTTGACAAAGTTTGATTAACCCTGGTATACTAACCTTTCGTTCACTATACGTTATATTAAGGTTGCTGCCCACTTACGGTACGTAACGAAACTACAAAATATAACTACACTGTGTTCTTCATGTGTATTCATGCACACCAACCGACGACGAAACGGCAATGACCGACGAAAAAGCCGTTGGCTATAAAACCAAAGAATTCTGACCGGCTTGTCGTTTCGTTTCGTTACCTGCAGTAAGTGGGCAGCAACCTTTACTCGTATGGAGTGAGTAAATTTTACGTTGGTTAGTACTCTAGGGTTAAATATAAATTTAAGTACAAATGTGAAACTTTGAACTCGATTTTCTTAAAACTAAATATTTGTGACATATCATCTTTATTCATTGATTTCATCAATTATAGAAAAGTATGAAGTCGCTGACTTGGACTTTATTGGGATATATGTAGTAATGCATATTAGCTAAGCTTATAAGCCGGATTTTAAAATGGAAGTATGAGCAAAAGTTTACGAAACTCTCTGTGAAAATCATTAATATTATTCTATAATTTTAAATATAATAATATTACAATCAAATAACAGATTTCACTTTAAGGGGCACTCATATGAAAACTACTCTAAAGCTTTAAGAATTTGCTTTAAGATTATAAAAGAAGAATAATCGGAATAAAATCATTTGCTTAGTTAAACAGTTTTTATAAGTTGAATTAAGCTTAACACATATATTTCTGTAGTATGTTTTACTTTCTTTTTCTTTAAATTCTCAACCCTTTTCAACCCTTTTTATTAATAATATAATATTCTAATTTTAAAATATGCATCACCGAGCAACTGCCTATACTCAGCGTATTGAGAATTTAAAATCATATATACAGGGTGTCCCGCAATTGAGTGCAACTATTTACGGAGGTGAAAGGTTGTGTCGAGCTGAGAAAAAAATCGTATGGGAGGGGGAAGGGGGGGTATATTTTCCCATTCTTAGGAACTACAGGGTTAATTCATATTTCACGACTTTGATGCACGTTATTGTTCCTAGCACAAAAACTAAGTTTGCCAGCAGGAGGAGGAGCCAGCAGAATGCGCAGTGCGAAAAGAGGTCTTTTGCAGCAATCATCATAGTCAGCGCCATCTTGGTTTTTTGAAAAAAAAAATATTTTTTTTTAAACATTAATGTATATTTTACCAAATATGAAAAATATAAAACTCATCACCTCAATATCACTCTTTTTACTCTCCTCTAAATGTATGGCCGGCCTTAAGTATAACTAACATGATCAACCGTACACCTTTTGGGAGTTTTGTACTTCTGCTTTGCTCGATGTACTTCTTGTAGCGAAGTACGCATAAAAGTACTTCTTTTTACTTTTTGTACTTCTATTTGACATAAAAAGATAAATTTTAAGCCCATTTTTTTAAATTTTTTTCTTTTAATTGAATTTTAATGAATATGCCAAATTCTATGTACCTTTGATTTGTAAAATGATTTAAGTATTCATTTTTTTGGTGAAAAAGAGCATTATCTTATAGCACACGCAGTACAAAACCATCACAGCTCAAAATTTTCGGTATCGAAATCGAAATTTTTTCATAAATCAATTCACAATACACATCTCTGGAAAGTATCTTCTTTCTCTTTTCTTATGTTAGTTTCGTTGCATCTGCAGGCTCAACAGTTTTTGCCTCTCCTGAAATTTGTGAATTTGTGAATTATGACGGTTATGTAATGCGGGTGCGATGTGTGTTAAGATATATTTAATAATGGTTTTTTTTTGTATCTTTGATTTTTGATTTGTTGAAACAAAATTTTTTCCAAAAAAGAATTTATATTTATAACCACATTTACATTATTTTGCTTATAAGTTTCAATTGTAAGCTTAATATAATTTTTAATCTGTTATAAATCAAACTTCTTGTGTAATGGAATTATTCATGCATTCTTTTCATATTTGCATATTTTCATATATTTTTTTTTTAATTCTTTTTTGAACTTCTATATTTATTCTATGCACTTCTTTTTAAAGTCTGTGCGTGTACTTCTTTTTGCTATGAAAATGTTGATTACATTAAGTATAACAGAACAATTATGAAAAGTTTGTTGATAAAGTAATGATTAAAACTTGTTCGCATTTTAATTATCAGCGCACTTGATCAATAGAAATTACAACAATAAAAACAACAGGAATAGCAATAACAATAGAAACTACAAAAACAGCAATACAAAAACACTTGACGATTCTTCAACGAAGCAGCTATTGAAAATGCCAAATGCGCCAATTGAATATGTGAGCAGCAGCAACAATTACAACAACAACAACAACAACAACAACAATAGTATTGACAACTAGAACAGCAGCAGCAACAACAGCAACAACAGCAACATGTACGAGCAACACAACTGATTAAATGCACAAATTGCATTGCGGAGAATGCGTGTGGGTCTCGGGTATGAAGGTTGTAGGCGTTGCGGTGCAGTGCAGTGCAGTGCGGCGCGGGTGTTACATAGACAAACTTCAATAGCAGCAGACAAACTGACAGACAGACAAGGACACAGTTGGTTGTACGTACGATCAAAACATGGAGTTAGCAGCGGGGTGCATTTTTTGGAACAAGTGGGTGGACAATTGTTGGGTGGGTGACTTAAACTTTAAGCTGTTTGCTAGTAACTATTAGTCGCTAGTCATTGTTCGTTGGCATTGCCACAATTTGTGAAAAAACATTCGCCATTTGCTACCAACATTATTTGTATTGCTATTGTTGTTGCGCTCATTGCTATAGTTTTGACTATTATTGTTGTTGTTCTTGTGCTTTTTTAAACATAAGTTTTTAAGAAGAAAAACAAAATAAAAACAAAAACTATTGGCTGGTTTTTGTCTCTTGTAGCTAAGTTTTGGGTCTATGTTGCTTGTTAATTTTTTTTTTTTTTTCAATTTTCTAGCAGCTCCGCACACAAACGACCACCCACCATAACGAGAGTGCTCATGTATAGCATAATGAGATATATATATATACATACTCAAACGCTCTTCGTATTTGATTTGATATTCGCGATTATTCAGAGTTGCCACAAAACGCGTTGCGTGCAAAGTTTTCTTAATTAATCCGTGTGACAGAGCTCTATGAGCGGTACAAGGGTGCCTCTTCTTGTTAGATATTAAGTACTTGTCTGATATACTTTATGCTTCTTGCTAAAGTCGTATCGATGTCGCTGTTTTTGTTGCTGTTGTTGTTGTTGCTGCTGATGTTTGTGTTGCTTTTGCTATTCTTTGAAGTTTTTGCTCGATACCAGCTAGTTTTGCCTTTGAAGCTAGCAAGGCGATGATATCTTGTCTAAGAGGATTGACAGGTTTTAACACAATTCCTGGATTTGACGAAAACGTGATGAAGTTTTGAAATTAGTCGCACTAATAAATGCAGTTTTGGCACATCTAATGGTGTTGAATTTTAATAGAAAATTCATATAAGTAATACAGTATAAGAAATCTCATTCATTATGTTGTAAATAAGATAAAAAGGCTAACAATTTAAATTAGAATAAAAATGGAAGAAAATCAATGTTATTCAAAGTTAGAATTTGAATTACATTAAAAAAAGAACAAATTCAAAGTTACTATATGTTGAGCGGTAACTACATACATACATTAAAAAATCAATTTGAAAAATGAAGCGAAATGAAAGCGATCAATTCATAGCAATTGATTAGCATTTTATGTAAAATTATACAAGGAAATAATATAGTTTTCTTAAAAATTATTTTAAAATGTAGTTATTTAAGGCTTTCATCAATGAGATAAACCTACACCGAAGACAATAATGTCAATATTTTTACAATAATAAATAATAAAAATTTTGTATATTTAAAAATATTATAAATAAATATTATAAATACAGGGTGTCCCAGACTTAGAGTACTATAATGTGGGGCTGATTCCTCGTGATGAGACGAGCAAAAAATCGTATAGGTGGGGGTGGTCGCAAATGCCCCCCTAGGGGGCTAGGAGGGAAAAACAAAAAAATAGGTGTCGTAACGTTTTAATCCATAGCTAACATATCCCTGCAACGATTAAAAAAAGCCATAAGTTTTTGAAAAGAAAATTAAATTTGCTTTAAGTTAATAGTGCAAAGTTTTTCCATAAAGTCATAAACAAAAAATGTATAAGCATCTGAAATCAAAAAAAAAGGTTTTTTTCTTTAAAAATTCAACTTTCATGGCAATTTTCTCAGAAAAAACCCAAATGTTTTATTATTTTTTATGACGAAGTTTTTTTTCTTGGTCCTTTCCTTCAAGCTTTTTCAAGTACTTGAATTCAAGTATGTATCCAAACTTGAAAAAGCAAGCTTTGGCCTGCTTACAAAAATACTAAACAATTACAAGGAATATCCAAGCATTTTCGTTGGCTTGGCTTGTTGAGGCTTACTATGTCGGGTAAGAAAGTTGAAAAGCTTGAAACGATCGGCAAAAGCTTGTAAGCTCGCAAGTATCCAATTAATTGAATTTAAAGCAAGTATCCGAAAAAATTCAATTAGCTTGTTTAGGAAAATCTTAAGCGTATTAAGACTTTTAAGGGTTCTCTGGACTCCATGGTTGACAGTTTTAGGGGGTAGCTGATTTTTAAATTGATGTAAAAATTTCAAATTCAAGATGGCGAATAGAGTTGCCACCTTGATTGTTTTTTTGTATTTTTGCGTACTCTTGTTATTTTGAATTTCTACCAACGGACTTGATTTCGAATCTAATTTAGAGTTTTAAAATTTAAGATGGAGGAAAGGCTTGCCACCTAAATTTTCACCATAGTGTTGCCACCTAGTAAAATGTATTTTCAAGAGTTTTAAACACTTTAGAGTTTTTTTTAAGGGGTCGCTGATGTCAGAATTTTAAAATTCAAGATGGTTATTAGTATTGCCTCCTAAAATTTTTTATTTTCACGAATTCGGTGCTGGAGCAAAGACTAGGTAAAAATGGGCCCCTGAGTCCGAATCCGTTGCCAGAATTTCAAAATTGTGTAATTTTTTTATAACAGTGTTGCCACCTGCCAAAATGTATTTTTAAGAGTTTTAAACACCATTCAATAGCACTAAGGGGTCGCTGACTTCGAATCTGATGTCAGAATTTTAACATTTAAGATGGTTAATAGTGTTGCCACCTAAAAAGTTTTTATTTTTACGAATTTGGTGCTGGAGCGAACAATAGGTAAAAATAGGTCGCTGAATCCGAACATAAATAGAAATATGGCACTTTTTCTACGTTTTCGAAAATTTTACGAGGTTTTTTCGAGGATTTTTCGATATATTTAAATTTTATGTTGTTCCATATCTGGAAGGGGAGGCAAGAGAAGTAAAAATTAACCATTTTTTGGGGCTTTATAAGGGGGGTAGCACTTCTGAGACGTACAAATAGAGGGGTCTATCAGCCCCCATTTGCTACATTTTTAGGGGGGAAACGTCGAAACACGTATTTAACTGTCCTCTGCAAGTCAAATTGTAAGTCAAACACGTGTTTCGGGACCGCCTTAAAATTATAGCAAATGGGGGGCACATAGACCCCTCTATTTATGTTCGGATTCAGCGACCTATTTTAACCTATTGTTCGCTCCAGCACCGAATTCGTAAAAATAAAAAATTTGTAGGTGGCAACACTATTAACCATCTTAAATTTTAAAATTCTGACATCAGATTCGAAGTCAGCGACCCCTTAATACTCTTGAATGGTGTTTAAAACTCTTAAAACTACATTTTGGTAGGTGGCACAATTTTGAAATTCTGGCAACGGATTCGGACTCAGCGACCCATTTTTACCTAGTGTTTGCTCCAGCACCAAATACGTGAAAATAAAAAGTTTTTGGTGGTATTAACCATCTAATATTTTAAAATTCTGGCATCAGATTCAAAGTCAGCGACCCCTTAACAATGTTAAATGATGTTTAAAACTCTTAAAAATTCATTTTATTAGGTGGCAACACTTTGTTGAAAATTTAGGTGTGAAGCCTTTCCTCCATCTAAAATTTTAAAACTGTGATATTAGATTCGAAATCAAATCCCTTGTCAGAGTTTCAAAATAACAAGAATTCGCAAAAATAAAAAAAAAATCAAGGTGGCAACTCTATTCGCCATCTTAAATTTTAAATTTTGACATCAATTCAGAAATCAGCTACCCCCTAAAACTACCAATCACGGAGTCCACAGAACTCTTAGAAGACCAAATACGCTTAAGCTTTTCCTACACAAGCTCATTGAATTTTTTGGATACTTGCTTTTATATTGGATACTTGTCTTCAATTTCAAGTTTTTCAAGCTTTTTGCCGAAGGCATCAATTTTTCCTTTACTTGGGACTTCGTGCCGTTCGCTTGTAAGCTAGCATACTTGCAAGTCGCAAGCTGTCGTGGCTTTTTATTATTATCAAGTTCAAGCTAGCTTGAACTTGAATTTTAAGCAAGTACTTGAAATCGATTTCAAGTAGGCTTGTGCAGTTCTCTGATACCTACTATCTTCTATCTTCTATATATATAAAAATGAATGTATGTATGTGGGTATGTGGGTATGTGGGTATGTGGGTATGTGGGTATGTGGATATGTGTGTATATCACGTATAGACTCCAAAACCACCGAACCAAACTCTATGAAATTTTGAGGGATACTGAAGCATCATTCGGGAAGTGTTCCTGTGAAGTTTGGGGATGATTGGGCAAGGGGGCGTGGTACCTCCCATACAACCCAAATTGGCTCTATCGCCCACAAACCAAAAAAATTGCTATATATCAGACGGTTTTAATCATATAAAACTTAAATTTGGTAATTTTGTTCAGATGGTTACTTTCGGTGACTGTAAAAGAAATGGGCGTGGTCACACTATATTTACGCCCACTTTTCAGCAATTATTTTAATTCCTAAAATGTTCAAGTTTTGATAGTGAATCTTGATATGCAGGTGATATGCATACAAGTGGCAGTCACTATGTAAATATAAACGTTGTCACGCCCACTTTTACCTTCCACAAATCAGTAAAAATGCTTTATTTCAGACGGATTTTGCCGTAGAAGACTACGATTTGGTAATTTAGATCGTATGGTTACTGTCGGCCAATGTATAAAAAATGGGCATGGCCGCACTATATCTACGCCCACTTTATCGAAAGCATGCTTATTCCTGAGTTGTACAAGTTTTCATAGCCAATCTTGGTATGCAGGTGCTATGGGTGCAACTGGCAGTCACTATGTAAATAAAAATGTTGTCACGCCCCCTTTTACCACCCACAAATCAGTAAAAATGGTTTATATCAGACGGCTCTTGCCGTAGATGACTAAGATTTGGTAATTTTGTTCATATGGTTACTGTCGGTCAATGTATAAAAAACGGGCATGGCCGCACTATATCTACGCCCACTTTAGCCTGCATAGCCAATCTTCGTATGCAGGTGCTATGGGTGCAAGTGGCTGTCACTTTGTAAATATAAACGTTGTCACGCCCACTTTTACCGCCCACAAATCAGTAAAAATGCTTTATATCAGACGGTTTTTGCCGTAGAAGACTAAGATTTGGTAATTTAGTTCATATGGTCACTATCGGCAACTGTTTAAAAATGGGCGTAGTCGCACCATATCTACGCCCACTTTTTCGAAATCATGCTTATTCCTGAGTTGCACACGTTTGATAGTAACACTTGATATGCAGGTCCTCTAAGTGACAGTCAATATATATATATAAAATTTGCCACGCCCACTTGTACCACCCACAAAAAAAACAAAACGAAATGGCCAATTTCAGTCCTTGAAAGTACTTTGACCGAGCTTCTTATGATCAATTGTGTTGTGAGTGTTGTGGAATGTTTGAACACAATTGATCGAGAACTGGACCTACATGTTTTATGCCGACTTCGAACGGCTTACGTTCTCAAGAAGCTTTTCATGGCAGTTTTTATTCTCTGAGGTTTGCCATTGTCTGCAGAGAGGTGACGGCCGAACAGAAAAATTAGTTCAATCGAAAAACTTTCAGTGTCAGGTGGGATTCGGACCAGGGTTCCCTCGCGTATGGGCCACACACTCTACCCGCTACGCCACAGCCGCCACTTGGTTTCTTTTTACCCACAAATTAATAGAACTTCTATAAATCAGACGATTCTCATCGTTAAATACTAAAATTTGGTTATTAAGTTCATACGCTTACTCTCGACAGCTTTGCAAAAATTGTGCATGGTAGCACTATATCTGTGCCCACTTTTCAGAAATAATTTTATTTTATTTATTTATTTACTTATGTATTAATGTACTATAGTTCATTACAATTTAAAAATTATAACTAAGTTAGCTGCCTGGGCTATCGGTTAGAAATAATTTTAATTCCTGAGATGTGAACATTTTGATAGACAAACTTGGTATGTAGGTGCTATGGGTCAAATTGGCGTTCACTTTATATATAAATGTTGCCACGCCTACTTTCAATGCCCACAAATCCATAAAAAGGATATATATCAGACTTTTTTTACAGTAAAAGACTAAAACTTGGTAGATTAGTTCATATGGATACTGCCAGAACCCTTAAAAAAGGGGCGTGTCACACTTTATTTAAGACGACTTTTCAAAAATCATTGTAATTTCTGAGCTGTACGCGTTTTGATAGTGGAACTTGGTATATAGGTGCAATGGGACCAAGTGGCGGTCACTTTATATATTAATGTTGCCATACCTACTTTTTCTGCTCATCTATCTATCTGTAAAAAATGTATGTATGTATACTAAGGCTCCTCACAAAAAAAAGGTGTTCGGGTCGGTTCCTCAAAATAATGCTTTATGTTATGATGATTCCCCAAATATTTCGACTGTAGCGATAGTCATCCGTGAGCTGGAATGGTTTGAAATAAAAAAAAAAAAACAAAAAGAGCTTCTTATGCGTGCGTGTTGTGAAATGTTTGAACACAAATGATCGAGAACTGGATCTACAAGGCTTATGCCGACTCCGAACGACTTATGTTCTCAAGAAGCTTTTCATGCCAGTTTTTACTCTCTAAAGTTTGCCATTGTCTGCATAGAGATGGCGGCCGAACAGAAAAATTATTTCAATTGAAAAAACTTTCTGTGTCAGATAGAATTCGAACCTGGTTTCAAATATTCTGTAAAAATCGAGTTTTTTATAAAAATATTTACTGGTGCGGTAGTTAAAAATAACAAACGGTCAGAAATAATAGTAATTAAAAAGTGCTTCCAATCTGCACTAATAAATTTTAAATTTTTACTCTACTCTATAAATTTTAATTTTTTAACTTTTTTTTTTGTATTATTTTCCCTAAAATGCAAATTAAATTTTTTTTTTGTTTTGCCATTTTACTTTTAGTCAATTATATTATCTATGGATAATAAAATAAAGTGTAAAGTGAATTGCTAAATTGAATGAAATTACAAAAAAATTTACACATTTTTTACATTGTACAATTTATTTGACTAAAATTAGTTTAGGAAAAGATTCGTTTGAATTTTAGTGAAAATAATATGAAAAAAGTTAAAACAATCCAAAAAATCCGCATTATCTTTGGTCCAACGGAAAAAATATAAGATTTTTTGATGCAAAATTTTTTCCATTACTCTTATTTCTGACCGTTTGTTTTTTCTAACTGCCATACCAGCCAATATTTTTAGTCGAAATATTTTGGGGATCATCATAACATAAGCCATGGATTATTTTGAAGAACGAGACTGAACAAATTTTTTTCTAAAGAGCGTGAGGCGACTCAATGTATATACGTATGTGGGTATATGTGTATATCACGTAAAGGCTTCGAAACCGCTAAGCCAATTTTTATACCAAAGCGTTGAGAGGGTTCCTGTGAAGTCTGTTGCCGATCGTAAATACACCTAAAATTTTCGATTTCGAACAGTTTTGTAATTATAGGACGCAAAGCCTCGGAATTCAGTATTCGACCTCAATTTACACATGCCGTGTCACAGGTAACATTTTATGGGTGTTGGACGAGGGGCGTGGTACTTTTTCCGCACCCAAAATTTTCGGTATAGCTTTCGAAACAAGTCACACATTAATAAAACCCGGTAAGAACTTACTATAAAAGCATGGCTTCACTAAAGCTACGCCCTCTTTTAGGGGATAAGCGCTGAGCGCAGCGAAGCGCGCCGGGTATAAGCTAGTACTATTTATTCTAACAAAAATATTTCGCGAAACATATGTTTTTGTTAACTCAATGAAAATGTTCTTGTTAAAATATTTATCAATAATAACAAAAGTTTTGTTAAGTCAACCAAAAGTTAGCCTAGAAATTAACAAAAGGTATTTGTTAACATACAAAATTTAACATACAACAATTTTTGTGTTAACATACTAAAATTTTTATTGATTTAACACAGGCAAATTATTGCAACATTATGCTAGTTTTCGCTCTTTACAAAAAGTTTCGTTAATTTAACATATTCTTTTTCTCAATACAAAAAAAAAAAAAAAAATAGGCATTGAGGGGACTAACGACCGAAGTGAAAACTTAAAGCTATGTACAACTTAAGCAAATGAAATGAGATTTTTGTTCTTTCTGAAATTATATGTAATATTTCCAAAAAAAAAAAAAAATTTTGATTAATTGTTTTCCTGAGGATAGAACAATTATTGTTAAAATGTGAACCAAACTCATATCCGAGGACTTGAAAATTGTAAAATTTTTACACTTAACAATAATCTTTAGTAGGTATATGTTTCTCGATAAAATGCTGTTTAAGCTTTAAAGAGTTATTTTGATGATTTAATTAAGTATTTAATTACATAAATATTTTAAGTAAGCTTAACACAAAATGTCAAATCGCTTCAGCAAAGCATATTATTCACAATGACAAAAAATCTTTTCAGTACTATTATATTATTAATAAGTTATGTAAATTTTCGATTTTTAACAATACTCTTAATAAATTAATCATAGAGCGGAATGCTTTGAAGTTAAGCGCTATTAAATGAAATAAAAAATGTATGTTTCTATTAATTCAAAATGTTTAAGATGCAGACAAGAGAGTCTTTTATGGTAATTAAAAATTTGCTTCATAAAAGAACTATGTGTGGTCAGGAATTAGAAAATATATCATATCGAAAACCAAACTTGATTATTTTTTTTTTTCGATCTGAATGTTGATTTATGTGTAGACATAAGGTGAACACCTGAACCGAAATGACCTGTACTTACTTACTTACTTACTTTCTTAGGTGGCCATAACAACCCATGTTAGGGTTTCGGCCGAGCTCATCAGATCGATTCTCCAATCGGATACACCAAGTGCGGTTAGGGCTTCCTCGGCCTGATCCATTCATCGGAGGCATGGTCTCCCTCGGCATTGTCAACCAACAACCCTCGCCTCGAGCACCTTTTTCACTGGAGCTTCGTCGTCCATACGATGAAAAATTGTTAAATTGAAAAAAAACCTAGTATAATTTATAAGATGGCCTTGGCAGTTTTCAGCCTCCCAAGTACTTCAGCAAAACGCCTAAGTTTTACATGTTAACTTGCCATTTTTAATTTTGGTGATAAGTTAACCAAGAATTTGGTAATTTATTCATTATTTAAAAAAAAAAATGTTATATAAAAAATATAACTTTTTTCCAGGTTGTGATTTTTCTTTTTCTTTTCCTTTTTTTTAAGGCGTCTCTCTCTAGTTCTGTGATTTGCTTTGCTTGACTGAAATCGGCTACTACACACATTTTTCTTTTATCAACACCGTTTTTTTCTTAAAAATTAATGACTCCTCAGCTTTTCTTGCTGCTTGCGTTTATTATAACAAGAATATTAAATTAAATTAAATTCAATATAAAATTAAAAATCTTACCTTTACATGCCGTTGAGATTCGAACCCACAACCAACCGTTACCACTGTGGACGAAGTCACTACAATACGCATTGAGCCAAACTCCTTCGCTACGCGGAGTGATTTATTCAATAATAACAACAGCTGAAGCTATGCTGTAGCATAACACAATAATCTATTAATAGATTTTTGTTGTATGGCTATCAACAGAATACTGTGACATAATGCATCTGTTAATACAGCATCTGTTAACATAGTTGCAGTTATGTCAGCAACCAGTAGAGAGGCTTTTTGGATCCGTGGGTAGAGCGATGGACTGGCACCAAAAGTTCCAGGTTCGATTCCGCATGGCGGGCAAAGAAATATTTTTCTTTTTTTATTTTCTTTTGATTAATAAAATGTAATCAAATTTACTGGTGTGAATATTAACGTGTGTTTTTTAATTTACTTTATGTTGTTTTTGAATTTAAAAGTTATTTTATTACAAAAAAAAACCATTAAAATATCAAATCTATCCTTCTCTCGTGTGTCTAAAGACGCACCTAAGTTTTTTTTTGCAGAAAATAGCTCAAAACTATGCTTAAGCTATCCATGCTAGTTTTTTAATCTTTATTTTTGGATTTTGGGCTCAGGTGAATGAAATATTTTTTTTTTTTTTGCAGGGTATCGAAGTATGTGCTTTAAAAGCAATGTATTAAACAATAAATTGCTTAGGTGAATAAGCATAAGCTTATAATTTCCCTACGGTTCTCTTTACCCAAGCCGGCTTAGGTGATTTAACAATTGCTGTTTTCTCGGTGTAAGAGAAAGATAAATTTTTGGGTGATTTTTTATTTTGACACTTTGGGCGATTTTCTCTTGCAAAACTTTTGTTGTTGCAAAACTGGTTGAGCAGCCTTTTTAAAGTAAGCTTACCTCATAATTGTATAATGCATCAAGCCCATATTGTCCGATATTGCTGGCTAATGAAGGAGGATTGAAAGGAAGGCTTCGTTTTTTACACTAAGATACTAGAAGACTCCTAAGCAACAATTAGAAACCTGAATGCTTGATATATTTAAAACTTACTGATTCTTTTCGAGTTGTTATTTCACTGCTTCTAAAAAAATTTTAAAAATACTTTTGAAAAATTACTCAAATGCTCAGTATGCAGTGAATGACAGGAATATTATTTGATTATCGAAAAAAAAACTGTTAAAAAATCTAGACTATACAACAGGTTACAAGATATAATTATTTTTTAACTTTATAATTAAATTTACAAGTTTTTCAGGTGTTTTTTATATGACAAGCAACTAAAACCACGACGCACTTGCCACGCACACACACACACACACACACACCTTGCAAACAGTAACCATGACTCAGTTTATGCTCATTAATGCAATTTGCCGTAATTTTCGCCCACGCACAAAAATCAACGCAATTTCCTTAAATCCAATGCGCTGTTTTGTCCACTTAAGGCTTGAAATTGGCGTATCATGCGCTACAATTGATTTGCCATGGCAAACCAAAGCTTCGAACAATTCAACCAAAGCAACCAAAGCAACTAATAATGACATAATTTTGCATGCGAAGCAATTTATGCCTGCATTACGTCAATTTATAAAAATACTTTTAATCCAAAAAGTAATTCCATCTAGCTTATTGAGTTTAATTTAGCCAGACAAATTTAGAAAAAAGTTTTTAATTAAAAACTCATAAAATATAAAATCAACGCTTGGACTGAACTTTTGAACCTGTCTAAGTTTTGCAGACACTGCTGTGTTGGCACGCTCCAAGTGAACTTGTATATGTGACTCATATCAGCTGCAGCTTCATTTAAATATTGCTTTTATGCTTTGGGATTTATTAAATTTTTTTTTTTTTTCATTTTCAATTTTATTCTTTGAATTAATTTTATTTCTTCTTGCAACAACTCAGCCCCATTTGTTTCAATTTCGTTATACGGCGCATGCGTCGCTTAATATGGCGCCGTCGCCACAGTGAGCGTAATTTTATTGTCGTTGTTGTGTCCTTGCAAGTTATTTACGCGCACTACGTTTAACATAATAATTTGCAGCGTGCTGCAAATACGGTGCTTGCCGCCAAGCTAAAGTCAGAAAAAATGTCAAAGAAGTTCGTTACAAGTGCTAATCCAATTTTTGCCAAAGCCAAAAGTTGTCGCTCGACAAAATAAACGCAGCTAAAATCAGTTTAAACAAATTCAGTCCAAATTTGAAATTTTAATTTTTTTTTCACTTGCTTTGCAGCGTTACTACAAATGTTCAGTGAATGCAATTTGTACGTACGTGAACATAGCAGCAGAGATGGGCAAACTCTCGAAGCTGTTGTTTAGAGCTACATCTATGAGCTAGCTACATACTATAAGGAATCAGCGCAAATTTGCTCGAATAAATAAAAAGTTTAAAAATCAAATGAGAACAGTTGAACAAGTATTTGAAAATTGACACAAAATTAAGATTTGCCTTCTGACTGCCTTCATTAAATTATAAAAGCGCTCTAAGACAAGGTCTGGAATATCACCTCAAATTTTATGAAAGTTTTTTAAAGCAAGTGAAAGAAAGACTGTACAAATTTGAATAGCACTATAGTAACAGTTAGTCAGCATTCAAAACTAAACTTAATTTAGTTTGAGATATTTCAGTTACAGTTTAATAGGCACTGAAAAATTTTAAGAAAATTTTGACAATTACTTGAATAACAACTTGACGAGTTCTGAATAATTTACTCTAATGGCTTGCAAAAGCTGAAAAATAGACTCCAAAATATAAACCAAGTGCTGGACTTAAAATTTGATCATCTCTGAAATAGAATTTAAAGTTCAAGAGGTCCCAGAATAATAATTGACAAAGTATCTTTTTAAGTTCAAATCATTACCTTTCTATGCTCATACGTGAGTACACTGGAGAGAATTGACATGTTTTAAAATTGAATACAATGTTATCATTTTCAAAATGTATCTTTTCATATAAAATTTTTGAATTTTTTAAAATATTCACATATAAATTTATAACATCATGTTATAATTTTAACGAAATTGTTTTAAGCTATTTCTTGATGACATTGTTTCCAATGAAAGCAACAATAAGTGATCAAAAAATAGCTTAAAAATAAATTTCGTCGAAATAATAACATAATAAGGGTATTCATGCAATGCCGAAAACGAGCCAAATATGCCGAAAATCGGAAAAACCAAAAACGCCGAATATGAACTGTCAAAATTTGTATGGAATCTGATATTCGGCATAGTTTCCAGTTTTCCGCACGATTTTGATGCGTAAATAGCGCCGAATATTTCGGCAACCTGTTGCTGCCACCTTTCAAATATTTTACATATATTTAATACAAATATTAAACCAATGTTGCCACTTTTTCAATGCAATTTAAAGAACAGCTGATTGATATACGGCATTCGCCGATAACTAAAAAAGGTACCTCATGCAAAAACAGCGAATGTTTTCCGATATTCGGCATCGGAAAATGTTCGGCATTGCATGAATACCATTAATGTAATCAATTTATATGTGAAAATTTAAAAAATTCAAAAGTTTTATATATAAATAATACATTTTGAAAATGATGACATTGTGTTCAATATTAAAACATGTCGATTTTTTTCGGTGTACTATATACTACGTACCTAACATACATTCTGTCAAAAACCAGGAAATAATCATTGAAATAGTCCGCTTAAAAGGCTTGTAAAAATTCTTCTGGCAAAAAACTCAAAAAATATCATCGAACAACCACCGTATCCACTTGATATTTTACGTATCCACTACGTCTGAATTTTTTCTCAAAACTCAAAATACCACTTCGAGGCGCCCGTTTTCAGTCGATAAAAGACATAAAAGAGAATTCGGGGAAGGAACTAAAGTCAATTTCAGAAAATAGGTCGGAAAATAAGTAAAATCTAATCGTTTCGATGATAAAACTACTTGTTGGCATCGTGCATTTTTTCAGAAGTGGCCTACTTTGAAGGCAATGCAATAAATTTGAATAAATAATAAATATTTTGTTTTTTACTGGCCAATTCCCTTTTACTTTATTGACAGAATATATTTCGTTCCTACTCGTAACATGTTGAACAAATATTTTTAACCTCCTAAGTTAAATTCCATAGCTATGTTTATTATACTATATCAGGCCTGTAGCCAGAGCATTCCATAGGGGAAAGAAAGGGTTAAGATTAAAAAATCTGTAAGTTCCAGTAAAGAAATTTAAGCAACTTTATAGAAATTTTTTCAGCCAAGTCGTTTGATTTTAGAATAACCACCTTGTTCAAAAAGGAAGGCTCATTCACACTGTGAACCGGACTTAACTGTCCGATTCGAAAATTTTTTTTAGTAGGTTGCCACATGTATCTATGATAAGACTGCCAAATATCAGCGTCTCTCATTGACATTTGGTAAAGTGACAGTGTTTTGCTTACAACAACTTTTTTCGTGTTTTCGATTTTTACGATGGTAGAAAAAATTGAGCCTGATTCACTCGCCTGATGCCTGGTTTGCGTGTCATACTCGTATACCCATGTCTCATCACCCGCTATGATGGATTTGATGAATGATTCGTCGTTTTCGACCATTTGCAGCATGTCTTTCGCGATAGCAACCTTGCCCCTTTTTTGCATGAAATTGAGTTCTTTCGTTACCAACTTCGCAGCGACACGTCTTAATCCTAATTCATTCTTCAAAATGTTCTGAACGTCTCCAATTGAAATGCTGACGTCCTCCGCTATCACTCTAATCGTCAATTTGCGATTTTTGACCAACATTTCTTTGATTTTTTCAACGTTTTCTTCGGTAGTCGAACACGATGACCGCCCGGTACGAGAGTCGTCTCTACTTCGTCTTGGCCACTCACATATCAGTTAAACCACTTGTTTGCCTTCTGATACGATAGAGCAGAGTCACCGTAACATTTCACCAACATTTTACGAGTATCGGCGCAGTTGAAACCATTTTTTTCACACAAAATTTGCTACAAACTCATTGCTCAATTTTTTCTTCAATCGTAAAAATCGAAGATACGAAAAAAGTTGTTGAAACTAAACACTGTCACTTTACCAAATGTCAACGAGAGAAATTTGAGAAAAAAATTTTAGTTTTTGTCTATAATTTTTTTTGAGAATTAGTTCAAATTAAGAATTTTTAATTATCTTTTTAAAAATATAATTGCAAAAATTAACACAAAAAGTAGAATTTTCTTTTACAAAATGTCACTAGTAGCACAATATATTACAAGTTTCAAAAAAGAAAATAATTAAAAAAGAGGTTAAACAAAGTTAATTTATTTCTTCATAAATATTTAAATTCTTTAGCCAAATAAAAATATATAATAAAAACTTTTTAATGGCTTGTTACAAGTTTCTTACAATTAAAATTCAAATGAGCAATAAAAAGTTTAAATTTTTTGGATCAGTTCACCATTTGAACTTGTAAATCAAAAATATACATATATGGGGCTTTCCATATAAAGGAGACAACCAAAAAATTGTGATGCTTTAGATTTCGTTTATTTTTTACCATCTAATATATTGTCCCTATGCGAAGCTTAATTCGGATTTTTAACTGTAATGTAACATTTTTTAAATCGATTTTGTTGCCTTTTCTTTCAACATCATTCAAGTTTCATTTCAACATCATTCAAGTCGACACAAAAAATGCTACAAAGTACCAAACAATTTTTTTGAAATTCAAGCTATTTCGTTAAACTAGTTATTTGTTCTAGAACTTATAACTAGAATAGTAATTCCTAAGTCGAAGCCGTACAAGATGCCGAAGCCATTCTGTTAAAGACAGAACTTATACCCAGAAGAAACTGAAAGTTAAGAAGTATAATTAAAGAACTAGTTTTTTTCTACTTTAAGCCCCTCTTCCGGCCAAATGGGGTGGGGGGGACAGCATTATTTTTTTTTCCATTTTAATCTACCTTGTATTAAAAAACAACTTCTTAAAATCAAAACAGTTTCATTCGACTAAATAGATTTGTTTGAAATTATTTAAACTTCGACATTTTTGTAATTTTTGGGGATGCCCACAGAAAATTTACTAAAAAAAAACTGTATAAAAAGTTTTTATAAAATTTTTTCCGTTGAGGAATCTTTTTCGAAAAAAATCTATTCACATTTTAGGTGATTCTACAAAACTCGTGTTTAGAAATTAGGCTTCGCACAGGTCTAATCTACATATATTAAAATGGATGTATGTACGATATGTGGGTATGTGTGTATTATCACGCATAGACTCCATAACCGCCAAACCAAGGTTTATGAAATTTTTAGGGATGATGCAGCAACATTCTGAGAGTGTTTCTGTGAAGTTTGGTGTTGATTGAACAAACCCACAAACCAAAAAAAAAATGCTATATATCAGACGGTTTTAATCGTATAAAACTAAAATTTGGTAATTTTGTTCAGAAGGTTACTTCGGTGACTGTACAAAAAATGGGCGTGATCACACTTTATCTACGCCCACTTTCAGAAATCATTTAAATTCCTGAGATGTTCAAGTTTTGATAGTGAATCTTGGTATGCAGGTGCTATGGATCCAAATGGCAGTGTAAATATAAATTATGTATTTACTATGTAAATATAAAGGTTGTAACGCCCACTTTTACCGCTCACAAATCAGTTAAAATGCTTTATATCAGACGGCTTTTGCCGTAGAAAACTAAGATTTGGTAATTTAGTTCATATGGTTATTGTCGGCCAATGTAAAAAATGGGCATGGCGGCACTATATCTACGCAGACTTTATCGAAAGCATGCTTATTCCTGAGTTGTACACGTTTTGATAGTGAATCTTGGTATGCAGGTGCTATGGGTCTAGGTGGCAGTCAATATGTATATATAAATGTTGTTACGCTCACTTTTACTGCCCACAAATCAGTAAAAATTATTTATATCAGACGACTTTTACCGTAGAAGACTAAGATTTAGTAATTTAGTTCATATGGTCACTGTCGGCAACTATTAAAAAATGGGCGTGGTAGCACCATATCTACGCCCACACTTTTTCGAAATCATGCTTATTCCTGAGTTGTACACGTTTTGATAGCAACACTTGATATGCAGGTGCTCTAAGTGGCGGTCAATATGTATATATATATATAAAATTTGCCACGCCCACTTGTACCAACCGCAAATAAAAAAAAAAAAAAACAAAACGAAATGGCCAATTTCAGGCCTTGGAACGACTTTGACCGAGCTTCTTATGATCAATTGTGTTGTGCGTGTTGTGGAATGTTTGAACACAAATGATCGAGAGCTGGACCTACAAGTTTTATGTCGACTCCGAACGACTTATGTTCTCAAGAAGCTTTTCGTGCCAGTTTTTACTCTCTGAGGTTTGCCATTGTCTGCAGAGAGGTGACGGCCAAACAGAAAAATTAATTCAATTGAAAAAACTTTCTGTGTCTGATGAAATTCGAACCTAGCTTGCAAGCCACGCCCTCAACCAGTATGCCACGGAATGGTTTGAAATATGCTCTAAAAATCGAGTTTTTTGTAAAAATATTTACTGGTGTGGTAGTTAAAAATAACAAACCGTCAGGAATAATAGTAATGAAAAAGTTCTTCCAATCTGCAACAATAAATTTTAAATGTTTGCAGTCGGACCAGAGGTAATGCGGATTTTCATTAATTTTTTAACTGTTTTTTGTATTATTTTTACTAAAATTAATAAAATCACATTAATTTCTTTTTTGTCTTTAAATAAATTATCTCTTAATGATAAGATATAGTGTAAAGTGAAAAATTAAATTAAATGAAATTACAAAAAAAAATGTACACATTTTTTACATTTTACAATTCATTTGACTAAGTAGTATGGGTAAAAATTAATTTGAATTTTAGTGAAAATAATATGAAAAAATGTAAAACTATCCATAAAAATCTGCATTGTCTTTGGTCCAACGGAAAAAATGTAAGAATTTTTGATGCAAAAGAGCTTTTCATTACTCTTATTTCTGAAAATATGTTTTTTTTCGATATATTTTGGGGATCATCATAACATAAGCCATGGATTATTTTGAAGAACCGGACTGAACAACTCTTTTTTTCTAAGAAGCGTGAGGCGACTTAATGTATATACGTATCAGGGTATATGTGTATATCACGTAAAGACTCCGAAACCACTAAACCAATTTTTATGCCAAAGCCTTGAGAGGGTTCCTGTGAAGTCTGGTGCCGATCGTAAAAGGCCCCTTAAATACACTTTTCGATATCAAACAGTTTTGGAATTAAGGGTCGCACAGCCTCGGAATTCAGTATTCGACCTCAATTTACACATGCCGTTCCACTGGTAACATTTTATGGGCGTTGGACGAGGGGCGTGGTACTTTTTCAGCACCCAAAACTTTCGGTATAGCTTTCAAAATAAATCACACATTAATGAAACTCGGTACGAACTTACTTGGCATGGCTTCACTAAAGCTACGCCCTTTTTTAGGGGATAAGCGCTGAGCGCAGCGAGGGGGCTCTGTATAAGCTAGTATTTTTTTATATTAGTTTGAGAGCTACGAGTATAGAGGTAAAATCACATAAAAACAAAATATTTCTCAGCTGAATAAGTTTTTATAAAAATTCTATGATTTGTTCAGACATAGACTCGAGTTTTTAAGTATTCTTTAAAGAAAAAATTAAAAAAAAAATTAATAAAATTTTTTGAACTTAATTTTATACATAAAATTTTTGTGATAATAAGAAATAATTTCAAAAATGTTTTAAAAACTATATTTTTTTTTCAACTGAAAAAAAAGTGTATAAAATGTTTTAAAAAATAATTTTTTCAACTAAAAAATCTTGTTCGAAATATTTCATATTTAGACTTCAGGTGATTTGACGAAGCCCGTAATGTTGAAGTTAGGCTTCGTCCAGGAACAAATTTTTTTACACCATTTGGAGAGGTCTTTCTTACCAAAAAAGTTTGTTCAAATGAATAAAATTGTAATTTATTCGCCTCACGTGAAATACCCCATAATTATTTTAGTTTCTGTATTTTTTTTTTTCTGATTATGCAACTTTTCAAAGTTTAAAACAAAAGATCCATTCAAACGAATTTTACCCCAAAATATAGGGATTCTATAAGCTTGCAAATTGCGTTAAAAAAGTTTATCGAATATTCTACAACTTTTTAAATTATACACGTTCGAGGCATAATTTCTTATATACTTTAAAAAGAAATATAACAAGCAAGAGTCAATAAATAGTTTGCCCACCTCTGCATGTGCCCCATATAATACTGCACAAATTATCGCTACACTTTTTTTAATGCCTATTTTTTGGATTTCAAAACCAAAAGTACACGCGACACATCAACTTGTAACCGTCTATTAGCGACAAGGTATGATAAAAGTAAGAAATCAAAAATAAAAAAAAAAATAGTACAGTAAGATGTCTTAATATGGAATCGTTACTTGTATTACCTAAGGCAAAAAGACAGACTGACAGACAGCCCGAGTGAAAGACAGACATTCAGACAAGACATACTATTAACAACTGCAGCAATTTAGTCGTTTCTTTTTTTTTGTAAAACATAATTAATGCATTTAAATGTGAAAATGACACAATTTTCAACATACTCTGATATTAAAACTAATTAAGGAGTAATACATGTTTGAGTCTTATAAACACAACAACTAGAACAAGACAGCCAAAGTTGTGATTAATATAATTTGAAAATATTTTCTTGAGTACTCATAAGCTGTCAATTATTTATAATAATATTGGATTAAAATTTGTATTTAATTGTAATTGGCTGTTAAAAAAAAACGTTCTAATCAAGTACATCTTTTTTTAAAATTTCACTCATATTTAAAGTTTTCACTCATATATTGAAATAATTCAAAATTTTGACACAAACTTCTCTGCGCCTATCTTAAAGTTTAGTTTTTATAATCGTTTAGAAGAAAATATCTATCTATATCTATATCTATACTATTAATAAAACTGTAGCCACTTTTTATGTTCACTCATCACGTTAAAGCGACAACTCAGATTTTTATAAAATTTTGTACACATATTTATAGGTCAGCAGAGAGTGCAATAGGATACTTTATTTTAACCCATTAACAACCAATGTTACTATATGGAAACATATGCGTCTCGAATTTTCATTAAATACTGCATAATATTTCAAAAGTTTTAGTGCCAGTTTTTTAAAAAAAGTAAAATTAGCATGCAATAATAACTTATTTCTGCTCAATGGCATACATAGTTTTCACCAAAATGTTGCTTCAAGTCTAAAAATGTCTGTTTTTTATGGTTTTCTTTCGGCCCTAATGGATTAAGTTGCACTCCGGTTAAACGAGAACAAAATCAATAAACGCTTTTAAATTTGCTTCAATTTGATACCAAAATCATGTATGTAGTTTGAAAACTGTGAAAAATTTTAGTACCAGATCTTTTTAGTATTAATTATAAGCTGAGAATGAGAGAAAAATGACTTGATATTCACACTTTTAGCTTTGAAGGCAAATATTTCAGTCAGTTTGCAATGGATTTCAATAATTTTTTTTGAAAAATGTTGTTTGTTGCAATATCCTTCAAACATAAGTTGAAATTTTTACTAAACCAAAGTATTAATATTTTTAAAAATTTTTTTAAGAAATGTTCAAAAATTTTTAGTTTAAGCCAAAAAATTGGATAAAAGTTGTTTTTGTTGTAAAAAAATTAAATCCAAAATTTAGGTTTTCGATTTCCTATCAGATGATATAACAATCTTAAGGTTAATAATTTGTAGTATTACTTAAACGATAAAAAATCGTTTTGGTAGCGAAAAATCAAGCCTACCCACTATCAATTTTTGAATGGAAACTTTTTGAAAACCCGGCGAAGCGGCGGGCTTAAGCTAGTTTACTAATAAAAATGAATGTAAAGAAATAAGGTTAACATTATTCAGTCTGGAGTTTACTTTAAAAATAAAAATATAATACACATTCGACCAATGAAAAGAACATATGGAACAGTCTTACGAGGTCAAGTCAGTGACCTTTTTAGAACTCTTTTTAGATCGATTCATTTAGTCCAGCGTTTTTCTAATTTTTTATTCCTTTAAAATTTTTTAATTTTTATCAAAGTCCTCAAAATAGGCATTTGTTACAGTGTCGACCTTTTTATTCGACCCAAATCTCTTACCGCCGAGCCATTTCTTCAGATTTTAAAATAGGAAATATTCGCTGTGGGCTAAATCTGAAAAATATGGAAGATGCGGTAGCAGTACGTTATTTTATTTATTTATTTATTTATTGTAATGTTTACATGCAAGACACAGTCTTTTAAATGCAAAAAGTATTAATATATTGCAAACAAGTTATAAACAACGGAGTATATAATTTAAATATAAAAACAAAAATGAAGGTTTTAGAGAAATAAATTGAATAAGCAACTATTTATATAAATTATTACGAAAAAATTCAAAGTAACAAGACTCATTATTTGTCAAAAAATTAAAAATAAAAATATGATAAGAGAAAAATAAAAGACGTAGGCAAAGTAATAGACAGTAAAGATATTGACATTATTAATAAAAGAATTGAAAAACTTCATGCTTAAAGGTGTGTTTATTAGAGATACTTTTAATCCTTGCAGGCAACATATTCCATAATCTGATGGCGTTTACAAAGAATAATCTACTAGAGTTCATATAGTTATAAACAGGGATTAGGAGGTTAAAATTTCTATTAGATCTACAATAACGGAGCTTGTCAAAAAGATACTTAGGTGTCCTAGTATGTATCAAGTTATGCAAAAAGATGCAGTTTCTTGCATCCAAATAGTTAACAATAGTGCAACCAAGTAATTGATTGCCCAAGTGGCTGATGTGGTCAAATCTTCGAAGGCCGTAAACATACCTAACAGCGTTGTTAAAAGCGTATTGTAATTTAAGTTTCGACCTAGAATCAAGTTTACTGTACACAATATCGGAATATGATACGATTGGCATTATGAGCTGCTGGACTAACTTTCTTCTTGTTTCAATAGGAACAAAAAAAGCAGTCCACCTCAAGTTCCGTAGGACATAGTAAACCTTACAAACAACAAAATTGATATGGCTTTCGCAAGATAGTGAGCAGTTTATGTGGTAACCAAGATTCTTAACTTTATCAACAAAATTCAGTTTTACACCATTGAGAAAGATAACAGATATATTAGAGAATGAGCAACTAGACTTAGAAATCGGCAAAACATATGATTTAAGTGGGTTGAGCATAAGTTTATTATATTCAGCCCACTGCGTTATTTTTCTTAGGTCGTCATTCATCTTTAAACATAAATCATCAACAAGATTTTTAGGTCTGGACAAGTACAGTTGGATATCATCAGCATATGCATGCATGGTAACATACCGGCATACGCTAAAAATGTCATTAATAAATATTGTAAAAAGAAGCGGACCAAGAACAGAGCCTTGAGGTACTCCACAGGTTAAATTACGAAAATCGGACAGACTATTACCCACCCTTACTCTTTGAGTCCTACCATTTAAGTAACTGTGTAACAGACGGACATCCATATCAGAAAAATTAAAGTTGTCAACAAGCTTCTGACACAATAAAGTATGGTCAACAGAGTCAAATGCTTTGGAAAAGTCAAGTAAACAAAGTAAATTAATGTGCCCCAAATCATATGTCACTCTGATATCGTCTAAAATTTTTACAATTGCTGTAGCACAACTGTGGCCAGGTCGAAAACCTGACTGAAGTGGCGCCATGAGGTCATATTTTTTAATGTGCTCTGAGATTTGCGCTGCCATGAGAGACTCAAGTACTTTAGACAAAGAAGAAAGCAAACTTACAGGACGAAAGTCAGACGGATCACGAGCATTTGCTTTCTTAGCAATAGGAACTATAGTCGCTGCTTTCCAAGCATCAGGGAAAAAAGAGCTAGTGAAACAGTGATTTAGAATGTGTGCTAATGGACTAAGAATGTGCGGTAATATAATTTTGATAAATTTTATAGATATTCCATCTACTCCCACGGCATTTGATTTTATTTTATAAACACAACGAGCGACATCACTCTCACAAACAGCAACAAAATCGAAATTAGATAATCTAACAGAAGAAGCAGAACTAGAGATATTAGGCTGCGAATTATCAGAAGAACCTGAGCTAGCAATAAAAAAGTCATTTAGGGTATCTGGATCAATGCAACAATCATCGCGTTTTACATTGCATACCCCTGCCTGTCTTAAATTATTCCAAAGCTTTCTAGAAGGTAGTGTTGAGTCTAATTTGCTCATGAAAAAATTGCGCTTTGCTTCCTTAACAGCCGTGTTAACATCATTTCTTCCTCTTTTGTACTGTTCCCAATTAGATTCTGAAGGATTCCTTTTCCAGCGGTTGTAAGATTTATTACGTGTTTTAATGGCAAGCATGACCGTTCTAGTATACCAAGGACAACTTCTGTTAGACACTCGGCGAGTAATTAAGTGAACATGCGCATCAAAAAGCGCACAAATTTTATTAATAAAAAAGTTAAGCTTCTCGTTGACGGAAGTAAGAAACCAACATTCCGCCCAGTTTATAATAGACAGGTCATAAAACAAAGCCCTATAATCAATAGATTTAAAATCCCGAAAAATTATAGTTTTATCAGTGACAACAGGTGAAAGATTAACATTTAATGAACAGAAGAGGAGATCATGATCAGAAATGAAAGATATTTGATCAAACAGCAAAACAGAAGATACATCTGAAACAACAAAAACATCTAAAAGACTCGGGGAGGCATTATTTGCGTATCGCGTGGGCATACTATTATTTACCGTTTGAAGACCGACTTCAGTTAATCTATCGAGGAATTGACCAACAAGATAATCTTTGCATAACAAATTAATGTTAAAATCACCACACATAACAAAATGATCATAGTCAATTGAACAATTTGACAAAGAAGTAAACAATTCATCTAGACAACAGTTAGACCTAAGGTCACATATGAGACACTTGAATGGTGGACCAAGGTCCAAAAACGCACAGCAGCTAACATGCTAAACAAGCTGCAAAGGATAGCATGCATTAGAATCACTGGGGCAATGTAAGAACGTGACTAACTGAAGCTCAGGATGTCATAATTGTACTGCCTACTCTTGCGATTGCTATCGAATAACAAAAATGTCTTAATGCACTAAGAGTGGATGAAAAAGATGATTACAAGTTAGGGAGCACTAAGGGCACATGAAGATACTTTAAATTTTCGCTACAGGATTCGTATACCCAACAGGCAATTATGGAGGAGTGATAGCTTTACAGCTGATCCTGGCTTATATTTATGATTTGCTGATGGGCTTAAATTTGAAAACGGAAAAACTAAATGCACTGGAGCAAAAGAACAAAATAGTATTGTAGTGGGTACCAGGTTATTCGATTATCCGAGGGCAACAAATGGGCGGATTGGCTTGCCAAGAGAGGCATCCCGACCTCTTGTTAGACCTGCACCATTCTGTAGTCTGGCTAAAGGGTGCTTTGCGGAAAATTTTAGGATCTGAGAATACAATAAATGTTTTTGCCACTGGAGCGATACTAGTAAACAGAGGCAAGCAAAGAAATTTCTAACTCTCAGTAGAACTAAGACGAAAGTTTACTGTTTACTTAAATACCATCTCGAAAAGATAGGCCTTTCTGATTCAGAAGTCTGCAGATTCTGCAAGGAGGAAGAAGAAACTGCAGAGCATATTTTATTGTGAAGAGGAGGATATATTTGGAAGTAAAAAACGGCATCACGAATGAACAGCACGGATTTGTTAATGGCAAATCCACAGTTACAAACCTAGTGTTGTTTGCTAGTTTTTGTCTGAAAGGTATGGAGATTGGTGGTCAAGTGGATGCATAATGCACTCATAAAAAAGCTACAAAAGTAAGGAATTTACTCAAATTTACTGAAATGCTTTCGTAATTATTTATGCAACCGTATGCAATTTGTTAAAATCGGAGCAACAGTGTCTAAAGTTATACATTATCTTTCTGGTGTTCCTCAAGGAAGTCATGTAGGACCCTTAGTGTTCATATTGTTCATTAATGACCTTCCGGATGTTATTAAAAACTCGTAGTGTCTCCTTTACGCGGACGAGTTAAAAATTTTTAAAGCAATTAGAACGAGTCAGGATTGCATTCTATTGCAAGAAGATGTTCTTTTGTTGTCAAACTGGTGCCACTGATAACTGTTTGCACTTAAATATGTTCTCTAATTCTCTAAATGCTCTCTAAATGTTCTAATGTTCTCTAAAATATGGTCTTAAATGTTCTCTAATTAACGATTACTTTATACAAAGTAATTTGTTATCAAATGTGCAAAGTCAAATAGATTTAGGGGTTAGGGGGGAAACAAAATGAATTTCAACAGTCACTTTGACTCTATTGTGTCAAAAGCTAATAAATTATTAGGTTTAATTAAGCGCAACAGTAGTGAATTCAAAGACCTTTATTCGTTCAAATCCTTGTATGTATCCCTAGTGCGATTAACACTAGAGTAAGCTTGTAATATATGAAGTCTCTCATATGCGGTTACTATAAGCCGTATTGAGGCAATACAAAGGAGATTTACCAGATTTGCCAGAAGATTAGAAAAACTGGTTGGGATAACGGATTTTAGCCATCATATAAGCAAAGGTGTCTTCTAATAGATCTAAAAACGCTCGAAACCAGACGTAAATATTATCTTGTTATGTTAGCTAGAGATGTACATACTATGCAACAAGATAGATTGCTCCGCGCTATTGTCTCTTTTTTCGATATATGCTCCTTCAAGACATCTGAGAAGTAGGCAGCATTTTTTTTTAATTCCTCGATCGAGCACAAATTACAGTAGATCTGATTCTATTTCGATATCCTGCATAGAATTTAACTCTGTTCATAATGAACTAGATATCTCTCAATCTCGTGAATTATTTAAAAAGGAACTACTAAATTTGCTCTAAACAGTTAATTGTTATTTCTCTACTCAGTATCAAATCGTTATACTTGTTATATTATTATCAATTAGTATAATTTAATGAAATGGTGTTTTTCTTATATAAAAAATTAAAATATTAATGTATTTACTACTTAGTCTAAGAGAGTTTTACTCGATAGATGAATAAATGAATAAATAAATAAATATATATATAAATGTTCGGCAATCTGCAATCTTAGACTTCTCCACTTTGGAAGGGTATTAGTGCCTCCTTCAAAAATATAGTACATCAAGACAGAAATTGTGCTGAAATATGTAACAGGTCAAGATCTGGAGAATTAATCAAGTGCACATGGGTCCACTGCAAACTAACAAACAAAAAAATGTCGAGTGTACGCAATCAAATCTTCATATATCTCAGTCACCTCACGCACTTTCATTCTCTTATTGTAAAATATCCTTCCATAAATTTTATTGATAATTTCTGACGTGACGACCTCTTTTGGGTGACCTGATTCAGTACGCCAACTTTTTAATCATTGAAATTGATGGTGCAGAGCCTCTGTAGAATTTTTCAAGCCTCTCTTTGGTTTCGGTAATGGTTTTCTTACTTACAAAATAATGCTTGATGAGCACACGAAATCCATTTTTTTTTTATTGCCATCGAATTGAAGAGTTTCTCTGCCTTACTACAGACCTTAGTTGACAGGACTAGTGTTAAATTAATAGCCACTACGTGGTAAACTAAAAAGCCAATGGCCCTTAGTAATAAAGAAATTATAAGTTGAATCTTTCTTAAACTCGACTTTAGCTTTCAATCGGTAGTAATAATAACAAAAAAGTCACTTCTAAGTTAGAAAACATCTAGTTCTGGCTCGCCTGAATCTAAGTCAATTTTAAATTGACATTTGAAACAATTGTAGTGAATATGGACGATGAAATATTTCGGGATCTAGAAATAATAAATGATGCCAGAAGCACAAGTGCAAGGAAAAACTACAAAAGCCGTTTAAACGCTTTATTCTACAATGATGTAGAATTAAAAAAAAACTACAGGTAGATATACTATATTATATAATAAGCAATTAAATATATAAGCAATAAAGTAAACAAACAATAGTATAAGCACACAAAAGAAGAAACTTACTTTTATAGCGGCTTCCATTTATTTTGCTTTGTTTTTAAAAAATGAGGAAATAATAAAATTAGCTGTTAAGCAAACCGAACAAAGGGTACGTTCAGACATAAAATTTAAGATCAGTTCACAGTAGAAGCACTGAAGTCGGCATTTGTTAGATTTGTTTTATTGCTTAAAAGTAGCTTAGAATCACCTAACTAAGTTTGAGTTTAGAAGTGAGTTTTTACGTTTCCATTACTAAGGGCCAATGTCTTCTCAATTTGCCCTCGTAATATGTACCTCATAGGAAGTTTTGATGTTCCAAGACCCATACTATTTTTTACAAGGAACTTTTTCATTACAAAAGAGTATGGTAGTTTTTTTAACGGTTTTCCTTTGAATGGCAATTTTTTGAAAATAACAGGTTTTGAAGGGATGGATTTAAGAATACCAGTGCCCTATTAATTTAAGAATAGCAGTCCCTCAGGTAAAATTTTTTGATCTTATCGTGCTTAATGACTTTTCTAAAGGAGTCTAGTCTGTATCCCTTAAGCCTGGATAACCAATGTTAGTTGTTTCGACTAACATTGCTCTCTTTTTTGCTAAATTTTAACTTAGAGCTTACTTTTAACTTTAACTTACTTTTAACTTTAACTTAGCTTTTAACTTAGAAAAAGCTTGTAATAACGAGTCAAAATAATATAAAAAGTGGACAATAATATTTGTGTTTTTTTTTTTATTTCTAGTAAAATAAATTATATATTTTTTTTTTTTGCACTTTTTCAACAGTTTTTAATGTATTTTATGTACCACCAGCTCCTCAAGGACGAGTTTTAAAGCATGTTAGCCGAATCGACTAACATTGGTTTTAAATACTAGAAATATGATTGGTTATCCCGGGTTAAAATAAAATAAGTTTTCTTTTGTATTTCAAGACTTAGTTCCTTCGAATCCGAACCCAAATTGCGAGATTTCTAGATGTATGATTGCGACAAAAAAATGGTATTCAGATTCGAGATGAGCATTCCAATATAATTTAAAAATCATTAAAATAATGAAATATTAATTGTGAGTCAAAAGTTCAAATTTGACGGCACTTGTTATCAATGCAAACAACATTTTAAGGATCCATTTAGGTCTTATTAAGTGATGCAAATTTTCATTTCTTTGAACTGAGTTCAACTTCCTGCTTTCCCAAATTCTACACAATGAAAATTTAAAAAAGTTTATTGATCAGTTTACCTCTAGCGAAAATAATTGTAATTACTTAGTAGGGTCATAAATACTGTTATAACATTGAACGCACCCACTCCGATAGAAAAGTTGAACATACCCCGTTATAACCGCATGGCTTATGAAGTATCACCTGCAAAACCTGTTAGTCTGTGTTGGGAGTTCAAAATTGTTTCATTCTTCACCATGGAGTGGTCAGATAATGAGAACCGTTTCACTGTTATAGCGTTTTTTAAGTGTGAAATGAAAGAAGGTTATATTTTCAAAACGATCCGACTGCTCGGGCAAAGATGTATGTTGTGTTTAATGTAAACACTTGCCTTGTAGGCTTAAGTTTACATGTTCCATAATATTGGGACCGAGATATTGCGTCGGTCAACTCCCCTTTGAGGATTCAAAAGTACAAAATTAGCTTTTGTGATGACACTTCGCAACTGTTTGGGGGGGTGGAGGCCTATCTAAAACTTCTTCCATGCTATGGGGTATGGCACACGGTTTGAGAATGCAAATCTACACCGAACTGGATAGCTCTGTCCGCGATATGGGCAGTAAACCACAGCCACCACTCAAGACTCCCCGAAGGGCCATCCCAAACAAGTCAGCCTGGCATAAGCCAGGGGCCGCTGCTCGGGCAAAGTCGGATGTCCACCTAACTTACTTACATATTTAGGTGGCGTTACAACCGGAAGTCGGTTTTGATCCGGTTCAAAAACTTGCGCCAGTCATTTTTATTTTTCGTTGAAAACTCCAAGTTTCATCAGATTGTCCACTACTCGGTCCCTCCAACGGCGATGCAGTCGTTCTCTTCTGCGTTGACCGTTGCTGGGTACAGAATCGATTATTTTCTTCGCTGGAGCGTCACCTTCCATCCGCTCAACATGACCTAGCCAGCGAAGCCGCTCGATTTTTATGCGTTTTACTATATCGATGTAGGCGTATAGCTCATACAGCTATGACGCAGCTATACAATATATTCTATATAGGGGGCTCCCATACAATGCAATGGTCGGTTGTACATATTACCCCCTCGTACCCCCCTCCCAAGAGGGAACATATTGATTTCATTAACAGTAGAGTGCATTGTGTGGGAGCTCCCTAAGGAGGGGTCGGAGGGAATAAGCCCCAAGGAAAAAATGTTCCTCTTTGAAAAGTAATTGGGGTCGATGATTCATATTAACCCTCTCTCCCCTTCCGAAAAGGGTAAACATCGATTTAACTAACTGCAGTGGGTTAGTGTGCATTGTGTGGGAGCCTCCCTAAGGAGGGATCGAAGGGGATTGTCTCAAAAGAAAAATGTTACTCTTTGAAAAAGAATGAATATCAGTCATGCATATTAACCCTCTCTTGTCCTACCCAAAGAGGTTAATATCGATTTCATTAACTGTAGGGGTTAGAGTGCATTGTATGGGAACCCCCCTCAGGAGCAAGATTGCCAGTTATGTGGGAAAAATCCCATTCGTGGTAATTTTTAATTGCCTTTGGGTTTTTTTTTTTTTGGGAATTCCCATGGTATTTTTTAATTCAGCGTGGTATTTTTTAATTAGCGTGGGAATTCAGTGTGGTATTTTTTTAATTGCCGTGGGAATTTGGGAATTTGTTTCTTCAAATGATTTTTTCACATTTTTTAAGCAAAAACTTCATATGAAATCATTGCTATGTTTACACCACGATTTTATGTCGTAAGATACGTATGTAAAGTCCCTTAAATTTTTGTTACTTTTGTAGTATTTTTTAATTCGTTTGAGATTTTTTTTTGTTTTGGATTTTTAAATGCATTTGGGATTTTTGGTGATATTTTTGAAATTTAAAAAGAGTGGTATTTTTGTGGTAATTTTTAAGGGTCGTGGGATTTTTGTGGTATTTTTTAATTGCTGTGGGAATATTTTTGGTTTGCCTTTACCATGGTAATTTTGGTGGTATTTAATTTATGGTACTTTAGGAAAAAAGTAATTTTCGTGGGAATTGTTGCGGATTTGAACTGGCAATCTTGCTCAGGATGGGTCAAAGGAGATAGGTTCTAAGGAACAAATGTTCCTCTTGAAAAAATAATGGAGGGCGGTCATACATTTTAACCCTCTCCTGCCCTCTCCTGCCCTCCCCAAAAGGGGTAAATATTGATTTCATTTATTATAGGGGTTTAGGGTTTACCCTGGAACCACCTCCAGGTAAAACCTTACATGACCCGAAAAAACTGAATTCATATTCGGTTTTTTTTCGCGTTGTACATTGTAATTTACCCATTAATAATTTGTTAAATAATCGATTACAGCTTAATACTTTGTAACAACAAAAATAAAATGCAAAAACAACAGAAAATAATCCTAATGATTTTGAATACAAAATCAATATAGAATTAAAAAAAAAAAAAGACAACAGGAATTAGTTCGACTAGACGAGTTGACAGTCAGACGACAGATCCAATGAACAGAGACAGTGAAGCTCAACAGTGCAAAAGAGCAACAAATAAATGCGTGACAGTCACGCACAATGTAACGTGATTTATCCGACTTAGCATGAGCATGAATCATCATATTAAAAAAAAAAAAAAAAAAAAAAAAAAAACAAAACATAAGAAACAAGAAATAAAAACTATTCACATTACTTTGTTCAAAACTGTGTATCGATAATTTATCAATTATGGGGGAATTACGTACGTTTTCGTAGGCGCTCATAAGTATTAATTTGCAATTTTTTATATGATTTTTTATTTGAACTAATTTGTTGTTTGTTGTTGTTTTTGCTATTGAATGCAGTTTCTTAACAGTTTTACAGTCCATTAGTTTTGTGTGTTAAACAAGTTTATTAATGCAGGATGTTTAAGAGCAATAAAATTGTATGCGTGTGTGTGTGTGTGTGTGTGTTTGTAGCAATGTATCTATTGATATTCATGTGGAAATGATCGATTTGATCGCATCGCCGCTACTAAAGCTTAAGCGATTATGTATAAAATTTTATGCGAATTGAAATAGATTGATTTGAATGATCATTTAGAATAACAAATTTATTAAGAAATTATCATGTTTGTGGCTTTTATTAAATTGATAATTTTTTTCTATTTTTATTATTTGTTTATCACTCGTTATGACGTCAGTGCTTGTTCTATTTCTGTTGATAAATATACTTGGTTCTTGGTTTTTTTATTTTTATTTAAATCATTTAAGATCAACAAATTTTTAGCCCTGTGATCATTAATCAAATGCTAGAAATGGTGTCACAGTACATAAAATTCAATTAATTTATTGTATGATTTCATTGGTCGACCAATGAAATTCGACACATGACCTCACTTTGGGTGACATAAAGTAAGGAAAAATATGCTCAAAAGTCAACAGCGAGAGAAATCATTTAATTTGATTTATTTTTCTATTTTTTTATTTCTTTAAAGTTTTTATTCATAGCATAGCCACACTTTTTTCAATGTTACAGCTGTCAGCATGATGATAAGAAATTTATAATACAATTAAAGCGTTCACATCGTAGCTCAGGTCAGTGTGACTTTATGAGCTCGACCAGATCAGTTGCTGTCGCCAGCCTGACTCCCACCAGACTGTTGTTCTAGTATCATAACACTGTTAAATACTGTTGATGTAATATAATAAATTTGCGCCACTCTAAACAATAAAAACAATTTATCATTCAATAACTTTTTAACTGCTTTGATCACAATTACAGTTTATTTGTGGTTGTTATTGTTGTTGCTGTAATAGCACAAAATTAACCTAGCTCTAGTGCACTGACTGCCAGAAAATAGCAAAAAAAAAAAAAAAAAAAAAAAAACAACAACAACAAACACCACAATTGAAACAACACCCACGCGATACTTATTTTTGCAGGTTGTTGTTAAAGTTATTGTTGTTCAAGTTAAATTTGTTGTTGTTGTTGTGGCTTACGGTAGTGGTCTTATTTTAAAGCAATTTTATTCATTGTTTACCCTGTGGCCTTAAATTAATGGCGCTAGCTGTTCAAGGTTACCCACGCCTCTATTTTTAAGTGCATCACAGTGAGATAGTTTATAAGAATAAAAAATAAATCAAAATTATAAGAAAGCTACGAAAGTACAAACCAGGGGCGCGCACATAGTGGAGATTGGGGCTTACGCCTCCACGAATAACTATATACAGGGTGTCCCGCAATTGAGTGCAACTATTTACGGAGCTGAAAGGTTATGTCGAGCTGAGCAAAAAATCGTAAAAGAAGGGGGGGGGGGTCTATTTTCACATTCTTAGGAGCTACAGGGTTAATGAATATATCACGACTTTGAATCACGTTATTGTTTCTACCAAAAACAACTAACCTACATAAAACTTATTTTGATAGCTCAGTAAAAAGGCAATGAAATCACCTTTCCAACGGTATATCAACAAACCCCACCAACTTAACCGTTACCGAGCTGTGATCGTGTGAAGAAGAAATCGATCGGTTTTAACTACCAAATTTCAACTTTGAGTGCAAATTTCTCAGAATTTCGCGTAATAAATGAATTTTTTTTTTAGGATCAATTTTGCAACTTATTCAATTTCCTTTAAAATGACACCAAAAACATAAGCATATTTAAAATAAATTAGATGGATGTACTAAAAAAATATACTTATTAGATAATGATAATGATAAATAATGATATTACAATTAGTTATGCAGTAGATATTATATAATTGCCAAAAGAAATGCAAATAATTGTACAGCGCTCTATACAGATAAATGGATTTTTTGCCCATCCATAGAATAGTCTACTAGCGATGATTACAGGCGAGAGCAAGGTGGTACGAGAGGAAGCGTACGACATTATTTTTTAATAGCGTGCTCATGTCGCGGACGAAATTCGCAAATTTGATGTGCCCAATATAATCTTCAATTGCGATTCATATAAAAATATGATAAATTGGAAAGAACTTGGAGCTTTAACAAAACCACCGTGCATCCAGTTCCATACGCAACAATTCTTGATGGCACTACGTAACTCTGAAGAAATGATTAGAATTCCAGGAAAGAACAGTTTGAGAACAAAAATGTCATTCCTTACCAAACAATTTTCAGAATATCCATGGCATTCCCAAAATACTGAGCGATTCGTACATGTTGTGAGCCAATCACGTATTTCTGTGATTGATAAAAACCGCTCATATTGCAAGCAGGATTGAATCGCGCAAGCGCTACAACAAACTTGAATCTCGAAAGGATTTGCTTTAAAAAATAAAATAAATTTATTAAAAAAACTTAAATATTTTTATCTTCAATTATTTGGCATTTAGGACAACTGAACTCGTAAGTTTTTCCAAGTCGTTACATATCTCTACACATTTTAAGTGTAAACAAATTTTAAATTAACCATTCTTACACCAACTATTACATTAAAAAAAATAAATGGCATGGATATACAAAATTTTTCAAAAGAAATATTAAATTCAATTCATGATTTTAAGAGGTATTTAAAACCGTTTTAGCTCACGAACAGTTATCGCTAGAGGCGAAATACATATAGGGATCATCGTAACATAAACTGAGACTTATTTTGAGAAATTGGCCCACTAAACTTTTTTTTTCTATGGAGCGTGATTGCCATTTTAATTTTGGAGTAGATGTTTGTTGCTAAATATAATTTTTTTAATATTTTTAAATCTATTACTTTTAATTTTAATACATTTTATCAATTTTGCAATAGATGCAGCCAACATTTTTTCAACGGTATATTCAAAACGAGAATCACATTAAAATTAATGAAGTAATTTGAATTTAAGCGAAAATAATATAAAAAAATGTCAAAAACATTCATTAAAATCCGCATTATTTTTGGCCCTACGGAACATTTTTTTATATATTTTGATGCATATTGGAAGCACTTTTTTATTACTGTTATTTGTAAAGATTTTTTTATTTTTAATTGCCTCACCAAAAAATATTTTTACAAAAAACGCGATTTTTAGAGGTTATTTCAAACCATTCCAGCTCACGGATGGCACTATGGCTAGAGTCAAAATATTTGGGGAGTCGTCATAACATAAGCCAAGGATAATTTTAAGCATTTGTGCCGAACAACTTTTTTTTCTTCTATGGAGCGTGAGGCGCCTTAATGTACATATACATATCAGGTGGGAAATTGCCCTCCACTGCCCTACCGTCGCTACGCCCATATATATGTGTATGTGTTTAATGTGTATAATGTGTATAATATATAAAATGTATAATATATGTATAATAAATACATAAATATATCAGGGGGCATCTACCCTACCCACGCTACGCCCATGAATATGTATATATATTTATATATGCATATTATGTGCATGTATAACGTATACATTTAAGGGGGTCACCTTCCCCCGCCTGCTCTGTCTTCGCTACACCCATGTATATGTATGTATGGTTATATATGTAGTTATGCATAATATATACATGTATATTCATATACATACCAAGGAGAAAACTTTCCTCCTCTTCCCTACCCTCGCTACGCCCATGCAAATGTATGTATGTTTATATATACATATATACATACACATATCAGGGGGGGTGGAAACTGCCCTACCTTTGCTACGACCATGTATATATGTTTATATATGTTTATATTTTTGTTATATACATGTATTCGAATAAACGGCAAAAGAGTTTTTCGACGTTTTTTAAAATATTTGTACCACAGCGCCCTCTGGTGTTCAAGATAGAACCGAGTAGATAAGTCATAAAAACTCACTGTATCTGAAAACCTCTATATACCAATTTTCATGTAAATCGGATAAACGGCTTAGGAGTTTTTCGACGTTTCTTAAAATATTTGTACTACAGCGCCCTCTGGTGTTCAAGATAGTACAAAAAACTTAAGTCCAAAACACTCACCACCGTATCAGAAAACCCCTGTATTTCAATTTTCATGTCAATCGGATGCACGATTTAGGAGTTTTTCGAGGTTTTTCAAAATATTTGTACTACAGCTCCCTCTGGTGTTCGAGATAGAACAGTGTAGATAAGTCAAAAAAACTCAGCGTTCTCAGGTTCTCAGGTTCTCGGACTCGGTTCTCAGATCCTCTACATACAAATTTTCATGCAAATTGGATGAACGGTTTCGGAGATAAGCTAAAAAAAGAATGCCTGGAACCCGATCGCAGCGCCCCCTACAGGGTCCAACCTTTTTTACTGAATAAAAAGTAGCCTATATTATGATCGGGGATATAAGGAACTTAGATGTTAATTTTCCTTAAATCCTTCCAGTGGTTTTCGCGTAATGCTTTAACAGACAGACAGACAGACAGACAGACAAAAATTTTAAAAATGCGATTTTCGGACTTCTTGTCATTCAAAATGTCCAACGCTAAAAGAATTTTAAAAAAATAATTCATGTACAAATTTTTTTTTAAAATTTTATATATGATACATATAGATAGATAAAAAAATGATAGCTTGAACAATTTTATGTATCAACACTTTTGTTATTTAAAAGGAAAAATCTATCGCGTACGTTTTTTCGCGTACGTTTTAACACTTTATTCAAATATAAAAATAAAAAATAAAGATAATTATGATTTTAACTCACTGCAATGTAAAAGAGCATTATTGTACTAATTTTTAACATTTTTAGAAAAAAAATTTTCTACATATTTCGTTTTCGATTTTTAAATATATTTACATGTGCCTCAAACTTACTTACTTGTTTTGTCGCGTACGAATCACCATTATAAAGGCGGATATCATGAAACTCAAAGCTCGACCGTGCCTGATTTTGCTCCTATATATATAAAACTCCTCTAGGGCTCTACAACAATCAAAATATAAACTACATCCTTTGTTTTCACTTTAATTTTTTTTCTTTGCTGTTATATGCGTACGAATGTTGCTTATGTAAGCAAAAAAATGCCCATATTTAACTGCGGATCACCTTTTTGTGCTTAATTTTAAATTTTTTTCTTCCACCCAAATTCTCTATTGAGACAAATTACAATATGACACAATATGAATTATTAATTATGGATATGAATTAAAATAGGTAGTTCGGTAATTTCTTCTTTGTTCAAACCCTGGTTCAAAACTACCATGAAAAACTTCTTGAGAACATAAACCGTTCGAAATCGGCATAAAACTTGTAGGTCTAGTCTAGTACGCACAACACAATCGATCATAAGAAGCTCGGTCATAGTCCTTTCAAGGGATGAAATGGACATTTCGTTTTATTTTTTTAGTTCTTTAATTATTAAGAAATATGCTTGATGAAGTTGGAACCGACCTCATCCGGCCAAAACTTCAGAGCGCTTGCACAATTTCAGCAAAACATTTTTCTAAAAACTTTTTGAAAAAGAATTTTATGTAATAACCATGATTTTTTCACATATTTAGCTTTATTACTTTCGTCCAATCTTCAAAAGAAAAAAAAACTGAATTTCTTTAAAAGCACTATTGATAATCATATCCACTCCTTGCTGGCTGCCTTCTCTTATACAAGAGAAACTTATAAATACGTGTGGTAACTGAAGTTTTGAGGCAATTTTTTTTTTTTTCTATTTGCAAATTGCCTTACAAATTCAAGTGGAGCTTTGAGATCGATCTTACTTATGTTGAGTAATTTCTCATGAGCTTGATCTAATTTTCATGCATACAATTCTCTTAGTCTGAGACTGAGAAAATTCTTGTGACTCACTGCTTGAGTGTGATCTCGCCAGAGAATTATCTCATTTTTATACTTTATCATTTCATTTTCTCGGAAAAAAGCTTTAAAGCTAAAAAAAAACCCCCATGAAAACTAATTTGTACAGGCAATAGTTTTTGATCTGTGCTATTTTGTTTTTGGTTCTTTTCAAATAATTTTTGATCGCCGATATTTCATTTCTGGCCTCTAAATTGTGGTCTGTAGTAACTGATCTTTTATTTGTGGTCTCTAGTTTCTGTTCTCTGGTCTTTCCTCACTTCACAGTTTTCTTCTATCTTTTGCAGAAAGTTCCTTTCTCTTATATACACAGTTAGTTTTTTATTTTGATACATCTAAATATCTCGAGAAATAAACAACATCGTGAAAAATGTTTTAGATAAAGGTTATATGAGTACGAAGGGATCACATAATGGTGTCTTTACCTTTAACCTTGAGCCCAACTTTCAAGGTCAAATAAAGGTCCACTTCTTTTTTTCATATATACAAAAAAATACGAAATTAGCACCGATTTTGTCTGGAGAATATGAATATGCAATAAAATATGCAAAAAAAATCCAAGAACTTAAATTAAATATGCTAGTAAAGATCCTCAAAAGGTGATGATTGTCAGTAGAGGGTTAAACTTCTAGTTTAAAAAACATTTTTTTAAAATTGTAATCTCATATCTTTCTTTCACTTTTTATATTATTTTCAGTTCGATTTACTTTGTTGACCTACTTCGTTTTCTCGTCCTGATTTAACTGTAAAAATTTTAAGTTTAGTAAAATTTTTAGAGTTCCCTTTCTTTTCATAGCCATATTATCTCCGCCTCAGCAAAAGTTTCTATTTTGCCCACAGATTTTTCTACTTTTTTCATAATAAAATTTTTTAAACCTCGGCCTTGTTTCTTTTTCTGCTTTCCACTTTTCCATCTATTTTACTCGGGTAAACACTTTTCTTATTGCCCATTTTGCTTTTTGGTTCTTGAATTTTTCCTATTTAAAACAATTTATTCTTCTAAACTCTTGCTCTAATTGCTTTACTTTTTAAGTTCTTTTAATTTTTCTTAATTTCTATTCTTTTATTTGTCTTATCTTATCTCTTGTCTTTCACACAGATTTTCTTATTATCCCCAAATTTCTTCTTTTTACCCTTTTTGTTTTTTTTTTGCATCTGACATAGTTTAAATTTCTAATTTGATTTGGTAGGTGTAGTTTTGGTTTTGCTTTTGTTTAAATTATATTTCTAATTTAATTTTGTTTCCATTAGACTTATAATCTTATCAGGCTCACTGATTTTCCTCAGGACCACCATATTCTATCTCTTCACTTTTTTTATTTTATTTTCCTACACCGGAAAAAAAGCTTATATTAAATCGTAAAATACCTAGTATAATTTATAAGATGGCTTTGGCAGTTTTCAGCCTCCCAAGTACTTCATCAAAACGCCTCAGTTTTACTTGGTGTCTTGCCAATTTTTATTTGTGTGTTAAATTAACCAAGTATTTGGAAATTTATAATATACTACTTTAAAATAAAATTAAATTTCAGAAATATAACTTTTTTCGGGTTTTGGTTCTTTTTATTATCCTTTTTTTGAAGCTGCCACCTCTCGTTCTGTGATTTGCTTGACTGAAATCGGCAACAACACAAATTTTTCTTTTATCAACACCGTTTTTTTCTTATAAATTAATTACTTCTCGGCTTTTCTTGCTGCTTGACGTCTATTATAACAAGAACATTAAATTAAATTAGATTAAATATCGTATACAAAAATGTTATCTTCGCATGCCGTTGAGATTCGAACACACAACAACTGATACCACTGTGTATGAAGTCACTATATCATTGAGCCAAGCTCCTTCGTTACGCTGAGTGATTTATTTAATATTAATTACAACTCAAGCTATGCTGCAGCATAACACAATAATCTATTAAAAGATTTTTGTTGTATGGCTATCAACATAATACTGCGACATACTGCATCTGTTAATACAGCATGTGTTAACATAGCTGCAGTTATGTCTCAGCAAGTAGTAGCAAGGCTGCTTGGATCAGTGGGTAGAGCGATGGACTGGCACTAAAAGTTCCAGGTTCGATTCCGCATGGCGGGCCAAGAAAATTTTTTTTTTTTTTTTATTTTCTTTTTGTTGATGAAATGTAATAAAATTTACTGGTGTGAATATTAACGTGTATTTTTTACTAACTTTATGTTATTTTTGAATTTAAAAGTGGTTTTATTACAAAAAAAAACCATTAAATTATCAAATCTATCCTTCTCTCGTGTGTCTAATGACGCAACTGCGGTTCTTTTTTGCAGAAAATAGCTCAAAACTATGCTAGTTGTTTTTTAATTTTGTATATTTGGATTTTGGGCTTAGGTAAATCAAATATTTTTTTTTTTTGGCAAGTTATCAATGTATGTGCTTTCAAAGCAATGAATTAAACAATAAATTGCTTAGGTGAATAAGCATAAGTTTATAATGCCCATACAATTCTCTTTACGCAAGCTGACTTAGGTGATTTACCTATTGCCTTTTTTCTCGGTGTATTATCACTATATGTCTATATTTCACCCTCACAATATATCCACGCATTTTGTTTTGATTAACTTTGTTCATATTTTTTCAGTAGTTTCTTTATTATTTTCGTATCTTTTCTTCTATATTAAATTAATATCTTATATTTTTACTCTGCTTTTCTCATTTGTAATTCTTTTCTTTTTTTTTTTTTTTTTCAATAACATTTCTTTTCTATTACTTTTTTATTATAGCCATACTAGTAGGTAGTTTTTTCTTTAATAATTTCCTTGTTGTCCTTATTTTTATCTTTCATTGTATTCCCTAATTCGTTTTCCGTATTTGTGTCTTCTTTCGTATTCCCTGGCATATCAAATATTTTCTTTTTTTTCGTCTCATTTGAATTCTATCACCTCCTTTATAATCCCATCACCACTTTTTCTGCTTTCTTCTCTCTCGGTTAGAACCCTCCTCAATTTTTTCCCCCATTTTCACTACTCTTTTTCTTCACTTCACTTAGTCTATTTTTATACATCGCCCATTCCAAGTTATATTAAACAACGAAGGAGTGGTAGTAAAAATGCTGTCTTGTTGTGGGTACAGCACCTGTCAAAGTAAGGTTTTTACGAATAAAAGCAAAGCAAATACCAAAACTTGCAGATTATAATATACAATACAGCTGCTGTACCCACTGCTCCGAGACGAGTCTACCATGATAAATATACCTTCACTTCACTCTCTTTACTCGTAATGACTCTATTTTTTGTTATTCTTTCCCCTTTCTTTCTTCTATTGTCTTACTTGTCACTCTTACTCTACTTAATCCTTTTCTATTTTAATCTTCGTTTAAAAAGACGTGAGGTAATGATTTTTATATTTGATCGACAGCAACGTTATTTTTCTTTATTATTATTATTACTTTGTTTGGTCTTAATCAAGGTTGATTTATAAGGTTGTCACAAGGGAGAGAGCGGGTACCCAGAATTGCCAAATCGAAGTTGACAGCTCATAGAAAATCTGCAAGTGCTCTCTATTATCATCCGTTTTTCTTTCGTAGTCATTCGCAAAATTGGCTGGTTTTGACAATTATGGGTACTGAGAAGAGAGTGCGATTAGCCCTGCGACAACCTTATAAATCAACCTTGGTCTTAACCATTTTATTCTAATAAATAATCGTAATTTTCTCAAATAAGCTACAAATCTTAAATGAGTGAAAAAGTAATAAACAGCAGCGACACTTGACAGTGCTGTTTGATATTCATTTTGTCAATAATAAACATGACAACAACACCTATAACAAATTATTATTGTTGTTACTACTCTGCGATATGTATGCAAGTAGTTGATAGAGTTGCCATGTTATGCTAATGCTTGAAAATCTCAAACTTAAGCTAAGGTAAACAATACAAATAGCAAAATTAATAAAAAAAAAGCAACAACGTGTTTTGCGGTTGTACCAAAACTGCGCAGGCGGAGCAACAAAAACAATTATTTAGGAAAACAAAAAAAAAACAACAAAGCTAAACTTAAAGCTAAGCATTTCCGTTTTTCAAGTAACAAAAAAATAAGAAGAAATAATAAATAATATGAGTCTGAAAAAAAGAAATGTTAAAAACAAAGCGAACGCCTACCTTAAGCGCCAACGCAAATTTTACAACAACATTAAGAGCAGAGCAATAAAAGAAACTTGGTCCAAAGCTTCGTAAAGCTAAGCTCAACGAAACTTTAACGCTTCCGCAAAACAATTACGAAACAATTGAAAGAAATAAAATGCTTGCTTAGGTCTTGTTTTATCCAATACTCTAAAAATATTCCTTCCTCTCACCAGTTTTCTCTCTCGCACTCACTCACTCTTCTGCTTGATCTGTGTTTCCGCCAAAGATTTTTCCTATAGTTTCGTAGTGTTACATTTTTATTTTCATGTAAATTTAATTAAGTTTTTTGTTTGATGATATCTCTCTCTCTCTCACCCTCTCTTTAAACTTATGGGGTATATTTTTAGACTACCTATATCAATCGCTCATTCCCTAAATGGTAGTGTTCAAAGCTTTTCTACTACCTCCACCTAATTATCGTTTGCTCAACCACCCTCACTCTACTAGAACTACTTCTTCCACCAACAACTTTTATTTCTCTGTTTTGTCTCTCTCATTTATTAAACTGTCTTTTTTGCAGCCGTTTATTATTTTTATGCCAGCCCCCTTCACTATATATGGTAATTTTCTATGACTTGTATTAATTTGGCTACATATTAATTAACTGCTGCCGGTGTTGCCATATTTAAAATGTTGTTTATCTGACAGCTTCATCATTTTATTGACCATTTTTAGTCAAAATGGTAGTAAAAATAGCAGAGCTATTAATTAATCAGAATTTTTGCATAGTACTGAGAACTGGCAATATATATTTTAAAATAGCTACAACAACAGCAACAACAATAAAAATATGAATAACTACAGTAATAAGCGCATTAGTAATAAAGCAATTATTAATAACGTCAAAATATGACGTTTTTAAATCTAGTCGTAAATACTTCGTAGCTGTCATAAGTTTTTTGCTATTGTAAGAACTAAAGTTTTGGTTGTGATTTTTTTTTTTTTTTTTAAGCTTACTTATAATTCAACTACAAAAAAGCTGCTGTTTTAATAACAACAGATTAAGTTGTCAAAATAATGATTTGAGGCTCTACTTAATTGTTGGTTAATAATTTGTGTTCTTATTTTAAACACTATACTATACAAGCTCTCTTATGCAATTTTTTTTTATTATTTCCAGTTAGCTTCTAACTATGATATATTTAGTTTTGCCGCACACAGCTATGTGTATTTATCATTTCCTTTTAACGCTTTCATAAACTACAAAAGAATTAAATCGTAAAAATTATTTGAAAAATTCGCACGCAAAGTGAATTAAAAAATATTAGCTTAATTATGACACTTCTTGTTATTTATTTTTTTTTTTTTTTTGTCTCACTATTAACCTTGTAGGTTGCTGGATGATAAATGCTGTCAAATTACTATTGTTACATGGTCAATGACAAACAAAGAAACAAATTTGCTCTATCTTGCTTGTTTGCTGACAGCTAAGTGACAGTTTTAATGACAGCACCGCTAGTGTGTTTAGTGACAGCTCGCGAATTGACGCATGCCATATACAAGTATTTTATAACTGAACACATAGATATAAAAATGTAAGTCGAATAATATTTTTAAGATTATACTCAATGAACAATGTGGTCAAAAATAGAAATGTTGATTTAAATGAACTAAGTGCGAATTATTAGCTCAGTATCTAACACGAGCTATTGACGAAGCAGCTAGACGAAAGCGTTTGACAAATAATATTTTTACAGCCGAATGTTAAACCTAGACCCTTAAATTAACAGTTTTTTATATTTATAATTAAGTAAAGGTCTTAGTAGCTTTGACATAATTTTTATGAATACTTTTTTAATAAACAGCTTAAAATGTAAAATAGATTTTGACAAAACAATACAAAAATCAATTTAAAGTAATAAAAAAACATATATGAAGCAAATTCGAGCATTACCTTTAAACATTTTTAAGAACATTTAGCTAAAAGTAGCAGAGCTAAATCAATATTTATAAATAGATTCCAATTTTCTTAGGAATCGAGTATACAGATTAGACTGTAAAAGTATCTCAAATGGTCCCTCCGCAGGCATATTCTAAATACGCCATATTTGAAGATCACGAAGGACGAACAAATTTTTTGAATTTGTAAAAACTGAGTGGGCGCCACTGTTTTTTGAGGTACATTTTTTCAAATTTCACTTGATTATTTTCAATTACTATTTAATGGTAAAATATAAATGTAATCAATGCAGAAGCAAAATTGTGCGCTTAATATAACTAAGTACTAAATTATTATCCACGAGCTTGAAATTTGTTAATTTTTTTCAAGTTTTTTTTTATTCAATCGTCTGCCACGTTATGGTAAGTGACACTTTTAGAAAAACTAGTAAAGAATGGAGCTTCGTCAGGGTACCGAAGCTAAAATACACCACCGCGGCCGTATTGAAGACAGAAACGATGACACTCAGTTTTATATGTTTACGAAAGTTTTCCTATTTTGATGACGTCACTTTGTATGGCAGGTAGGCGTGGTTTCCATCCGATCTTGCCAAATACCATAAAGATGCTTCGTATTATTTATCAAAGCTCATTTGCTAAATGTCAAGTCATTTCTTTAATTTTTGTGGATTTTTAAGAGATTTGACGTTTTAAAAAAAAAAAGCCAATTTGTGTGGAAGATAGTCGTGGTTTTCATACTAACAGGTCATTCAATACGTCCCACAGTGTGAGATTTTATCAATCTAGGAGGACAAAAGTAAAAAAAAATCATCCAAAAAATTCATTTTTTTTTTTTTTCTTGAAAATAAAGCTAGTACACACATAAAGACATGCCAAAAGTTTGAAAATGATTGCTTTATCATATATATCTAAAACAGCAGTCGTAAAATGGTGCTTTTTGTGTTTTTCAAAATTATTCTTAATCCTCAAAAGAGTAGTTTTTGTATTCAGTGCGCTGATTAAAGTTGTTAACTTTTAAACTTTTTTTGCAATAGAAAACTTTTGTGAAAATATGTAGATTAATTCACAATAAAATAAGTCGCTTAATAAATCTGAGTTAAATTTAAATTAGCGATGGGAAATGCATCATAAATAAGGAAACATAAAATCATCTAACACTTTGATGGACTGCCAACAAGTTTGTATGCATACGTATGCATAAGTTTCACTTTCATAGATAGTTCATACAAAAATTTAGCTGCTAGTTTTTGCAGATAACCAAAATATTTGTATTTTAGGAAGAGGCCTTAATATCTCAAGAATGCAACTTTATGATGTCAAATAAAAAAGGACAAAAGCCCAAGACCATCATTATGAGCTGATAATGCATACTAAGATACTATCTAAATGCAATGTTTAGTATGCAGTCAAAAATCTTGGACTAATTTTAAATGCAATCATTGAAATCATGGCTTTATTTCATTTTTTTTTTTTATTAAATTTCAAACTCTTCAAAAGATTTAAGTGTTTTTTTATAAAGCGAGGAATAAAATTTAGGCTGGACCACTCTAGGACGAAATCAAGAACCAAGACATACATGGAAATATTGCATAAAGGTTTGATAACTTTGGACCCTGTGGTTAGCTCATATATAACAAAAGCAAACTATAATCCAACACCACTTGATAATGCATAACTACAGTGAGTTATGGAACTTATAAAATTACGAAGCACTGAATCAGAGTCAGAGTTAAACATAATATTAGAAGGAAGTGAGAGAAATTCTACAAGAAAAAAATCAAATTCTGAATAACAATTACTTTGTTTATTCTTATATCTTAACAGCTTTTTGATAAAAAATTAATAGGTTTTTCTTCGGAAAACTAAATTTCTGCAAGTTCTTCTAAATAGGACTTAATTACAATAACAGAGAAGACACACAATTTTGTGTTGTTCTAATGCAATTTAGTCCTTCAAAGTCAAAACAGAGAGCGTGAATTTTCCTTTATAGGCAACTCAATGAAACACCCTGTCATTAAGAGGGTGTTTGAGATAGACCCCAGCTCCGGAACAATTTTTTTTTAGGAATGAATCAAGGAATCATATGACAAAAAAATTAGAATTTTGTCCGCCTAGATTGGTCAAATCGCACACTGTGCGTCCGTAGGATAAGTAAGAAAAAAACAATATTTGATAAAACTCGATTATATTATTGAACATAGTTGCCTTCGTGAGCGATACAACGAGTATAGCAATTTTCCAACTTTTCAGCGATTACTTCATCATTGGACTTGAATTTCTTTCCAGCAAGCATTCTTTTGAGATCTGAAAACAGGAAAAAGTCGCTGGGGGCTAAGTCTGGAGAATACGGTGGGTGGGTAAGCAATTCGAAGCCCAATCCATTCAATTTTGCCATCGTTTTCATCGATTTGCGACACGGTGCATTGTCTTGGTGAAACAACAATTTTTTTTCTTTTGCAAATGTGGCCGTTTCTTGGCGATTTCAGCCTTCAATCGATCCAAAAGTGCGCAGTAATATTCGCTGTTGATGGTGGTTTCTTTTTGGAGATAGTCGATGAATATTTTTCCTTTCGCATCCCAAAATACAGACGCCATCACGTTACAAGCTGACTGTTGGGTCTGTGCTCGCTTTGGATTCGGTTCGTTGACTGCTGTCCACTCAGCTGACTAACTTTTGGATTCTGGTGTATAATAGTGAAGCCATGTTTCATCCATTGTCACATATCGACGATAGAATTCAATTTTATTGCGGTTTAACAGCGCCAAACACTCCTCTGAAGCATCAGTTCGTTGTTGTTTTTGGTCGACTGTGAGCTCACGCGGCACCCACTTTGCACAGAGCTTTCGCAAAAACACTACCATCTGATAGCTTTACAATGTCGGCTAGCTCGTGCACCTTCAATTTGCGATCGTTCATAACCAATTTGTGGATTTTTTTGATGTTTTGTGGAATAACAGTCTGATTTGGTCGCTCTGCATCATTTGTGCTGGTACGACCACGTTTAAATACAGCAATCCACTTGTCTACCACTTGTCTCGATGGAGCAGAGTACGGATAATGTTTATCAATTCGTTGTTTGATTTCCACTGTATTTGTTTTAATCAAAAAGCAATGCTTTATCAAAACCAGAAATTCTTCTTTCCATTTTTTTTTTTCAATAACAATAGTTGCACAATAAATGCTATAACTCACGAATCAATTGTCAGATTGTTGTCATATTATTATAAGTATCTTCGAACGGTTGGTAGTAAGTAAAAATTATAAGAAAAAAAATCTAGTAACGCCATCTGTGTGTCATCATATGGACTTTTTGAACGTACTGTTATTTTATTCAAATATCATAGTGATAGTCTACATTAAATATCAAAGCCTGTGTGGAAAATTTCAAGATCTTACTTTAATTGATCAGTTTTTTAAGAGATTTGACTGTTAATATAAAGCTTCTTTGTATGGGAGATAGGCGTGGTTTCCATCCGATTTGGCTCATTTTCGAACTTGTCTTCATTTTTTAAAAAGGAGCTTATATTTTCATCGCGAGAGCTTCAAAATTACGGCTGTAATCGTGTCGACAGACAGACAGACGGATAGACAGACGGACACACGGAAATCGACTCAGGTGGTGATGCTGATCAAAAATATATATTCTTTTCTATACCTGCCACGCCTCCTTTTCGACGTTGTTTTTTTTTTTTTATTTAATTTTCAAAATCATTTTTTTACTGAAATCAATTTTAATATGCTTTTAACCGACTTTTAAATTAGCATTTGTTTTCATGAAGAAATTGATATATTTAAGATAATAAAACATATAACAAAAAAATTAAAATAATAATATTTCATATGTAATAATATGTTTAGATAAATTATCAAATATGACCAAGAAATTAAGAGAAAAAGTAATTTTAAAATTATTTTTTACTTTGTAGTGATTTTGTAGTCGGTTGTTTTTTTTTAAAAAAGTTTTTTAGAACACTGTCACCTCCAAGTCCAACGGTTTTGTCATGTGGTGTTGCAGCTCCTCCATAAAGTATTGTTTGATACCACTATCCACTTGATGTGCACAAACACCAGACTTTAAGGCCGAAGCGAATTGGCTTCCATGTACAAGCATTTTGCAAAAATGTCTCCCAAAATATGGGACCATCTGCTCAATTGTTAAATTGTGGGACCAAATCACAAACAGCATGAAACGATTTTTGCATGCATAGAGAAGCGGTCGAATCTTCGCAAATTTATCAGCCGTAATCAGTGCGGTGTTGTCTGATAAATGAATGAACTTCTTAATTGACTTGAGTCTCCCTCGAGGTAGGGCTTCTTGAACAATTGACACTTCCATGTCTGAGCTAAGCGACTAATATAATTTCCATTGCGAAAGTACATGATAACCGCTGAGAATCCTATTTCTCAGCTAAAATCGCTTCAAATCAAATTCTTTGAGGCAAAGATATGCATTGTTCTGCGCAGCGTATTCGTTGCTGAGCTTGATCATCATTGAACTTGGATGGAGGATTTTCCACCTACAATGAGAAAACACTTTTGGTATAACCTGAACGTCGCAATAATATAAGTGTAGTAATATATACCCAGAACTTTTTCAATGCTCTTGGTTTGAGCTGCTTCAACGTTTATTGACTGCCTGTAATATTGAAAGGAATGCTTACATCAAACCGTACCATACCAGTATTATAATTAGCCATGGATTTTAATTTTTTTTAATGGTGCTTCCACATCCAGCAGTGCATCGTGCGCCTCAAAATCGCCAATATTTCCTCCACTTTCAAAGCTATTTGTCGCCTCATGTTCATTTCAAAATAGTTTTACCGTATTTAAACTGTAATTAAAACTTTAAGTAAATTATCATTTAATAATATTTATCAATATTTATGTAAGCCCATAACACTCCAAAGACTAGTTAGAATGCTCCAAAGACTAGTTAGAAATAAATCAAAACAATAAATGTTTTCAATAAATGTTAAAATTGTCCGAAAAGTATGAATACATTGTCCCAATGGGTGGAAAACTATCCACGCAGATTTAACATCGCAAAACACAGGGATGGTAGTTGCGAAGGAATTTTTTTTTTTTCTTATATCGATACTTCATCCATTTACAACATGCAACGAATGAAATATTATCATACTAAAACTTTAATTTTTTAATTAAAAACTGGTCTTCTTGGAGTCTCTCAGTTATTGGGAGGTGATGGTGGTGGGCGTGGTTAATCCAAGATCATCGTAATACATACATTCCAAACATTCCATAACATTCCAAATATTATATATAAGCAAATAATTTTTATAAATTATAGTTTCATAGAAAACCCCATTTTAGATCAGAGTTAGAAAACTACCCCTCTGGGTCAAAATGGGTTAAATAAAAAGGGTTAGATATGGGGTGAAACACGTCCAGTCTAAAAACTCAATCACTCCGATTTTGATAAAATTTGATGCAAATGTATTATTGGTCTACTTTGAGCGTGTAAAATATGGGAAGGAAATATGAACGGCTTGTCAAGATACAGGAGCTCAAAATTTTGGCTTGTTTCGGCACTATTTGTTAAATTAATTTTTTTTCAGTTCTGATTTCCTCGTAACAAGTTTTTCCTATTATTCTATGACAGGCCTGGGCGTTCCATAGCTCCCTGAGCGCTCTTTGAGCGTAATTTCTCACATGTACACAAAGCTTACAACACAGGAGAATATAATTCTGTCGTTCTCTGACGGTGATGCTGTGATATGAACTCAGTGTGCGCGATTTAAGAGCGCACCAATACTAACAAGACAAGATAAAATGTGACTGTGTTAGAATGTTCAGGCCTGTTTTATGAGCATGAAAAGTTTTTAGTTTTAGCAGAAAAATATTTAGTTTTGGTCGAAATGATTTAAGGTGGTCTCTTGCCCCCTTGCAGGTTTGCAACTTTAAAAAAAAAGTTTTTCGATAATTTTTTATATGAAAGTACAACATCTCAGGAATATTCTGAGTAAACTTCAAATCAACCAGACTTAAGCTTACTGTGAGATACTGGTTATTTTGTTATCGTACTTGGAGGACGCCGAAAGCGCTCTGCTGTTAATATACGACGGCAGCTGTTTGTTTCCCTGTTTTATGGCTCTCTCTGAAACTATTGTTCTCACACCGCACATAAATCGCGGGGAATTTTTATTTTAACAAAATCGAGACAAACGCTTTAGAGATATATCAAGACCAAGCGGAAAAAAAACAATATGTTAATCCACATACAGCCGAGTCCGATAAGGTTTCATTCGGCGCGTCAGTGAAAATTCTCAAATGTGCAATGAAATTATAGTTACGGAAATTTCTGTAACTGGATATCGGTTTAAAACTTTATAAGTATTTTTAGGACTTTATCCACTTAAGTGAACTGTTGTGAACCCAGGTTGCAATGGAAAATTTCAAGAATGCCAACAAATTTAGAGAGAATTTAGCTCTTGTTTTTTATTTTTTTTTTGAAAATGTATTTTTTTTTACACCCACTAATACAAGTTCGAAGAAGAGCAGCTAAAAAAATGTTCGGTTTAATCTGGGACTCGACATTTAATGTGCGACTATTGCTCTCATGGCTTATTTTATCATGAACCAAGAAAATAAAGGCCCAATAATGATATTATTTATGATCTGTAAAACAGTGCTATCAATAAGATGATGAAGCTTGCGAGCTGAATTGAATTCCCCCGGTCCAAGTACTTGGACAAGCAATGGAAAGTACTTATGCGCTGAAGAAATTGTAAACAAAATAACGAAACCGAGAAACAAATGCTACTCCAAGTTGTAGAAGAACACCAAAAAAATCTTCCCTGTGAATATCATACAAATCATGCGTAACGCCAGTTTGGAAATGACCATATAACAATATAAGAAATTCAACAAAAATTAAGAGAATAAAAACTTTAAAAAAAAAAAAACAACCGACTACAAAATCACTAAAAAGTAAAAAATAATTTTGAAATTACTTTTTCTTTTAATTTCTTCGTCATATTTGATACTTTATCTAAACATTTTATTACATATAAAATCTTCTTATTTTAATTTTTTTCTTATATGTTTTATTATCATAAATATATTCATTTCTTCATGAATACAAATGCTTTTAAGGTCGGCGCTAATATAATCAGACTTTTAATCAGAAGCGCCAACTTCCCACTTTTTTACGGGCACCTCCGTGTCTATGATATCAAACTGGTCACCAAAAAGTATGGCAATCAGGCATATGGTTTAAGAGTTATCGATGTACATACATTTAAAAAAAAAAAAAAAAAAAAAAAAAAAACAGAGAAACCGACGAACTTGAGAACTCCTCCTTTTTGAAGTCGGCTAAAAACTATTGGAGAACGTTTCATCGGCATCTGCTCTTTTGTGGTGGTGGCCTCTTTTTACAAATACCCTTTTCCAATATGTTAGTCAATGCCTGGAAACTTGATTGTTTAGTGGCAAAAATTGAGAACAGAAAACCGCTATCGCAGTTGGAATTCAGAACCCAAGTTACTCGAGATCTTTTATTGTAGGACAAGCCTACTAAGAATATGCTCGATGAATAAGTGCATTATCTGATCAAAACGAATCAAAGCATTTCTCAGGTAAACGCATTGATGGCACACCACAAAGACGATGCAAATTTGGTTCATCCAAAACTTCATTCATTTGCAAGGAGTACAATGTAAGCTTGGACCCAAAATGTTTTCAAAAATATTATAAGCATAAATAATAACAAAAAAATCTTTAATTTTTCATTTAATGAAACATGTACTTATAACTTATATTTGTTTGATGAAACTTCATAATTTTTTCAGATAAACTTTTTTACGACAAAAATTAGTTTTTGTCTAAATAAGTGTATCAATTCAACCAATGGGTAGAAACTAGCCCAACCGTTACTCGGAAACTATTACAGGTAGGAAAAAAATGGATTTTTCTGGATTCCAAAATTCACAAAAAAATTTCAACGGGATCGGGTACCGGGCCAAAATGGGTTGAGAGTAGTAGTCATTTTCTAGTATCTCTTGTACAATAATTAGAGAATTTTTTTTGTGTACTCGGTGTTTTTACATTTCAGTGAAAACGAAACCTCAAAACATAACCTCAAGACAATAGTCTAAAGTTACTCCAAATACGCATTCACTACTAACCCAGTTAAAGCACGTCACTCAATGCACAAGAGCACTCAAGCAAAAACAACTCTCAATAACTCAAAATGTGCAAAAGATATTCTTATCAGATACGAGCATGATCCTATACTACTCGGCTTTACGTATTGAGATAATATAAAAGTAGAGAAAACATGCTCAATAATTGAGTGCAGTTCAATATTGCACCCACTCACAAACTAGTGGTCGAACTCACTCACTCATTATTTGTACACTAAAGCTTTTGCGCTGCCACCACCCACGAGTTTTATTATTCAACTGAGCGGAGTCCAAGCGTAGCTCGGTGGAAAAACAAAAACAACAACAACTAATATTTATTGTTGTTGTCGTTGTTGTTGTGTAAGTTGTTAGCAGTAGTCGTTGTTGCTGCTGCTGCTGCTGCTGCTGTTGTTGTGACTGTTGCTTTTACTGGTTAGTGGGTTTCTCGGTTTCTTGTTAAAGTATCTGACAGATACTTTACGCCGCATTCATTCATTCAACGAATCAATTGTGTGCCGAACGTGCAGCGCTTAAGATCGATCGTCGAACGAGGCAAATAACAACAACAAAAACAACAAAAACAACTGAACTGAAAAGAAAAATAATCAACGTGTGGGTTGCAGTTTGTATCTAGCAGATAGGTACAATAAATCAAAGAAAACTGTTTTATATTCTAGCTGGCAACACGTTGATCAGAACAACAACAACAACAACGAGAACAATAAAAACAAGATCGCCCATCATAACCGCACAGATCAGCTTCAGCAACAGAATTCAGTGCAAACTTGACAGGCAACGCATGCGGACGCGTATACGTTACACTAACTCATAAACGTACGCGCAGTAGCAGCAGCAATAACAACAACAACACATTTTAAAATATATTCGTAGCACACAGATATTGGATACTAGTACTAGATACACGCTATATATGCGTAATTTTGTTATTTTTAGTTTTGTGTTGTGGTTTTTTTTTTCTCGTGCTCAAGTTTTTCCTTTTCCTACACTTGCTGACATTAGCATCCATGCGTTGCGTTCTCAAAATTGTGAGATACATTTATGCAGCGCCTGTTTTTGTGCAGAACTTAAAACGGTTGCCACTCTTTTAATTACAACTACTGGCGCCGGCTTGTTGTTGTTTGACAAAAAATTACTAAAAATAAAAATAAAAAAATAAAACTGTGCGATACTTTTGTATCTAAAACATGGCATTGTTTTTAAAAGCAACACAACGTGAAAAAAGTGAAAAAATCTGATGGAACAGAAAAGTATTATTTTTAGCGCGAAACTCACATGGAAAACATTAGAGCAAAATAATATAGATACAAGTTTCTTTAACTCAGCAATGCGTTGGCCACTCAGATACTATACAATACCTGTGCTGCTTTGAAGCTAAAAAAAAAAGAAGCAGTCTATTAAAAATAATTCAATTAAAAAGTGATTAAAAAATATAAAAAAGCAAAGTCAAAGCAAAATATGTGACAAGCATAAATAACAAAAGCAGCAACAAAAAAATTATGTTTTAAATTAAGCAGTGCGTGCGGCAAACTTAGCATTAATTAAAAAAAAAAAAAAAAACTTAAACAAGTTCTTTTGTGGCTCAAAATATATACAAAGAACTATAAGTTAAGCAATTAAAAGCAAGTATTGCTATACAACTCAACTCTGCTCAGGTTTAAGTTTAAGCAAAAGCAGCAATATATGTGAAATTTTAAATATGTTGAAAACCAAAAAAAAAACAAAAATAGCAGTTCTTGTTGAACAATAAAAACTTTATACAATCGATCAAAATTAAAATATAAAAATCTGAAAATTTTTAAACTTCATAAACAAAGAAATCCAATCACAAGAACAAAAACAACAACAACAAAAAGCAATCTCAGCTAACACTAAAACACATCTCTACATCTTTAACTGCTGCCGGCTGTCCGTCTGCACGCACAACGAAGTGTCGAGCGTTTATTTGGCTCACTTGGCGTTCTCATAAAAGGTAATTTTCGCACAAAAAAACAATAACTTCGGTTGTTAGCTAAATTTATGTTTGCCATAAAAAACATAAATTCACAAAAGTTATTATAAGAAAACAAAAAAAAAAAAAAAAAAAAAACAAACTATGTATATCTTAAAGCTACAAATTATGTCATATCTGTTGGCCTGGACAGACAGTAGACAATTGTTTGGTTTTTTTTGTTTTTGTGTTTTTTATTGTTTTTCTTGAGGTCATTCAATTAATTTTCTGTTTTCATAGACATTGCATGTTAAAGTTGTTCCGTGCGTTCATGAATTTTTTGAAAAAAAAATTTTACGTTCTTCTACAATTAATGCAATTAGTCAAAATTATTATGTTTCTGATTTCAAATAGCTTTTTTGTTCTTAGGACAGTTATTAATTTATTATAGCTGAATCATTATTAAATCGCATAATCAATCTTATATTTTGCATAGATTTTTTGGCTCACTTATCTAAACTGGAAGTGTTATTTTAACTGCTTTTATTAGTATCAGAAAAATATAGTTTTACAAAACATTTAATGTTTAAACATATAAACTTCTAGTTTATTTTGATTTTTATCTGCTCAATATCTTTTATTATGTTTGCGCAAAAATATCAAATTCTCACTTCTTTTAATTCTTGTTTAAAGTCATGCAAAACAGTCTTTGTTAATAACAGTTATTTTTATAAATTTATATAATTTCAAATTAAATGTGCCGTTTCATATATTGAGTCATATTATTCCTAAAATATTAGCAACAAGGCTTAAGTTACTCACAAAAAATTGCATATTTTTATTCGTGAAAAATCTCTGACTCATACAGTAGTGAATTTCTAGATTTTTTTTTTGCCATATTTTTTCAATCATAATCTTATTAGGTGTACAAGAATAAAGATTATACAATATCTTTCACTTCAAACAGTTACGTTATATTTTGTTGTTTTCCAATATATTTTATTCAGTCTTTTCAAAGTTTATTTAAGTGATCTGCCTCATTATTTAAACATAAGAAATTAATTTAAATTTTTGAAATTGTGTATCTTTTATTAAACCAGATCTCTGTATGCCAGAAAATAAACCTAATTTTTAAATTAAGCCTTGAAAAATTTTAAACTTTTGTTATCAAAAAATATTTTGAAGTCTAGAAATTAATTATTTTCGACTTGGACGAAGTTAACATAGACCCACAGGCGTATTTTAAGCAAAGATTGGGACTTTTATGACTTTTTTAAAAATAAGGGTCTTAAGAAACTTTTATTATGAAAATGTTATTATTTACGATCAAAAGTAAAAATTATTAAATAAGAGTTATAAATAACTCTGTCGATAGCTGTCGATGCTGATTAAGATATTTTTTTTATTTTTATTTTATGTTCATTTTATTTAGCATATTTTCTATTGAATTTTTCTACTTTATCTTGTTTTTCTTTACTATTCTTTTCTCTTTTAATTTGTCTATTTATTCCTTCACTTTCGTTTATGCTTACAGTATCTGGCACTAGCAATGTCCATAAGACCCTGATAGGCGTTTTATGCAAGCAACACCCTGGCTTTAATATTGTTCACATTAACGCAAGAAACCTTAATGACAGTAAGCTTGATTATGTCCGACACTGTTTTGAGAACTCTGACATTGATGGTATTTGTGTCTCGGAAACATGGTTTTATGCAGACATAAATGACTACTGTGTGAATATTAATAATTTTAAGATTTGGCGAAATGATCGAACGAACAAAAGAGGTGGGGGTATTGCAATATATTGTAAACAGAATTTGAATGTCAAAGTGTTGGGGATGTCAAAAGGAGTTGATGTAGAATTTCTTAAGGGAGTATTCCTGGTTGGAAGGCTGTTTTTGGACCCTTTTTGAAAAACTTCTCATTTGAAAAAACGCATAGTTATTTTAATTCTGTGTTTTTTATTGTATTAAGAACATATAAAATTAAATAAAAAATTTTTTTTTCTTTGTACGCGGGCTGTTCAAAAAGTTGTCGGCCTTCAAAGTTGGTCGTCGAGAAAAAAGGTAAACTGCTTGCGGCCCGGATAACTTGACTTCGGATCATCTGAAATGGAAAAATTAAATTGCGTTAGATTCAGTACAGATGTTATTCTGGTCCCTACCTCAATCACAATTTTGCGATTATTTTTTACGGTCATTGAAAAATGAAAAACCGATTTTGGGTCTTTTTTTTTTTTTTGTAGTTTAGTGTAAAAAAAGAAAACAGTAAACAATTGTTTAAAATTATGATTGAGGTAGGGACCATAACGGTGATAATTCTGCGACGATTGCACTTTGTTTTATCAAAATCGGCTCAGAACTACGGGCGCAATCTGGGTCGCAAGCTCGAAAAACGTGGTTTAAATTTTAAGTTATTTTTTTGCATCAAAAAAAAAATTGAAATGAAAAATTTGAGCATGCAATTTTAGAAACTCGAAAATTCTGCGTCCATTGCACTTGGTTTCTTCAAAATCGGTTGAGTAGAACCGGAGAAAAGTGACTTCGAAGTTCAAAAACATGATTTTGAAAAAACTCAAAGAAACTTTTAGGCAATAAAACATTTTTTTTTTTTGAAAAACTTACATATATCAATCTGCAATGCCAGCCCCATAAAGAACTCCTTCCTCGTCTTCAAAAAATGAGGACTCAGCGGCTCTTTGTGCTCGTGGGCCAGTTCTACCTTCTTTTGATGCGGCCAGATCTCTGGTGCGTGCGCCGGTATGCATATGTTTCGGTGCGAATGACCACAGCACTGCGTTGAAAGATTCGTTGATGTTTTGAGTTAAGGAGCCAAGGCATCTGTTCAACAAATCATCGGCTGACAGTGCCTCGTAAATAGGTTTGATTGCTTCCTGGACGAACTCTCTGATTTAGTGGTGCATACGTATGCTTGAAGCTGTCGATTGTCCCTTCTGCTACCGCTTTTTGCCAGGCGCCCCAGCTCGACGCACCGGTCGGACAGTTTTGGTGCTGTGGAGCTTCATCAGTCGAGGTTTTGTGCAAAAACGTTGTCCAAACAGCCTTCTTCATGTCAGCAACCGACTCTGGATGACGACGAATAGCGAGGCAGTAATATGTTGTTAGTTTAGAGATGACTTTATCTGTGAGTTTGCCTGCACCCTTGCCGCCAATGCCTCTGTTCTCTTTTTTTGGCCTTGTGGAGTATGGTGCCCATTCTTTTTTGCACGTGCGATACACATTCTTTTTTTTTTTCAACAATTGGGTCGCCATCGTACGGATCGTCGTCTATAATAGCTTTGAATGTTTTTGAGTCGCCATCGCCGATATACTTGCAGTATTTTACGCCATGCTTTTGGACTGATATGGTGAGAATTTCCTTTATCGCAACCACCTCCATCTTCCCAGAACTTCCTTGATGGTTGGCACGGCATTCCTCTTCGTGGTCTTCAATCCAAATTTTATATGCCAGTGGGTCTTCTTCTTTCGTAGCTTTCTAATACTTGCAACTGTTGCATACGCTGGGCTTTACAAGACTATTCTATTATATTATTATTATACTATTAATTACTCTATTATACTATTAATAGTGAAGAAGTATAGTGTATAATAGTATAGTATAATAGTATAGTATAGTGAAGAAAAGCCACGTTTTTTCCAAGTGCCATCACCTGATATGGTAAACATTGTTGGGCCGCACTGTAGATCGGCTGTGACCATGGCATCTTTCTCTTCTTTAGCGGCTCTTGAAAGAGTGTACCCACAGATCGCGCTTGCAGCTGTATGAAAGTTCTCCAGGGCAGTGTAGTATAACGAGTTACCCACACCTCTGCCGATATCCATGAGGCCACATAACGTGTTAATGCCTTTTGGCCCAATGCCTAAAAGTCTCATGGCAAAAATCAAGCGCCGGTTCATCAAATATGATTTGCCAACCAAAGACGACGAACAAATGCATGTAGTGGTCGGGCAAGCGCAGTGAACACCAATTTTGAAGCCAATTTCATACGGCGATGCTTTTTTAAACTCGATTTTTCCTTCACATTTGGCACATATCACCAGATAAGCAATCGCCGAGATTCCAAAATGTAATTCTCCGTTTTGTTGGCAATGCTTATGTCTTCGTTTTCATTATTTTTAAATTGTTTTGCCGATGTACTTGTGAATTCGATGTCCTCATCTCTATCGTGTTGCTTACCACGAAACTGGCGTTTCAAGGGACGAGTTTTTCAATTGCTACCAGTGTTTCTTTTATTTTTATTTCTATTACTTTTTCTATCCATTGTCTTTAGCCCAAACAAAAACTTTTATCAAAACTGTACTTTTCAAAACTCTATGCGCGCGTGCGTCCGGTTTATAACTCAATTCAAAGTGAAATAAACGCTGCCAACATTCGAATACCTAAGCTCTAAAATGTGTATTCATTTATTTTTAAAATACTTATACAAACAAGTTATTACCTACCAAAGAACGCGTTGAACGAAATTCGGTGGTTGCTTCAAAACGTTGCATTCAAAATGTAGCCAAATTGATATGATTTCACAGCATTAAGTTGGAGGCCATTGCTGCTAGCCCACTGGTAGATGCTACTAAGATCCTCATTTATTCTACAGCATAGGTCGTCAAGCAGGCCTATTCTTCCCGATAGATAAAGTTGGATATCATCTGCATAAGCATGCATGGAAGCATGTTTACAAACAGCAAATATGTCATTTACAAAAATTTAGAACAGAAGAGGACCGAGTATCGAGCCTTGGGGGAGACCACTTGAAATAGATTTGTACTGGGAAAACGATTGTCTTACTTTGACTTTTTGTAGTCTGTTTGACAGATAACAAGATATAAGTTTTAATGCACTATCGGAAAACCCAAAGAGAAAACTAAGTTTTTGACATAAATAGTTGTGATTAACATTGTCAAAAGCCTTCGAAAAATTAAGCATACAAAGTAGAGACATGGAACCAGCAACATATTTAGGTAGAATATCCTCCATGACTTTTAATATTGCTAAAGCGCAACTGTGTCCCGCCCGGAAACCAAACTGATACGGGGGCAAAAGCCTTTTTTGATGTAAATGTTTATAACGATAATGATAACGGAGACAATATTCTAATACGTCAAAAGTCCTTTGGTCCAGATGGATTTGATTTTTTTGCCACCGGTAAAACAATTCCAACTTTCCACATATCCGGAAACGATGAAGATATAAGACAATGATTAATAATAGTGAGGCAGCAGAAGTTTAATGAACTTAAATGAATTAATGAATGGGAATGCCATCTTCTCCCACAGCATTCGATTTAATCTGCATAACACAGTTGACAACTTCCAGTTCACTTACAGGTACAAATTCAAATAATTGTGGTACCGCTAATCTAGAGAAGGGAAGCATATTATTATTGGGAGAAGTGTTGTTTAGGAAAAAATTATTTAATATATCCGCACCAATTTGACAGTCTGAGGCAGTTTTTTTTCTAAGCTCATGGTACGTAAGGGAATATGTTGTTCAAACAGATATTTTATTGGAGTCCGAAGGGAGCTAAGTTTTTCATTCACATTGCTGTGTTGCAAACAATTCATAAAGGAAATCATAGACATGTCATTATAAAGAGAAGGATAATAAATGTTTTAAAGTCCCAATATGAATAAGTGATAGATTTCACATTACGCGATAGTTTTATGTTTAACCCTCCGATGAGTGAGAAGGTCCCTAGGGACCTTTTTGCCTTTTCAAACTGAAATTACTCCTACTTCGGCCACTACAACCCCCCCCACCCCCCAAAGTTACTCTGTATTCCAAGAGTATTTTGTTGCGCATCTTTTGGAAAAAAAATCAAGCCGATCGGATCATTACTTTAGGAGTTATTGAGGTTTTAGTGAGAATAGTACGCGGACGTGTGAATAGGTCCGTATGGACCTTGTACTGAATTTCACTAATAAATGCATGTTTCTGGTCATCATTATAATTTTTTTATTGTTTCAACACATAATTTACATGTTCTGAACACAAAGACCTAAACTCAAAGCCATTAGGGATGATGGTAAAAACAAAAAATTCTAAGAAAAATTCGAAGACATGAACTTTATTGCTTTCAAGGAAAGGCACAATATTCTAATTTTATACTACTAGCAATAAACCAGTTCTTAGAATTTTTTGTTCTTATTATTTTGTTCTTAGTATTTTTTGTTCTTAGTATTTTTGTTCTTAGAATTTTTTGTTTTTATCATCATCCCTAATGTCTTTGAGTTTAGGTAGACGTACGAAAGAGTATAAAAGAAGTTGTAGTTTCGTAAACCAAATCAGTCAAAGTTTAGACAGCGAAGAGTAAAATCGTGTGTGATAGAAACAAAAATATAAATATGGCAGATGCAAGTAATTTGGAAGTTGCTGAAATTGTTGTACGCCGTAGTACACGTTACCAGCAAATGACTGCGGATGAAAGGCGTGCAGCTGATAGTAGATTTGCTGATTTTATGGACGAAGACATGGATGAAGAAATTGATATTGCTGCAATTGATAATTATGAAGTTGAGGATGATGAAGATCGCACATACCAACCTGCTGAAGAGTCAGATGCCGAAACTGAAGGATACGTCGAGCTAAATGAAGATACTGATGACGACGATGATGAAGAGGAAGAAAATGATGGACAGGAAACGAATGAAAGTTACTATATTGGTAAAGATGGCACCCAATGGAGTAAAAAAGCACCACCAACATCACGCACTCGTAATCATAACGTGGTCGACTTCACAAGATACAATAATGCGTTCAATCATGACAGAGGAAATAATACACTTAGTGCTACGTGAAACAAATCGTAAAGGCAGGGAGGTTACAGCTGCATGGAATTTGGCGAATCCCACGAAGAAAAAGGAGTGGAAGCCAATGGCAGTGAAAGAGTTTGACGCCTTTGTAGCTATTCTTTTGTATGCTGGACTCACAAGATCAAACCATGAACCAGCTATGGAATTATGGGGCGCGACGCGTTGCCCAATATACAAAGCTGCGTTGTCGTACGATCGCTTCATGTGTATAAAGCAATTTATTCGATTCGACAATGGAAATACTCGACAACAGGGACTCATCAACAGCAAAACTGCGGCTATTGACGATATTTGGCAAATGTTGCAACATAACTTGGCAGCAGCTTACACTCCTCATGAAGCACTAACAGTTGATGAGCAGTTGTTCCCTTACAGAGGCCGCACCCGCTTCACACAATATATTCCGTCAAAGCCAGCTAAGTATGGTTTGAAAGTATGGTGGTTATGCGACTCACAGAGTTATTATCCTGTGAAGGGAATGGTATATTCTGGAAAACTGCCAAACCAACAACGGGAGATAAACCAAGGGCAGAACGTAGTGCTGGATCTTGTGGAAAAATATTTAGATGCTGGCCGTACTATATACGCGGATAATTTCTTTACCACTCTTGACTTGGCGCGTATTTTGTTGAGGAGGAAGACCGCATATGTTGGTACAGTGCGCTACAACAAAACATTCATTCCACAGGAGTTCAAGAAGAACCCGAAGCGCACCATCAATAGTACATTATTTGGGTTCAACGAAGGGGATATAGCGTTATGCTCATACGTGCCGAAAAAAAATAAAGTGGTGAACGTGCTCTCCACAATACACTACACCTGCCTCGTTGACGAGCAAACCGAGAAGCGGAAGCCCTATGCCATATTAGATTACAACGCCAACAAATGCGGCGTTGATACCATGGATCAAATGCTAGGCACTTACAGCTGCAAAAGAGCAACACAACGATGGCCGTTGGCCATGTTTTATAATATGCTGGACGTCGCTGCATTTGCTGCTTTTACGATTTACAACGAAATGAAGCCTATAAAAAGGAGTGACAGAAGGCGGTCGTTCTTGTTACTGCTAACGAAACAATTGGCCACACCAAATATCGAAGAACGTGCCCTGAACAACCATATAACCTCATATCCAAGGATACGCATTGCGATGGAAGCATTCGATGTCAGGGTAAGAAAAACATCTTCAAATTCAAGAATAGAATATATATTTATTTGTTTTTTATTTTTCTTTTCATTTCAGGTATTATGCACCGTCGTTTGCGGCTAGGTCAAGTAGACCGTCATGTCGCCTTTGCCGTTCTGAGTACGGGCGGCATCGGAAAACGCGGGCACACTGCTTCGGCTGCGGCATCGCTGTTTGCGGAGAACATAGCACACTTTTACATCGCTGCAACACTTGCGCACAGGGCGGGGGACAAGAAGTACACGCTCAACAACAATAATTTTTAAACTTTTTTATAATAGTCTTAAGAAAATTCAAGCCAAAAAAAAAAAAAAAAAATTAAAAAAATTGAAAAAATTATTTTTGTATGTAGAATTTAGTTATAAACAATAAAAACAAAAAAAAATTAAAAAAAAAAAATTGTTTATATGAAAAAAACATGATTTACAAAAAAGGTCCGTAGGGACCTTTTCACACGGCCGTGAAGTTCAGAACTGTCACTCATCGGAGGGTTAATAAAAAAAAGATCAGGCCATGATCAGATATGAAATGAGTTTGGTCAAAAAGAGAAACAACCGAGTGGTCAGAAACTATGAAATAATCTAGAAGGCTGGGAGTAGAAATGTTAGAGAAGCGTGTGAGTGCACTATCATTAACTACAGATAGACCTACTAAGGTTAACTTTTCATAAAAAGATTTTTGTACAGTATATTTTAACAAAAGATTTATATTGAAGCCAACACATAACAAGACGATATCATGAGCCAGGACATAGTTTGATAAATCAATAAACAAGGGGTCAACCGGATGACATTTTATGGAATTGTAGACACATGACTTTAAAAATAAAAAAGTTAAAATCAAAATTTTACAAAAATTTAATCTAACAATAAAATATATTTTATGTTCACATTTCTGCGTTTAGATGATAAAAATTATGATTGTGATATAATTTTTGAACTCTCTATAAAATGCAACTTTTTTAGTTTCTTTTGATGTCTCTTATGATGTTTCTTATAATAATTCTGAATATAAAAAAATTAAAAACTTTCCACGAATGTTTGAATTTATCACTTAAGTTTCTATATTATATGTCTTTTATGCAGGATTTTGCATAAAATTCTGTTTTTATGATTGAATGCTTTTTCATATACTACCGTATTTTTTAATTCAATCATTTATATACTTTCCGCCAAGTTTTTATTTCATGTTTTTTTTTTTTTTTTTTGTTTTTTGTGTCTGTAACATAAAACAGCAGAGGCAGCAAATACCCTGCATTAAAATAACTAAGAACAACAAAAACAACAACAGTATCTAATGATTCTAATACTAGATGCTTAAAATATCGCATGTTGCTGCTACTGCTCAGAAAATTAAGTAAGTTTTAAGCATTAAAAAAAGAAGCTATAAAATGCACTTAAATAACAACTCATCGCGAGACACGAGACAAAATAACGTGCAACGTGCGCGAACTACATGCTGCGCGTATCTATTGCATTATCTACACTGTTGTTTTTGTTGTTGTTGTAGTTGATGATCATGATACATACTTAAAACTTATTCTAAAAATACTGTAAATAAAAGCTAAATTAAGAGAAAATCTCAATAAGAACATAAACACAAAAAAAAAAAGCTAAAAATACAAAAATGGGCTAACAATGGAGTAGAATTTGAAGTAACGTGCCACACGAGCATGATTTTTGGGTCACTTTATGGGGCGCGAGTTACGTTACCACCAACGACGATGGTAACATTAGCACCACCTAAGCCATTGAGACTACAACAACAACAACAAGAGCTACAATATTATACAAGCTTATTACAACAACACAAATATAATATTTAATGTCCGCATTCCTATCCTATCATATAACAATTATTCCCTAATTCATATTATACCACTCCCCATTAACAAAACAAAAGAAATAGAAATATTACCTTATGCATTATATAACTCTGAGAGCATTCAGTATTTGTCTGAAATTTGTCCGAAAGTAGAAGGAATTTACTATTGTCAAGAAGCAAAACAACAAGAAAATATCACAAAATCAACCTGCCTAGGACGGATTATTCTGCCACAAGAAGGAAAACCAGCTCATTGCGTCACCAACGACATTGGCCAAATATCGAACATTTTACAACCAGAACACAACTACATATTAATGCTGAACACCCAACCAACATTAGTTAACTCGACTTGCAACTTCGCTCCACATCCAGTATCGGGAAATATTTTGCTACACTTCGAAAACTGTCAAGTAGAGATAAACAACATAACATACCAGAGTAACCCAAACATCTACTGGGACGAAATACATCTAATTCCAACTGCACACATACCAATACACACCAATTTCACAGTCGGAAAATTAAACCTCCACAAAATCAACAACTTCAACATCGAGAATAGAATCGCTATAAACAACTTGAAATCTAAAACAAAACGAGAGCTCAATATAACTATCGGAGGAATACTACTCATGGGAACAATAATTTTGTTATTCATCCTATATAGTTCCAGAAGATTTAAACGAAACATTGTTTTTGATCATCCCGCTCCAACCACAAACCAAAGGTTATGGCCGTCGCTTCACACCGGGGGGGGAGGAGTTACGTTACCACCAACGACGATGGTAACATTAGCACCACCTAAGCCATTGAGACTACAACAACAACAACAAGAGCTACAATAGCCTACCGACGCTACAACAACAAACAATTAAGTACGACGCATACAGCAGAACCTATCCCACTGAGTTCCACTTGAACCATCGAAGCTACAACAACAACAATAACTAAAACGCACAACTAGCGATAATTGCATATTTTTTAAGTATTTCAATAAATCAGTTGATTTGTTTATTTAGGTTATTCTACATTTCTTTTGTATGTCACATAAATTTTAAGTTATTTCAAGTATCTCTTTTCCGCTATTCAATACTTTGTTGCACTTATTAAAATTTGGGTGACACTTAAATATCGAACTGCATTTTTTGAATGTATGTCATAAACATACATATGGTATTTAAATATATGTATTTCAGCATTTCTTTGGAATGTATGTCATAAGCATACATTCATTACATTGTGGAAAAATATATTTACTTGTATTTATGTATTACACGAAGAAATCGTAAATGGAAAGTTGTAGACGGAAAAGAAGATTTTAATAAAGTTAGATAAGATTTCACACTCAAGAAGAGAAGTTGTTTTAATTTAAACCTCCCACACCATAACTCGCGCGCTGTAAGATTGTGCAATGAATTTATGCGCTTCCATTGGAGTGGCAAGTCTTGCTTTTTACCAAGTATATTTTACAAATGTTAGAAATTTTGCTCTAATATTTTGTGCGCTGCCAACAAAGCATTAAAATATCTGATGTGGAAGGAAATGAAACGCTGTCTGGCGTTCTGACATTATTTATAGAATTTATTTTTCACCATATTCAGACTATTGTTGGTTTTTATTGTTATTGTTATTGAGCAAAATTAGTAATTTTTGCAGCCTCCGCTATTAATTTGACTGATAGGTGGGCGTAATTTTTTTTTTTTTTAATTCTTCTTACGCGCGTTTTAAGTTGACGATTGAATTGGTTTTTTTTTTCTTCTTTTTAAGACTTCAATAACTTCGTAGCTTAGCTTGCCTTAAGCTGAGCCCACACATTGTTATTGCTTTATTGGCTTGCATGTGTTGCCGCTTTAAATACCTGTTATTTTTTAATACTTTAACAGGTATTTAAAATAAAAATTCACACTTTTTGTTGTACTTTTGTTCAATGTGCTTTGCAATTGCCTATAGTTTTGTTTGTTTTGGTTATTTTTAAAGAATGCACTTGAGTGTTTTTTTATGAATTAAGCTAAGATTTCAGTAGGCGTGAACTGGTCACTTTTGCTTAAAATAAGTTATTGATGGAGGTCAGTAAAAATAAGCACTTGACTCATTAAAGGTTTTTTTCCATTTTTTTTTGTTTATAACATATGTGCTTTAAAAGTCATTTGTTTATTTTAAGTTTAAATATAAATCAAAAATAACTGTTTTTTGTTCATTTTAGTAAGTATGAACTAAAGCTCTGTACAAAACCATCCAAGCACTCTTGTTATATGTTGTTATTTTTGCTTATATCAACTTGTATCGGTTTCGCTTTCTAAGCATTGAGTATGCATGGAATATTTCTCTTTTAGATAACGATAACGAAGAGGTATGAGAGAGTAAAATTACAAAGCATCAAGTATACTAGTTTGAGAACACAAGAACAGATATATCGGTAATATTATTATCTCTACTTGGAACATCTGGATATGTGACGTCAAAAGCACAAAGAATAAAGAGCGAATTATTTCAATTAAACAGTAAAGAGAAACACTTTATATAAGTGCAATGCATTCAAGTTTTAAATTAAAAAAAAAAAAAAAAAACGAAATGGACATCGTAGCCCTTGAAAGGACTTTGACCGAGCTTCTTATGATCAATTGTGTTGTGTGTGATGTGAAATGTTTGCACACAAAGGATCGAGAACTGGACCTACATGTTTTACGCCGACTCCGAACGGCTTATCTTCTCAAGAAGCCTTTCATGGCAGTTTATACTCTCTGAGGTTTGCCATTGTCTGCAGAGAGGTGACGGCCGAACAGAAAAATTAGTTCAATTGAAAAAACTTTCTGTGTCGGATGGAGGATTCGAACCTGAGTTCTCTGGCGTACGAGTCACACACTCTACCCACTACGCCACGGCCGCCGCAGGGTTTAAATTTATTTCATAAAAAAAAATAAACACAACAATGGCATTTTTGTCGATAACTTAATGAAATTAAAAAAACACAATCCAAAAAGGATGTGCACCTGAAATACTCTTCACAGACCTGTATTATACAAGTGACACTAGAAAAGCAACCACGTACTAGATGTCACATTCACAAACACAATAGCATTACCCTGTGCCCTATTCTGTAAAAGCAGTATGCAATAAGAATTCCATTCTGCCCTTAATAGTAGAGTAAGTGCAGCGAATGTGGTATAGGCTGGTAATGTGGTATAGTAGCTTATTTCTGAATCTAACAGCATACGAATAAAAGAAACAAGCAAAAGAGATTGCGGCTCTCAGAGAATTAAGAGAGCAACGACCTGTTTTATTTTAACTAGTCATTGTAAGAGTCAGTTGAAAAAATTCGCGGTTGGCTGAGGTCGACTTTTTTTGTGGTGGTGTTAAATCATATTTTTTTGTGTGAAAGGAATATTTCCAAGTTCTTAAGTTACGAATATAAATAATCGGTGAGTACTAAATAAGCGTAAATTATATGCAATTGCTCCATATACATAGTGTTTTTTATTTTTTATAATAAAATCTACATTAAACACAAGTGCAGCTATTGTGGTACAGTTTGAATCAGCTAATTTGGTATAGTGTACCACATTACCTTCCAAAAAAAACAAAATGCCGAAAAAAGGAGAAATAAGGAATTGGGAAGCAGGCGTTATGAAAAGAGCTATACAGGCTGTTAGAGATGGTGAAATGGGTATTCTCTTGGCATCGAAATCATTTGGTGTACCCCACACAACTCTACAACGTTATGCAAGAAGCGAAAAGACCATTGAAGAGATTTTTGCAACTACGCTTGGTCGACCTCCAACATTAGGTGCCGATATGGAAAATGAGCTTGTTAAATACATATTATAAATGGAGTCACGATATTGGGGACTTACGCGGGCAGATATTCGATCTTTATGTTTTCAAATTGCCACAATAAATAATATTCCCAACAAATTTTCTGTAATAAAAGAATGCGCAGGAAGATATTGGTTAAACGGTTTTATTAGACGTCATCGAAACGTAATAAGCTTTAGAAAGCCTAGTGGAACCAGTGCGGATCGTGTTCGTGGTTTCTCTAGAGAAAATGTAGATCTATTTTTTAATTTACTTGAAGGTCAGTACAATAAGCACAATTTTCCACCTTCACTTATCTGGAACGTAGATGATACCGGAATATCAGTGGTGCCATCACAGCAACCACAAATAATTGCTAGAAAAGGCAAAAAGCAAATTGGTATGATGACATCAGCCGAGCGTGGGTCACTGGTAACCGTCATTACTTGCATGAGTGCAGGAGGAGCGTTTGTACCTCCGTTTTTTATATTCCCTCGTAGAAATCACAACCCACTTCTTATGAAAGATGCTCCACCTGGCTCGAAGTCGGCATGCCATTTATCCGGATGGGTCCAAATTCCTATATTTACGGAATGGTTCAAACACTTTTTAAAGGAAACAAAGCCATCTGCCACCGACTCAGTTTTACTCATTTTAGATGGTCATTACAGCCACACGCGCAATATCGAAGTGCTGGACCTAGCTCGAGGAAATAATGTTACCATTATTTCACTGCCTCCTCATGCAACACATAAGCTTCAACCATTAGACAGAACATTTATGGGTCCTTTAAAAAAATACTACAATGATGAAATAAGAAGATATATAAGATAGCAAGGAAGAAAACTGACACCTTTTGATATTACTGGCCTATTTAGTAAAGCCTACTTGAAGGTTCAAACTGGAGAAATAGCCGTTGCAGGCATTTATCCTTTCAATAAAAACCTTTTCACCGATGCTGATTTCCTCGCAGAAAATGTATCAGGTAGATATCTACATACTGTTGCTTTATTTCGAAAAGAAATGTGTAAGTTATAGATATTAATTTATTTTTCAGAAGAGCCAGCAGAAACTACACACTCAACAACAGCAGAAACCTCAAATGACATATCTGGGAACCGTAAGTTCTCTCAATATCTACATGTCAATATGATACATATCTACTAAAATCTAAATTTTCAGGGGAAACCGCGAGCACAAGTGGATATCTCATTTCTCCCTGGGAGGTTTCTCCAATACCTAAGTTGCGGCAGCCAGCAACGAATCGTAAGGGCAGAAAAACAAAGGCTACTGTCCTTACAACTTCGCCATACAAAAATGATTTAATGCAGAGCATCGAAAACATTAATAAAAAACGTAAAATTCCCCGAAGTGTATCTGTTAAATGTGTCTAAAAATGTTACCAGAAAGAAAACTCGCGCTGATTCACATTCAAGTGAGAGTGATGAAAACGTCAATTTCAACGACACATCAGATGAAGAGGAGTATTTAGACTATCCACCTATAGAAGACACCTTGTGCAATTATTGCGATAAGGCTTATAAAGATGATGCAAATATAAAGCCATGGGTTTCATGTTTGCAATGCGAACAAGTTTGGGCTCATGAAGTTTGTATTCCTAAACGCAGTGCAATTTTTATTTGTTCTTCTTGCATTTAAGTTAAATCAATTTTGTTTGTTTTTTTAAGTATTATCAAAAAAGTAGAAATTAATGAATTTGCTATGTTTTCTACTAAATTATTTTTTTTTATCTTTATTTCTTTTATATGTTGCAATAAAATCATAACTAGTTAACTCAATATGAAGGAAAAACTATGAGCTGGTAATGTGGTACACTATACCACAATACCATCATATGGTGTACCACATTACCTGCATATTTGTAAAGTCGTGTTTAATGGGATTTGCAATATATTCTCAAATATGTCTGAAATTATGGGTTGCATGTGTTTCGCACATGGCTTCGTGGGAGCTTAACACATGTAACATGAAGGTGGTTAAATCTTATTTCAATCGGACAAAAACTAAAAATTTGGCTATCTAAAAACAAATCGCTGCACTTACTCTACCAGTTTGGCTACCGGTAGATGGCGTACCTTCATTACCATCTACTGGTTGAGACCACGAGACCTATCCAATCTCTTGCATACAGAACGCGTGCCTTAGTTGGATATAAAAAAAATACATATATTACGAAAACAAACTTTTTGACATAAAAGCAATTAAATTAAAAGTGTTTCCTAATGAAATTAAGACAAGAATCGCATTGACGAATTTTAAGGTTAAAAAACTATTGGTGATATTCGAAAACATATTGTTATTACAGAATTTTTTTTTTAAGTGCAAAAATTTTCATATAATATGGAGCTTAGTAAATAAGAAACTTAAATTTATTGTTCCTTAAACAAATAATATTTTTTAAAAGCAAGAAAGTTTTCTTTAAAATAACTCTATTCAATATCATGCAGCTACCACCTAGTAATTTGCATTTTCATTTTAAGCGTTGCTCTTCAAAGTGTTGCCAGTTAATTTCACTTAATAATAGCTTGCAGCTAAAGGCGTCAAAGCGGGTGGAGCCATAAAGACATGCACACATACACGCAACTCTAATACAAACCAACACAAACAATAACCACAACAACAGCAACTATGTACTTGTAAGTAATTTAAAAAATTTACACTTTCGAGCAAATTGCATGTGATTAAAAAAGCGTTCGCGGGCAATAAATGTGCAGCACAGAAAACACCTACACTTAAAATGTTAACTACTAGCTACACATGCACAATACTTGAGCATAACACATACATGTACAAACACATCCCATACAAACACACCCCCAACCAAAATACTAGTTCCTTCTTCGCACAGGAAGGAAATATTTACCTGCCTAGAAAGGCTTCTTGAACAACCAGCTCTAGCTGCTGGTTTTTCGCATTTTTATTATTTAAATTTTTCGTTTTATTTTTGTTTTCTTTTTTGCTTTGTTTTGGTACACCTTAAAATTTGGTTGCTTGAAAATTACAAGAATTAGCAATTTTCTTTTATGCTTGCATTTTCACAGCATTTCCGGTGACTGCCATACCAACCATGTTGTTGTTCTTTTTTTTTAAATGTATATGATGAAGAAGTTTTCCCTAGTTGTTGTTGTTATTGTTGTTCTTGTGGATTGTTCTTGTCGATGAAGTTGTTTGCCAAATTTCGCATGCAAGTATTTTCCATAAATGCGCTGCAGACACGTTCAACGCTTGCGGTATCTGGCAGCGGTGCAGGGTGTTGATTGTGAAATTAAGAATTGCACTCAACAGGATATGAGGAAATAGCTAAAATCGTCGGTAAGATAAGCGTAGCTTAATAGATAAACCGGAAGTGGAAACGGAAAAGTTAGAAGTGTTGGATAAAGTTGGCAGTAAAGTAAACATCGAATTATAGTGTATCTGCTGCAATTCTAAAGAAAATTCGATGAATTTATTTAAAATTTTTTCTTTTGTTATTCTTTTGTTCAATCAAAATTTTGATGTATGATAAGTTTTAAATTATGTAAGAAAATGTTTGAAGTTAAGCACCAAACTATTGTAACGTACACTCTAAATTATTTGTTGAAATTTCCTATCAACGCACGAAAAACGAAAATGGCCATTTCAGTGGCCCCTTGAAAGGACTTTGATCGAGCTTCTTATGATCAATTATGTTGTGTGTGCTGTGAAATGTTTGAACACAAATGATCGAAAACTGGACCTACAAGTTTTATGCCGACTCCGAACGGCTTCTGTTTTGAAGAAGCTTTTCATGGCAGTTTTTACTCTCTGAAGTTTGCCATTGTCTGCAGAGAGGTGACGGCCGCACAGAAAAATTAATTCTATTGAAAAAACTTTCTGTGGCAGATGGGGGATTTGAACCTGGTGTCTGTGGCGTATGAGCCACACACTCTACCCACTACGCCACGGCCGCCTCTATCAGAATAAATTTCCTATCAAAATGACAGTAAATATTTGTTAAATTTTCTGTTGTTGCCTAAAATTATGATCTTTTGGTCTCATTTTATGAAAAAAAAAAAACAATTATTGCTTATTTTTAGGCAAAAGGCATACAAAGTTCAAATATACATCAAAAAATGTATGAATTAATTCACAAAAATGTGTAATGTTGAGCCCGAAATGTGTAAAAATTTAAAACATGACAAAAAATGTTTATTTTTAAAAAAGATGTGCAAAACAAAATGTGTAATAATGAACTTACTTGCTTAGGTGGCCATAACAACCCGTGTTCGGGTTTCGGCCTACCTCATCAGCTCTCGCCAGGCGCCTCTGCTTTGCGCGCGCCTTCTCCAATCGGATACACCAAGTGCGGTTTAGGCTTCCTCGGCCTGGTCCATCCATCGGAGGTATGGTCCATCTCGTCAACGTTGACCAACGACCCTCGACACGACCAGCTTTTTTGCTGGAGCTACAAAAATGTATTTTCCCTCTTGGGAAGGGTAGAATAGGGTTAATATATGCAACCAACCTCCAATATTTTGTCAAGTGTAATATTTTTCCCTTAGGATCTATCCCCTCTGACCCCTCCTTAGGGGTGGGGCTCCTATACAATGTTATTTTATTAACAGTAGGGTACTTCGTATGGGAGCCCTCCTAAGCAGGGGTCGAAGGGGATAGGTCCCAAGGGAAAAAATGTTACACTTGAAAAAATACTGAGGGTTGGTTGTACACATTAACCCTCTCCTGCCCTTCCCAAGAGGGGTAATATTGATTTCATTAACAGTAGGGTGCATTGTATGGGACCCTCCTAAGGAGGGGTTGGAGGGGCTAGGTCCCAAAGGGACCAATATTACACTTGAAAAAGTAATGGAGGTTGATCGAATATATTAACACTCTTCTACCCTTCCCAAGAGGGAAAATATTGATTTTATTAACAGTAGGGTGCATTGTATGGGGGCCCCCCCTAAGGATTGGTCGGAGGGGATAGGTCCCAAGGGAAAAATGTTACACTTAAAAAAATACTGATGGTTGGTTGTAAAAAATAACCCTCTCCTACCCTTCCCAAGAGGGGAAATATTGATTTCATTAACAGTAGGGTGCATTGTGTAGACCCCCTAAGCAGGGATAGGAGGGGATAGGTACCAAGGGAAAAAATTGGACGGTTAATTGCACACATTAACCCTCTCCTACCCTTTCCAAGAGGGTAAATATTGATTTCATTTACTATAGGGGGTTAGGGTTCAATGTATGGGAGCCCCCCTCAGCAGGGGTGAAAGAGGATAGGTTAAAAGGAAAAAATGTTTCTCTTGGAAAAATAATGGGCGTCGGTCATACATTTTAGACCTCAGCAGGGGTGAAAGAGGATAAGTTCTAAGGAAAAAATTTTCCTCGTGGAAAAAAAGGGGGGGGGGGCGGTCATACATTTTAGCCCTCTCCTGCCCTTCCCAAAAGGGGAAATATTAATATCATTAATTGTAGAGGCTTAGGACTTACCCTGGACCCGCCTCCAGGGAGAACCTTACGTGACCCGAAAGAACTGAATTCATATTCGGTTTCAGCGACCTTTAAAGCAAAAAAAAAGTTATGAAACCCCACGGGTTTTTTTTTTTGGAAAATTGTTGAACAGTGTAATCATTAATCGATTATAACTTGGGCTTAATTTATATAATTTATTTTCAATTTTTGTTAAAAACAAGACATAAACTGCCAGTATAATTGTGAATATTTTTAATTTAAAATAAGCACAAAATTTCAACTGCAAAAAGGACCGCTAAACCTATGCTTTGTGCATCGTATTTTATGTTGCATTTGCGACGATATTTAATGCTGAATGATGCAGAAATGTATATATATAGAAGAAACTCTAACATTATCACAAAAATTCTGCTATTTTCCACACAGCACAAAATTCGACTTCGATATCTAAAATTTAAAAATTTACGAATAGTTCGCGATGATAACAATTGAATTCGATATCGATTACGATTCGAAAAAGATACGTTTTGAGGACGTAACGATTACTTTGTAAACGAAGGTTCACTTATGTTTCGCGAAATTATTCGTTCCAAACAATTCCAAAGCGATTAATTCTTCAACACAAATGCGAAGATAATTATATTTTCTACTTTTTTATTGTAAGGTGGATACTTTCGGATAGCTTTTTTGGCTTTATAACTTTCGATTTATGATTGCCAATTAGGGCAAAATACGAAATTTTTCTCTGATAAAAGTTCATTGCAAACGAACTTTCGCCGGGTGGGTTACATATGCATTGACAAGTGTTAATTTTCGGCACAATATTTTAGTTTCGACCAACATATCGTACGTAATCTGATCTGACGCTCAGTTGGTAATGAAAGAAATTGTAACCAGTATTTTGTGTGTTAAAATACCGCAGCATGCGAACATTTTTTTATTTCGATATAAATGTCAGTTAAAAACTACATTTGAATTATATGAAAGATACGATATTAATATGGGAATACACAGATGTAGGAATAAAACAAATTTTAGATTCAAAGTTGCATTCGTTAATATTGCAGCATTTGCTGTTTCAAAATCAATCAATGCAATCGATCTGAATTTATCAAAACTCAATTTGGGAAATGCCTAAAAGAATGCTAATGTTCTGAAAAAAAGCTACGTTCAGATTCAAACTTTTAGACCGTACTGTACTTTCAGAGTATTGAACGAATGACTAAATTCAATCATAAAAGGGAGAATACTGATTGTTGATTTAACATAAGTATGAGCTATTCAAATAAATATATCTACGTGGCCCAGTGGCTAGAACAGCCGGCTATGAATACAAACTGTGTACTGTGTTCAATCCTCAGTGGAAGCAAAAATATATATAAAATTTTCAAATAGCAATTTTTTTTTTGTTTTTATACACCTAGTGCGGCGAATTGCTGTATGGTTGTTTTCATAAGAACCATTTCCTTACATTGGTTTTAACTCCCATCTAGCTCGCCGTATTGTTGTATACGCGGCTATTAAAGTTTCACTTCAAAACATAGACAACTTCCCAGAACGCTGCTTGGCAAATGAAGACGACAAGTAAGCAAAAAAAAACAGATATTGCAGTTATGTTTATATGAAATATGCGCTTTTATATTTAAGTATAGCTCAGGAATAGTTAAGCTACAGGAAAAATTAGTTGACATATCCAAAGAAACAATTCGAAGTCGTCTTCGCGTCAAATACGTAATAGATTAGACTCTAAAGAAGACTTCGGCTTGGGCATGAACTCATACTGAGCGGTTGTCGCTTTTGTGATAAAGTCGTTTATGTGGCACAATCGCGCAATATGAACACTGTCATTTGAATACATGCAATATTCAGTATTTTGAGCCGCTTCTGAGACAAAAAAACGTGAGAACGGTGCCGCAAACACGACAAATTTTGTAATCTGCCCCCAACCTTGCAGCGTGGTTTTGTGGGGTCTTCATGGGCGTAGCGAGGGTAGGGCAGGGGGATTTCATCCCTGAAACATAAGAAAAATAAACATTTTAGTATTAAATTGAGATATTCAAAACATTTTTTCTTATAATTAAAAAGCATAGAATTTTTTAATATTTATTAAAGCTTAATTAATTTTTTATCACAAATACACGACTGACACATTTGTTTTTATTTATTAGTCACATGAAAAAAATAATTTTGTTCCCCTCTGAACAAAATATTGGCTACGCTCATGGGGGGGTGTCTTTTTCGCATTTTTTTTTTTTTGAGCAAATGTAACGTTTTGGATCACTTTTTGGGGTATATCTACAGCCTTCAATTTGCATCGTATAAAGATAAAATATATGCCAAAATATTAGTTACATGCCGGATGAAACAAATATTTTATTTTAAATTTTGTCACTTTTTTAATTAAGTATTGGGGGTTGGAATTAATTTTAAAGGTTTTTTTTTCGGTTTTTGAGCATTTATTTAGAAACAACCGTACAATGTATATTATTCAAAGTATTGTCCATCGTTAGCTACAACATTTTCCCATCTTTCTGGCAGCATATGGATTCCGCGCCGGAAGAACGACTCGTCTTTTGAGGCAATCCACGAATCGACCCATTTTTTGGTATCCTCGTAAGAAGTGAAGCGCTGCTCAGCCAAGCCATGCGTCATCGATCTGAATAGGTGGTAGTCGGAAGGGGCTATGTCTGGGCTATAAGACGGGTGGGGTAGCACATCCCAATTCAGCGCCTCCAACGTTTCCTTGACGGTTCTTGCAACACGTGGCCGTGCGTTGTCATGTTGAAAAACCACTTTGTCGTGTCTTTTGCCATATTCCGGCCGTTTAACCTTTAATGCTCGGCTCAATTGCATCAATTGTTGTTGGTAGCGTTCCCCAGTGATGGTTTCGTTAGGTTTTAGCAGCTCATAGTACACGACACCCTTCTGATCCCACCAAATACACAGCATAAGCTTGGCGCCATGAATATTCGGCTTGGCCGTCGATGTTGATGCATGGCCGGGTGGTCCCCACGATTTTTTTCGCTTAGGATTATCGTAATGGATCCACTTTTCATCGCCAGTGACAATACGATGCAAAAAACTCTTCCTTTTATGCCGTTGAAGCAGTTGTTCGCACATGCAAAATCGCCGTTCAACGTCTCTCGGCTTCAACTCGTACGGCACACAATTTCCTTGCTTTTGAATCATTCCCATGGCCTTCAGGCGTTTGCCGACCGTTGATAAGTCGACTCCCAATGATTCTGACAATTCTTGAAGGGTTTGACACGGGTCTTCATCGAGCAAAGCCTCCAATTCCTCATCTTCAAACTTTTTCGGCTGGCCCGGACGCTCTTTGTCTTCCGTATCAAAATCACCACTTTTAAACCGACGGAACCAGTACTCACAAGTAGAAATCGATGGAGCATAGTCCCCGTAAGCCTCAGTAAGCGTGCGTTGTGCTTCAACCGCTTTTTTCTTCAAATGGAAGCACAAAAGTAAACCTTCCCGCAAACTGCGTTTTGTTGGAACGAAAGTCGATATGTTCACAGAGAAAAAAATATATGTTGTTTACACTTCAGTGGAATGACACATACTGAAAAATGAAGCTTAGACAATGTGCTTTGAAATGAATATAGTCACAGGTGTGCCCGATGCGATCTATTGATAGTTACGCCATCTCTTAGAAAACTTTTAAAACTAATTCCAACCCCCAATAAGTCACAAAATAGCAAAATCTAAGAAGAAAATTTCACGTTTTCATATGAGAAAAATCATGCATAAAATGCTTCAGTTGCTGCTTATGTTGTTGTTATGGCTGTTGGTTGGGTTGACCATTATAATCTACGCAAAAAAAAAAAATATATATTGTACTAATTACCTTTTCAAAATTAAAACGGTTTCATTACACTAGATTTATTGCAAATTATCTAACGGATCTCTTAAACAAATCTTTCTGTTCATACCTTTCAACTATCTTCAAAGCTATTCTTTTATCAATATTTTAGCTGCTCCTATTCCATTCTTTGCCAATTTTATTCGACTTCTTATTCGACTTCCTGCTACCATAAAACAAGGCGTTGTTTTTTTTTTTCTAAGTCTTTGCATAGTTGTTGCAATATTAATTCGGTCAGACTTTCGTGTCACTCACTCAATCACTCGCTTACTAAGTCAGTCAGTTAGTCAGTCAGCGTCTTGTTCACTCAATTGCAGCGACTTTGCAAGAGCGCGCTTTGGCTTTTAATTAAAATGTTCCGACACGTTAGCACTTAATTGCATCTAAATACATGATTTATGCTTGTTCTTGTTAATCACTTTTAACTGCTTTCCTCTTCTTTTTAATGTTCGTTTTTTTTTTTGTTATTTCTTATAAGACTGTCAGTTAATTACGAATTTATGTATGAACGCCGACAACGTTTCAACGCTGAGATTGAGTTGAGTGTTTTGAGAGATCAACAAGCGTGTAAGTAACAGCGGCTATTGCACAATATTGCTGTATTTGTTGTTGTTATCATTTTTAATAACACAGCGCTTATTGGTTATTTTATATAATTTTTATAAATATTAAAATTTCACAAGCTAAATGGACATAAGTGCAGAAGGTGTTGAGGCGCTAAAATACCACACACATACACACACACACACACACACACATAATTGGCTTATGCTTGAAATATTGCCAGCTATAACAGTGCGTTACATGATTTGGCCAGATTATTTTTTGCAATACATTCGAGGAAAATTTTTTAAAGCTGCCACACCTTTAACGTATTTTAGCGTTTATATAAAATTTTCTAAATTCTTTTTAATTTTTTTTTTTTGTCAACGTGATCTTGACGAAATGTTTGCAAATACATTTGAAAATACAACTACAAAGATACGCATGCGCAACGCATTCTAGCCCAAGCGTTGACATCTAGCCAAAAACTTTTGCGCACATATCATGTTGTTCAGACTTGTTCTGTCCATAAGTAAGAAAAAAATTTAAGCAAAAACAGCATCTATAAAACATCCACTGATTTGAACGAATCTCAGCTTTAGCAATAACAACAAGAAAAATTTTGTCAAATCCCCTATTGTGCGAAACGAAGAAAATCAAGGTACGTGTCGTTGTAGGCAACATAATGCTGAGACAACGCAACTCAACGCATCTCAACGCATGACGATGCATCGCAATGTCAATGCAGTTTTTTGTTGTTTTTTTTTTTTTGTTTTGGTCTAATGCTAGCTGTGCTTGTGCTGGTCAATTGAGACCACTTGACCAAATTTGGTTGCTTAAAGCTATGGCCATAATTGATGATGTTGTTGTTGTTGTTGTTGTTGTTGTTCTTATTATGCGGATTCTTCTGCCGTTTTTGGGGGGGCGTTCTTAGTCAACTTACTGTGGAGTGTGGTAGCAACAGCAAGAACAACAACAACAACAACAACAACAAAGAATCAAAAAGACAGCCTTTAGAGATCGTTGAAGTATTTTATCGATTATATCAACTGATAGATTGTTGCATAGGATTGATTGATGGATCAATGGCTGGATGTCAGTCTTCATCTTCAAGTGCGTTTGTTGAGCGGATAGACAAACAAAAAAAAAAAATAAAAAAATCAACGACATGCTCTTGTGTTCCTGGTCACCGTTATGTTGTTGAGTAACTGTTTTTCTCAGAGTTGTTAGTATTTTTGTTGCTTCAACTGCATCCATAACGAGAAGGTCGTTGCGGATGAGAACGTCTACAGAAAAGGATAAGAATGTTTGTTGTTGTTATTGTTGTTGATAATTTTTGTTATTACTGCTGTTAGGCTGCACATTGTTTTTGTTGTGTTCAGCTACTCAATGAAAAAAATGAAAAAAGAATATGATTTATTACTGAATTGAAACGAATTTTTCTGACTGCTTTTATAAAAAAGAAATAGCATTTGGAAAATTATAATTTTAATTTTTGCAAAAAATTAATTCAGAAAAAATAATTTATTTAGAAATATTAGAAATTTTTAACTTTCCATAAATATTAATGAATTTTTTAATTATCGCATTATTTGTGAAAAATTTATTTCTTTATTACATACATTTATTTCTTAATTTTGATAAACACTTACTTGTTGTTAAAAATACCAACTGATGCAACCATTTATTTTTTTATGGAATTGAGTCTACCAAGCGCATAAAAAACGTTTCTACAACTTCTTAATTTATGTACAGGATGCCCCGCAGTTGAGTGCAACTATTCACGCAGGTGAAAGGTTATGTCGATGGTAGGGTGGAAGGTGGGTCTATTTTCACATTCTTAGGAGCTATAGGGTTAATTAATATTTCACGACTTTAGTTTACGTTATTGTTTCTAGCAGAAAAACTAACTTACATAAAACTTATTTTGGTAGCTCATTGGAAATGCAATGAAATCACCTTTCTAACGGTATATCAACAAACCTCGCCGACTTAACCGTTACTGAGTTGTGCTCTTGTGAAATCAGTCGGTTAGAGCTACTAAAATTCAACTTTGAATGGAAATTTCTTTGAATTTCGCGCAAGAAATTAAATTTTTTTTCTAGAATCTTACTTACTTACTTAGGTGGCCATAACAACCCGTGTTCGGGTTTCGGCCGACATCATCAGCTCTCGCCAGGCGCCTCTGCTTTGCGCGCGCCTTCTCTAATCGGATACACCAAGTGCGGTTAGGGCTACCTTGGCCTGGTCCATCCATCGGAGGCATGATCTCCCTCGTCGTCCAGCACCTTTTTCGCTGGAGCTTCGTTGTCCATACTACGGACATAACCCAGCCAGCGTAGTCGCTGCACAGTTATACGCCGAACTACGTCAATGTCTTCGTAGAGCTCATGCAGCTCGTGGTTTATTCGGATGCGATAGTCATCGCCGACTCGAACGGGACCGAAGATTTTGCGAAGAACTTTTCTCTCGAACACCCCCAGAGCGGCTGCGTCAGTTTGCGAAACTACCCATGCCTCAGCGCCATAAAGCAGCACAGGTAGAACGAGCGTCTTGTAGAGTGTTAGTTTTGTCGATCGAGAGAGGGCTCTGGAACTTAGTTGCTTACTGAGCCCGTAGTAGCACCTATTAGCAATTATTGTTCTTCGCTTTAACTCCAGGCTGATTTCATTGTTGGTATTAATGGCGGTGCCAAGGTATACGAACTCCTTGACTACTTCAAAGTTATAGTCGCCGGATGAAACGTGGGAGTCTAAACGCCGCGCTCCCTTGTTTGTAGACAGCAAATACTTTGTTTTACCCTCATTTATCGTCAAACCCACTTTGGCTGATTCCTTTTCGATAGCGGCGAAAGCAGCGGTAACATCTCTCTTGGTTCTGCCGACAATATCAATATCATCAGCGTACGCAAGAAGCTGGACACCTTTTCAGAAAATGGTGCCATAACAAAGGCCTTTCGTACGATCCCCGATTCGTAGGAAATTTTAATGGAACTTATATTTCTGCTCTTTTCTAAATAATTAAAACATACATTTTTATGTTCAAATTTTTTTGATTTGTACCATGGTAGAATAAGAGAAGGTAAGATGCATTTCAGAGAGGCAGACTGCCATAACTGTCAAAAGCTGAATTTGATAGCTCATAGAAAATCTGAAAGTGATGAGAAAGCTTTAATTGGGAAAATTTTTTTATTTATTTATTTATTTTTATTTATTTATTTAATTTGATGGTGTACAATAAGACTATGTCTTTTCTAGGATTTTGACAATTGCTTGTTTAACAAAATTTAATACAATTTAACTTAAAACTAACATTTTTTTTTTTTTTTTTTTTTTTTTTTATGATTTTTTGTAAATGATTTTTAGTTAGAAATAACAAAATCTCGAAAAATGAACAATACAAAATGATAAAAATTATGATATAAGTTATATAAGAAATAATTACAACTAGAAATTAAATGACTTAAATGAGGATACAAAATATAAATAAAGTTATACAGAGAAGACTAGTAAATGTATACTAAACAGAGAACTTAGAAGAGAAAAACGCATTGATAGAGAAGAAAGAATTAAACAGAGCACAGTATTATTGATTTAAGGAATTGTAATGGTTAAAAATGGATTGTTTGAAGTTTGATCGTGAAGTTATTCGTTTTAAAAAAATAGGTAACGCATTCCAGAGTTTTATGGTGCTAATAAAAAAAGATCTACTACTGTTAAGGTAATTACACCTAGGAACAACAAAGTTAGTTGACCGTTGAGATTAAAAAAACTACTGATTAAAAAATATCAATAAAGCAGGAGTCATTTCTCGCAATAGGAAGAACTTTAGATTTCAAGGGATTAATGAGAAGCAAGTTGGTAACAGCCCATTTATTCAATAAGTTCAAATCATAGTTCAGTCTGTAAGTCAGATCTTCTAACAGTCCAGTTGGTCGAGAGAGGTACAGTTGAATGTCGTCAGCGTATGCACGAACAGTAGCAAATTTACAAACTGAAAAAACATCATTTATAAAAAGAGAGAAGAGTAATGGACCCAGGATAGACCCTTGAGGGACACCAGCTACAACTGACCTAAGGGAAGAATAAACATTTCCTACTTTAACCCTCTGCAATCTCCCTTCCAGGTAGTTGGATATCAACTTGACAGCACTAGAACTAAACTGAAAGTAATTTTTTAATTTATAACAAAGAAGAGTGTGATTAACAGAATCAAATGCTTTGGAGAAGTCAATGAGACAAAGCAGGGTCAGAGAGTTTTGATCATAGGAGATTCTAATATCATCCAAAATCTTAACTGCAGCTGTGGAGCAACTGTGACCAATCCTAAAACCAGATTGCAGCGGAGATAAGAGATTATTTGTATTTAAATATTCAGCAATTTGGCTGGACATAATACTTTCAAGAACCTTTCCAAGTGCAGGCAGGATACTTATGGGTCTAAAGTCAGTAGGTACAGAAGCAGATGCAGATTTAGCCACAGGTAAGACCGTTGCGGCCTTCCATAAATCAGGAAATCTTGAGCTGGTTATACAATGAATAATAATGTGAGTTATTGGCGATAATATGAAAGGTAATACTAATTTCACAAACTTAATGGGCATTTCATCTATACCAACAGCGTTTGAATTTATCTTCATTAAGCACATAGCAACCTGATCTTCACTAACAGGAGCAAATTCAAAGGAAGGAAACCACGAGTTACCTACCTGCACTGGCATGCTCGCATTACTAAGGATGTGTGTAGTGGTAGGGTTACCACTGCCCAAAAAGAAATTATTAAGTTCTTCAGGGTTTAGACTGCATTCCGCCGTATTCTTACTGAAAACTCTGTACTTTTTAATGTTCTTCCATATCTGTTTTGAGTTCAAGTCAGGGTTCAACTTTGAGTTAAAAAAATTGGTTTTAGCTTGCCTTATCATAAGATTAGCGGAATTACGAGCTCTTCTGAACTCATTCCAATTAGCTTCTGAACGACATCTTTTCCATATTGAATATTTTCTATTTCTAAGCTTAATTGCAACTAATACACGCTTGGTAAACCAAGGACAAGAATTATCTAAGACTTGCACTGAACGTAACGGAACATGACAAGTAAAAACAAAATCCAAGCTATGCATGAAAGCCCTAAGTTTTTTATCAACTGTATCATGAAACCAACAGTCATTCCATCTAATGCCGGAAAGGTTTTGATATAAAGCCGTATAATCTATTGATTTATAGTCATAATAAGAAAAATTTGAGGAAAAAGTTCTACCTAGATTAACATTAAGGCAACAAAAAACTAAGTCGTGATCAGACAAGAAACTCATTTGGCCAAATTTAAGAAGAAGGGAAATATCAGACAAAAAACAAACATCAAGAAGGCTAGGCTCACAATCATGCATATAACGAGTAGGAACAAAATTGTTGGCAATTTTCAATCCACACATAGAAGATAAATAAAGAAAGTTATCAGTTGCCAGATCATTTTTCAGCAGGTTAATATTAAAATCACCACAAACAAAGAATAAATCATAATAAATTAATTTACTAGTTAAATCGGTGAAATATGTTTCAAGGCTATGGCATCGATGAGGATTGTAAACAGACGAAACTAATATTTTCGTATTTCTGTCAAAAATTTCAACATTCAGGAACTCACAGCCATCATTACATTTATTGACAAACTTAACATTGAGGTTGGACTTACAATAAACAGCAACACCCCCACCTCTTCTATCAAGCCTGTCACTACGAAAAAGTTTGTAACCATTAAAATTATAGTGTGAGTCCGGAATTTCACTCTTAAACCATGTTTCCGTAACACAGATTACATCCACAGACGAAGTTTCAAAAATATATCTAGCGTAGTCAAGCTTTAACCCATTTAAGCTCCTAGCATTAAACTGAACTGTATTTAGACCATTACACTGCTTACAAAGAACATTAATAAGAGCCTTATAATTATCAATAGCACCATAAAAAAATGCATTATGATGTGACATAAAATTTATATTTATTATGATGTGACATAAAATGTAAACAAAAAAGTGTGATTTTGACAATTTTGGCTATGAGAAAGAGAGCGAAGTCTGAAATGCATATACCTTCTTTTATTCTACCATGATTTATACTGCTCACTTAATTTTTAAATTTTCGATTTTTTTCACATTCATGAAATTCAGCATCATAATTATGTTATACAGTGTATGGATGGTAACTTAATTCATGCATGCTTCGAACAATAAACAATGGTTGCAAACATTTTCTTGGCAGCAAAACGCTTACTTAAGCCAACCGCATATTTCACATGCTTTTGCGTCAGTAAAAATAACAGCACTAAAATCAACAACAACAACAACAACAACAACAAAACTTGTGTCAACGTACAAACATACATATTTCGTAAGACTTTAATTAAAGTTAATATTCATTTCTTTACAAAATATATTCGATCAAAAAAAAAAATAAGGGGCGCGGCTAAACTGACGTTTGGCTTATTTGACTGTCAAATCAAAACAAATTTAATTAAAAATCAATAATTTAAAAAGTCATCAATAATCATTTAAAAAATTTATAAATTGGTTAACATCGTCGCTAAATTGATTATAAATATGACAGAAAAGAAACAAACACCTTTAAAAACATACGGTGCCTTTTTTTATATCAAAGATATACTCACTCATTTGGAAAATTATGTGGCAACGTTTGCAAGACGCGCTCAATTTTGTGCGAATCTTTAAGTTAAATTGAATTGAAAGCACACTTAAAAAGTCATTTAAAGAAATTGAAATTGTTTTAAATTGAATTTTTCGTTTGTGCGCTTCAAGGTTTTATAGAACAAAGCACCACTCAAACTTCTACAACAACAACAACAACAACAACAATTATATAATTAAATTCAATTTTAGTTAATTTGGGAATAACAGAGAATGTACAAATTTGTTCAAATTTCAATAAAATTTATTAGCTCAAATATCAGCTTAGGCAGAACAGTTTAAGTATAAAAAAATGAACTCAAGCCAACAATGAAGAGAATCAATGAAGCGTTACGTTTGAAGAACTCTGCCAACCCACGCTGCATTATGACAGCGCAAACCATTAGAACGGAAATAACATTGGGTGTGCGCGTCTGCGCGCTCCTGTTCCGCAGCAGGGCGCACAATTAATATGCGGAAAATCATTTTAATGTTTTTTCCTTCACATTCGAATTGAATAAAATCGGCTAAGAAAATAATAAAAAAAATATAAAATAAGGCGCACTACGGCAGCAGCGAGTCAAACGTAGGCGTGGTCTTTCTTTGCGATCAAGCAGTTTTATCTGCTAGTTTTCCCTTAGTGCGCAGCTCAATGAAGCATGCAATGTAGACGCCACTCTATACTAATTTTTTAAACATTTTTTTTTTTTAAATATTTTCGAAATCGTTACGTTTATTGAACTTTTCTACGACGTTTCAAAGAAGCTGCTCGCTCACTGGGTGTGGGTGCGAGAGCATCTATAAGCGTGCATTTGTGTGTGGTGGTTTGTTTTTGTGTAGGTGTGGTTAGATTGCCGCTAATTGTGGTCATAAAGCACAGTGGGCAGTTTTTAATTGTATCTTATTTCTGTGGCGGATTTCAATAAAAATCGATTTTATTTTTTTTTTACTATTATAATTTAAAAAAATAATATTTTAAAGAGAATATTTGATGATTCAAAAAAGAAGGGTTTTTTAAACATTCCAGGTAATCATTTCATTTAAATAAGCCTTGAGTAAGGCTTTATATAAGGAATTTATGTAGGGAGGAGAAATTGAAACTTCCTTGAAAAATACTTGAAACAAGTTTTATACAAGGTACTAGCTGAACCCCCGCCCACTTAACCAGGCACTTTTTTAAAAGGCTTACATATTAGCAAATCCAGAAAATGGAACCACAGGTGAAAAATTAAAAGTTATAAAAAACTTATGATTTTAGAATATTATCTCGGAGAAACACTTAAATTATATTTATTTAAGCAATTTATACATTTATTCATTAACCATGACCATGATTACCCGCTCTGTTTCACAAATGTATTTTTTGTAAATGTTTTTGTTTTATTAAAAATGGAAGGTATCGGCTAAAGATAATAATAATGAAATGATTGAGGCAAGGAAAGAACAATATATCGTCGTTGGGCGTGTTATACCGCGTATCAGCCACTTGCAATACCGCGTATATTGCAAGATGGCCAAAATTGGTTTTTTGCATTTTAATACAATTTAATTTATTAATAAATGGCGGATTTTTTCTTACTCAAATACCGAATTCCGAGGCTGTGCGTTCTATAATTTCACAGGGAGATGGCATGCTTGCAAGGAGATTTGATTGCAAAATAGAATCAGACATTGAGCTATTTCTTGAAGCTAAAACTACGAACCAGAAGGTAATAGGCGTCACAGGAACAAATGGTAAATCAACCACTACATCACTAATAGGGTACATATTAAAATCTGCAGGGAAAAAAGTAGCTATTGGTGGAAATTTAGGCGTTCCTGTTTTGGATCTAGAAAGAGATGCAGAAATTTATGTAATCGAACTCTCCTCTTTTCAATTGGAGTTGATGAATGAAATTAACGTGGACATTTCAGCACTGCTCAATATTACACCAGATCACATAGATAGGCATGGAAGTATGGAGAACTACATAGCAACTAAATTAAAACTGATAAACGGTAGTGAAGTTGCCGTAATAGGATGTGACAATGAGATTACTGCTGATATATTCAACAAATTCACTGGAGACAAAATTCCAATCTCAGTAACATATTCCCCGATGTCATTCCAGCGCGTGACGCTGGAATCCAGAAAAGAAAAACCATTGCCAACTACTCAGATGACAGAGGGTGGTGCAAGAGATCTAATATCATTGGCAGGTAACAATTTGCTTGATTATAGTGAACAGATTACTGGTATAGATCGAAATTATCTGGATCCCAGTGTCAGCTACTTGGATGACAAAAGGGGCACTGGGATCCAGAAGATCTCGTTCTTGCATGCTATTGTGGCACGCCCACATACATAAATACATTAATTTTTATGTATATAGATCAGGATTGCGCAAAAGGCGGATAGCTTTCACATGCATACGACAGCTTTCAATTAAAAAAGCTTTGTAGTCTAGTTGAGAACTTATTACACTGAATAAAATAGTACGATTAGTTGATGTGCGAACTTTATGCTACAATACTATACTCTAAAAGACGTCAGAATACCAAAAAAAAAATGTGGAAAAAATGCATGATATTATGTTGAACGACATCAAAGTGAAATTGATGGAGCTAGCCGTGACCAAGGTTGATTAATATAGGTTAAGTCATTTGAGAGAATCTCGGTCGAACTGTCAGAATGGATGAAAGGAAATCAAAAAAAAAAAAACCTGAGTCTGTACAATCAAGGTTGATTTATAAGGTTGTCGCAAGGGAGAGAGCGAGTACCCATAATTGTCAAATCGAAGTTGACAGCTCATAGAAAATCTGCATGTGCTCTCTATTATCATCCGTTTTTCTTTCGTAGTCATTCGCAAAATTGGCTGGTTTTGACAATTATGGGTACTGAGGAGAGAGTACGATCAGCCCTGCGACAACCTTATAAATCAACCTTGTGTACAATTGTTAGCTAACAGCTACTTTGACAATTCGACCATAGGCGAAAAAAGAGAGCTTTTCTCTCAAGTGATTTAACCTATATTAACGTCAGATACTTTGCTGCATGCATGCCTTCTATATGCAGGGAACTTAACAGAATTATGGTTTGTGACTTGAACAGACTAGCAAAAAACTTCGTTTCAAACTACTAACTTAAAGCATGTAAATAAATAAAAAATTATGAAGAGGAACGCACCTTGTGACATCCGAAGTTTTTTAATAAAAGAAGTCATAATTCAGACGAAGTCATAATATAACTTATAACTTTTCTTTTATTTATTTGTATTTATAAACCTATTGGTGCAATAACATTTTGTTGGTTTCGACTGGTTAAGGAGATAAAAATAAGGTGGCATAAGAACCTTTGTATTGATGTCAACTTTCATTAGAAATCATGCTGAAATAAAATCGGTTCACACATTACAGAACACATCAATTTCATACACCATGCAACTTATTTGTATATATGACAAGGTATAAACAAGGAGAAAAGGCGGTTGAAATATATGCCTTTATTCAAGGGCTTATATAAAGTTTTGCATAAGGTTTTTATTCAAGGCTTATTCAGGAACTCGGAAGCTGAAAAATCCGATATTATTTATTATTATCTCTATTTCCGCAAGCACATTTTTTTAATTTCATTTTAGAATAGAAATTTAAAAAAAAATTTTTGTATATTTACCACGGTCACCTAGCGTTGTTTGAATTCGGAACCTTTGTATCGGCAGCAGCAAACTCTATTCACTTGTCTATTCAGGAATTTGCTTGTATGACGTTGAAACTTTTTTAATATTTTCACTTAATTTCCTTGAGTAAAACATTATAAAAGCTTATATTGGGATTTTTCGAATACTTCCTAAAAATGTTATCTTGAATAAAGCTTTATGTTAGGAATAATACTTGGCAAAAAATCTTCATGAATACTTCTTAAAATGTATCATTATTGAATAAAGATTTTTAAAAGAAATTATGCAAAAAAATTAAATTTGCAAAACTTTTACAATGCTCATTGAAGCAAAACTTAAATAATCTACCTTAATACAAGGCCTTTTCAAGTTAAGCTGGAATAACTTCAGATATTTAGCTGAAGTTGTTATCTGGACAGTTGGGATGAGGAAGTATCTTATTTTTTCTTTTGCTTTAAAAATCATGTGGTGTTTTTACATATCGGTGATATACATATATGAAACTCACATATTTGTAAAAATTTGGTAGTTTGCACGTTGATAGTATTACAAAAAATAACAATATTTGCATATTTTTATTTAAATTTTTTTTTTTTAATTAAATACAGAGAAAACTTAAAACAAAAAATCAAAATTTGTCATTCGAACATGTAGTAAAACAAGTATATATCCAAAACCGTTAGTTATACAAAAACACAGGTTCATCGTTGAACACACGAGAGACGCGAAGCTTTTTTGCAGTTTCCTAGATTTAATAAATGTTGTTTTTTTAATAAAAATGCTTTTGAATTAAAATAACATTAAATAACAATTGACATACTGTTGAAGGTGAGACAAGTTTCCTTAGTGGATCAGCATCAGAATTAAAAAAACTCGGGAGACGAAGAAAAAGAAGGCCCAATGTATGGAGCAGGAATCGCCGATTAAAGAAATTTAAGTACAAGAGCCGTTTGCATGATTTTGACTGCCAGTAACTTTGCTCAAATCGTTTGACATGAAATCTCAAGTTCTAATGAACCGATTAACTTTAAAAATTTTGTTTTTTATTATTATGGAGGCACCCAATCCTTAGCTCCTCCCACTACCAGCCTACAATTGTTTTAATTATGTTTTTTAATTTTTTTCTCTATTATGGAAATATGAATTAACATATCATACAACAAAATGGGAACTAAAAATAATATTAGTTTTTTCTTATTGAATTTTAAAAAAACTCTCAAAATTGTTCACTCTAGACTAGAACACTGCCTTAAAGGTATGTAATAAGTTTTTTGGTCAAAAGTTCAAAGATATACAAGATTTCAATATATTGAATAGCTATATAAGTATACTAGCTGAATACCCGGCTTAACTCGGAAGTTGATATAAATATTTTTCGACTTTATTCGTCGATTTGAAAAAACTTTTCACAAACTTTAGAAGGAATTTTGTGTGCATCTTTCAAACCAGTAACTTCGGCGAAATGACCAAACTGTAGCTTTAACATCTCAAAATTATGAGAAAAAGTTGGGGATATCGTGATTTGTGTGTGTTTGCCGCCGATCGTTTGCAAAAATATATTTTCAAGTTTTATGTTGTATTAGATAGATTGCATACTTTTTAAAAAAATCAGAGCAAAAACGAATTTTGAATAAAATTAAATAAGCATTGAAAATAACAAATTTCAAAATGTCAAAACAACGCCAACTTACGACGCAACTGACTTGCGCATGTGTTAATGCGTACTCAAATACGACAGAATTCGGCATCAGCTGTCTTGATTTGCGAAAAAAGAAAGTGGTATATGAATACACATAAAGAATAAAAGATATTTATCACCCTTCGCGGTTTGCTACGCCTTACTGTATTTTGTTGTACAGCGCCCTCTGGGGTTCAAGATATAGCAAAATACATGGCGCCAAAAGACTCATCGCACCCGAAAACCACTTATAAAAATCATACTTATCGGATGAGTAATTTTCAGTTCTTTGCGGTATTTGTACAACATCGCCCACTGGTTTTCGAGATAGAATAAAAAAATAACACCAAACTTTCCATACTCGATATCAAATCCTATATATCCGATATACAAATTTTTATCTAAATCGGATGAGCGGTTTTTTAATGTTTCACGATTTCTTAAGTGATTTGTACTACAGCACCATGTGGTGTTTAAGATAGCGCAGAAAAAACCCACCCACCATATCCGAAAACTCCTATGTACAAATGATCACGCAAATCAGATGTACAGCTAGGAGTTTTTCGAGATTTTTTAAACATCTAGCAGTGCCCTCTGGTGTTAAATTTAGAACAAAATCGATAAGTCATAAAATCCGTACAAGGGTTACCATACCCGAAAACCCCTAAATACAAATTTTTATGTAAATCGGATGAATGGTTTCGGAGGTAAGCTATAATTACAAAATTCGTGTAACCCGATCGCAGCCTACCTACCGGGTCCAATTGCGAATCTGAACCATCCAGGGATCCATTTAAACACACACAAAAAATTTCATCAAAATCGGTGCAGCCGTTTAGGAACAGTTTAATAGCATGCACACTAGGGTGGAGTGAAAATTTTGTGTTTGAAAATTTAAGATGCCTGTATTATCAATCATGATACGTTGTATAAGAAGTATTCATGCAAAATTTTAGCTATTTAAGTCAATGTATTAAGGTGGCGCATTAGGTTTGAACTTCAGAAAAAAAAAATTTTTTTTGGCTTACAAACAGAACTTTATTTATGTCTATTTTGCTATCTTAGCTACAATATCGATGCTCAAAATTACTTACTGAATGACGAGCTATGAAAAATACGTTTAAAAACACCACAAAAAATCATTTTAATCGGAACTTCCAGCACCATCTTTTTGACAAAAATACTGAGATTTCGTCTCAAAAAGTGGTATGTCTTGCCTGGCTTTCATCCTTGTACGAATAAAACCATCTCTTGCTTCTGGTCCGTACACAGATAATGAAGCTTCTGTTACGAGTTTCACGCACCTCTCTACTGCCTGAGTGTAACAAGGATACTTTTCAATTTCAACCAAAGTACCTCCTGAGGAAATGTTAGAAATTTCTGTGTCGGTGTATTTCATTGTAATTGGAGGTTCAGTTATTTTTTCTTTCTCCCAATCTATTAAATCATAGTAACTAGACGCATCAATCTTAAGTTCTGGAAGTTGAAATTCACGAATTTTCTGTCCTTTGCTCTGACTTCTTGCATTTAAGACTCTCTGAACAGCCAATTCCCTTACATGTGATTCATCATCTTGTAACATAGCCAGCAATACATTTTCTGGGTGTGCAAAGAAAGCATTCCTTTGAATAATTTTTAAAACGATACATTTAAGGTCATCTCGCAAATACAAACTCCTCTTAACCATGTTAAATGCATGTACCGGACCATCTTTACAAGAAGATTTTGTCTTGATATCAAACCAGGTTGGAGCGTAAACTCTCATGATAAAAATGGCTAGTTCTTTCAAATTGTTTGTCGGTTTAACTGTTCCAATATATAAACGAAGAATCCTGTTTGCGAAAGTCAACCATCGCGAATGTGCCAGTTTTCCTGGGTCTTTATTTGCCAAGTTTGATGAGACTGTACCAGCAGAAATTGCGGAACACATCTTATACAAATATTTTTGATCGCTGCTTAACAAATCAGTGTTCATATCCGGCAATTCTATGGGAATGGCTTCGAATGCTTCTACTTTCAAGTCAAGACATTTGTCGATTTTTTTTCCTATGATGCCAGAAAAACTATTAGGGCCCGTTGTAGTGCCGTCGAGACTGGAGAACAAATGGCGAAGTGGCAGTTCGTTTGCGTGTAACAAGCACACAAGCCATTGTAAAGGACGATTCAGGTGTTTTTCTAGTAAAAGAATGACTCCATTTTTGTGTCCCGTGTTTACAGCGGTGCCATCACAGCCAATTGCCACCAAAGTAGTATCAAATTTGAATCTCATTTCGAGAAAGTCAACAATATTATTCTTAATTGTCATTGCCTTCCCCGAATCAATAGAAAGATGACCGATATACTTAGAATCTGGCTCTGATATAATTGAAATATGCTCTTCAGTAATAGTCTTCCTATGTGATGTATTGCCGGTCTTAGTCATGACTAAAGTTTTGTCTTTACGACCGTCATAGTAAATAGCCGATATAAACTTACTGCTATCAATAGCTTGCAAATCTTTGCGTGCTTTTTTCCGCTCTCGACGTATTTTGCTTCGGTCAATTACTTTTGATGAGTTGTCTGTACTGATAACATTCAAATCAAGCAATGCAGCGTTAACAATAAATGCAGCTGATCGATCAGAAATTCCAGTTCTATCACACGCGGAAGCTAGATTTTGCAGATTGCCTCTCATCTGTTGAGTCCCTTTGCTGGATTGTCTCGGCGTTGCTGATGTGCCAAACTCATCATCATCTTTATCTGATATTTCACTAGAAGAAGTGTCAGGCGCTCCGACAATCAATGAGAGAGATGAAGAAGTACTTTAAGTTCCAACGGATTTTTTCACAAACTCATCATATTTTCGCTTCCTAATGTCACTACGACGGATAGATTGTGTCATCACCTTATCCACAGAACCAATATACATCTTCCGATCATTTCGTTGATGTTTCAAGAATCTCTCTTCAGCAGCCGGCACTTTTGTTATACATTTGCATACTCCTCGAGACGTACATTTACATGTTGCGATATCAAACAACTTATTCAGAGAATCTTCGTAAAATTTTTTTTTTTTGGCGACATTGCGCAATTTTTTCATACTTTTATACTTGTTATAATACGTTACTAACCTTACAACAACTTGCTGATGGCTTATTCTAGGAATTGATGCCTTAACCCATATTTTCTCTATTTCAGTCGCAATAATTTCACATAACTCTTTCACTGAAGGGTCTTTTCCGTTGTTCAGGTCAAGCATGTTGTTTCTAACCCACAAATAATATTTTATAACATCACAATATGTTGGTAACACATTACCACTTAGTTTCAGTGGATCACCAAACACAGGGCAACGCAAATCTTCCCGAGTTTTAGGCATATTTTTAATATTAAGTTCACTTCTCTGACGGTAGTTATTTTGAAGACAAATTTCTAATTTGCAAATATTTGCAAGACCAATTAAAGATATTACACTACAAATATCTGCATTCCCGTGACACTGGAACAATTTTAGTTGAACTTTATGAAAATTTGGCACCACTGTCTTTAAACAGCTGGTTTGAATAACAATAACAATACGATAAAGTGTCAAAATGCATGGTGGAAGTATACAGGTGGAAGTGGTAAATTAAAATCTCTCTCGTGGTGCGGACCATACCTGTCAAGCCCCTACAAATCGACGTTGTTGTTGAGTTTTTTCTCGGTTGCTTTGAGCCCCTGTTGAAAGCTATGGTACCCCACACTCCCTGATAAAGCCACCTCTATAAATCCATCTTGTCAAAATGCAAATACGAGTAGTAAAAACGAAGAGTAATTTAGATTTGCCAACTATGTTCGTTTTGATAAAAAATGATTTAAGCTTGGCAGCATTTTAAGATCAGAAATAGAGCCAAAACAAGAGCTAGTTCAAATTTTTGTTATTGCATTGTGAATAAAATAGAGTCACGTTTTAGATAAACGACCACGGGAATACAGCTAACGGTAATGCAGCAGAGATATGGCTAAGAATAAATTAAAAGAAGTATGTTTATGACAAATAGTTACAAAAATACTTCAATTTTGCGGGTACAATTTAGAACTAAAAATTTTGGTTTTCTGTAAACTACTCTAACGGTGCGCCACCATAAAATAAAGTCACAAAATTTTGGTTTTTTGTAAGAAAGAAGCTTTTCTATCGGGTCATCGATTAATGATACAGGAGATATTAAAAAAAAAAAAAAATTTTTTTTGCTAGTTTCGCTCCATCCTAATGCACACGTTCAAATTGTACAACAGCACCCTCTAGTTTTCGAAACAGAGCAAAAGAGATAACGCCAAAACAGTTGCCCTGCACGAAAATCCTTGAGTAAAATTGTTCATCCAAAACGGATGAGCGGCTTTCTACTTTTTCACGATTTCTTAAGCGATTAGTACATATCGATATAGTACAAAAAAGATAAGTCCAAAACAGTCACCATATTAGAAAATCCCTATTTAATAATTTTCATGAAAATCGGATAAACAGTTTAGAAATTTTTTAAAATATTTTTACACAGCGCCCTCTGATATTTAAGATAGAACAGAGTAGATAAGTCATAAAAACTCACCATATCCGAAAACCTCTATACACAAATTTTCATGCAAATCGGATGAACGGTTTCATAGATGAACTATAAAAACAAAATGACACACAAATAACACGATCGCAGCGCCACCTACCGGGTCCAAATGTGAATTTGAACCATCCAGGAATCCACTCAAATACACACAAAAAATTTCATCAAAATCAATGCAGCCGTTAAGGAACAGTTTAATAGCATACACACGTACAAATTGGACAACAGCGCCCTCTAGTTTCGAGAAAGAGCAAAAAAGATAGCACCAGAACCCTTGCCGTACTCAAAAACCGCTATTTACAAATTTTCATCCAAATCGGATGAGCAGATTGGAGTTTTTCACGATTTCTTAATATTTGTAGTAAAGAGCCCTCTAGTTTTCAATATAGCACAAAAAAAAAGTCCAAAACACTCACCGTATCAGAAAATCCCTATTTTCCAATTTTCATGCAATTCGGATGGACGGCTTTTCAGTTTTTCGAGGTTTTTCAAAATATTTGTACTACAGCGCTCTCTGGTGTTCAAGATAGAACACAGTAGATAACTCATGAAAACTCACCATATCTCAAAACCTCTATATACTAATTTTCATGTAAATCGGATGAACGGCTTGGGAGTTTTTCGACTTTTTTAAAATATTTGTGCTACAGCGCCCTCTGGTGTTCAAGATAGCGCAAGATAGATAAGTCCAAAACATTCACCGCATTAGAAAATCCCTACATACCTATTTTCATGCAAATCGAATAACCGGCTTAGGAGTTTTTCGAAGCTTTTTAAAATATTTGTACTACAGCGCCCTCTGGTGTTCAAAATAGAACAGGGTAGATAAGTTATAAAATCTCACCGTATTCGAAAACCTCTACACACAAATTTTCATGCAAATCGTATCAACGGTTTCGGAGATAAGCTGAAAAGAGAATGACTGGAACCCGATCGCAGCGCCCCCTACCGGGTCCAACTCATTATACTGGATAAAAAGTTGACCTATATGTTGACCGGGGATATAAGGAACCTAGATGCCAAGTTTCATTTAAATCCATCCAGTGGTTTTCGCGTTATGCTTTAACAGACAGACAGACAGACAGACAAAAATTTTAAAAATGCGATTTTTGAACTCAGCGTCATTCAAAACGTCCATCGCAAAAAGAATTTCAAAAAAATATTTAATATACAGATTTTTTTTTTACAATTTAATATATATATAGATATAGATAGATTTCATTGAATAAAACTAAGAATGTAGCTGCTAGTGATATTTTAATTTCTTGAATTAGTTTTTATACAGGGTTGTCCATATTCGAAGCGCCCATCTGGCAACACTGTAACTTTTCGCAGTGATGCCAAATCGACTAATGACATACCGCGTTTGAAGAGTCATTCCAAGCACATGTTTACAATGGAACAGTACACGCCACGCGAACGCTCTAAAATTGTTGAAATTTACATTCAACAAAACAAGTCAATAGTGAAAACTCAACGTGCTTTCAAAAAAATAAATAAAGTGAAAAGTGTGCCTTCCAGATTTAACGCCTCCATACTTCTTTTTGTGGGGTTATTTGAAATCAAAGGCTTACGTCAACAAGCCAAAGACCCTAGAAGAGCTGAAAACCAACATCCGTCAAGAAATAACCGCCATTCCCATCGAAATGTTGAAGAAAACCATGGAAAATGCTGCAAAACGGGCACAATATGTCGTAGAGGCCAATGGCGACCATTTACGAGATATCATATTCAAGAAATAATGTAAGCAAATCTACTTGAACCCAATTAAATGATATTCATGACGAACAGACAAAAAATTGTGGTTTCTTTGATTTATTTAAAAATAAAATGGGCGCTTCGAATATGGACAACACTGTAGTTCCATTCTTTTTTCATGTGCTTAACTTACGTAGCAATCAAATTGCTGTTGTATTTTGAACTGTTAAAAAAAATAAAATTTATGATCAAAATGCTTCTTGTATTGAAACACAATATAAGCAATAAATTTATATATTTTATTTTTACAACAATTTGTTTCAAAGACGCACATTGAACTTTTAAACAAAAAAAAAAAAAACAAAACTGAAAAATTAAGCTATTGCTGCATAGAACAGAAACAACAACAATAAATATAAAATCGTCGACTAACTAACACGATGATTTGCCAAAATTGGTAATATCAGTTTTAATGGCTGCTTGAATTACATGAAGCAACAACTTCAAAGCTTTAGAGAAAAAAAAAATACAGAAGCAAACAAAATGATGGGAAAACATTTTATGAAGAATTGCTGCCAATAAATCAATGTATGCTTAAAATTACAGCAAATACACAAAAAGTTTTAAAATAAAAGAAGTGGCAACAGTTACTGATGGCAATAGATATATGTCTATATATACTAATTTGAATAAAGTTCAGGCATTTTCAGACTTTAAAGCTATATATAACTTATTCACATATATTGAAAGTTTTCTTTAATTGAAATAGCTGTTAAAGCCACATCAAAGTTAACAACAACAATAGTTAGTCGCAGAATGGTAGGTAGTCCTTAAAAGGCACTTTCAAGGTTCAAATCGCACTTGTACATGTTACAAATGACAAAAAAAAAAAATGAAAAATTTAAAAACTTTTAAATGCATAAACAACGACTCTGCTTTTTATTCAAAGCTAAAACAATTATATTGCACTTAAAGATTCGATCTTTTCGTGTCAACTGCATAAAAAGAAACAACCAAATCAATATAGTACGATATACAAACCAAATATAAACCGCCATTTAAGTTAACAAACGCTAGATGGCCAGGCCGATAGCTGTTTTGGACGATTACTTAATTCAGTGCGCATGCGCAGACTTGACTGTGCAGATTGACTGCAACTACAACAATTTAAATAAATAAAATTATTAACTTAACAGAATTGCAAATTTTAATTGAATAAAATATTGAACAAACAAAACAAAAAAATCAAAACGTGTAGCAGTTAGAGGAATTAATAGAAAAATGACGTGTGATCGTGACAAGTCGCACAAGATAAGCTCGTGAGATCAAAATTCAGCAGAAAATAGAACAAAAAAAAAATTTAAAGCTCACTGAATGTGATCTTAAATCAAAATCAAATTGAAATTGATATTGGCAGGAGTGCGCAAAGCAACAACTTCTGCTTTTGGCCACACATCCTTGACTCACTTGCAGGCGTGCGCATGCGCAGCTCAGTTTCTTATTTATTTTTTTTTTAATTTTCTTGGATTTTTTTAACATATTATTTGTTTGGTTTCAGCATTTGAAACAGGAAAGATTTAGTTGCCTTTTAAGGGGCGGACATTTTTGCTGTTATCTTTGTTGCGGTTCAGTAACTTTTTGCTTATGATTGCTGTTGTTGTTTGTTGTTGCTGCTGTTTTTCACCAGCGTTTTTGTAGAGCTGCAACGTCACAAAAAATCATCGTCGTTACTTAAAAATCAATGAATTTTATTATTATTGTTATTGTTGTTTTTGTTGTTGGGAAACTACGTAATTATCGTCTTGTGCTTAATTTTTTTATTTTTTTTTTGTGTAGTTATCAAAAATACCACCAATAATTTTAATGTTGTTGCTTACATTTGTTTTTTAATCATTGATATTCATGTCAACATGTTGCAAATTAATCAATTAAAACAAAGTACGAATTTTAATGAACATATTTTACTAAATTGAGTCATAAGAATATTCATCATTTAAAATTTAAGGCAGTCTTCTCATTCAAAACCCGTTTTTTGGACTCTTTTTAAAAAAATTCTTATATGAAAACGCAAAGAATAATTGAAAACTTTTTTATTTATTGTATTACAAAAGGTTCAAAGTAAATAAAAAAATTTTTTTTGGCTCGATACGTGGGCAAATGCAAATACGTGGGTACAAAAAGTAATGAGACTTCAAAGTTGGTGGTGAAAAAAAAAGGTGTCGTCACGGCGGCCACGATTCCGGGTCTCCGGAGCGTCTGAAATGAAAAAAAAAAAACGGGGTTATAATCAGTATAGATGTAATTCTCGGGTGAACCTCAAGCTTAATTTTGTGATTTTTTTTGACAAAATGGCGGCTATTCAAAAAAAAAATTTCAATTTCGGGTTTTTTTTTGTAGTTTAGTGTAAAAAAAAAATAGTAAAAACTTTTTTAAAATTATGGTCGAGGTTCACCCGAGAATGGTGACAATTCTGCGTCGATTCCATTTTGTTTCATGAAAATCGGTTCAGTTGAACTGGAGATATCATGCCCGCCAGTTCGAAAAACGTGGGTTCGAGATAAACGCGTTTAAAGTTTGAAGTAATTTTTTTGGGAAAAAAAAAAAAAATCAAAAATGTTTAAATGCAGTTTTAAAGAGCTGACAATTTTTACTTACAAATATTAGTCGGCGATGCCAGCTCCATACAGGCCACCTTCCTCTTTTTCGTAGAAACTGCTTTCTGCTGCCCTCTCTGCTCTGCGAGCCGTTCTGCCAGCTTTTGATGATACCGCAGCTCGAGTCTCTGATCGGTTCAATCTGTCTTCATTGCGAGATAGTGCGTATTCGTATGCGTTTTTGCCAATCGCAATACACATCAAACCCATAATTTTAAGTATGGGTATAAAACCGTCGTTGAAGAGGCACGTTGCAATGAAATTGGCCACTTCGCTGAGTGTTGATGTGCTGCCTGAGTTGATGTGTTTGGGCGAAAGTGACCAAAGAACAGAATTGTAGGACTCATTGGAATTCTGAGTTTCAGATCCAAGGCATCTTTCAAGCAAATTATCTGCCGACAGCGCTTCGTAAGCTGGTTTTATTACCTCCATCACCTTCTTGTCCATCAGACCTTGCTTCACAAAAAAGGCTGTATCTTCTAAAGTATTTCGAATTTCTAAAAATCATTTTAGGGGCATATTTACAACTACCCAAGCTATAAATAAATGCAAAAAATAAAGTTGAAAAAAAAAGTTGCTCAATGAGAAGACCCCCTTAAGTTAGTTTGTGGTAAAGTATCTGCTACTTAATTAAAGAAAGTTTTTAAATATTGCAATTTAAAAGAGTTTTTAAAATTTATACGAGTTTTATAATACATTTTTTATTCAAGACTTTTACTGCCAATGTCAGCTGCTCAAGGAAATCGTATTAGTGGCGTTTAACTAATATGAACATTTGACGATATATTTGATGGTTTCTGCACTTAATTTTTGATTTTGATATACAATTTCGTGCTGTTATTTTAGTACCCTTGGATTAGTGTTATTAGAATAAACAGAAAACAATAATTATATCGGTCTTAGTTCATTTAGTTTTCACTGATTTTTAGGCCTAGCATTGAAGCCATTTCATTAGTGGTCGTCCTTGTAGTCGTGACTTGTTAATTTTTTCCATCTAGAGCAGGGGTGCGCAAAATTATACATTCACATTTTTGTGATTGTATTGCCAAGCTTTCGTTTTAAGAGACTGCACCATGGTATAATGATTTACAAAGTAGGAGTGACAGTTCTTTTGGCGATTTGGAGTTGTCAAAAACACATTGAAAAGAGAAAACGAAAAAGCTGCAAAACAGATGACAAGTTAAGCTTTGCATTGGTTTGACAACTCCCGATCGCCGCTCGTAAGAAAAAAGGTAGTTGTCAAGGCTACCTTGTAAATTATTGTATCATGGACTGCACTGAACGAAAAGCACGAGTTTGTTCATTCATACGATCACAGCATAACGCGAGAATGATAGCTTGTCGTGTTCTATAAGGTTGCGAAAAACACATTGGAGCAAAAGAGATGCATGACTTGGTCTCTTTATTGATCCAATGTGGTTTTTGGCTCGACTCAGCAATAAGCGATCACTATGTTCGCAATGTAGGTGTTCATACATCAGTCAAATGATTGAAGTATATCGCGATTTTTTACTCTCTTTAATTCTCTCTGAAAATATTGATTGACGCTTGCTCACACACGATTTTTTGATTGAAGCTCCGACGCAGGCATTTCATACTTTTCTGCTACCTACTATTTTGTGAATTCATATCGTGCTGTGTGCATTACTTTATTTGGGTGTTTCTTTTATTAAATTGTGTTGTGTGCATAATAATTTTACAAAATGGAAAACAATAGCGGAAATATAGTTGATCTTTTAAGATTAAAACTGATCACATTAGGAAATCAATACGCCGGAAATTATACCGTTTTGAATGACCATCGCATGCAAGTCATAAAAAAACAAAAGAATTAATAAAATTATGGCAGGAACTAAAGAAACTACACCTCCTTTTCACTTCAAAAAACTACCTTTGTTTTCAGTTAACTACTTTTCTTGATATAATTGCCTACTAAAAAGCAGACAAGTAAAATAATGCAACCCTTTGACTGATTGATGTAGGTCTGGAGCTCAATCAAAATTTTGACTGACGAGAGAAGATTTTGGAGTTCATTTTCGCTCTGAGATAAAGTTCATTTTTTTTACATAATAAAGCAACAACAAATTTTGATTGATTCAATCATTTGACTGACGTATGAACACCTCCAATCTTAGGCAACGCAGAATAGAGTGGCCGCAATTGAACAGCATGAAGTTCGTACAACGACTGATCGTATCGAATGAACGAACAAACGCGCTAATAATATGCTGTCGTGTTCAATAAGGCAACGCAGCAGCGAGCGCCGCAACCTCGCAGCATGAAGTTCGCACAGCGACTGATCGTATTATTTATTAAGTGTAATAAGTTCTCAACTAGACTACAAAGATTTTTTAATTGAAAGCAGTCGTATGCATGGGAAAGCAATCCGCCCATGGGCGGCCTTTTGCACACTCCTGATCTAGGAGTGAAAAGAGCTAGTGAGAAAAGAGCTCTCAGTCTGCAGACAGACTCAAAGCAGGTAGGGTCACGTCACTTTGTTCGCTTGATTTCTATGTAATTACGTTGTATTTGTACACCGAAAAGAATGAAATTAAGAAGCGATGCAATGTTCTGTTAAATCTGTTGACATTGTATATTATACCATGCGTATCTCAAAATATGAAGACAATAATCTTTCCTGTACATTGTGGCTTTTTTGGACCCTTCGAACCACTTTCACCCGAAGAAATTTTCTGGTGTTTATAAATTAATCCATGTTTCATTCATAGCTATGAATTGGCGCAAAAACTTTGTAGGACTTCGCATGAACTTTGCCAAATTCAGCTGGAAAGTCACAACACGTATTCATTTTTGATCTACTGTGAGCAAGGATAGCATTCATCCCGCACTTAGCAGCTTCATTGCCAAAATATCACGTTTGATATTGAACAGAGTGTCATGAGACATCTTTATGGTCACGGCCAAGGCTTATTAATATAGGTTAAATCACTTGAGAGAAAAGCTCTCTTTTTTCGCCTTTGGTCGAACTGTCAAAGTAGCTGTTAGCTAACAATTGTACAGATTCACGTTTTTTTTCTTGAGTTCCTTTCAACCATTCTGACAGTTCGACCGAGATTCTCTCAAGTGACAACCTATATTAATCAACCTTGGTCATGGCTATCTCCATCAATTTCACTTTGATGTCGTTCAACATAATATCATGCATTTTTCTACATTTTTTTTTTTTTTTTGGTATTCTGACGTCATTTAGCGTATAGTATTGTAGTCCTATAGTGGCAGCCAGTCACTTTAAGCTGCTTGCTCGGCTAACACTATACGCACTTTGAGCTTATTTCAGCCGAGCAGGCAGCTTCAAGCGACTGACTTTTGCTTATTTCAACCGACATATAATCATATAAAACGAGCTCAAAGTGCGTATTGCGCCAGGTAGTAACTTTAAGCTGCCTGCTAGGCTGAAATAAGCTCAAAATGCGTAGAGTGCCAGCAGAGTAGGCAGCTTAAAACGACTGGCTGGCACTATATTCACTTTGAGCTTATTTTATATGATTGTATCTGCTGCGTTTTTCAGCTTTACTTCTCGTTTCAGCTTGGCACAGCAACCAGCCGGTCCATTAACGAACTCCAATGAAGGTTAAAGCTTGTTACGAATGGCTCACAATAGTTTATTCTAATGGCATCTTTTAGGACTTCTGCAAACTTTTTGATCCAGCTATTACTGTAGTAAATAAACTACCAATAATTAAAAAAGCGATGATTGATTTAAATAAATAATATCCAACATAACAGTGGAGTTTTTTTAATTATTATGCCTAAAAATTATACAAGTTACTTGTATGATTCTGTAAATATATTTTTCATATCATTGTATCACAAACTGCAACGCTTGTCATGTATAACAAAAATTCTGTTTTTTATAAATTCTGTGTTATTTTATTTAATTTTATTTTAATTTAACAAATTTATAAAATAGGAAAGAAATTATTTTGTATGCCAACACCACTATCACTCTTATTAAGTTACCAAAAATAAAACTTTATTTTTAAGAATTCCTTTTTTTTTTCAAGCACCATAATTAATGGTATGCTCTTTGTGATCATGTGTCTTCATCTCTAATTTTGTTCTTCTTCTCTTTCCTTTTAGATGAAGTCAACGACAACCTACGAGATGCATAACTTTGAGGCAAATACATCACCTAGCGTTGGTCGCAGCGATGCGAATAACAACGACAGTGCAACGGTAAACATCAACAGTGGCAGCGAAAAGTATTCACTGCGTCAGCGTCAAAAACCACGCAATGCCTTAGCGGAATCGCTTGCGCTTACTGCTGATAGTAGCGGTTATTTGAGTGATGATAACTACAACAACAGCGACCAGGAGTACCCATCAGCCGATGGCACAAGAACAACAACAGCAAAAACAAAGGCAAAAAAAACGACGACTCGCAAAAAAACCGGCTGCACAGTCAACAACAGCTACAATACAACGCCTGCAGCTACGTCAACACCAGCCAAGGGCAAAACGAAGGCCGCCCCACTCAGCAAATATCGACGAAAAACCGCAAATGCACGCGAACGCACACGAATGCGCGAAATCAATTCGGCTTTTGAAAATCTGAGACATTGCGTGCCACATACTATTACAGGCGATGAGTCGGTGCAGTCCAGCGAGAAATTGACAAAGATCACTACGCTGCGTCTGGCCATGAAATACATAAGCATTCTTAGTGAAGCTCTGACCAATCCAAGTTTTGAAGCAGATTTCCTGCTAGAGTGCAAGCGCGATGGAGACCATCGGTTTACTACGCATAACTGGCAACAGGAGCCATTGGCCAAGTCCCTTGAACTCGAAGACGATGATGAAGAAGAGCTGCTGGACATTGAGCTAGAACCGGAGCCAGAATTGCCAAAACAGCCTCCAGTCAAAGCAAAGTCGCCCAAGAGTACGCGTGTCAAAGGAACAAAAAAGAATTCCATAACCATGGCTGGTGTAAGCGGCATTACCGCTGGTGCAGCTGGTGTCACTGCTTCACGAAAGGCGCCGGTTAAACGTTTGTCTAAAAAACAAAAGCTTCAACAGAGTATCTCACCCTACAGCACGCACTCTTCGGCCGCCTCAACATGTTCCTCGCTCTCTACATCCGCCTATGCTTCGCTCTCTTCAGCAGCCTCTTCAATAGCTGCTGCCTCACCGCCCTGCTCCAGTGCCTCGAACTCATCCTATCTGCTAGACAGTCCAGTCAATTCGGCGTACATCAACAACGTTAGCCAGTCTATGTCCGATCTAAGCAGCCTGATACTAGAATCGGATGGCGAATCGCTGCATCTTTCCGAACCCTGCCTCAGTCCATCAAATTATAGGCTGCTCGGTTCGAATTGTGCAGCATCAACGTTGACGTTGCTTAATCCACAACATCAGCAGACTGCCGATGCGCTCAATCCCTATGAACAGGCTTGCGATCAGCATGGCCTGACGATGTCATCACTGGAGAATCCACTAGAACTAAGTCTGCGTTTGCTTGATTCCTCTGCGGATTCGCTAGATTTTGTTGCTGGCAACGCTGGTGCATCGGATCAGCATGCTACACCGTCCTCCTGCCTCAGCCCACTGGTTACGCTGGACTCGTTTAACCCCTTTGCCGATCTCTTGCACAGTGATTTTCCAGAGCATAGTGCCTTGGACCTATTTCTGACGTGACGAAGTTGGTTGTTATAGTTGGGATGTCGCAAGAGCCATTTATTTATTTGCTATTTTTTTTCTCTCTCTATATGAAAAAAAATACTATGTTTTTTTTTTTGATACTAAACTAATATAAATTTTAGAATATTTTCAATATTTACACTGTAAAAAGTGCAACTCAACATTCACTATAAATTCTCATTGCGAAATTAATAAAAATATACTGATTGTTTCAAATTTTATCAAAAATTTTTCTTACTTAAGTGCTTTATTTTTTGAATACTACACTTTTCTGTAGATGCGTAGATTCACCGAATTCTTTGTGTCATAAAATAATTGTACATTATACATAATAACATTTTCTCTATAATACTCAAAAATTATACTCAATTAGTTTTTAAGTGCTCAGTTTGATATATAAAATAATGTTATATATTTTAAGCTAACCTTTTAAGTTATAAGTTTAAAAAAAAATAAATTTTTATTATTGCAATTTTCTTTCATTTTTTTATTAAAATCGTAACTGATTTGGATTTTTTCCGAATGTAAAGGTATAGTCAAATTAACTGAACTCTTTATTTATACCATTATTGTTTACGGCTAGAAAGCAAAGTCTAGAGAAAAGTGGAAATAAGATGCGCTCTAAGTCATAGTAATTTAGTTTTATGATAGAAACTGTCATTCGAGAGACTCGCAACTTAAATAAGAGTTAAAGGTTTTATCAACCTTCTATCTAAGGGGTGGTTAAATTTTAAGGGCCGATGTTGAATGGGAACCACACCTAAACGTCAAATTTTTTTCTGCATTTCATTTGACATTTCTCAATTTCAGGCTAACTCAACTTGAACCATGAAAAGATACACAATCGAGCAACGCGTTAAAGTTACTCAGGCGTATTATGAAAATTAGCGTTCAAATCAAAATGCATATCGTGCACTTCGTGATTTTTTCGGTCAATTTAATCGTCCAAATTTTCGTACAATCGGAAAAATAGTGCAAAAATTTGGGCAAACCGGGTATGTAGGAGAAGTGAAAACACCAGTGCATGGTCGTACTGCAGAAAATATTGCTGCTGTTCGCGATAGTGTGGCTGAAGAGCCGTCAACTCGTCGTCGTGCCCAACAATTGCACCTCTCACGCTCGTCGTTGATGAACATTATGCATAAAGACTTGCATTTACACGCTTACAAGGTACAATTAACTCAAGAACTAAAGCCTCTTGACCATTTCAAGCGTCGTCAATGGTCAGAATGGTGGCAAGAAATGGCAACAGTGGATAATCAATTTTCGAAGAAAATCATCTTCAGTCTTCAGATGAGGCACATTTTCACCCCAGAGGATTCGTCAATAAGCAGAATTGCCGTATTTGGGCGAATGATAATCCAAGAGTGATTGTTGAAAAACCAATGCACCCACAAAGAGTGACTGTTTGGTGCGGTTTATGGGCTGGCGGCATGATCGGGCCGTATTTTTTCCAAAATGAGGCCGTTCAGGCAGTTACTGTGAATGGTGTTCGCTATCGTGAGATGATAATGAACTTTTTATGGCCCGAATTGGAGATATGAATGTGGACGAAATGTGGTTTCAACAGGACGGTGCCACTTGCCACACAGCCGTGTTATCTCACGTGGTGGCGATGTCAATTGGCCGCCAAGATCATGTGATTTGACACATGATACTTTGGGGTTATTTGAAAGAAAAGGTATACGGCGATAAGCCAGCAACAATTCAAGAGCTAGAGGATGAGATAATTCGACACATTAACGGCATAGAACCTCACTTATGCCTCAGCGTCATCGAAAATTTGGACCATCGGATGGAGGTGTGTCGCCGAGGTCGCGGCGACCATTTGCCGATATTTTGTTCCATACATAATTGAACCCTACCAATATTATCATAATGAAAAGAAATGATTTCCCAAATAATTTGTGTTTTATTCAAAATCAACATCGGCCCTTAAAACCACCCTGTATTTCTGAGATATAGTATTGATTCTAGGTGAGCTTGGATGTTTGAATCCTTCACAGCTTTATGAAGCTCTTAATTTTTAGTAATCTTACGTAAATTATCTTGCGCATAACACTGAAAGTTATAACTTTCATAAAGCTTTGGAGAAAGATATATTACCTAAATTGATGTTGCCTACAAAAAGTTTGCACAGAATTTCTTTGAAAGCTTTTTTTCGAAACAGTGCCGAAATTTTTCAGTGAAGCTCTGTAAAGCCTACAAAACTTAAAAAATCTAATCTTAATGAAGTAGACAAATTCAGAAGCTTGAAGAATTTAATTTATCGTAGCTTTATAGAAGCATTACCGAAACAACAATATTATATAAACATTTTTTTTTATATACCTATATTTTACGTAAGTAGCGGCCGTGACGTAGTGGGTAGAGTGTGTGGCCCATACACCAGAGAACCCTGGTTCAAATTCCCACATGACACAGAAAGTTTTTTCAATTGAATTCATTTTTGTAATCGGCTCTCTGCAGACAATGACAAACCTCAGAGAGTAAAAACTGCCATGAAAAGCTTCTTGAGAACATAAGCCATTCGCAGTCGGCATAAAACTTGTAGGTTCAGTTCTCGATTATTTGTGTTCAAATATTTCACAACACGCACAATTAGTGGTGGAAGTATTGGATACTTTTTCATACTAAATACTATTCGATATATTTTTCCAATAAAGTATTGGATACTATTCGATACTTTAATTGGATACTCGATGTTTTTGACAAGAGTTTTGTGCAAAAAATATAACCCAATAAATATTTGTATATCGCTACCTTAATATAGAAAGGCCCTAACTCAAAAGGCCCTAACTCAATAGGAGAAGGAAAAAACTTTATAAAAAATAATGTTCTGTAGTTTCAAATTTTTTGCAAACAAATTTTTTTATTAAAAACTATAAGTGATGTAGCGATGTTACAATTCTTTTTACTGCAGAAATTGCAGAACTTTGTTTTTTAACAAGTTTTCTTTTCCCCCAATAATGTTAAAAAAATTGAGTTAGGGCCTTTCTATATTAAGGTAGCGATATGTATCTTAGAAACATTCATTTAAATGATATTTATTACGATTCAACATAAGTATTATGCAATAGTGCAAATTTTTTTTAGCATAGGTTTTGCAGCATCAAAACAACAGCAACGATAGTCCACGCACATGGTTGCATTTTACTGCATTGATATATTGACATTGCATTAAGCTTAAACAGAAAAAACAACTCTGAGTATCCAATACTATTAATTCAATTATACTGATTCACTCAACATTGGATACTTGATTCGGCCTACATTACTACGCATAACACAATTGATCATAAGAAGTTCGGTCAAAGTCCTTTCAAGGGCTGAAATGGCCATTTCGTTTTTTTTTTATATTTTACGTAAATATATTCGAGGAAATAGGTTTTGGATAAAATAAGTTTTTCGATTGTTTATCAGACAATTTTTGGGTTAACCTCACTTCTCCTGAATCGATCGAATCGAATCCTCGTATTTTTTTCATTTTATGCAATTATAGCTCATTGTGAAAATATTTGATTAAAAAAAAAAAAAAAAAATTAATCGCTGTGAGGATCACCTTCACCATATTTTAAGATCACTACAACCACAAATTCAAATTTCAAAATCAAACGAGCACTACATAACATAACATAGCATAACATAATTATCGTTGTGGTTGCAGTCGTTACAACAAAGGTTACAAAATGAAAAATTTGGAACAAATAGGTAATTAAACGGATTTTCATCAAATTTTCTTTGCCGGAAAGTTCAATTAAAAGACTTTGGACAAATAACAAAAGATTTATCGTTATCTGATCAATTCAATTTTTTAAGGTTGTTTTCAAAAAACCTCTAAAATATTAAATTTTTGCTCAAAAAATAGGTCAAACATTTTTTTGTTGAAATTTTTTTTTTTTTAATTTTCTTTTCTCACACTCCTTCATATGACAAATTATTTATTTTTAAAAATAGTTTCATTTTGACACATAATTCCATTAAGTGTTTCTATCATCGAAAATCATGAGCTTTCCCCTATGATTTTTTTGATAAAAATTTAATTTTTCAAAATGCTGTTTTTAACTTTTTACAAAGATCTACAGTTTAAAAAATAGTTTTTGTGAAAAAAATTTTCAAATATTTCAAACCACTCCAATGTTATATACACAAATCTATGTTTGTGACGGACATTTCCTTATCTACATCCTATATATTAATACACAAACATCAAATGTTGTCGTACACTTTTTTTAATATTTATAATAAAAATAAGGGAAGGAAACTTATATTATTCGATAGGTACTGTATCATAGATGTGCCAAAAAATAAAAAAATTAAATATATTATATCATTATGGCATTTCAAAATACACGTATACATTCTCATACTCGTGGCTGTAGTTGAAATCTGTTACTCGAGAGTAATAACCCTGTAGGAAAATCAACTAATTTAAAAGTAGTTGATAAAGTACTTTCTTTTCAACCACAACTAGTTGAAATTCTGACTTTTTTCCATAGAACAAACTAACTTATTTTGTATGGTGATGTCCGCTAAATAAGTCAATTGACTTTCGTCTGCATATATTTTTAACTACTTGTTAAATTAGTTACATTTAAATTATTTTTTTAATTGCTTTTAAATAACCAATTGAAAACTATTACTGATGGCCTAAAGTTAATAATATTTGATGAAATAACATGGTTAAATATATATAAACTTGTAATCTAATAAAAATTTGCAATTAAAACATGTCAACATCAGAGTAGTTGCCGCCTTAATATAATTAAAAGTAGTTCATATACTGGTTTATTTTAAATTAGTTTTTTAATTAGTTGTTTTTAAAAACAAGTTAGTTTGTTCCTATAGGGAAAGTATGCAAACAAGTTTTACAAAGGTGCATGCTCCACTTTCGGACACCGACAAAATTTTTTGTTGTTTCACGGGTCAAAGAAAAATCTGAAATTTGAGATAGCTTATCTCATCCAAAAATTCCAAGCAACCGACAAATTATATTCAAGGTCCGAAGCCGAATACAATTTGGACAACAGGTTTTGAACAAAAACAGGGTTTGAACAGAAAACAGAAGAGAGAAAGTTGGCTTTAGCCTTGCCAAACAATAAGTATGTGTGTCTCAATAGAAAAGCATATTTTTATTACATTGGGAAGTAGACATCTTTCGATTTAGTATTAAGGCGGTCTTCTCATTCAAAACCCGTTTTTTGGACCCTTTTTAAAAAAATTGTTATTTGAAAACGCAAAGAATAATTGAAAACTTTTTTTATTTATTGTATTACAAAAGGTTCAAAGTAAATAAAAAAATTTTTTTGCCTCGATACGTGGGCTGTTCAAAAAGTAATGAGACTTCAAAGTTGGTGGTGAAAAAAAAAGGTGTCGTCACGGCGGCCACGATTCCGGGTCTCCGGAGCGTCTGAAATGAAAAAAAAAACGGTTTTATAATCAGTATAGATGTAATTCTCAGGTGAACCTCAAGCTTAATTTTGTGATTTTTTTTGACAAAATGGCGGCCATTCTAAAAAAAAATTTCAATTTCGGGTTTTTTTTTTGTAGTTTAGTGTAAAAAAAAAATAGTAAAAAATTTTTTAAAATTATGGTCGAGGTTCACCCGAGAATGGTGACAATTCTGCGTCGATTCCATTTTGTTTCATGAAAATCGGTTCAGTTGAACTGGAGATATCATGGCCGCCAGTTCGAAAAACGTGGGTTCGAGATAAACGCGTTTAAAGTTTGAAGTAATTTTTTTTTTGAAAAAAAAAAAAAAAAATCAAAAATGTTTAAATGCAGTTTTAAAGAGCTGACAATTTTTACTTACAAATATTAGTCGGCGATGCCAGCTCCATACAGGCCACCTTCCTCTTTTTCGTAGAAACTGCTTTCTGCTGCCCTCTCTGCTCTGCGAGCCGTTCTGCCAGCTTTTGATGATGCCGCAGCTCGAGTCTCTGATCGGTTCAATCTGTCTTCATTGCGAGATAGTGCGTATTCGAATGCGTTTTTGCCAATCGCAATACCCATCAAACCCATAATTTTAAGTATGGGTATAAAACCGTCGTTGAAGAGGCACGTTGCAATGAAATGGGCCACTTCGATGGTGCGTGCGCCTGAGTTGATGTGTTTGGGCGAAAGTGACCAAAGAACAGAATTGTAGGACTCATTGGAATTCTGAGTTTCAGATCCAAGGCATCTTTCAAGCAAATTATCTGCCGACAGCGCTTTGTAAGCTGGTTTTATTACCTCCATCACCTTCTTGTCCATCAGACCTTGCTTCACAAAAAAGGCTGTATCTTCTAAAGTATTTCGAATTTCTAAAAATCCTTTTAGGGGCATATTCACAACTACCCAAGCTATAAATAAATGCAAAAAAAAAAGTTGAAAAAAAAAAAGTTGCTTAATGAGAAGACCCCCTTAATCGAATTACAAAGTTAGCAAATTTTAAAATTTTTTTCAAAAAATACCCTCTCATTGGGACACCGTTCATTAAGAAAGTTAAAACTTTTTTCCCCAATGAGACAATGAAAAACAACAAAAAAAATACATAGCGACACAGCTCTATTGAACATCGTTGTTGCGGCATACTCGAGGAAGAGTAGAATGCTAGAGTGAGAATACCGCTGGCCGCTGGCCACTGACACCGTTCTTTCTGTTCAGGATATGATTTGATGCGTTCAGCAAAAAAAGAAAAAAAAACGAGTTTGATATGGTCGAATTCCAGCCACAGGCGATACTAGTATATATATTATCATAAGAACTTAGGCAGAGTTTATACGTCATTCAAATTGAATGAAGAATATCGCATTTTTTGTTCTCTTTTACTCTCTTCGAGATATTTGATTGAATAGCTGCTCACACGATTTTTTGATTGAATGGCCGATGCCGACTTAAAGTGTTGTTGTAAGTACCAGAAAAGTTGATAATGCAACCAGATTATGGTCTGGAGCTCCATCAAAATTTTGATTGATGCGATGAAGTGTTGAAAGTTCATTTCGCTCTCGCAGAGAGCTCATCTTTTTTTTCGCTGGGAAAACAACAACAAATTTTGAATGATCCTTCAATTTGAGTGACGTGCAAACAGTGCCTTACTCAGCCTCTGCTAGCTCCAGAACATTTGTGCAGTCTCGCAACCTGAGCCTGTGTACACATAATTTCATTCCATCATCCTGCTCAAAATAAAAAACTGCAATAACTTAAAACAAGAAAAATAAAATATTAAAAGAAAAAAATTAACAGTAAAACTATGTTAATTTTTCCATTTGAAATTGAGCATGAAAAAGAAAATAAAGCGTTTTTTGAGTTTATTTTATTGACAAAAAAAAATTTTGCAGGCAAAAAGGCGATCTCACAGACCCCAAGCTGTACGGATTCTGGTATTTCTTTAAGGATGCTGTGGAAACACTTCTTAGTTCCAACTTGAGGTATGACGACGCTTGCCAAAATAGAAACGACCATGTTCCTTTCTGTGTGTTCTTTCAAACTTAAGAATGTAAAGGGCCCTATAGACGAGCAACTAATCGCAAAACTGGTTGATAAACTGGTTGCTGGTTTTTGAAAGCAAATCGTGTGTAGATGAGTTGAGGTGTTATTTTCAGTTTTTCAACCAGTTTATCAATCAGTTGGCAAAAATTTTAAAATTTTGATTTTTGCGATTTCACATCAACCAGTTCTTCAACTGGTGATGTGTTTGTAGCAAAATCAACAACTAATCGTCAGATTCATAATAAAAAAAATTATTTGCATTCATTTTCAATATAATATGCGCGATGTTTTCAAGAAGAAAAACTTTTTGTACTGGAATTGAAAAATTGGTTCATGCGTCTATAGATAAAACCATCGACCTGTTTTTCAATCAGTTTTCGATTCGTTGCTCGTCTATAAGGGCCTTTAGACCCTGCTTATAGCACAGCCTTTGCGAACTGGCGATCGTGACGTTATTATATGGTTGCAGCCTTAGCAGCGGCGGCCTTCTCGCCTTAACGAACTTGGGAGCCTAAGTAGCTTTAGGTATCTTAACGGCTGGAGCTGCGAAATGAGCATTATATTCGGAATCTAAAGAAATAAATTATTAACATAACAAAAGCCACAAATGTCATGTTTATGCTATTAAACCTGCATTTGAGATTCCATCATAACGCTTTCTTCTTTTTCCGTCTAAAAACATGCCGCTATAAATGTATAGGAAAACTTCTTGTTTTATTGTTATTTGGCTTCCACAATTAAAGCCCTTAAATGAGTTAATAAAAAAAAATATTTAATTAATTAGCACTATTGCTTAATTGCAATTATTATATTTACCTTTATTTTATTCAACTATTTTCTTATGGTAAGAATTGTATTTGAAGTGCTCCGCTGAATTTCGAATTCAAATAATTAACAATCGAATTGTCGAATTCAACAATAAAAATAAACAACAATAAATTTAACAATCGAACAATAAAAATTTCCGATTTTTTAAAATGGAAATTAATACTCAAAATCAATAGAAAATTTTAGCAAGGCAATTATTAAATTTTTTAACAATCACATTTGTTGAATTTCACCAATTATTTTGGGAGAGTGCACAATTGACAACTGCTTGTGTATAACAGTTTGAGTGTACGTAGCAAACACAAGCTTGTCAAATGAGTTAACGATAAGCTTCGTTCGAATTACATATTTCAGTTTGAATTCAACATCGTTCGCATAGCCATTGTTCGTTGAATGCTTCGTTAGGAATATAAAATGAGGCCATAAATTTCTCTACGTTCACAATACAATGGCCCGTTACTGTATTATAACATTGTTCCACTGCTCCTCAAATATTTGTACGCATCACTTTGAGCAGCACAGTGTTGTTGCTATAATGGTTCGAGTACAGACTTAACTTTTTCAGTCACAGTGTTCAATATCTTCGAACAGGGCCGCATCTTCATTGGAGATGCCCTGACAGGGGATAAATAGGAAAAATTATTTAACGCGATTTGAAAATATTGGAATTCAAAAATATGTATATATTAGAAAAATTTTACTAACATGAGATTTCATTAGGTTTCAGTGCAAATAATAGCAACAAATTCAATATTTTTATCAGTGTTTATACACAAAATTAATGCCGACTCCGAATGGATCATGTTCTCAAGAAGCTTTACTTGGCAGATTTTACTCTCTAAGGTTTCATTGTCTCCTTCAAGGTAAAGGCCGGTTAGAAAAATGGATGCAATTCAAAAAATTTTCTTTGTCAAATGGGATTTCAACCCTAGATTTCACGCATTCGACTACGACCACTAATAATATAAGTGTTATTTGTTAGCTAAATAATACGACTTAAGAATTAATAATTTTTTTTATGGGTAGAAAAATAAAACTTACAAAATAATCGCTATCAGAAAGCAGTATCTAGTACTCGAAAAACAACTATTTGCAGCAGATCTTTTTCATAACTAGGGCTCGGATTTTGTTGACATGTCAACTTTTTTCTGCTCTAACATAGACATTTTCTGATGATGCAAAAACACTGCTAATAATATCCAGGTACCGAAGCCAAACATTTTTGGTGTATTTTTTTCCTCATTTCTAGCCAATTCTGTTTTTTAAGGTATTTTTCCATAGTGTAAGTAAATTTTTTGAGTCAGTTTTATAAATGTTTACATAATTCTTTTATCATTTTTAATGATTTTAGCGATTATTTGGGACTGTAAAATATTTCGTAGATACTTTTGAAAGCCTTCATACCAAAGCAGTTGATGAGTCTTAAACCTTATTATCCAACAATTAAAAAAGTGGCATAATTTTCCAAATAAAATAAAAGAGCCATAGAAACTTGGAAATACTGGCGAGAATTTATTAAGAAAGTTTTATGAAATATTAAATAAAAATTTCACGTATAAAGGTGAAATAAAAAGTGGAAAAAGTAAAGACATGCAACTAAAAGGAAATTCGGATGTTAACGATATATAATCAATTAAATCTGTGGTCACAAGTCATAACAGCCTAACTCAAAATATCGTAAAAAAAAACGATCTAGTATTAAATGTTCGATTGTTACGTTAACTATCTCCGTATGTACAAGTTCTATTTTCGATTTTTCCATTAAATTTCGGAAAACAAGGGAAATAGGAACATAATACATCCTGTATTTACGATATTTCGAGATAGGCTGTTATGACTTGTGACCACAAAAATAGGCGCTATTGTCTGTGTTGAAGTAGAAACAAGTTTTTCGATATAGAACACAGTGTATACAGACCAGGAAACTGCAACGAGTCTATGATTCGAACGAATGACTATAAAGCATCCATCAAAAACCGAATGCGAGTGCGTGAGGTTGCGTACAACAACCAGCACTTCCACGCGAAGCATCTTCATAACAGCGATGAGCGACGAGTGCCGCCGCTTTCACTCATCGCTCATATGAATGCCGCTCAATGATTCCAATGATTCTAGAGTCATTCCTTATGATTCTAGAGTGATTAAGGGAAATAACATGCAGTGTTACCGCCGACATATTTTATTATACATATAATATATAATTTTATTATTAAATACATATAATAATTAAATAACTCGGCAAATGTATGAAAATAAATCTTAAAATAATATTAACATAATATTTAAATGCATATACTTAATAAAAACAAAAAGAAAAATATTATTGATTGAAGTTAGTGAAAAATTGTGAAAATATTATCGGAAAAAATATTAAAAATTTTTGGAAAAATTTGGAAAAATTTTGGACAATTAAAATCGTTTAATGACTCTAGAGTCATTGAGGGCGCTTAGAATCATATGCTTAGAATTAAGCAGTCTTTCTAATGAGCGATGAGTGAAAGCAGCGGCACTCGTCGTTCATCGCTGTTATGAGAGTGCTTCGCGTGGAAGTGTTTGTTGTTGTGCGCAACCGCACGCACTCGCACTCGGTTTTTGTCGAGTGATTTAGAATCGTTAAAAAACGATTCGTTGCAGGTCTCTGATACAGACAATAGAAGGTAGTTTTATTTTCATAATTCAAAAATGTACATTGTAATTTAATGCAACGCAATGCAGTTCCAACCATTTTAATTAAAAACAGTTGAAAATATGTTTTATTAGTTTTAGTTTTTAGAGTATTTTTATGGGTTGTTTTAGGGCACTTTTAATGCTATTTGTCAATTTTTTAGATAGTTTTTGAATGGTTTTTAAGGTCATCAAAATCCGAGCACTAGGCTCTCATCACGTGTGACGAGAATCGTTTGAAATATCTTAGTATTGTCATAACGATATCATTTTACTTGTTTCATGTACGTCAAATGCTATCGTTTTGACGATTGAATTGACACGACAGATAATTTGATATCGTTTGTGCTCTTTTCTTGTATTTAATTCATTAAATTTATAAAATTGAAATGTTTCTGAGCCGGAATTTGATTATATTTTTGTTTGACGATGAGGAAAAGGAAAAAAAGAGAGTTGTTGCGACAACGCAGGAACCTTAGAGATAAATTGAATTATTGATGTCTTCCATTAAAAAGGTATTTGTTTTTGTGTTTACAATATTCCAGTGTAAGTTGTGTTAATAATATCTTGTCAAATCTCTTGTCAAACAACAATAATTGCAATAAAAAATTTACGAAAAGGTCAGTTTTAGTAGAGATCAAAGTATATTTATCCAGGTACTATAAGACACGACAGCGCTGCCGGCTATTGGGAGTATAAAGTAATGCAAGCCATAACAAAAACAAATTGGGGATTTTTTTTTATTTTTTAGAGAAAAATTTAGCACCAACTTTTCATTTTATAATCAGTTTATCCATTTTAAATTTTTTATATACTGTTTGAAGTAATGAGCATATAATTGTAATAGGCTGAATAAAATTTTATATTTGCAATTATTTTTCTTCGAAAAAAACTGTGTAAATTATTCGTGTCATTAAAAATAAAATACCCCCCTTTTATTTATTTTTTTTAGCTCAGAAGCAACATTGTTTATTGTAACTTCCTATGTTTGGCATTATACTCCCATTCAGTCTGTTGAATATATAGTACCTGGATCATAGAAATAAGAGATAAGGAAGTGGCGTTCTGGAATAAAAGTGAGGCATTTTTCTTACTGGTGTATGTTCACACTAATGCAGAAACATTCACTCAGGAAAGTATTCGGTTGCTGCGAACAGCTAGGCGCAATTTTTCTGATTGGAATTGCATATCGTTCGTTGGGCGTGAAATACCGTGTATCAGACACTTGCAATACAGCGTATATTGCAAAAAGGGCAAAATGGCAATTGGATTTTAATTCAATTAATAAAAAGTGGATTTTTAATTATATGCAGATTTGAGAACAAAGCAAGTATCTTATTTTCAATAAATGTTTTTAGTTTAGTTGAGAATCCATTCAATAGTTTAAAAGAAAGCAGTTTTTCTGCACTCCTGTGGAATTTTACTATCACCGTGTGTAAATATTAATAATTCAAATAATTCAAACAAATTCAACGCCAAATATTAATAATTCAATTAAAGTTGTAATCACTAAAGTGTTCAAAATAATTTAATTCTAATATATTTTATGCAAAATAGTTTTGGTTTTATCTGATAATTTTGTTTGAATTCTAAGATTTGTTTTTGAATGTTTTCGCCTAAATGTGAGCGAACTGAACTAAAGAATAATTCTATATGGTATATATAATGCCAATAAAAAACAATTAACAAACAAAACGTATTATTAATTTACTCCAGTGATAGCAAAGGCGCCCTGTAAATATATGACACCATGAAAAATTAATGCTCCCCTGAAGTCAAGCTTGTGCTTTGACAGATTCGATAGTTTATAAATTTGTTTTGTTTTGCTCGGCAAGAGCAAATGTCAAAAATTTCGAGCATTGACATCTGAAAAAATGCCTCAGTATACGTACAGTGTATATGAGTACAACAGCACTTCTTTATTTTTTATTTCTATGACCTGGATTAATATACTTTAGTACAGATCAAGGTTGATTTATAAGGTTGTCGCAAGGGAGAGAGCGAGTACCCATAATTGTCAAATCGAAGTTGACAACTCATAGAAAATCTGCAAGTGCTCTCGTTTATCATCCGTCGTAGTCATTCGCAAAATTGGCTGGTTTTGACAATTATGGGTACTGAGCAGAGAGTGCGATCAGTCCTGCGACAACCTTATAAATCAACCTTGGTACAGATCATATGTTTTCTAGTGACTTTTAAACCTTAGCAGATTTTCAAACCTTATAACGATAGACAAGACGACAGTGATGCATTTATATGAAGCAAACACTTAACGATATCATCGTAGAGTATCGTTTGAACGATGATCGTTTTAAAAGTTACGTGATGAGATCCCTGCTCATAGGTCATTAAGGTTCCTGAAAAAAACTAACATCTATAGATGGCTAAGCTCACAAATATTTGATTAACGAAAATCTTGCTCAGTACAAAGTATAAATTAGTATTTTTTTTTTGAAATTTTGAAAACAAAATCGTCGTGCCTAAAAAACATCGAATTTTTCACTTTTGACATTTGTGAGCTAAACCATCGAAATTGGTTCCACCTAAAAATTTTCCTTTGAACCGTATTCAAACACAGTTTCAATCATTCGAAAGCAAAAATAACACATTTTTTTTTAATAGTAATGCAAAAATCCTAGTCTAACAAAGATACTTCATAAAAACAATTTTCGAAAAATAAATTTTATTTTGAAAAAATGTATTTTAAAAAATTCGAGAAATTATTAATAAAAATATTTTATAAAATTATGCAAAAATGATAAGGAAAAGGAAATTTGCAATTGTCTGCTTATGAATGCCATTATATATGCCAATATACTTTTTCCGCCCTGCTCTTTCTTTGGAATATAATCGTCTATGTTATTCTGTGCTGTCTGTATTAGGTGTAGTATTAATATATGGCCAGAAATTTATATCGGTTTTCTTGGACTCTTCAGCAACAATATCAGCTGTCCACGGAAAATTATCCAATTTGTGCGCAACATCCGCGGGACGACAACAGATTATCAGCCCCATTGTTGACATCAGACGTTTTTTGCCAAATGTACGCATCCAGTCGATAGTCTCGCAAATATCCTCACACATAGCATTTGTTGGATCGTAAGAAGTGAACTTAAAAAAAAAGTTAAGTAGTAATAAGAATATTTGTAAAAGACAAGAAACTTACGAATGGTGTATTATAGCCAATTACGACGAAATCCTCCGTAGAATTGCCTGAGATTGCTTTTAAATAAGCCCAAACATTAACAGGAGCTGCTTTCCTTGAATTTTTTTCTATGACAATGGCCAAAGTTTTTTTGGTCTTGCATTCGTTTGCCGCATTTGGAACGTCAACTTCTCCTGAAGTACCAATAATAACATTGTACTTTACCGTTTTACTGCGTTCCTCCAACAGATCGAGGAAAATGCGCCAATTCATAAGGCGCAAGTTGCGCCACCAAATTATGCTTAAAATATTATCATATTTCCCAAAAATATCCTCCAATGGCTTATCTTGCATGAGGTTTGAATATTCAAAGTCAAAGTTCTTCAGAAGCATATATTTCTCTTGTAGACCTCTGTAAGCTTCAGCGAATTGATTTTGTCTGAGTGGAAACAGGTAGAATTAAAAATAATATTAATTTATTAACTTTAAATACCATAGGTTCTTCACCACAGTGCCAAAAGTGTTTTTTTTTTTGTGTTAAAGTAATGTTTATGTGTATAACTGCTAAACTGTGTCTTTTGTTTTAAATTTGTGTTGTATTTTTATGTGTTTTAAGTGCGTGACCACCGGTGTGTCACATGGCCCCTTATACCCTTAACTTAACTAGGTGCCAAGGCTAGAAAAAAAATCATCTCATCAGCAAGCCGCTTAAAAAAACTTCTTTACAAAAATACCTACACCAACAGGCTTGTGCTTGGGAAAACATGGAACGACTCTTTCGTACAGCGGAACTAGTTCGCGGAAGCCATTTAATTCCTTTGGATATATGTAGGATATGAATATATATTATAAAATCGAAAAAAAAAAACGAAATGGCCATCTCAGCCCTTGAAAGGGACTTCGACCGAGCTTTCTTATGATCAATTGTGTTGTGTGTGATGTGAAACGTTTGCACACAAATGATCGAGAACTGGACCTACGCCGACTCCGAACGGTTTATATTCTCAAGAAGCTTTTCATGGCAGTTTTGACTCTCTGAGTTTGCCATTGTCTGCAGAGAGATGACGACCGAACAGAAAAATTAATTCAATTGAAAAAATTTTCTGTGTCAGATGGAGGATATTATAAAATCAGCTATTGAAAAATGCTATACTCATATGCATAATATAATGAACCCTATTCTACATTCTTTACATACAATTTTTCCCTAAATATTTTAAATGCTTAAACATGTTCATACGTAGAAGTTCTCTCGGAGCCCATAAAGAACGGTTTTAAAAGGAGCCAAAACATGTCCCGGATAGTGTTACCCTTGAAAAAGTTTAAAAGGTGGCAAAAAAAGGGGATTTCAAAAATAAAAGAGGCAATATAAGTCAAACAAAAAAATGTTTTTAAATGTTTTTAAAGAAATTAGCAATGTTAATAATGAACAAAAAATTAAACAAATATGTAAGTAAATGTATAAAAAATTTAATTCACATAAATTGATTCACATAAATTCAAATTAAAAATATATAAAGAATATAAACAAAATAAAAAAAAAAATTGGAAAAGTTTAACGTAATCTCATCGATTTCATAAAAAAATGTTTAACCTTTTTTTCTTAAAACTCGTTTCAATTAAACAGGTTGCAACAGAATTGGGCAATTACATCGGGGGTGTTGATTGTCCATGATGGGGGCGAGTAAAAAATTGTACGGGTTGGAGTCATTTTGTTTTACTCCAATTACCAATTATTTAATAGCTTTTTCAAAAGTCAGTTAAATTTTTTGCCATAAAATCACAAAGTCTAACTAAAGTCTAAGCTAATGAATTTTTTTTTTCAAACAAATGTTCTCCACCCCCCAAACATACAATTTTTTTACTCGCCTCATCACGAGCAAGTTATACACAAGTCTGGAAGAACCTGTTTTTTTTCAGTTATTTATTTTTTTAAAACATTGTTTCGATATTTGGTCACGAGGATAGAACATGGACTCCATTCTTCTAATGGTTTCTATGAATTTTCTATACTGAATCTTGTGTTGTATTTTTGGCAAAGGGGAAAAAGTCGCACTCTATTACGAAAAGTGGTAAAGATGCGCAATTTTAGGGGCAGGGCATCCGAAAAAGGGTTTTTGCCACTTAAGTCGGCCAACGGTAACGCTGGTGCCGGAGCTATATAGTTCCGCCAGTTAGCATGTTCAACCAAATGAACGAAGCAATGCACATGACAAGTACGGCGATATGGTATATCTTGTAATAGTTTTATTTGTCATTTCTTTCAATTAGTTTTACCAAAGAACCAAAGAAGAGGAGATATATATTTTATTTCTATCACTTTTACAACCAACTCGGCTAAGCAGTAACAAGTACGAAATAGATGTCGGTTCATGCTGTTGTTTATATGAAAAAAAAATCATTGCAAACGAAAATGTTTGGACATGTTAATAATGGATCGATGGAATGATTGGAACTATATTCGACTCTGAACATGAACTATACATGTTCGTAGCGATTCATCTCTACTACACCGTGACCCACCGGTGGGTCAAGACGCATACATTGAAGACGCATACGTGTGCTGCGTAAGGGATAGAACATAAGCAGGAGTAACAGGCATAAAAAGTATAGATACTTTTGAACAGCATCACCACTTGAGTCGATTTAGACATGTCCGTCTGTCTGTCTGTCCGTCTGTGATCTATCTAAGAAATAAAGAACAAATTCGAAAATTAGCAAAATCGGACAAAAACCACGCCTACATCCATATGAAGTGACTTTATTTCAATGATAAAGTCTATTTAAAAATTTCACCTTAATTAAGAAATATCTTTAAATTCTGCACATAAGCTTTGATTTTTAATATATATGATATTTGATAAAATCGGATGAAAACTACGCCTTCCAACATCCATAAAAAGTTACTTTATTTTAAACGTTAAAGTTCTTAAGAATTAAAAAATATAACAGAAATGTTTTGAAATTATGTAAGTTATATTAAGCTTTGATTTTTAATATAAACAGTGTTTATTAAACACTCACAATGAATTTTAGCAAAATCTTTTAAAAACCACGCCTACCTCCCGCACAAAAATCTCTGAAAATTCTGCAAAAATAATCTGATTACTTGAAATTTTACGCATTAATTGTATTCAACAAATATCAATGACAGTTTTACATTGAGTGGTTATAACAGGAAAATTTAAATTGCATTATGGTCGGTACCTCGAGTCGAAAACGTGAGCTGTTCTCTTGTGACGCGAAATACCTGTGAAGCTAATTTCCAGCTCAGGTTATCGTTGTAGGATTAAATAAATTGGTTCTATTATGCTGAAGAAGGTCTGAGAGTTACCACACCATAACCCTACCATAACCATACCAAAATCTTACCATAACCTTTCCATAAGCATACCATTACCATACTATAACCATACTATAACCATACTATAACCATACTATAACCCTACCGTAACCATACTCAGTGAATAGTCGTTATTTCTTTCAAAAATTAAAAATTTAAAGTGTTTGTTTCCCTTTTATATCTCCGTAAAATCTTTTTTACTTATTGGGTCTCATGCATAAAAGTGAGATATTGCATTTTACTCAATTTTTTGAGAAGTTACTCGTTCTCATAAGCATTACAAATCGTTTACTCCTTAGTAAGATCTCATTCACCGAGTTGGATCTCAAGGTCTGAAAAACTCTCAAAACAGAGTAAATTCTCAAAACAGTATGCATTTACCTGAGATGCAGCTCGCTTGTCTGAGAATTTTCTAGTTAAATGCTGATCTCCTATTCAGTGAACGCACTATTTTTTGAGTAGTAAAGATCGCCTAATACTATTGAGAAAATAGTGTCATACAACTTGATTGGGCTGGAAAATATTTATTTTCCCAAATCGGTTCTAATAAAAAGATTCTGTGTTGAGATTCAAGGGGTTGAACCAGAAATTGCTTTCATAGCAAAATTCATGAATTGGTTGTTGTGATTTAATAATAATTTTGAAATTATTAACATCCTCATTGATCTTGAAAAAGTTTTTGTTATATTTACATTAAAACAAAAAAAGCAAAAATAGTTTTGAGAACCCTGATAATTTTTAAACTACCTCGCCGACTATATTCTTATTTCGCATGGTAATTTTCTCATCGCAATAGCTGGTAGTTTAACAAAAAGTGCAAATAAAACATTTATGGTATATTTTTTTTTTTGATTTGATTCAATAAGTAAAATTGATGAGTTTACACAATTTTAGTATGTCAGTCATGGTTGCGATCGATTTGTTGATTGTCAATGCAATATATATGAAGCATATACATATTAGTATAACTTTCCCAGTGGCGAAAATAGTCTTCGAAGACGTTGTCTTTGAGTAACAATGCTGATGTTTTAATGAACATGTCGCTATTAATTCAGTAATAACACAAAAAGTACGAAATTTGTAGGAGAGAACAAGAACGAGAAAAGTCGTAAAAAAAGAGCAGCAATTTGAAACGAATGCGAACACGTACGAGAAAAATTGTACAACAAAAGCAGCTATTTTGAACAAATGTGGACACTATTGTTAGCAAAACATGTATTGAAGCCGTATTCGAACAGGTGGTACACACTTGTCTTGCAAATCGGCTAATTTGTTTGAAATGATCTTCGAGCACAGCTATAGGAGTGGAGCGATCTATCCTCGAAGACAGACTGCTGTCTTGAAAGTAGTCTTTGTTACTACAAGCAGTACAAGCATATTTAAGTTTTATTTTCCTCAAACGTCCTTTATATTTAATTGTGCACGACCTTTTTTTGCTAAATTCACGATATTTTTCTTGCATGCCAATTTTTTGAGCTTCTATTGAGACAAATTACGATATGAAGCAACAATTAATTGTTCTTTAATTATTAAAATTTAAACATGATATAGTTGGAACAGGCCCTATTTGGTCAAAAATTCAGAGCCCTTGTATAATTTCAGCTAAAATTTTTTTTAAAAACCATAAATATTTTTACAAATTTAGCTTTATTTCTTTTGTTATATCTGTTATAACATGGAAACATACGAACTTTTTGCCAAATCTTTACAGGAAAAAAACTGAGAACTTCTTTAAAAGCAGTTTTATAATAATCTGCACTCCTTAATGGCTCCCTTCAACTTTTCAACAAAAAAACATCATAGACATGATAAAATTAACCATGTATCTGCAAGGAGAAAGCGTAGACTCAAAACTATCAAAGCTCATAGAAAATAAGAAAACAGAATGTAAACAAGCCGACAAATTTTTAACGATTTTGACAGTTATGGTTGACAAAAAGAGAGCACAGGCAGCCCTGCAGCTACTTTGTTCATTATATCACACCATGATACAAGAGTTCTTATACGAATATCATGATATCACACGTGTCGTAATTTAAGTTTTGAGTAATTTTTCTTCTCTATTCCACGTAAAAAATGAGATGAGCTTCAACTAATACAAATTATTTTACAAATTCAAGTGGAGCTTTGACATCGTAATTTGTCATTAACAATTCGGAGACTGAGACTGAGAAAACTCTTTTGACTTACTGCTTGAGTTTGATCTCGCTCGATCGATCTCCGAGAACTATCTCATTTTTATGCGTTAGTATGTTTTCTAAGATATGTACTTACTCCATAAACTCCAAGTGTTTTTCATATGCTACAATTTTGATATCCATTGTAACAGTATTAATTTTTAGTTCGCTCTCCGCAGGCTGTGTGGATTACATAAGAAAAAAAGTTAATAAGTTTTTGACTCAAACTGAGTAGTCTTTTTTAAGTTTTTAATAACAAAGGGATGCAGAAAATATAAAAATGGCGTCTTTTTCATAGCGAATAAATGGGCAATAATTATATTAAGGAAAGTGTATTTTGTTGATAGCATGCAGACAAAATAAAGAAATTACTTAAGGTATAGTACACGTACCTATATTACGTGTAAATTTAAAAAAAAAAATTTTTTATTTTTTGTTAAATGTGTTCTCTATAGTTTCTTCAATATAAAGGGTGGTTAAATTTTAACCGCCGATGTTGATTTTGAATAAAACACAAATTATTTAGGAAATTATTGTTATTTCTTTTTATTATGGTAACATTGGTATGGTTCAATTATGTAAAAAAAAAAGCACGAAATGGCCATTTCAGCTCTTGAAAGGACTTTGACCGAACTTTCTTATGATCAATTGTGTTGTGTGTGATGTGAAATGTTTGCACACAAATGATCGAGAACTGGACCTACATGTTTTACGCCGACTCCGAACAGCTTATGTTCTCAAGAAGCTTTTCATGGCAGTTTTTTTCTCTCTGTGGTTTGCCATTGTCTGCAGAGAGGTGACGGCCGAACAGAAAAATTAATTCAATTGAAAAAATTTTCTGTGTCAGATGGAGGATTCGAACCTGGGTTCTCTGGCGTAAGAGTCACACACTCTACCCACTACGCCACGGCCGCCACCGTGGTTCAATTATGTATGGAACAAAATATCGACCGAATGCCCGACGCTACCTCGGCGGCACACCTCCATCCGATAGTCCAAATTTTCTATGACGCTGAGGCATAAGTGAGGTTCTATGCCGTAAATGTGCAGAATTATCTCATCCTTTAGCTCTTGAATTGTTGCTGGCTTATCAACGTACAGCTCTTTTTTCAAATAACCCCAAAGAAAGAAGTCCAACGGTGTCAAATCACATGATCTTGGCGGCCAATTGACATCGCCACCACGTGAGATAACACGGCCATTGAATTTGTCGCTCAAAAGAGCCATTGTTTCGTTAGCTGTGTGGCAAGTGGCACCGTCCTGTTGAAACCACATATCGTCCATATCCATATCTTCCAATTCGGGCACAGTAACTGCCTGACCGGCCTCATGTTGGGAAAAATACGGTCACTCTTTGGGGGTGAATTGGTTTTTCGACAATCACTCTTGGATTATCATTCGCCCAAATGCGGCAATTCTGCTTATTGACGAATCCACTGAGGTGAGGTGAAAATGTGCCTCATCACTGAAGATGATTTTCTTCAAAAATTGATCATCCACTGTTGCCATTTCTTGCCACCATTCTAACCATTAACGACGCTTGAAATTGTCAAGAGGCTTTAGTTCTTGAGTCAATTGAACCTTGTAAGCGTGTAAATGCAAAGTCTTTATGCATAATGTTCATCAACGACGAGCGTGCGAGGTGCAATTGTTGGGCACGACGACGAATTGAGGTGGACGGCTCTTCAGCCACACTATCGCAAACAGCAGCAATATTTTCTGCAGTACGAGCTGTACGAGCATGCACTGGTGTTTTCACATCTCCTACAGACACGGTTTGCTCAAATTTTTGCAAGATTTTTCCGATTGTACGCACATTTGGACGATTAAATTGACCGAAAAAATCACGAAGTGCACGATATGCATTTTGATTTGAACGCCCATTTTTATAATAAGCCTGAATAACTTTAACGGTTTGCTCAGATGTGTATCTTTCTATGGTTCAAATTGAGTTAGTCTGAAATTGAGAAATGTCAAATGAAATGAGGAAAAAAACTTGACGTTTAGGTGTGGTTCACTTTCAACATCGGCCCTTAAAATTTAACCACCCTTTACATACATGTTTTTAAATCGATACCTGACATTGCAGATTAAATAATAGTAAGTTATAAAAAATTTCGATAAAGAGACTTTAAACGGGATTTTCTCGAAGATAGTGCTGTTCATATTCGGTTTCGAATATTCGAAGCTTCGAAGCAAACCTCGGAACTTCGAAGTTTTTTGATGCGAAGCTTCGAAGATTACTATTCGAATAGGAAAAACTTCGAAGAACTCAAAACTTCGAAGCATCAAATGCTAGGCAGTTTGAGATACATATTTTGTTTATATTTATTTATTTTAATTTGCTACTTGTTTCAGTAAATTTTCAATGCAACATTAAGGCCTTTTTCAGATGGAGCAATTCAAAAGTAATGCAACTGCGACAAAAGTTGCTAGCCTGTGTATTTATACCGAAGCCTCCACATGAAACAACTTAAACGCGACAAATTGGCAACACGTTCGTGATGAGTTCAATGCAACACGGCATGTTGCAATTTGTGCCGGTGATATTTTGGCGATTTGATTTGTTGTTTACTTAAAGTTTTTGTGCGTGAAATGAAAGACCAAATATTAAATACTAAATTAGTGCAAGAAGTGAAAAAATAACCTTGCTTGACGTGGACTGAAGTGCAAAAAGCCGTAAATTTAACAGATACTGAAAACTTATTTTTATAAATGCATATTTGCATGACTAGCAAATGACTAGCCCTATTATGAATAATCGAAATAATTATAAAGCAATAAAGAAATAAAGTAATAAATAAATAATCATGAATAATAAAGTTTTATTTCTTTTTGTTTAAAATGCTTCAATATCAATGAGAGATCAATGTTGCGTTGTGCGTGACTTGCTCGTCTGAAAACAAAGGTTGCAATAATATTTGGAATTGCAGTGGCTTCCAACTTTCTAAGCAATTGAGTTGCAGTTGGATAACTCCTCAGTTTCTCCATGTGGAAAAGGCCTAACTCGTTCCACAAACGTAAGTTCTCTGCCATGTACTTTACATTTACCCATGCACAAAACAAAAGCTGAAAGTCAAAGCTGAGACTCCATGAAAATATTCTAATATTACACTGACTTAACTGATAGCTAAAATTGCCTGAAAAGTGTTTTAACACGTATCTAGCCTGTTTTCAGCTCGTGAACAAAATGCAAAAAATAAGAGAATGTGTTTTAGTAAAAGATTCAGATTTTGCAGGTAGTGTCTTCTGCAACTTCTTCAGGTCAAACAAAAAAAAATAACAAAACATTAAAAATTTTGCAAACTATATTAAAAGTTAATTTTCCAAATTTATGCAAATGTTATACTCGTATTGATATCGATTGCACTTGGTTTCATCAAAATCGGTTCAGTAGAACCGAAGAAAAGTGACTTCGAAGTTCAAAAACGTGATTTTGAAAAAACTCAAAGAAAATTTTAGGCAATAAAACATTTTTTTTTTTTTGTTTTGTGAACTACTTATACGTTTTGTGAAAGAACTCCCTCCTCTTCTTCAAAAAATGAGGACTCACGGCTCTTTGTGCTCTTGGGGCAGTTCTACCTGCTTTTGATGCGGCCAGAGCTCTGGCTTCGAACCTTTTCAAACGTTCTTCATTCCGAGACATGGCGAAATCATATGTGATGTTGCCAATCGGGATGCCCATTAGGTTCATTATTTGAAGTATTGGCAAAAAATCTTCGTTAAATATGACAGTTGCAATATAATTGGCAATCTCAATAGTGCGTGTCCTCATCTCTTTCGTGTTGGTTACCACGAAACTGGCGTTTCAAGGGACGAGTTTTTCGTGTTTTTTTTAGTGTTTTTTTTTATTTCTATTACTTTTTCTATCCATCGTCTTTAGCACAAACAAAAATTTTTATCAAAACTGTACTTTTCAAAACTGTATGCGCGCGTGCGTCCGGTTTATAACTCAATTCAAAGCGAACTAAACGCTGCCAACATTCGAATACCTAAGCTGTAAAATGTGATTTCATTTATTTTTAAAATGCGTATACAAACAAGTTATTATCTACCAAAGAACGCGTTGAACGGATTTCGGTGGTTGCTTCAAACCGTTATATTCAAAAAGTAGCCAAATTATTTGGCAAAACATTGCTGGACAAAAAAGGCCATTTTTGAACTTGAAAAAACTCTTTTAGGACGATATTCTCAAATATCTAAGCTAAAAAAATCTAAAAAAATCGAACGAAAATTTTTGCCAACCAGAAATACTCCATTAAGTTACATAAAGTGTAAAATTAAAAATAAAATCAAAATTTGTCATTCAGACATGTAGTAAAAGAACTGTATCTTTAAAACTGTTATGCCTACAAAAAAAAAAAAAATGTTGAGGTCAGGTTTTGAATTGATCTTCTTTGTGGCGTATTTTTTACCAACACTTTAATGAAAATTTTTAATTTTTTCGCCACTTAAAATTTTATTCACAGTTTTTAAAACTAGCACCACTATTTTTAGGACGTTTTAAAAATACTACATATTGCATTTTTTCATTTTGGAGCTAGTTATATACCTCCGACAGCTTTTCCATATGCTTAAAAAATAATTTTTTCTTGTAATATTTCTTTTTTTATTTTATTTTCTTTTTTTTTTCCTTGATAAAGGAAACAGCTGTAAGAGGTATACAACTATCTGAAAAAAATAAAAAACTGTAAGAAGTGCAAAAAAAAATCTCATTTTTTATTACAAATTAAAGTGTTTTGTTAAAATTGTTTATGCAGTTTTTGAAAAATTCGTTTAAAATAATAAGCATTAATTCTCCAACATCAAATTTTGAGCATGCATTAAAAATTAATGTTTCAATACGACGATATTTGCAAAACGCCAAAAAAATAGTGCTGCTAACCTTGCAAAATGTAGATGAAATTTTTAGTGGCCAAAAAAAATTTGAATTTTTTATTAAAGAGTTCGTAACCACACCACAAAGAACATCAATTCAAGATCTCTAAATTATGTTCATAACATTTTTTTGTATGACTAACAATTTTGAAGATATAGTTAGTTGTTCCAATACATGACCGAATGATAAATTTTGATTTTTCCATTGTGTATAACTTATAAATTATTAAAAAGACTATGCAAATATTGCTAGTTTTTTAAGTACATTGTCGACATGTAAAGTACTAAATTTTCTCGAATATGTGAGTTTCGAAAAGCATTCGATTCGATTTAACATGGAATCACCGATATGCAACTCGCACTTTATGGCAACTATTTTGTGACTTGTGATAAGTGAATCGATATTAATATCAATGAAACTGATATTTTCAACTTGTTTATAGCTCAAATAATGTCACGCTTTTTACGAGCGCTTTAATTCGAAATTTACAATTCTTAGTGCATCTTGTCTTTTTACAAATTGATATGACTCAATTTTTATGAACTAATTAAATGTATTCTTACGGAATCTACCGATACTTACCGCTATAGAATAGATCATATTTTTAGTTTTGTATGCCAAGTAATTGACATATTTAAGGTCCCTTGTATTCCAATTATAGCAAATTCCAGCATAAATGTTGGAAGTTGTGTTTAAGGCACTAACACCAATTGCTAAAGACGTATGTTCTTCACATTTGGCTAATACGTGCCTACTCTCGTAAAGCTCAATTCTGTCTGCCCGATCACAATAAAGGTAGTTATCTAATCGATTCCATGTTTGGCCTCCAGGCACTCTGTATTTTTTTGTTCCTCCTGTGCAGTTTATCTCAATTTGATCCTGGAGATTATAGTCCATATGTCTAAATAAGCTCATGTTTTACTTTTACTCATACAAATTATAAAGAAACTTGCCGAAAAGCCGTTTCGCAATATGCTTTAATGTTTTCACCATTATAAAGTGAAATAGTTGAACTTTTTTTTGTTAAAAAAATACGGTTAAAACCGAAAACTTTTTCTATGACTGCTTCTCCATTTAAATGGAAGGAACAATCCCCTAAAACCAAGCAGGCAAAAAATAATGAAAAAAAAACTTGTTTAAGAAACGCCCGGATCATATTATACTATATATTTTAAACGAATGTTAGAGGCTCAGAATACAACACAAGACTAAACTGATCACCACATCAAATGTTTGACTTTAACTTTTATGTGAACGATTCAATGCACTTAAAAGCAGCTTTTGCCTTATCAGCATTTTTCAGAGAAGTGATCAAGCAAACGCTCTTAAGTGCGATTTTACAGTTCATTATATTTTGCTTAAAAATAAGACTTAGGAGTTGGCTGAAATAAAGTTACTAAGAAAAATTCATGAAAATTTATTAATTTTGAAGAGTTTTAATTCTGTTTCGAAGTATTGTACTTACGAATTCATTTTAGACTTTTTTAAAGACCCTGAGCAGGGGTCTTTTTCAAATTTTTCGTTTTTAAAGACATTTTTCTAAAGTACACTGTCACAAAATATTCATATATATAACATTATTCATACATGCATAACACAAAATTTCACCGTGATGAATATAATTTTTAACAGTAGTGGTAAATTTCAGGAAAATATATCTTTAATATATTATAAATTTCGACCATTTTTTTCTCTATTTATTTTATTTTAAGAGTAGCAAGTTGAACCAAAATTGTGGGAAATTAAAATATTAATAATTTAAGAATAATTAAACCCAAATCGTAGGAAATTCAAATGTAAATAAGCAAAGAACTACAACTAAAAATGTCATTACAAAGTACAGACAGAAATTTAAATATGTCTCTTTGGCACATTAAGGCGGGACATGACATTCGCGGCAGAGAAAACAGACCTTGTCTTAAAAATTCATAACTTAGTCAAAAAAAAAAATTTTTTCCAAAATTTTTTTTTTATTATTGTCAAGAATTGAACAAATACAAGAAAAAAAATTTAAAAAAATATATTTTTCACTCCAACATGGTTTTATAGAGCTCCAAACTGGCGGCAGAGAAAAAAACTGGGCCTCGTGGTTGCAGCGCTGGGAGTTGCAAAAATTGTCCAAACTGGAAAAAAATGACTTTTTTAAATCTTAACAAAATTGGCTATCGTATGACACTAGCTTTTTTTTAAAATTTTTTTTTTAATTTTTGGTGATGTTCCAAATTTAAAAGTGTGTTTTTTCGAAAAAAATATTGACTTTAAAAATTCATAAAAAATCGAAAAAAAAGCTCGTGTCATACGATAGCGAATCAAGTTTAAAAAAAAAATTCGTCAAAAAATGAACCCGCTAGTGCCGCAACCAGTCCGAAAAACATGGTTTCGAGATAAACGCGTTCAAAGTTTGTGAACAAAGAAAAAAAAAGGTTACCTTCAATCTGCCATGCCTGCTTCGTACTGTATGCCTTCGTTATATTGTGTTGTGCTGTTTCTTATAGTTTTTGCAATCGTTTAGCAATTCGGGCTTCACCCTTCAAGTAGGTACGAAATAACAACCACCAAAAGTCAGGTAGCAAGTAAAACAAGTATATACCAGCTGCCGTACGTAGGTAGCGCAAAAATTCAAAATGCGCTCTCACTAATCCGGCTGTAACTTTTGAACCCGTACGAATTTTTCCATGAAATTTTTCTTCTTAGAATCTTAAGAATATTTACTAAAATAGAAAATTATTAAAAAAAAAATTTCAAAAAACTGCCAATGTCATGTAACCCCTTAAAAAATTGTGTTTAAGAGCAGCATTGCCACTTTGGTAAAAATCAACCAAAAGTGGTTCGAATTGGTTTCTGGATATTTGATAGTTTATTTTTCAATTTGGTAGATTAAAAAAATATTTTTTTCAGAATATATGTATAACAAATATGAAATCATAATTGGGTTATTATCATAACCATATATATATATAATTGTTGTTATTAACAAAAAATACTGTGATTTTTTAAAGAAATTGTGATTTTACCTCTAAGAATTTCCAGTTTTTAAAATTATTTTAATATGTATAAGTTTTCGGGTTTTTCAAAAAAAGTTACGTTTTTATTTAGGTATTATTTTTTAACAATTTATTGATAATGAACATCTACCGTAGGTCTGCATCGTGGAGTATGTTCAAGTAATAAAGTATACCATATCTCAAGAATACCATATGAGCAGATTTTCACAGTTTTTCTAAAAATGTAATAACTTTTTCTATAATAATAGAAAATAACTAAAAAAGAAACTAAAACCCACCGTTGTTTTTTTTATTAATAATATTTCTTGAATCGAGTACAATAACTAAGCTTTGCAATATTGGTTTGTTTCATTCTAAAAAAATTTATTAGCCCATGAAAAAAGTCTACTTATAGAATTCAAGCTATATAGACAAGATATGATACTAAGCCACATTACCCGCCTTTACTAGAATGGTCGAACTTTTTCTATTCTTAAACAAGTATTACATTCTTTTTTTGTTTTGGTTTGTTTTTCATTTTGGGAGATTTTTAAATGAGATTGGTAGCTATTTTTTTTTAGTGGCAACCTTGTTTACGAGTTATCTTATAAAAAAAACTAGTAAGGCATGGAGCTTCGGCAGTGTACCGAAGCTAAAATACCCCCCGCGGACGTACTGAAGTATATCCGAAGTCTTTAGACGTCTGTAAAATTTTTATGTATAATCTGCAAAAATATTTGTGTCATACGCTTAATTTAATTTTAACCCTTAGCTGCCACATAGAGTAATTTGTAAACAAAGTAAAACGCCGCACCCACTTTTCTAGTATAAAGCCTCCACATTTTACCGTAGAATATATGTATGGGTTGGATAAACGACGTGGGCGAAACTTGGGTACATGCAAACACGATGTCATTCAGTTTTATATATTTACGAAAGTTTTTCAATTTTCATGACGTCACTTTGTATTGAAGGTAGGCGTGGTTTTCATCCGATTTTGCCAAATAGCATAGTTATAGTCTGTATTATATATAAAAGCCTATGTGCAAAATTCCAAAACATTTCTTCAATTTGAGCATATTTTTAAGCGATTTTACGGTTAGTATATACTTTGTATGGGAGGCAGGCGTGGTTTTTATCCGATATTTCCAAATTTCATTGTCAGAATTTATATTGAAGACCAAAGCTTATATGCTAAATTTCAAGGCATTTCATTAATTTTTGTGGATTTAGAAGAGATTTTACTGTTAAAATAAAGTCACTTTGTATGGGAGGTAGGCGTGGTTTTCATCCGATTTTTCCAAATATCATACAGATTATATTATATATCAAAGCTAATGTGCAAAATTTCAAGACAATACTTTAATTTTGTGGATTTTTAAGAGATTTTACGTTTAAAATAAAGCCACTTTGTAAGGGAAGTGGGCGTGGTTTTCATCCGATTTTGCCATATATCATAGAGATGGCTTCTATTAAGTATCAAAGTTTATGTACAAAATTTTAAGACATTTCTTTAATTTTTGTGGATTTTTAAAAGATTTTACATTTAAAATAAAGGAACTTTGTATGGGAGGTAGGCGTGGTTTTCATCCGATTTTTCCAAATTTCATAGCCAGGATTTAGATTGAAGATCAAAACTTTCGTGCCAAATTTCAAGGCATTTCTTTAAGTTTTGTGGATTTAAAAACATTCTACGGTTAAAATAAAACCACTTTGTATGGGAGGTAGGCGTGGTGAACTGCCAAGCCATAGGGATATTTTTGGTGTGCTATCCTACTTTAATTTTGCTTTGCTAGGAATGCAATTTGATTTACTGTATTATCAACTTAATACATTTTTGTTATTTTATTTTAAAATCTTTGTAAAAAAAAAGATTAGTTTTTACAGAAATACATGCATTTTGTATAACAAATAATATTAATATAGATAAAGAAAATATTTAATGAACTACATTGTTTAAATTTAAAAACTTGAACAAGTTTTTGCGTTCTTTAATGAAAAATTGCTGAAAAGACAATAATGTAACATTTAACAAACATTTAGCATGCAAAGTAAGTCTTTAGAGTAAGCACAGAATATGATTAATCATCAATTTTCTAAATTGTTTATGCAAACTGAATTTATTTATTGATAACGCTGAAATGCGAGAACCTATCCAAAAATATACGCAACCCTACAGTCGGTTTAAGCAACTTTTATAGGAATCTATTGTAATTCTAAGCTTAAAAATATTGAAAAATTTTTGATTTATTAAGCTGTATATTTTAGAACTGCTTAAAGGTTTCATAAGCTACATAATTTAAAATAACAAAGAGAAGGAAAATAAAAAAAAATGGAAGTAAAAATTTATTAAATGTATATCAATAGATTTTTATATCCAACGCGTACTGCGTAAGGGATATATTAACTTTATCATTACGTTCGTAACGCCAAGAAGGAGGCGTGGCAGGTATAGAAAAATATATATATTTTTGATCAGCATCACCTCCTGAGTCGATTTTCGTCTGTCCGTCTGTCTATCCGTCTGTCGACACGATTACAGCCGTCATTTTAAAGCTATCGCAATGAAATTAAAAACTAAAAAAAAGGAAGATCAAGTTCGTAAATGGGCCACATCGGATGAAAACCACGCCTGCCTCACATACAAAGTGACTTTATTTTAATCGTAAAATCTCTTAAAAATCTACAAACATTAATGAAATGCCTTGAAATTTGACACGTATGCTTTGATATTCAATATAAATCCTCACTATGAAATTTGGAAGAATCTCCTACCACGCCTTCCTCCCACAAAGTGACTTTATTTTAAAATAAAATCTCTCCAAAATCCACAAAAATTAATTAAATGCCTTGAAATTTTGCATGTAAGGTTTGATCTTCAATATAAATTATAGTAATGAAATTTGGAAAAATCTGATGAAAACCACGCCTACCTCCCATACAGAGTGACTTTATGTTAACGGTAACATCTCTTCAAAATCCACTAACATTAATGAAATGCCTTGAAATTTAGCATATAAGCTTTGGTCTTCAATCTAAATTCTGACAATGAAATTTGGAAAGATCGTATAAAAACCACGCCTACCTCCCATACAAAGTAGCTTTATACTAACCGTAAAATCCCATCAAAATCTGCTCAAATTGCAGAAATGTCTTGGAATTTAGCACGTAGACTTTTATATTTAATATAGACATTCACTATGATATTTGGGCAAATCGGATGAAAACCACGCCTACCTCCCATACAAAGTGGCTTTATTTGAAACGTCAAATCGAAATGTCTTGAAATTTTGCATGCAAACTTTTATATTTAACATAAGACACTCTTTGATATTTGGCAAAATCGGCTGAAAACCACGCCTTCCTTCAATACAAAGTGACGTCATCAAAATTGAAAAACTTTCGCAAATATATAAAACTGAATGACATCGTGTAAGTATGTACCCAAGTTCCGCCCACGTCGTTTATCCAACCCATACATATATTCAAAGTCCTTTGCACTCAATTGCGGTAAATGTTAAATGTGCAGGCTTTATACTAGAAAAGTGGGTGCGGCGTTTTACTTTGTTTACAAATTACTCTATGTGGCAGCTAAGGGCTAAAATTAAATTAAGCGTATGACACAAATATTTTTGCAGATTATACATAAAAATTTTATAGACGTCTAAAGACTTCGGATATACTTCAGTACGTCCGCGGGGGATATTTTAGCTTCGGCACACTGCCGAAGCTCCACTCCTTACTAGTTTGTTTTGTTTTTTATTAATTATTTATGATATATTATTATCTAGCTATTATTACTCATAGTTACAATCATTATATGGTAAAAATTCTAAATAGAAAATAGGTATTAAAAGTGTAACTCAGAATCGTTATTTAAAATGTTAAAGAATTTTATATAATGCGCCAAACAAAAGTATTTTATAACTATCTATGAAGTCATGTCAAGTCACGCCAAAATAAAAAAAAATCTAGTGATAAGTAATATTGTTTTTATATTAACGACTATTTTTATATTTGAACCAAGGATTTCATTGGAACTTTCTATGTTTCTGTTCAATTGTTAAGTAGCCCAGTTATTACTTATCATAGAATTATAATAAAAATCTACCACGTACTTTTAGGCATTACAAAGAAATTTGGTTTTTCTTTTTACAAAATTTGTTCAGCTTTTTTTAAAAAAATACACAATATTTTAGAAAAAAATATCAGACTTTATTACACATTTCAATTATTACCCTATTTATGAAAATCGCGTATCCAGTATAGATTTGACAGTCATCACCAAAAATGCTGTCGCATAATAATATTCTAGATAATAAAATGGAATAGATCGATAGATTCTATCTATAATTCTATATTCTTCTTCTATAATTTGTTAGATAAAAACTGGATAGATTAGATCAAAATTAAGGAATAAAAACTTAAAAATAAATTTATTTCAAAATGCTTTACTTTCAACCAGAAAGCTTGTACATTTTATTTTCAATTGGTTTTCTTCTTTTTTATATAAGTAAAAATTATTATATATAATTTTCAAGATTTATAAAAAATATATTGATTAATTTTCCGTAAATTCTTGTCGCTGTTCATAAGGTGCTTTTTGATCAGTCAGTCATTTTATAGCAATTATTTTTTGATCAATATTTTTCGATCAGAAATTATAGTAATTTTATGATCGTTATTTTTTCGATCAGAAATAAAATTTGTTTTTATCTTTATTTTTCTGATCCGATAAAAGTTATTTTTTATCGTTATTTTTTCGATCAGATATAAATATCACCTTGCAGTCGTCATTTTTTCGATAAGAAATAAAAATTATTTTTGATCAGAAATAAAAGTAAAGCAAAAAATAATTTTTTTAATACTATCGAAAAATTATCGGTCAGTGATTGATTTCTATATCTGGTCGAAAATATAACGATTAAAAAATAAATTTTATTTGTGATTGGAAAAATAACGATCAAAAAATAATTTCAATTTCTGATGGTAAAAAAAAAGTATCAAAAAATAGCTTTTTTGATTTCTAATCGAAAAAATCACGATTAAAAAATAACTTTTATTTCTGATCGAAAAAAAATAAGAATCACAAAATAAATTTTATTTCTGATCGAAAAAATAACGATTAAAAAATAATTGTTATACAGGGTGTCCCGCAATTGAGTGCAACTATTTACGGAGCTGAAAAGTTATGTTGAGCTGAGCAAAAAATCGTATGGGAGGGAGGGTCTATTTTCACATTCTTAGGAGCTACAGTGTTAATTAATATTTCACGACTTTGATTCACGTTATTGTTTCTAGCAGAAAAACTAACTTACATGAAATATTTTAACATTTTGATAGCTCATTTTAAAGGTAATGAAATCACCTTTCCAACGGTATATCAACAAACCCCACCAACTTAACCGTTACCGAGCTGTGATCGTGTGAAGAAAAAATCAATCGGTACAAATTAACAAATTTCAACTTTGAGTGCAAATTTCTCAGAATTGTTGCTTACATCAAACAGTCGAGACGCTGGAGTTAGTCAAAAAACACAAAAATTAATTAAAATTAATTAAAAACACTTAATTTCAGCACGTTAATTACGCGAATTTCTATCGGGCACAAAAAATACTAGCCTTCCCATTCAAAATGCGAAAACGAGGTAAACATCGTTCGCTATGGATGGATCAGATTCCAACAAAACACAGAAAACCGAACGATTTTGATCACCCAGGGAGCGTTATCTTGTACTGTGCGGCGGTTTACTTTGTAATTTCTTGCTTTGAGTAGTAGCAGATTTTTTTTTTTAATGTTTGCACATTACGTTGACGACCACCGCAAACGAAAAACGGACAATGATTTACGGATATGCACCTGGAATGTCCAAACCCTTTATAGGGAAGGTGCCATTATCCAACTGGCGGAAGCCCTCAAAACGATAAAGGCTGACATCACCGCCATCCAGGAAATGCGATGGAAAGGGCAAGGTTGCTCTAAACAAGCACACTGTGATATCTACTACAGCTGCCATGCGGAGAAGCGCGAATTTGGATGTGGATTCGTTGTTAGCCGGAAACTACGTCACCTTGTTTCCCGGTTCACACCTGTCAACGAAAGATTGGCCACGATCCGCATCAAGGCAAAATTTTTCTCCATCAGCCTTATTTGCGCGCACGCCCCGACGGAGGAAAAGGACGAAGCCGTCAAAGACGCTTTCTACGCTAGCCTTGAGGACATATACGACCACCTTCCGGTCCATGACGTGAAAATAGTCCTCGGCGATTTTAATGCGAAAGTCGGAAGGGAAGGCATCTTTGGCCCCACTGTCGGTCAGTTCAGTCTTCATGAGACCTCCACGAACAACGGTCTAAAACTGATTGACTTCGCCGCGGCGCGAAACATGGTAGTTAGTAGCACCAGATTTAAGCACCTCGACATCCACAAGGCCACCTGGCTGTCCCCGGATCAAAAAACGCGAAACCAAATTGATCATGTTGTAATCGACGGAAGGCATGCCTCTAGTATTCTAGATGTGCGTACATTTCGGGGGGTCAACATTGACTCCGACCATTATCTTGTTGCAGCCAAGATCCGCATGCGATTATGCAATGCGAAGAACATACGCACAGGAGTGCAACGAAAGCTAGATGTCGCTAAGCTGCAATTACAACGGACTGCCGAAGCCTACTACGCTCAACTCTCGGTTAAGCTCAACCAACCACCCTCTGGACCCGACGACGCCGGCGGACTTTGGGCGCATATATCCCACTCCATGCGCGCTGCCGCTGAAGAAGTCATTGGTTTCCGGCGCCCGCAACCTCGGAACCAATGGTATGATCAGGAGTGTCGCATTGCGACTGCAGAAAAAAACGCCGCTTATAGAAAAACGCTGCAGTCAGCTGCAACGCGAGCCGTGCGAGAAAACTACCGCGAAAAGAGGAAGGAAGAGAGGCGCCTTTTCAGACGCAAGAAAAGAGAGCAGGAAAAGCGTGAGCGTGAGGAACTAGAGGTATACCATGTCAAGAAGGATGCACGAAAATTCTATCAACAGGTTAAGCGTCTAACCCAAGGTTTCAAGCCCGGAGCATCCACTTGTAGAGACGAAAATGGAGAACTGAATACGGATACGCAGTGTGTGCTGAGATTGTGGAGACGGCACTTCTCCAACTTACTTACTGGCGACGATTCCACCAATGCCGCCCATGGAGAGCGCAGTTCAGAGCTACCAATCAACAATGACGGAGTGGAAGTACCACCACCTAGCCATGATGAGGTTCGAGTTGCTATCCAACGACTCAAAAACAATAAAGCAGCGGGTGCTGACGGCCTGTCAGCTGAATTGTTTAAAACCGGCGGCGATGAATTGATAAGGCGCATGCATCAGCTCATCAGCAAAATATGGCTAGCAGAAAGCATGCCCGACGATTGGAACCTCAGTGTACTGTGCCCTATACTTAAGAAAGGAGACCCTACAATCTGCGCAAGTTATAGAGGTATCAGTCTTATTTCCATCGCATATAAGGTTCTCTCAAGCGTACTGTGTGAAAGATTAAAGCCGATTACAAAAACACTGATTGGACCTTATCAGTGTGGCTTTCGACCTGGTAAGTTCACCATAGACCAGATTTTCACGCTACGACAAATCCTGGAGAAAACCCACGAAAATCAAATTGACACACACCATCTCTTTGTCGATTTTAAAGCTGCGTTCGATAGCCCGAGAAGGGATTGCCTATACGCAACAATGTCTGAGTTCGGTATACCTGCAAAGTTGATTAGACTTTGCAGAATGACGTTGAGCAACACACGCAGCTCCGTCAAGGTAGGAAATGACCTCTCCGAAACCTTCAATACCGAAAGAGGTTTCAGGCAAGGCGATCCACTGTCTTGCGATCTCTTCAACATCATCATGGAGGGGATCGTACGAAAGGCCGGTGTGCATCGTAATGGCACCATTTTCTACAAAGGCGTCCAGCTCCTTGCGTACGCTGATGATATTGATATTGCCGGCAGAACCAAGAGAGATGTTACCGCTGCTTTCGCCGCTATCGAAAAGGAATCAGCCAAAGTGGGTTTAACGATAAATGAGGGCAAAACAAAATATATGCTGTCTACAAACAAGGGAGCTCGGCGTTTAGACTCCCACGTTTCATCCGGCAGCTGTAACTTTGAAGTAGTCAAGGAGTTCGTTTACCTTGGCACCGCCATTAATACCAAAAACAAAATCAGCCTGGAGATAAAGCGAAGAACAATAATTGCTAATAGGTGCTACTACGGGCTCAGTAAGCAACTAAGTTCCAGAGCCCTCTCTCGATCGACAAAACTAACACTCTACAAGACGCTCGTTCTACCTGTGCTGCTTTATGGCGCTGAGGCATGGGTAGTTTCGCAAACTGACGCAGCCGCTCTGGGGGTATTCGAGAGAAAAGTTCTTCGCAAAATCTTCGGTCCTGTTCGAGTCGGCGATGACTATCGCATCCGAATGAACCACGAGCTGTATGAGCTCTACGATGACATTGACGTAGTTCGGCGTATAACTGTGAAGCAACTACGCTGGCTGGGTCATGTCCATCGTATGAACGACGAAGCTCCAGCGAAAAAGGCGCTCGAGGCGAGGGTCGCTGGTCAACGACGACGAGGGAGGCCATGCCTCCGATGGATGGACCAGGCTGAGGAAGCCCTAACCGCACTTGGTGTATCCGATTGGAGAAGGCGCGCGCAAAGCAGAGGCGCCTGGCGAGAGCTGATGAGGTCGGTTGAAACCCGGACACGGGTTGTTACGACCAACTAAGTAAGTAAGTAAGTAAAGTTTGCACATTGCAAATAATATCTTAACAATATTCTATCAAAGCTGCTTTTGCAGTTTTTCTGGCGGTGAGCCTCGAACTGGAAGCTGCCCTCAAAATAACTCACTCATCTCGTTTATAATAAAAAGTTTTTGTTGAAATTTACTACAATAGTTGTAGGCAACAGCTTCGCTACTATAACTGTTGTAAACTTACACACCTTTATTTAATTCAACATGTGTTGTTTACTATTGGTACGTAGTAAAATTTAACAATTGGTGTTTAATTTTGCTAAATATATAGGGTAATATTTAAGCTTTAATATAGGTATTGTAGTAAACTTAAACATTAGTTGTTGAATGTTGCTATCATTTTTGTATTACTATTGCAACATTACAACCTTTATATGAATAACATTCAACAACTTTTGTTTAGTTTAACTAAATAATGTAGTAATAAAAAAATGACTACTACGTAAATAGCAGTAATAAAATTTTATGATTGATTTAATTTTACACAAGAATAATAAAACAGACAAATCTGAATAAAAAAAAAAAAACAAAAAACTTTCAAGTCAATTGCACCAAGAAAATATATCAATTTGTCTTTAGAGTTATTAATATAAAACAGAGCAATTCTAAATTCAATATTAAAGATTTATTAAACACTTCTCGCATTCACATTTAAATATAAATATTGAGTATTTTACACGACAAAAAATATTTACAAATCTTGGTATAAAATTAAAACACGTATTTAACACAATTTTTGTCATTAGAGAAGCGAATACCGGAGAACTGAATAACAAGCTGCTAACTTGATCATAATCATACTTGAATGAAAATATGGTGCAAATATACGAATTGATGTTGAAAATTCAACATACATATGTCTATTGTCAATAAAATACATGATAAAAAAATGTTTAATATTGATATTGCAACAAAATTCAATATATATTGCTTAATTTTACTAAAACTTGTATATAATTTTAAACATTGAAAATTTACACTGAAACTTGTTGTTAAATTACACTCCAGTTGAATTTTAAACAAAAAATTACTATTATATTTATAGTAAATTTGTATTTATTTTTTAGAGTGTACATACTGCTAAAAAAAAAATTTTCCATAATTGTCGGTATTTTTTAATAAGTTTTTGATTTTTTTCACTTCTTCTTGTTAAATATTTTACGATTTCACTTGCTTTTACATATATTTTTTTTTTAAGACTCAAAGCTATTTGCATTTCTGTATTATTAAACCATTTTCCACGGCTCATTTCAACCCAATTTTTTTATTGAAATTGATAAGTATGAATTGATAACAAATCAAAAAAGATTTCTCGATCATTACAATGTTACATGTACAACATTACATGTTATCATTACATTCAGAGAAAAAGTTTTCACATTCGCGATAATAAATATTTTAGAAAAAAGTACAATTGTTAAATTTTTGGCACAGAAATTTTTGCAAAATTAACTTTTTGGAAATATGTTTTTGTCAAAAAAATATTCACATATGCAACATTGTTAAGTCGTTTATGTCGACTGTAAAGCGACATCAGTAAAGCGATAAGGCAAGAGATTTAGGAACAAATTTGAACTTGAAATCAATATAAATTGAAATCTCGATTTATAATAACTTCAGTTGCATTTGTTACGGTTTCCTGCCAGAAGATGTTGAATTTCAAGTTCATAATCAGTGGTTTAATTCTCTTGGTTACTCTACTGTTTCACGAAGTAGAAGCTACTTGTCAACTTCAGATTCATCATGAAAATAAACCATTACTTATCCAAAAGTTCGGTTCAAAAGAAATAATTATTCAAGGCATAGATTCCATTTATTTGGACGAGAATGATGAGATTCAAGCTTATTGCGCTACGGGGTTCATGTGAGTTTTTCTGCAAAAAAATCAAAGATACAACATATTTTCAAACCCAAATTTCTATATAGGCCATTTACAGTCATTAATAATAGATATGGAAGTAGGGAAATGTATAATTCAGCAAATAAGCAGATTTTAAACTTTTACTGCGAATCGAATAAAATTAGATTCAACAAACAATATTCTATTAGAGTTTCCAAAGTTTTTGATGAATATTCAGATAATAATGATGAGTCTATGCCTATGTCCAACATAGAGCTTTATGAGGAATTTATACCTAAATGCAGTGGTAGGATGTACGCCATGTTTGAGTCGAGGAACAAATTACCAAATTGTGAAGATGCTTTGTCTTATGTGTTGGGTGCCAAGCTTAATACGCCCATTATAATTGCTGGATTGTGCTTTGATCTGGATAGGCTGAAATTAAATTATGTCAGCTATAAGCTGCGCGAACCCAGTTCAATATTGGAAAAATTCAAGGTAAAACATAAATAGAATTGCTCTTTATTTATTGTTAAATTTTCAATCTACTTATAGGAATTATATCCCATGGGTCTAAATGGTAACAGCTTATCCTATCCATTGACATCAGCTGATCATCTTTTTAAATTCCCCAGGTTTGATTCAATTCATTTATTTTATTATTATTATAACTACAATAACTTTAATTTTAACTTTATTGAAAACATAGCGATTTGTCCATACAAACTGATTTGAAAATGCAAGCAATGACTAATTTCTGGCTTCAAATTGCCAACTACGAATTGGATAATATCGTACAAACTACAACAAGAGGTTTAAAATTGACATTAGACGATTTTAAGGATTTTTTCAATATTATTTGGTGGAGAAATTTGCGCATTGGAAATTGGCGACGTTTTATGCAACTTCTTGACAAGCGTTCGAAAGATGTGGAATACAACGTTTACACTGGTACTTCAGGTAAGCTTCTTACACCAGTCGAAAAGCAGAAATGTGATAATGTATCAAGCATGGAGTTAGAGGTACGTCGGCAGTTTGAAACTATTTTTAAAATATATCAAATCGTTTTTTCTTTTTTAGTTGTCAGCTCATGCAGTTATACCACAATTTGTCTGGATCTACTTGAATTCAATATCGGAAGAGACTGTGGAGGACTTTGTCGTCATAGCCTATAATTCTCCATATTTTGAGGTACCTCTATCATAACCAATCATAGAATGACATATTTTCAAAAATTTTTTCACCTTTGCCAGTACTTTGATCAAAATGCAACAATAATATGCAATGATATGTGTAACACAATCGACTGGTTACAGCCTATAGAGGACTCACGCCTTGTAGCCGCTCTCGGCAGACTTTACTGCTGTCGTTCCGATGAAGTTGTTAGCCTTTTGGATGGCTTCCCTTTAAAACCAGCCAATCAGTTAAATCTCACTACAGAAGCTACGGTTGAATACTAATATTATTTTTTTCCCCTTTTTTTTGTTTTTTTACTATAACCCAGTAAAAACTGTTCGGATCCATTTTGGGCGAACTCATTCTATAAATAAAACTTTATAAGTACAAATTATTGCATGTAATTATTTTTCATATAATATACATAATTTTCATTTTGATATTTTTTCATCATTAGCCATTTTATCTCCAAATGCACATTTTGAAACAAAAAAAAAATAAAAAAGTCTATTTTAGCTAATAGTAAATTGCTGCTACAAAATGTTTTTTATAGATTCCTGAGCATGATTCATGGATATAAAATTGGCCTTGAAAATAATGTCATATCACCCAAAGGAAAAGTTTTGGCATTATGACATTCCGAATATTTTTGGGTAATAAGACTAAAATTTGGGCTTTATGGTATTTTTAATTTATTTTTAACATTCCGTAAAAGGGCAAACTAAATCAGATTGCCACTAAAATCTTAGTTTATTCACAAATGAAACGAAGCTTGCAGCGACTATCATCGGAAAGATTTTTTGAATCCCCACAAACACCTTTGAATGGGTTCTAAGTCCGATTTTGCAAGATTCTGTCAAAAGTTGCCACATGTACGAAATATTGCATTATGACTTTGGATTTTATGGCCTGTGTCATATTGTAACGCTGAACGTCATAAAGCCCAAAGCAAAAAATGTCACAAAGCTCAAAGCATGCCATAACGCCCAAATTTAAGGAAAAAAATGGACACAACACCCAACTCGAATGTCATAACAGAAGCAGCAGTGAAAGCAGCGGTAACTCTGTCTTGGTTCTGCCGACAATATCAATATCATCAGCATACACAAGGAGCTGGATCTTTGATACACAAGGAGCTTTGTAGAAAATGGTGCCATTACGATGCACACCGGCCTTTCGTACGATCCCCTCCATGATGATGTTGAAGAGATCGCAAGACGGTGGATCGCCTTGTCTGAAACCTCTTTCGGTATTGAAGGTTTCGGAGAGGTCATTTCCTATCTTGACGGAGCTACATGTATTGCTCAACGGCATCCTGCAAAGTCTAATCAACTTTGCAGGTATACCGAACTCAGACATTGTTGCGTATAGGCAATCCCTTCTCGGGCTATTGAACGCAGTTTTAAAATCGACAAAGAGATGATGTGTGTCAATTTGATTTTCGTGGGTTTTTTCCAGGATTTGTCGTAGCGTGAACATCTGAAACACTGATAAGGTCCAATTAGTGTTTTTGTAATCGGCTTTAATCTTTTACATAGTACGCTTGAGAGAACCTTATATGCGATGGAAATAAGACTGATAGCTGGCGCAGACTGTTGGGTCTCCTTTCTTAAGTATAGGGTACAGATGAACTCCAGCATTTACAAGTACGCCTGCCTTGTAGGCCTAAGTACTTGGGTCTATAGACGGAGGGTATAGTTTATGGAACGGACGACCAGCACTTATGTGTACACTCCATCAACGGACCCGTTTGTGCATTACAAAGTAAAAACACACGGTCATCCGGCAGAGCTAACACGAACTGGAAGCCGTTTCACAAACACAAAGAACACCCAAAGCCCTACTACTGAAAACATTACGACTCCAACATATCATACAATTGTATAACCATGGAGCCGCACTGCTCCCAATAGCTGTACCAGTCTAACTACCAAAGGGGACGTACCTTCATTGTCATGTACTGGTGAAGACGAGACCTACCCAATCTCTTGCATACTAAGGTATGCCAACCGGTCAATCTAGACCTGTGTAGCATAAACACAACCACAGCCAGCACGAGTCTTCCGGACGGGCCAACCCATGATAGTCACATGGGCAACTCGGTCCCGCCAAAGAAGCTCCACAACATCCCAGCAACGAGACAAAAAATTCATGCATGAATGAGTTTTAGTAACTGGCCGTGCCAAATTAGAGCACTTAATCATGCTTGACCGGCAACTTCAATCCAGGCATGGAAGAAGTGCCTATTTGCCATGTTTATACAACACAACAATGCATCGAATATTCTGTGTCACTACACCTCCATTCATTCACCCAATTTATACAGCCCTCCTTGTCTTCTTGCCGTGGATAGATAGGGTCGTCCTCTTTGATGAGTATGACTATCCCCGTGCTAGCAAGTTTTAAGGTCAATTGCTATACCTTTGCAAGCTATTTTACATATTCGATATACCGAATATAACTTGCTACCAAGATGGGCGCCACCCCGAGCTCTTGGTTGGCCCTGCCAGTTTTTACGTTTGCAGGACGTATCCTACAAACAACCATCCTCCTTTATCCTGGCTTTGGACAGGCAGTTTTGCATCCGAAGATACCTCCCCTGGCGGAGTTAGTATAGGGCACAGTACCCTGATGAATCGTTCGCGAACAATCGAATTCGATATCGATTACTATTCGAAAAGATACGTTTTGAGGACGTAACGGTTACTTCATAAACGAAGGTTCGTTAATGTTTCGAGAAATTATTCGTTTACTATTCCAAAGCGGTTAATTCTTCAACACAAATACTTACTTACTTACTTAGGTGGTCGTAACAACCCGTGTTCGGGTTTCAGCCGACCTCATCAGCTCTCGCCAGGCGCCTCTGCTTTGCGCGCGCCTTCTCCAATCGGATACACCAAGTGCGGTTAGGGCTTCCTCAGCCTGGTCCATCCATCGGAGGCATGGTCTCCCTCGTCGTCGTTGACCAGCGACCCTCGCTTCGAGCACCTTTTTCGCTGGAGCTTCGTCGTTCATACGATGGACATGACCCAGCCAGCGTAGTCGCTGCACAGTTATACGCCGAACTACGTCAATGTCTCCGTAGAGCTCATACAGCTCGTGGTTCATTCGGATGCGATAGTCATCGCCGACTCGAACAGGACCGAAGATTTTGCGAAGAACTTTTCTCTCGAACACCCCCAGAGCGGCTGCGTCAGTTTGCGAAACTACCCATGCCTCAGCGCCATAAAGCAGCACAGGTAGAACGAGCGTCTTGTAGAGTGTTAGTTTTATCGATCGAGAGAGGGCTCTGGAACTTAGTTGCTTACTGAGCCCGTAGTAGCACCTATTAGCAATTATTGTTCTTCGCTTTATCTCCAGGCTGATTTCGTTGTTAGTATTAATGGCGGTGCCAAGGTATACAAACTCCTTGACTACTTCAAAGTTATAGCTGCCGGATGAAACGTGGGAGTCTAAACGCCGAGCTCCCTTGTTTGTAGACAGCATATACTTTGTTTTACCCTCATTTATCGTCAAACCCACTTTGGCTGATTCCTTTTCGATAGCGGCGAAAGCAGCGGTAACATCTCTCTTGGTTCTGCCAACAATATCAATATCATCAGCGTAAGCAAGGAGCTGGACAACTTTGTAGAAATGGTGCCATTACGATGCACACCGGCCTTTCGTACGATCCCCTCCATGATGATGTTGAAGAGATCGCAAGACAGTGGATCGCCTTGCCTGAAACCTCTTTCGGTATTGAAGGTTTCGGAGAGGTCATTTCCTACCTTGACGGAGCTGCTTGTGTTGCTCAACGTCATTCTGCAAAGTCTAATCAACTTTGCAGGTATACCGAACTCAGACATTGTTGCGTATAGGCAATCCCTTCTCGGGCTATCGAACGCAGCTTTAAAGTCGACAAAGAGATGGTGTGTGTCAATTTGATTTTCGTGGGTTTTCTCCAGGATTTGTCGTAGCGTGAAAATCTGGTCTATGGTGGACTTACCAGGTCGAAAGCCACACTGATAAGGTCCAATCAGTGATTTTGTAATTGGCTTTAATCTTTCACACAGTACGCTTGAGAGAACCTTATATGCGATGGAAATAAGACTGATACCTCTATAACTTGCGCAGATTGTAGGGTCTCCTTTCTTAAGTATAGGGCACAGTACACTGAGGTTCCAATCGTCGGGCATGCTTTCTGCTAGCCATATTTTGCTGATGAGCTGATGCATGCGCCTTATCAATTCATCGCCGCCGGTTTTAAACAATTCAGCTGACAGGCCGTCAGCACCCGCTGCTTTATTGTTTTTGAGTCGTTGGATAGCAACTCGAACCTCTTCATGGCTAGGTGGTGATACTTCCACTCCGTCATCGTCGATTGGTGGCACTGCACTGTGCTCTCGATGGGCGGCATTGGTGGAATCGTCGCCATTAAGTAAATTGGAGAAGTGCTGTCTCCACAATCTAAGCACACACTGTGTATCCGTATTCAGATCTCCATTTTCGTCTCTACAAGTGGATGCTCCGGGCTTGAAACCTTGGGTTAGACGCTTAACCTGTTGATAGAATTTTCGTGCATCCTTCTTGCCCTGGTATACCTCTAGTTCCTCACGCTCACGCTTTTCCTGCTCTCTTTTCTTGCGTCTGAAAAGGCGCCGCTCTTCCTTCCTCTTTTCGCGGTAGTTTTCTCGCACGGCTCGCGTTGCAGCTGACTGCAGCGTTTTTCTGTATGCGGCGTTTTTTTACTGCTGCCGATGCGAAACTTCTGATCGTACCTTTGGTTCCGAGGTTGCGGGCGCCGGAAACAAATGACTTCTTCAGCGGCAGCTCGCGTGGAGTGCGTCGTCGGGTTCAGAGGTTGGTTGGTCGAGCTTAACCGAGAGTTGAGCGGAGTAGGCTTCGGCAGTCCGTTGTGATTGTAGTTTAGCGACATCAAGCTTTCGTTGCATTCCTGTGCGTATGTTCTTCGCGTTGCATAATCGCATGCGGATCTTGGCTGCAACAAGATAATGGTCGGAGTCAATGTTGACCCCCCGAAATGTACGCACATCTAGAACACTATAGGCATGCCTTCCGTCGATTACAACATGATCAATTTGGTTTCGCGTTTTTTGATCCGGGGACAGCCAGGTGGCCTTGTGGATGTCGAGGTGCTTAAATCTGGTGCTACTAACTACCATGTTTCGCGCCGCGGCGAAGTCAATCAGTCTTAGACCGTTGTTCGTGGAGGTCTCATGAAGACTGAACTGACCGAAAGTGGGGCCAAAGATGCCTTCCCTTCCGACTTTCGCATTAAAATCGCCGAGGACTATTTTCACGTCATGGACCGGAAGGTGGTCGTATACGTCCTCAAGACTAGCGTAGAAAGCGTCTTTGACGGCTTCGTCCTTTTCCTCCGTCGGAGCGTGCGCGCAAATAAGGCTGATGGAGAAAAATTTTCAAATTTTCTTCAACACAAATGCGAAGATAATTATATTTTCTACTTTTTTTACTGTAGGTGAATACTTTCGTATGACTTACTTTTATTATTACTGACGCGATAACACTGGTATGAAAAAACTTTCGATTTTTGATCGCCAATTAGGGAAAAATACGAAATTTTTTCTTTGATAAAAATTCATTGCAAACGAACTTTCGCCGGGTGGGTTACATATACATTGACAAGTGTTAATTTTCAGCACAATATTTTAGTAACATATCCTTCTTATATTTTAGTTTCGACCAACATATCGAATGTAATCTGACAGCTCAGTTGGTACTGGAAGAATTTTTTACCAGTATTTTGTGTGTTAAAATACCCCAGCATGCGAATATTTTTTTATTTCAATATAAATCATAAACCAGTGCCTTAAAGCAGAGAGATCATGGTTAATGTCCACAGACAATTGCAAGGGAGCGTTGCTAGAGAAGGCACAGGCCATATCATCGGCAAAATCATTGATAGAGCTGCGGAATTTTATTGAAAAGAGCGAAATAATAAAGATTACAAACAAAATAGGACCCAGCACTGACCCCTGAGGAACCCCTAATGTTAAAAATGCTATTGAACTATAACAGTTTAATATTTTGACACGCTGTTTTCTGTTTTCTAAATAGGACTGAAACCATTTAAAGATGAGTCCCCTAAAACCGTTCACATAAAGCTTATCCAGCAATATATTATGACTGCTGTTAACCGTTTATTATTCAGGCTAGAGTAAATGTTCGTTCAAAAATTCAATAATGCATCATCTGTTGATAGACCCGTTCTGAAACCAAACTGGGATTTACTAAAAAAATTATATTTCTCCAAAAATGATAAAATTCGAACTTTAATTAATTTTTCAAATATTTTAGAAACTACAAGAAGAAGTGGACCCATAGACCCATAGACCCATAGTTAATAATCAGGGATTTATTGCCTTTTTTAAGTAAAGGTATAAAGGCTCTGCTATTTTCAGACCATCTGAAAATATACCACTGGTAACGCTTAAGTTGAAAATCACGCTCAAAATGTCACTAATGTAGTAGGCTATTTTCTTTAAAAAATTATTAGATACTATTGTAGTATCATGTAAACGCTCTATATATCTCATCCCTATTTCAATAAGTTAATTATCGATTTTTAGATTAAGTTATCGAAACGGCTTGTTAATCTCTAACCACCATGTTTGTAAAAATAAAGATGATATAAAAGATATAAAGATATTCTGATTAGCAAAGATAAAGGTTGATTTTTAAATTTATAAGGTTCCACAGCTCAGATGTGGGGTTAAAAACAAGAAAAAACCATACTTCCATTCTGCTAACCAATCTTCAAACAATAAAAACTATTTTAAAGATGACTTCGAGACAGAAACCTGTAACAAGGGCAATACAGACAAAGACAGCCCATTTTTCGTTTATAGAGGACCCCTGCCATTACAGCTTAATTCCTCTGTGTCCAAGACTTTGGAGTTATAGTTCATGAATGATCAACAGTATTAAAAAATACACATCCAAAAAGGATGTGCACCTGAAATACTCTTCACAGACCTGAAATTTACAAGTAACAATAGAAAAGCAACCACGTACTAGTTTTCACATTCACAAACACAAAAGCATTACTCTGTGCCCTATTCTGTAAAAGCAGTATGCAATAATAATTCCATACTGCCCTTAATAGTACCAGTTTAGCTACCGGTTGATGGCGTACCTTCATTACCATCTTCTAGTTGAGACAACTTATATACATATATAAGAATTTTTGTTTTTGACTGTGCACATAGCACTGTTTCGTACATGACTGGCACTTCCATTCAAGGCATGGTTTAACACCATACCCTAAACGAAGTGCCTACGATTTAATTTGACCTGTGCCCAGTGTCACAGGTCGCCTTTGTGCCCACATACGTGACACTCCTTGGGCCCTAAGACACCATTTTTTTGTCTTTTGTTGACCATATAGGCCATGTCTCCATGCCGTGGATAGATAAGGTCACCTCATTTTTTTTCGACGGGTTTGACTATCCCCGTGCTAACAAGTTTTATGGACCATTGCTATTCCATCGCAGGCTTTTTCAATATGATATACATATTGACCTGGTACCAAGATGGGCGCCACCCCGAGCTCTTGGTTGGCTCTAACTTTTTATGGCATAGGACGTATCCCATAACCAACCCTCCTCCTTTATCCTGGCTTGGGACAGGCAGGCCGAAACCTGGCGGAGTTGGCAATGCAGACAGTCGCATCTCCAGGAGCATCTTCAGCAGCACCTTCAGCCGCTCCTTTAGAAGCACCTTCAGCTCCTACTTCAGCAGCACCTTCAGCTGTTCTATCAGCAGCACTCACAGCCGTGCCTTCAACAGCACCTCCACCATCGCCTTCAGCTGCTCCTTCAGTATCACCTTCAGCAGCTACTTCAGCCACTCCATCATTAGCTAAGTCTTCGGCAGCACCCTCAGCCGTGCCTTCATCAGCACCCTCAGAAACACTTTCAGTCATACTTCCTGGCACATTTGGCCAAGTTGTCAACAGTGTAGTGCACACAACGACACCACCAAGCACAACGGCTTCAACGTATAACGATTGTGAAAGGGAAGATGAGGCTTATGATGATTCAGAAGATGTAGCTATAGATCGTGAGTTAGCTCGTTTACAAAAACGAGCGGAAATTTTGCGACTTCGTGAAATGATATCCAAAATGGAGTCGGATGCATCTTCGCTTACTCGACCACGAATAGACTTCAGCGAAGTTGAGAATTCAGTGCCGCCATTTACAAGTGAAGATGACTATGTAGTGGTCAAGTGGATCGCCGACTTCGAAAATGTTATGTCGTCAATGAATGCAAGTAATGACGATATGTATCGTTCTGCACGACGTCTTATCAAAGATACAGCTAAAATCTTCTTGCGCACTATCCGTGTATCAACGTGGTCTGAGTTGAGGCAAGCTCTTCTTAAGCGCTTCGATCGCCAGCTAAGCCAGTTCGAAGTTTACGAACGATTACGCCAGCGTTATAAGAAGAAAGATAGTCGCTAGACAAATATATTTTGGTGATGACTTAGTTAGGCCAACGAGGTGGGGTGCGAGAGGTTGAGCTGGTGCACATTATTATAGCTGGCCTTCAGGATACTTCTGCTCAAGTTGCTATACTGGCTGGTGCTACTACAATTGATGAATTGCTGGATCGGGTTAGGATGTATGAATCTTCAGTCGCTGCTTCCAAGCGATTCACTTCGTTTGCTGCTAGTCAAACCGAATCGTAATACTACTAAAGCTGTTGGAACTTCAGTTCGTCCGACTCTCGACATACTCTACTAGCATTGGAGCTTCTTCCGGCAAACAAAGTCGCTGTTTCAACTGCTCTCGTCACGGCCATATGGCCAGATATTGCACTGGGCCAAAGCGTGCACCTGGCACGTGCTTCCGTTTATTTTTTTTATTTTAATTTAATTTATTTATTTTAATTACCCTAAAAAGAAACTGTCGCTGCAGTTACTTCAGGTGCAGCTAGCATTAGTGCTTCTGGTGACGTTGATGATGCGGAGGGATCCGTAGGAGCTATGGGTTGGGTAAGTGTTGCGTACCTTTTGAGTCCAAATCAATGCACAGTATTTAATAATTATTTTTCTCTTTTGGACACTGGTAGTCCCATGAGCTTCATGAGTAAATCGATAGTACCCAAGGTAGTGCGTTTTGGTGATATGGTGGATACTGGTTATTCAGGTGTTGGTAATAAGTCTATATATACTTATGATAAAATTAGTTGTTATTTTAAGTTTGCTGAAGAAGTAAAATTTGTTTATTTTTGCATTGTTTCAGATAGGTGCACTTGCTTTACATCTTCAGAATTTCAAGAATATTTAAAAGAAAAAAATATTAGTCACGTAAAGAATGCTGTAGCATACCCTGAGGCGAATGGTCAGGTGGAGCGAATAAATAGAATTCTTAAGGCTATGCTTGGAAAACTTACCGAGCCACTTCAACATGCTGACTGGTGTAAAAGGTTGTCAGAGGTTGAATGGGCTGTTAACAATTCCGTTCAGAGATCAACAGGTTTTACTCCAAGTCACCTTCTGTTTGGCGTAAAGCAAAGAGGTCCGTCGGTTGATCACTTAACGGAATATTTGAGTGATAGGGGTCTGGGAACTGAAGAAATAAACTTAGAAGAAATTCGTTCACAAGCCTTGTGTAGTATTGAGAAAGTTCAAGAAAAGAGTAATAAATGGTTTGAGGAAAATTGTAAGCCATGTACCATGTACCAGTACCATGTTGGAGATTTTGTGGTCGCTTGAAATGTCGATACTGTTGTGGGTACTAATAAAAAGTTCATACCACGATTCCGCGGACCATACGTAATCCATAAAGTGCTCCCTAATGACAGGTATGTCTTGCAAGATATCGACGGTTGTCAGATCCCCCAATTCCTTATGATGGAGTAGTTGAATCGCGGCATCTTAAATTATGGAAATTAACTGACAGCATACAGAATCATTTACCTACGTAACACCTGGGTTATTTATCTTAAGATTATGTTTTAAGTAGTATTATGTGTCAATGTAATTATCTTAAGCATTTAAGATCGAGCCGATCCTAATGGTCAGATTGGCCGAGTTGTTGTAGTATCATGTAAACGCTCTTATATATCATCCCTATTTCAATAAGTTAATTATCGATTTTTAGGTTAAGTTATCGAAACGGCTAGTTAATCTCTAACCACCATTTTTTGTAAAAATAAAGATGGGCATTAATATTCTGATTAGCAAAGAAAAAGGTTGATTTTTAAATTTATAAGGTTCCACAATGCACAGACAGACGAGTTTAAGATTAACAAGTGCACCTGCCGTAAGGCTTAAGCAACTTGGGTTATCCAAAATCTAGAGTAATAGTTCATGAAACAGACAACCATGAACTTTGTGTTGTACCACAACACGGACCCGTTTATGTTTTAAAACAAGTAAAACATACGGGGCATCCGGTGTGGCAACACGAACATGGACGCTGTTTCACAAACACAATGCATCACCCAGTGCCCTGCTGATTAGGAGCATTATGTAATAAATTACATACTGCCCGTAATAGCCGTATCAGTTTAGACTTCCGTAGAGACGTACTTCCATCCATCTACTGGTGGAGACGAGACCTACCCATTCTCTTGCATATTAAGACAGATATGCCAGCCCGGTCGTACCATTGCTCGACCCCGCCGGTCAATCTAGACCTGTGTAGCATTCACACAACCAGTACGAGACTCCCCGAAGGGCCAGCCCACGACAGTCATCTGGGCAACTCGATCCCGTCAAATGAGGATCCACAACATCCCAGCAAAAAGACCAACAATACACAAATGCAATTACGAAAAAGTGCATTCTTATACATGACTGTGCTCAATGAGCACTTAAAGGCTAATCTAACAAGTTGCAGTTGGCGACTCAGCTGGAAATTATTGCACATGACCGGTACCTACTCTGGAGGACCTTTGCAATTGCCACTCTTAATCTGGCCGTTCGGATTTCAACATCCAGACATAGAGTATTGGCCATTGATCTCAGGGACTGCCGTGCTCAGTATGAGAACCCTTAGTTTTAACAACCATGTCAACACTTCCCTCAGTGACTGCCGTGCCAGTTTGAGGGTGAGAGTCAAACTCTTGACAAGCAACACTTCGGAAAGCCGAAGAGTTGACACTTTTATGCACGCATGCCAACACTTCACAGCCAAATTGTTTCAGCCGAATTAAGGTCTCCATGCGGTGGATAGATAGGGTCTACCCCATTTGACAGGTAAGACTGTCCCCGTACTAACAAGTTTTAAGGTCAATTGCTATACCTTCGCAGACTTGATTCATATCGATTTACCGAATATGACCTGCTACCAAGATGGGCGCCATCCCGAGCTCTTGGTTGGCCCTATCAGTTTTTACGTTTGCAGGACGTATTCTACAAACAACCCTCCTCCTTTATCCTGGCTTGGGACAGGCAGGCCTAAGCTAGACCTGGCGGAGTTCCACAATGCACAGCTAGAGGTAGTAGAATGCGAATTTTTCAAAGTCATAATAATTTTGAAAACTTCGAAGGTGATAGGCTTGAAAACAAAAGCAGCTGGATTATAGGTCTCATTTGATAAGCAATTACACTTATGTCTAAGTACATAACTTTTAGAAACTACCTCTTTTCCAATTCTAGCAAAGAAGCTTTTAAAAGCATTAGCAACTCCTGAGGATTAGATCTAGTGTCTCATGTGAGACACTAGATATTTGTTATTTTTTACAATTTTTATTCAAGATATTATTTACTAAATTCCACTCACCTCTAATATCACCTTTTACTTTAAGAAACTATAGTAGATAGTAATCATTTTTAAAAGCCAGGACATCTTTTGAAATCTCTTTACATAAATTTTTATACTTTAGAGCAATAGATTCGTTATTATGGAATTTCTTTTTTAATTTGTAAAGTTACTTTTTCATTTTTATTTTATCAAGCAGAAGGTTTTACATCCAAGGCTTAAGCCTTCTAGGACTTCCATTTTTGCGAGCAGAAAATGTAGAGCAGCTATTGATGGACTATTTGTATACAACTAGTGCGGCGAATTGCTGTGTTATTGTTTTCATAAGAACCATTTCGTTACATAGGTTTTACCCCCCATCTAGCTCGCCGTATTGTTGTATATGCGGCTATAAAAGTTTTACTTCAAAAAATAAAAAACTTCATTGCGTTATTTTTTCATTATTTCTCATATGGAAATGCCATGTAAATATGAGATTGTAAAAAAGTCATACCCCTAATGGATAGTTTAATCATAAACGCGGGTTGTAGTGCTCCAAATGAGCAGAAATATAGCTTTCGTGTTTTAGGGATATTTTAATGAAATTAGGGCCTAAGTGTTTTAAAAATAGGAGCATTTTTCGACTTTTAAAGACTTTCTCGTAAAAATACCTAAATCCAAGCCAAAAACTGGAATGGAGACAACGGAATGTTGGCAACCCTGAAATTCAAAAATTTTTCGCTTGAAAATTGGAAATATTTTTTTAGAATTATAAAAGTTACTCCGTGTTAGAAATATATCAGTGGCGACAAGGAATAACGACTAAACTCAAAATATCGTTAAAAACGATATTTTAATAGAACTAACTACGACCTTTTCTCGGAAATATATGAACCGTTAAACCAACGAAATAGGTGCATACATAAGTTGTTATCTATTCTGTACAAAAAATGGATTTCTGAATCCTTCCAAAGATTGACAAAAAAAGAAATGCCATATCGCTTTTTTACGATATTTTGAGTTAGTCGTTATTCCTTGTCGCCACAGATATGTCTTTCGATTTTTTATAATTTTTTTTTTTTTTTTATTATATTGGGTTGGCAACTAAGTAATTGCGGATTTCACTCATAGATGGCTTTAGTTTAATTTTTAGGTTTGCTGACGTAATCGAAATGTCAAACTCATTTTGTTATTTGATAGTTGGTACTTCAACTGGCAATCAGTAAAAAAATTTTTTGATCGGTTTTGTAGTTTTTGTTTGGCGTCTGTTGAAAAATGGAAAACGACTATTTTCGTCATATTTTGCTTTTTTATTTCCGGAAAGGAAAAAACGCATCGCAAGCTCACAAAGCTGCGAACCAGCTCTTTGAAAATTTACACTTATACAAAAGGTATTTGGGTGTTTTCAATAACTTAGCACTTTTTTCGCCAAGTATTGATAAGTTTCGATGCAAATCGGCACGGGTACCCGTGGTCCTAGGTAAACGAAATCTTATTTGGATTTTTTTCAACATTAAACGATGATCGATCGATCAACAAAATATTTTAACACTGTTGAACTAACACAACTTTATTGGAAAAAACATGTCAGTGTAATTGAAAAATGCTCAGTGAGAGTAGATTATCTGCATAGCTATTTTATCTGAGTGAGAACCTACTGAAAATCACGCCCTGTCAATTTTCGTACTGGGTACCTCTGAATGAGCAAGAACGCAATGAAACGAAATGCACTGATATTCTTATCGTCCCATCGAAGGCTCATCAATTCTGTGGAATTCAATCGTTAAATCAAATAAATACCAAAGCCTCATGGAATACTTCTCAGTTTAATATTTCTCAGTGAACTTAACTGATCGCACGATGTGGTGCTCAAGTCGCGCTATCTTGGGTCTAGTAGTACTGTTTATTTTGCGGCCAAACAATGCGGAATGCAAATGTGTGCTTCGTATTGCAGCGTCTAACCAACCACTGATAACTCAAATGTTTGGTTCCAAAGAGATACTACTGTCCAATCTGGACAATCAAGTTGATTTGGGTGACAACGGAGAGATTCAAGCGTTTTGTGCTGTAGGATTCAAGTTAGTTTGATTGACTTTCCGTTAAATAGGCATTTTTTTTTTTTCTAAATTTCTTTTGCTTTCAAGTACATTCAATGTGATAAGTACCAGAAACGGCTACAGGCAGGAAATTGCCTACAACACTCGAAATAAGCATAACTTGAGCTTTCAGTGTAATTCCAATAAACTCTACGTATATGAAAAAAGTTATAACAACTTTCCAAGAAACGAAGAAAATGAAATGACCACAAGTTATGCGCTCGGGTGTAGAGGTTCGGTGTATTCCATGTACGAGTCTCATGACAAATTGCCGAATTGTGATGATGCCTTGTCCTATGTACTGGGTGCCAAGCTTGATACACCTATTATATTGGCAGGACTGTGCTATGAATTGAATAGATTACACTTGAAATATATCAGCTATAAACTGCACGAACCACTCACAATATTAGAGACAGTTCATGTAAGTCAAAGTGCTGAGCACATTTTAAGAGCAGCTTTAATTCAGGCTATTTTTATAGCAATACTATCCGGAAGGTCTGAACAGCAGTAGCTTGAGGGAACCGCTCTTGCCAATTGAGCATTTTTACCAGTTTCCAAGGTATTCATGTTTGCACATTATAATAACATAACGGTTTTGATATTACACATGTGCTTTTAGTCAGTCCAACATAACGGATTATATACACCGTGAAACTGTTAGTAATTTTTGGCTGCGAATTGCCCGCTATGAGCTGGATAATATTGTTCAAACCAACAATACTTTTCGCAAGAATATCAATGAATTTCAAAATTTCTTCAATATTATCTGGTGGAGTAATTTAAAGACTGGCAATTGGCGTCGCTTTATGGATCTTTTGGAGAAACGTTCGGAAAGTGTAAACTACAACATTTACACCGGCACATCGAGTACTGTACGCGTTCCAATGCTGAACAATTGCGAAAATGAGACAAATTTGGTGATAAATGTAAGTAATCACTTATATGAATTGACTTAAATAAATAAAAAAAACAATTAAGACATTTGTGCAAATTTGCACATATTTCTGCACATTTACATACATTTTTTCAGCAACAAAACACCCCTCGGCTCCCCCCTCTTCTGCTCCCTCACACTGCCCTCGTAACATGGTTTTAAGACATGGAATGAATTCTGTAGTCACAAGCAATAATGACATAACTAAAAGTATCGTAAAAAACGATATTTTAATTGCACTAACTACGACCCTTTAATCTGAAATATATCAAGCATAACAAAAGAATTATGTGCAGACTTAGATGGATTTCTACATCCTTCCAAAGATTGGCAACAAAGAAAATTCCATATCGCTCTTTTACGATATTTTGTGTAAAGTCATTATTGCTTGTGACCACCAGATATAAAGAGATAGGAAACTTCGATTTTTTTTCTAGGCCATTCGCCCTCTTGTCTCTTTATCTCTGGTGACCACAGACTTAATTATAGACACATTCAAACAATATTAAATCAATTTACCGAAACATTAAAATTCCAAATTTTGACAGACAAGTATCTGTTGTGCGACATGCGGCTGTGATGCATGCTCCACTTACCGACACCGACAAAATTTGTTATTGTTTTCGCGGGCAAAATATTTCTGCTTTCAACTCGGAGTCAATGGAGTAGAAAGCAGAATAAAGCTAGATTGATGTCAAAATCAGCTGTCCATCGCGAATTTCTTTATGCTCACGTTTCGCAGTTGTTTTTAGGTTAAAACTGTTACAGGTTGTTTTGCAATTTTAAGACTTCTTTCACATTTTATAGTTTTAAATAAAATTTAAATTTAACACCCGCGACCGGACTGTTTGCAACTTGGAAACATAAAATATTTTCTTCATTTGCAATTTCTACGAAATTCGTCGTTTTGACATATATGTTGCTTCGCATTATCCACTCTTCGTTGACGCTTGAGAGCACTCAACGAAGCGGCCCTACCTTATCATTGTATCATGACAACAACCAAACAGCCATTATAGAATATGAGAAGCTTTTCGGAGAGGCCGACTACCGTAATTGTCAAAACGAATTTGACAGCTCATAGAAAATCTGAAAGCGATGAGAAAGCTTTACTTGGAAAAATGTAAGCAAAAAAAGTCATTTGTAATGCATCTATCTTCATTTATTCTACGATGCATACATGGCAGAATTATAAGGTAGGGCCGACTCGGAGAGGAATGAAGTAGAAAGCAGAATAAAGCAAGCTAGATGTCAAAATCCAGGTGCTCATCTCGAATTTCTTTATGCTCACATTTCACAGTTGTTTTTAGGTTAAAATTGTTACAGGTTTTTTGCAATTTTAATACTTCTTTCACATTTTATAGTTTTTATTACACTATTTGTACAATATTTTCACTCAAATTATCACAAATTGAACACACGCGACCGCACTGTTTGCAACTTGGAAACATAAAATATTTTCTTCATTTGCAATTTCTACGAAATTCGTCGTTTTGACTACCAACTAACCTTTTCATTATCCACTCTTCGTTGACGCGTGAGGACACTCACCGAATCGGCCCTACCAAGGTTGAATTATAAGGTTTTCGCAGGGCTGATCGCATTCTCTTCTCAGTTCCCATAATTGTCAAAACCAGCCAATTTTGCGAATGACTACGAAAGAAAAACGAGTGATAAAAGAAAACACTTGCAGATTTTCTATGAGCTGTCAACTTCGATTTGACAATTATGGGTACTCGCTCTCTTCCTTGCGACAACCTTATAAATCAACCTTGCTTTGGCCCTACCTTATAATTCTGCCATGTATGCATACAGCTCTGTTGAAGCTTTTGGCGATTTTTCATTCTCGCATTCTACTCTCCCACATCAATGCTGTTCAGCAGAGCTGTGCATGGGAGTTATAAGGTAGGACCGAGTCGCTTAGTGTCAACCTCACGCGTCAACGAATAGTGAATAATGAGAATGCCGGCTAGTTGACAAAACGACGAATTTTATAGAAATTGCTAACGAAGTTAATATGAAATGTCGCGTGTGTTAAATTTGTGATAATTTGAGTGAAACTGTCATAAAAACAATGTAATGAAAACTATAAAATGTGGAAGAAGTCTGGAAAATGCAAGAAAACTTGTAGCAATTCTAACCTGAAATCAACTGCCAAACGTAAACACAAAGAAACTCGAGATGAACAGCTGATTTTTACATCTCGCCGGCAATTTCTCTGCTGTCTACTTCATTCTTCTCCGAGTCGACCCTACCTTATAATTCTGCCATGGAGCTGTGTGGCTTTAAATAATGTTGTTGTTTCTTTTATATGGCAAAAAAGGTGATTTTAATTTCTTATTTTTACCAATCTTAATGATCATGGTTGAATTATAAGGTTGTCGCAGGGCTGATCGTACTCTCTTCTCAGTACCCATTATTGTCAAAATCAATAGAAATCACTTTTTATACCCCAACGCGTACTGCGTAAGGGGTATATTAACTTTGTCATTCCGTTTTTAACGCCAAGAAGGAGGCGTGGCAGGTATAGAAAAGTATATATATTTTTGATCAGCATCATCTCCTGAGTCGATTACCGTGTGTCCGTCTGTCTGTCCGTCTGTCGACACGATTACAGCCGCAATTTTAAAGCTATCGCGATGAAATTCAAAATATATGTTTATTTTTAAAAAAGGAAGATCAAGTTCGAGAATGGGCCAAATCGGATGAAAACAACGCCTACCTCCCATACAAAGTGACTTTATTTTTATTAACCGTAAAATGTCTTTAAAATCCACAAAAATTAAAGAAGTGCCTCGAAATTTGGCATGTAAGCTTTGCTCTTTAGTCTTAATCCTGGCTATAAAATTTGGAAAAATCGGATGGAAACCACGCCTACCTCCCATACAAAGTGGCTTTATTTTAAAAAAAAAATCTCTTAAAAATCTGCTCAAATTAAAGAAATGTCATGAAATTTTGCATATAGGCTTTGATATATAATATAGACTATCACTATGATAGTCTAAAAAAGTCGTTGCCATTTCGTCGCCGGTTAGTGTGCATATATAGGTAAGAACACAGGGTATTTATATTTTTTAGTTTCGTGTCGTTTCGTTACGTGTCGTAAGTGTGCAGAAGACTTAAAGTGTGAAACAAGGGTGTTAAATGTTTGTGTTCACGTACAAATATATATAATATATAACTATGCAAATATTTACCTATGTACGTATAATCTGTAAAAATATTTTCGTCATATGTTTTATTTAATTTAATCACAGCTTATCAGTTATTCCACATTAAACGTGTCAGTCATTTTGCTGAACTAACAATTTTCGCAATTAAATTTTCTTACATAATAAACAAACTTATTTGATTAGGAAAATTTCAATATTTATTTTAAACTCTTTACAAACCACTCAAATTTTTTCAAAATCGAGGAAAAAGTAAAATGCTCTTACTCTTCAAAAATCATAGATTCATCAAGACTAGCTCGATTTTATACGTTTGAGGTGTCTTTAGAAAAATAAAATTCCTTAAAAATAAAAGAAATATTTTTACTGTTTATGTTTTTTTTTTTTAAATTTTATGGTCAAATATTGGAAGCCATTCAGAAAGAGTTTCCAGTAGTTTAAAACAAAAAATAAAAAACATTTTTATAAATCACATTTTATTACCTTTCCATAGACTTGAAAGGGTGATATTTAAGAAGTAGCAACTATAGAGGCACCCTACTTTTTATAGCTGCACGGACAGATGTACAAACAGACGGCTTGGCTTAATCGACTCAGGTGGTGATGATGTTCAATAATATACATACTTTTCTACAGATGCCACGCCTTCTTGAGGGCGTTAAGAATTTTATGCAAAATAATATATGCCTTATGGCGCGTTTATAGTGCCGATTGGTTGCTGTGTCGAGCCGAACTGAGAAGGAAAGCTGAAAAACGCTGCACATACTATCATATGAAATATGCTCAAAATGTGGATAGTGTCAGCCGAGCGCCTTTTTCGGGCGACAGAGAAGTAAAGCTGAAAAAACTGCACATACAATCTTAAGAAATAAGCTCAAAGTGCGTATAGAACAAGTAGCTTAGAGCGACTGGCTGCCTGCTCTGCTGGCACTCTACGCCCTTTGAACTTATTTTTCACCTTTCCTTGTAGGTGAAATGTATCCGTTCAGCCTTAAATTGACTTAATATTCGTTGATTGGGTTTATTTTATGAATTACATGTGTCTTAAATCATTTTCAGAGTGGACCGACAACCGGCCTTATTAACCCGCCTCTTTTGTTATTTAACTATATCCTCAGTTCACTTAAATATTTTCACTTTTTTATTATTTTCAGTACAAGGGAAATAAAAGGTTTGTTCCACAATTTGTCTGGACTTATTTGAAATCAACATCTGAAAATATTACTGAAGATTTTGTCGTTATTGCCTACAATTCACCATACTTTGAGGCAAGTTATTTTTGCATTTTTTCACAGCTTTAACATTATAGCTAACGCGTTCTTCTCCAAATCCAAATTAGAACTTCAATAAGAAATCCACAGTTTTGTGCTCCGATATGTGTAACGAAATCGACTGGCTTACATCACTAAAAGATTCGCGTCATATTTCAACTTTAGGTGTTCTTTACTGCTGTCGTCCGGAAGCTGTTGTTGGTCTTTTAGATGGATTTCCCTACAATAAACATCCTACATACATTACAACTGTGTCGCCTGAAAAAAGTCTTAAATTTGAGATGGAAATAAATTAATTTCTTTTTTAAAATAAATTTTTATCAATAAATCATAAATATTGAATTTCACAAACTTATTTTTGTTTTGTTTATTTAATCAATAATATGTTTAGCAGCTGATAGGGAGTTGTAAGCTTTTTTCGAAATTGTACCTGTCGTATGTTGATAAATATAAAGCTTATTAAGTGCTTATTAAGCTTATTTTATGGATTAAAAGTAAAAATTTTTGTCTAAATGGCCCAAGAGCAAGTTTAGCGAAAAGTGATAGTTTTAAGAACGTTTTCCTACGTTTTTCGCGAGAATTTGAAAAGAATTTCGTGAAAAAAGTTATAATTTAACTTTAAGTTATATTAAGTTTGTTTGTAACATTTGTATCAGGTTCTTTTTTTTGTATCGCTATGACAACTAGGTCGCTGCATTCTGCGGACCTTACACAGTCAATTATTTGACATCAATAATTTATATTTGTTAGTGAATATATGTTGATATGCGGCACACAGACTTGTTGATAGCTTAGCTGACCAAAATCAAATTATTTTGCTATTTTCCAATGCTTGTCCAGCGGCTTGATATGTGTAAGTGCTTGATTGACAATCTTTTGGCAATTCGTTTGTTTTTTGTCGTGCGGAAATCATATCTGCAGAAAAAAAGAAGTGGCGAAAAAAAATTTAAGAGGTCAAATCAGATCGAACTAGACAAAATTTTATGCAACTTTTATTTTCACTCCTTTTAATTCAACTTGCTAACGCAATATATCCTATGCAACCGTCTGTGTCACTCATCGCACGTCTGCATTCCACGAAAAATAATAAAGAATAAAAATTTGACGGTATGATTTATGTGTGAAAGAAAAAACATCAATCCACACTTATACATGCTTGATGTCAATTGATTGACCGTGTAAGTTCCGCATTAGTGTAGCGTAAGCGCCGTGGCGCAGTGGGTACAGTGCGTGGCCCATACGCCAGAGAACTCTGGCTCAAATCCCACCTGACACAGAAAGTTTTTTAATTGAATTAATTTGTCTGTTCGGCCGTCACCTCCCCGCAGACAATGGCAAACCTCAGACAGTTAAAACTGCCATGAAAAGCTTCTTGAGAACAACCACCGTTCGGAGTCGGCATAAATCTTGTAGGTCCAGGTCAACACAATTGATCATAAGAAACTCTGTCAAAGTCCTTTCAAGGGCTGAAATGGTCATTTTGTTTTTTTTATGTATATATTAGTACGTTTAGGTTTTAACCGTAAATGGTCCCTGAAATTTATTAAATGCTGTATTCTGTGTCTATTGCAGACATACCTTTTATCGCAATATACATTTTGTATGACATTTGGGAACATACTAGCAATTCTCATCCGATCAGCACGATGTTTTGAGAATAGAATTTTAAGCGCCCTCTAGAATTTAAGTAACCAAAACGCTTTATATACAAAATTTTAAAAATTAATTGGATACTCACTGACCCTCATATACAAATTTATATTCTAATCGGATGAGTGGATTAAGAGTCTTTTGTGTATTTAAACACATGCATTCAGTTTTATTTATGTAGTTAATTTAAGTCAATGGCTTTTTGAATTTCCCGCGTAATAACTATAAATGCAAGACTGGTCTGATTTTGACATCTATCTCCCATTATTCTGCTTTCTACTGCATTCCTCTCCGAGTCGGCCTTAACTTATAATTCTACCATGGTCCAATGTTCATTAATATAGGTTAAGTCACTTGAGAGAAAAGCACTCTTTTTCTGCCTTTGCTCGAACTGTCAAAGTAGCTGTTAGCTAAAAATTGTACAGATTCAGGTTTTTTTTTCTTGATTTCCTTTCATCCATTCAGACAGTTCCACCGAGCTTCTCTCAAGTGACTTAACCCGTATTAATGAACCTTGCCATGGTCTATTCCATGACTACCAAAACAATCAATGATCGCCGTTTCTGAGAAAGTCACTACTGCCTTCATAATTGCATAATGCTCTAAGCTTATTCAAAAAGCTGCTTAATATAATTTGTGTGCAATGTGCTGCTGCAGCCATTGAAAGCGGACTCGTGAATTTCGACGTGTCATTATTTCCCAAGTTAGATACTAAAACTTTTTTTATGTATTGAAAATAATTTGCTCTCTCATTAATACTCCATTTTATTACTTTCCAGAGTACAGCAAAACGTTCGAACAAAATATACAAAAAACTGTCAAGAACTTTTAACAATTTTTGCGAAGAGTATCATACTTTATTAATAATTATGTTTAATTACCGCTCGAACACCCTCTTATTATTGCTAAACACAGCTAGTTGTACGCAGCACTAACACAAGCACACCTCCAGCGTGAGACGTCAAAAACAGCTGTTCTTGCATTATTAGCGAAAATAAGTGAGAAGTTCACGTTTAAGCATTTTTGAGGTGGAAAGTTGGCGCAGCAAAATTAAATTTTATTAATTTTCATTAAATTAAGTAAGAAATGGACACAGATAAAAGCCATGCAGCACTGCGCTTACCCAACGGCGATGCCAAATGTGATGAGGTGAAGACACCGTTCCTTATTGGTGTAGCGGGCGGAACAGCAAGTGGAAAGGTATTTATTACTATATTTTAAAACTGATTAAATCATCAAAAGAATCGAAATTTAAAAAAAAAAACTCGTAGAAATTATGTTTACATACTATCCTGAAAAACGATGTCAGAGCCACACATGTATCAGATATTTGCTTGCAAAGCACAAACTTACTTTATTTGTTTATGCACGACTCAAGTTAGCTGCGTCAATAATTAAAATTAAACAAAGTTGAATTTATATGCAGCGAAATGCCTTCATCGAATTCAAATTTTTTAGCTTCTCCCACATTAGTTCTTATATAAGTAGAGCCCTTCCCGAGAAACAATTTGTGCACGTTGCAAAAAAACTCGGGGACAAAAGTGCCGAGTATTGGACACAATTATATTTTTTAAAAGTCAAGAGCAGTAACGAAAAACTGCGAAGTACCCGATGTTTTAACTGAAATTTGTCTGATATTTTACTTACATTTCTTTGAATATTTACCGAAATAGTGTCCTAACAGGCCTGAGCCTTAACTGTAATGTACCGATATTTCCGTGAAAATTTAACGAAAATTGTCCAAAAAACGACCGACTATATTCGGACATAATAAACCGACGAGTGGCCGATTTGGTCTTCGTTCGAACACTGCCTGACCAAGGTGTTACAGAACCAGCACTTCTTTCGGTGCATGTGTCGGACATTTACCGACAAGGGCATCGGACACATATCTGCTACTTTATGGACACAAAACATCAAATTCTTTCTCGGGCTTGTTTTCTTTTCAATATAATCTTGAAAAAACTTGTTACGTAGATATGGCCACTTGTGTGCCTTTAAACGCTTCCTTCACATACCCCTTTAAGGCCTTGCCACTATCTGGCGAGTATCAAAAATGTACTTATAATGTACTATAACAATAAAAGATTTTAATTCCATAATATAAGAAGCTCTCAACCCATTCGTTTAATTTTGTTTGTTTATTTCTTATAATGTTCTCGATTTCGATCATGTTTCGTTTATTTTGTTCTGCTGATATAATATAAACTTACCGATATAATGTAAACTTAAATGAATTTTACGTAATTAAAACATGTGTCAATCGATTAATCAAATAAGTTTTGTCAGTTGAACTATCAGTTGAACTTGTAACAAAATACTTGCAGCAAAAGTAATGATAAGATTGAAACTTTACAATAAAACTACACAATAATTTCAAGCTTTAATATTGTTTAAACATCTCAAGTAAATATCAAAGTGTGTAATACGAAACTTTTTCAATATTTAAAAAAAAAAATTCCTTAACAAAAGTAACTAGATTATTGCAGAAATTGAGAAATATTATTTATTTGCATCTTTTTTTCTTAAATGCAATATATTTGGATACATTAACAGGAGTTCGTAATATGAAGCAAAAATATGTTTATATATTTATGTATTTCAACATTAACCAGACTCTTACTAAGGTGGCGCTACAACAGAGTGTCAGTTTTGGCTTCGTTCAAGAATTTGCGCCAGCCATTTCTGTTTTGCGTTTGCTGGCTCCAGTTGGAAGCTCCAAGCTTCGTAATTTTGTCCTCCACTTGGTCATTCCAACGGAGATGTGGTCGTCCTCTTCTGCGTTGACCGCCGATGGGTACCGAAGCGAATATTTTCTTTGCTGGAGCGTCGTCTTCCAACCGCTCAACATGTCCTAGCCAGCGAAGCCGCTCGATTTTTATGCGCTTTACTATGTCGATGTCGGTGTATAGCTCATACAGCTCATCGTTCCATCGTATTCGGTACTCGCCATTGACGCAGATTGGTCCGTATATCTTAGGAAAGATCTTTCTCTCGAAAGCTGCCAAAGTCTGTTCATCAGGCTGCTCAACGTCCAGGTTTGTGCTGCATATAACAGGACGGGCATGATTAGTGAATTATAGACTGTAACTTTTGTTCGTCGAGAAAGGGCTCTGCTTCTCCTACTTCCTACTGAGCCCAAAATAACACCTGTTTGCAAAAACTATCTTTCGTTTTATCTCAATACTGATATCGTTGGTGGAGTTTATGCTGGATGCCAGGTAGACGAACTCCTTCACAACCTAGAAGGAGGTGTTGGCAACAGTGAAGTGGGTGCCAAGACGCTGGGACTGTTTGTTTGTTGACACCAGATACTACGTCTTATCTGCGTTCACACTGCAAGACACATGCGACTCAACTCTTTCTAATTTGGAGAATACTGCACTGACTTCACGTGTATTAAGGCCGATGATATCAATATCATCAGCATACGCTAGCAGCATAACACTCTTACATAATATGGTGCCGCTTTGCCTCAGATCAGCAGCTAGAATGATCTTCTCCATAACTAGATTAAAAAAGTCTCACGATAAAGAATCAACTTGTCTGAAACATTCTTAAACAGTTTAGCGGGTAGATAATCGGCTCCTGCGGCTTTGTTGTTCTTAAGCCCTGTTATGGCTGTCAAGACTTCATTATAGTCGGGCAGCGGATCATCAACGATGTCACCCATATTAGGGTTTCCGGGATATTATCTCTATTGTCGGGATTGTTGTTATCATCACCATTTAGAAGACCAGAAAACAGTTACCTTTATAACGTCAGTGTACTCTGGATATCTGTCACTAGATTCCCGTTTTAATTTGAACAGGAATAGATACCGGTTCTAAAATCATCGGCGAGGCGTCTTATCTTTTCGAAAAATTTTCGGACCTCATTCCTGTCGCCATAAAACTCAATCTTCTTGCACTCGCGCTTTTCTGCCTCTCTTTTTTCCGCCTGAAAAGATGTCTCTCGTCCCCCTTCTTCTCTCTGTATCGCTCCAGTTACAACCGACTGCTGGCGTTTTTCTCTGCAGTGGCGTTGGGACACTCTTGGTCGTGGCACTGGTTTTGACGGGGACGGTGGTAGCCAGTAACCTCTTCGGCAGCCGCACGTATAGAGTGGGAGAAGTGTGCCAACTGCGCGCATATATCGCTGATCGGAGGAGTGCTTTCTTGAAGCAGTAGTGAGAGTAGAGTGACGAAGGCCTTAGCTGTCCGTTTTGATTGCACCTTGTCGACGTCTAGCCTTCTCCGTGTAGGGTTGCACGCACTCTTTGCAGCGCAGAGACGTGAACGGATCTTAGCTGCGACAATATAATGATCCGAGTCTATGTTAGCACCACGGGTCGTGCGTACATTTAAAACACTGGAAGAGTGCCTTCCATCAATCAAAACGTAATCAATTTACTTACTTAGGTGGCATATTAACTTAGGTCGGCATATAACTGTGCAGCGACTACGCTGTCTGGGTCATGTCCATCGAATGGACAACGAAGCTCTAGCGAAAAAGGTTAGTCAACGACGACGAGGGAGACCATGCCTCCGATGGATGGACCAGACCGAGGAAGCCCTAACCGCACTTGTTGTATCCGATTGGAGAAGGCACGCTCAAAGCAGAGGCGTCTGACGAGAGCTGATGAGGTCGGCCGAAACCCGAACACGGGTTGTTATAGCCACCTAAGTAAGTAACCTTTGATGAGCGCATAATTTGGCGGTACATTAAGTATTTCATGAATCAGCCTAATTTTTTTCTAAATAATGCTTACGAAAATAGGCTAGTTAAGCCAACTCGTTCCATGTGAGTTTTATATTGTCAGGTTCATTCGCTTCCCTGAACCAGATTCAAGATTCGGAATCTGTATTCTATAATTATATCACTCGAAAAGAAATATTTTTCAAATGCTCAGTGCAAAAAACACAACCAATGTCCAAATCCAAATTCAAAATGTTTAATTTTTTAATTTGAAATAAATCATAATTTATTAAATTTGAAATAATTTCATAAATTTTAAGTTTAAATTTAAAAACTTGCTTAGCTCTAAAATGCATACTTTATATTAAATCTCCTCTCTATTCACAGTCGACTGTTTGCAAGAAAATCATGGAACAATTGGGTCAAGCTGACATGGATCACACGCAGCGGCAGGTGAATATGCATTCCAAACAATATATCAATCTACTCTAAATAACAAATAAACGAATTTTCTTTCAGGTTGTCACCATCAGTCAGGATAGCTTCTACCGAGAGTTAACAGCTGCTGAAAAGTCCAAAGCACAGAAAGGACTCTTTAATTTCGATCATCCAGATGCATTCAATGAACAGTTGATGTTCGAGACTCTGCAGGCAATTTTGAGAGGCATTCGGGTCGAAATACCAAGTTATGACTACCGCACAAACTCGCTGTAGAGCTTATAATATTACTTAACTCCTGTCGATCCTTATCAATTTCTTCTTTCAGTGACTATGAGAGCAAATTAAATATCTATCCAGCAGATGTTGTGTTGTTTGAGGGAATTCTAGTATTTTATTTTCCAAAAATACGCGATCTCTTTCATATGAAGTTATTTGTGGATACAGATTCAGACACGCGATTAGCCAGAAGAGGTTCGTAGTATTTAAGAGTATAAAATAAAATTGATTTATAATTGCTTGATACCGCGTTTGCAGTGCCGCGTGATATAAATGAACGCGGTCGTGACTTAGATGCAGTGTTGACACAATACATGACATTTGTTAAACCAGCTTTTGAGGAATTTTGTTCACCGGTAACATATATTTGCCTCTTAAAATTGTTTTTTTTTCAACTAAAATTTGTTCAAATTGCGCTTAAATGTTGTTCTTTCACATAGACAAAAAAGTTCGCTGATGTTATCATTCCACGTGGTGCAGATAATACAGGTAAGCTAGCTGGGTGCGCTTTATTTATATATATCCAATTATTTTCACGCCTTGTTTGTTTACACAATTTTACTTACACAGTTAAAGTATCTAACAGCTAATTGGAATTTTAAAACAAAAACTTTTTACGCTAGTTTTAGTTAGATATAATATATTTATTCATTGTTTTTTTTTTCTTAAAAAATTCTATGCTTTATTGGCTGTAACTGATAGTTTACTATTGCGTTAATTTTTATTGTTTTTTTTTTTTTTTATTTAATTTTGTTTTTCATTAATTTTTTCTAATCTGCTATTGTTAGAGTTGCCTTTGTTCTTTCCATCTGTTATTCGTTATGTTTTTTACAGTTGCTATCGATCTCATTGTACATCATATTGGCGAAATTCTTAGACCGGGCGGAAGCACGAATAACTTAAATGCCGCCGCTGCCAGTGCACAAAATGTTATCCATAACTCTGGCAATGCCATGAAACGTGAACATTAGTTTTATTTACAAGTTACTAACTAACTTAAAAAGCATAGGCAAAAAAAAAACACTAACAACAACTACGCTACAGCATTTAATTGGCTTTATATACTTAATTTTATATAATTTTTAGGCAAATTTTTAAGTAAGCATACAAAAAACAAATGTTTAGATTTTATATTTTAAAGAAATCTCTATAAAATACCAGTTGCACATACATATAAACAGATTTTAAATCACAACTAGTGTACTTATTAAGCACTTAGATACATGCTTAGATACATTCAAACATATATGTTTTGTTAACAAATTAACTAAAAAACGTGGGCGCTTTAATTTAATGCATTCATAGCAGTAATTTTATTGAAAATTCCAAACTTGAATTTTAACATTATATTTATTTAAATACTAAAGCAAAACGTAGTTGTAGTATTAAAGAAAACAAAACAAAATAAAACAGTTGTTATGATGTTAAAATTTTAAGTTAATATTTAATTAAGCAAAATTAACATAGCTTAAAGTTGTTAGTCTTAACAAATGCTTGAGGCAATTAAATTATGTTGAACAGTTTATAGATTTAAATGAGCACAAAATGCCGCTAACAGCCAACAATAAAGTGTGATTTACCTCAGGTATGCATATTAATAACAAATTTATTTTTCTTACTCTACCAAATCCAAATTCATCTTAGAAATTAATTTTAGGTATTAAAACTAATAATCTAAAATTATTTTTTACTAGGCCTAAATTTAAATATTCTGGAGCCGTGTTTAAGTATTTTCAGAGCTTATTAGTGAGAGCTATATAAAATATATATATAAAATATATGATTTTTATTAAATTTCATTCATTGTTAAGAAAAATAAAACAAACCAAATTTTAAGTCTATCAGGCCTGTTCTGAAATCCGATTCACGTCGAAATCCGATGACTTTTGTTTGAAAGTTGTTCTGCAATTAGATGCAATTAGATTTCGACTTAAAATGTAACCCGTTTGAATTTTTTTTTTTTTTTGAGAATTGTTAATGTTAACTAAAAAACTTTTTTAAAAAAAAACAACCGACTACAAAATCACTACAAAGTCAAAAATAATTTTAAAAATACTTTTCCTTTTAATTTCTTGGTCATATATGATTTATTTAAACACATTATTACATTTGAAATCTTATTATTTTAAGTTTTTTCTTATTTGTTTTATTATCATAAATATATTAATTTCTTAATGATTACAAAAGCTTTTACGGTCGGCGCTAATATAATCAGACTTTTAATCAGAAGCGCCAACTTCAAAGCATTTGTATTCATCAAGAAATTAATATATTTATGATAATAAAACAAATAAGAAAAAATTAAGATAATAAGATTTTATATATAATAATATGTTTAAATAAATTATCAAATATGACCAAGAAATTAAAAGGAAAAGTATTTTTAAAATTATTTTTTACTTCGTAGTGATTTTGTAGTCGGTTGTTTTTTTTTTAAAAAGTTTTTATTTCTTCCTTTTCAGAGAATATGATAAATTTTCGAAAAAAGTGTATAAACAACATAAATACAATTGTTCTGAAAAAATTTGTTCTATTTAATTCTGAAAGTTTGTTGGTTATTTCAAATATCTGTCTCTTAAATTTAAATTAGATGTCAAGTGTTTTGAAATTATTATACCCATTTTTGTAACGAGTTTTATTACCCTAGTGTCAATATTATTCGAGATATAGTGTTTTTCAAATATTGCCACGCCCCTTTGTTAAATAAGCGCCCACTTTCTGTAGCGTTATTTCCAATAATTGTGCCTACCCCTGTACTTTATTTCAGTACCCCAGTGTCAATATTAACTGCGATAGTGTTTATCTAGTATTGCCACGTCCATTTATCGAATAACGCCTACTTTATTGACCATAATTTTTAATAATTCTGCCTACCCCTGTACTACAATAAATTTCAGTGCCCTAGTGTCAATATTATTCGAGATACACTGTTCTTCTAATATTGCCACGCCCAGTAGTCGAAATCCTCCCACTTTCTTCACCGTAATTTTTACTAATAATGCCTACCCCTATACCAAATTGCAGTACCATAGTATCAATATTATTCGAGATATACTCTTTTTCTAATATTGCCACGCCCATTTGTCAAATAACGCCCATTTTGTTGACTTCAATTTGTAATAATTGTGCCTACCACTACACTAAATATCAGTACCCTAGTGTCCATATTATTCGAGATACACTGTTTTTCTAATATTGCCACGCCCAGTAGTCGAAATCCTCCCACTTTCTTCACCGTAATTTTTACTAACAATGCCTACCCCTATACCAAATTGCAGTACCATAGTATCAATATTATTCGAGATATACTCTTTTTCTAATATTGCCACGCCCATTTGTCAAATAACGCCCATTTTGTTGACGGCAATTTGTAATAATTGTGCCTACCACTACACTAAATATCAGTACCCTAGTGTCCATATTATTCGAGATACAGTGTTTTTATAATATTGCCACGCCCATTTGACGAATAACGCCCACTTTATTGGGCATAATTTGTAATAGTAATGCCTACCCTTATACTAAATTGCAGTCCTCTAGCCTCAAAATTATTCAATATACACTGTTTTTCTATTATTGCCCCGCCCATTTGTCGAACTACGCCCATTTTCTTGCCCGTAATTTGTAATAATTGTGCCTACCCCTACACTAAATTGCAGTACCTTAGTGTCAATATTATTCGAGATACAGTAGTATCTAGTATTGCGAGATCTATTATTGCCACGCCCAGTTCTCGAATACCGCCCACTTTTGTACGGGCACCTCCATGCTTATGATATATATCTGTTCCCCAAAAATTATGGCAATCAAGCATATGGTTTAGGAGTTATCGATGTACATATTTTAAAAAAAAAAAAAAAAAAAAAATAAAAAAAAAAAAAAAAACAGAAAAACCGACGAACTTGAGAACCTCCTCCTTTTTGAAGTCGGTTAAAAACTGAAATAAATTTAAAATATAATTTTTTTTATTCTTATACCTAATATATTTATATTCAAGTTCATGCCACTACTAACTCACAACTAGACAATTCCAGGGCACTGCTTTGATCTCGCAGACTTCTTCACTTTATTTTTTTATTTTATCCTTCTTCTTTTCGAGTAATAATGCTGCGATTATCATAGTACTCATGTTTTAAATATGTATTTAATTGTATTTAAATTGAAATCTTTATTATTCTTATTAGTAAATGTCAGATCGGCTGTCATTTTGTTGATGCGTTCGGAAAGAAGCTAGAAGGAATTTAGAAAAAACATTTTAAAACTTCCGAGGTCCACTTCCAAGGTGGATTTCAAGTCTATTCGATTTTGTCTTATTTCAAATATCTTTATTTCATTTGTTCTGGTTTTTGAAAAATATTGTTTTAATAACGTCACTTTTACTTACCTTAACTTTGCGTTAAAAGCTAAAGTGGATGTTGTTGAGGCTATAAAAATCCATTTTTTTTCATCGAAAATTGAAGGGTAATGTATGCGTATACCTAGAATTTCTTGAATATTTAGCACGCAAAAGACTTCCAAAATAAACGCGAGCAAGCCATAAAAATTGCGTCCTTTTGTCATGAATGGGACAATTTTCGTCATGAATGGGACACTTCGTAAAGTTCTTTTATCTATGCGAACGTCACTTTTGTCGTATAACTACATGTTTTGTGTACATTTTATGCGGTCGCATATTAATAAATGACATGTCAATATTTTTTTTAAATATGCAAAGTTTTTTTTGTCGTACACGACTTAATATTTTTTTTATGTTTTCAATGGAAATTGCCTTTAATGCTTTTTTTTCAATAACATTAGCAATAGAATATTAACTTTCAATGATTTGTTCAGATAAACGGTAACTTTTGTGTTTAAACTACGTTCAAAACTGCGCTTGAATCAGTCAAAATAACGATAATTGATAGAAAACCACTGAGAAAAGTGGCTATTTTGGATAAAATGTCACACAAAATGTGTCCAAGCATTGAATGAAAAAAAAAAAACGAAATGGCTATTTCAGCCCTTGAAAGTACCTTGGCCAATCTTCTTATGATCAATTGTGTTGAGCGTGTTGTGAAATGCTTGAACACAAATGATCGAGAACTGGACCTACAAGTTTTAAGCCAACTCAAGAAGCTTTTCATGACAATTTTTGCTTTCTGAAGTTTGCCATTGTCTGCAGAGAGTTAAAAGCCGAACATAAAAATTAATTCAATTAAAAAAACTCTCTGTGTCAGATGGAATTCGAACCTGGGTTCTACCGCATACAAGCCATGCACCTCAACCAGTCTGTCACGGCCGCCACAAACATTGAATGCAAAATTACAAAAGTACGCTTGAAGCAATCAAAGTGGTGATAGTTAAAAAAAAACCATTGAGAAAAACGGACCCTCATTTTGGAATTCCTAAATCGAGCTTGTCGTGGTACGTTAAGATGGCTCAAATGATTGATATGAATAAAAAAACTTTCTTATTTAGAATCTCGTAAAAATGAAATAAATATTGATAAAATTTTAATAATAGGTTTGCGTACTTTGTCAGTGAAAACTTGTCAGTAATAATTTTTTAAGAGTAAGAAAAAACACTCTCAAACCAATGAAAAATCTGAAAAAGTACCCGACCGAACAGAAAATTTCTAAAAATTTTCAATGCACGTCGAATAGTCCAAAATGACAGAAAAGTTTAAAAGAAACAGCAAGCAAAGAAAATAAGCCCGACTTCCAGCTAATATGAGGGTCGTTTGATAATTCAGTGAAAAATGAAACAAGAAATGATTTTTACGGCAAAAAAACGTTTTATTTCTCCAGAAAAATACGATTTCTTAAGATCCTTAAAATAGGCCTCTGTCTCTGTGATGGTGAATCTCTTTCCGCCTAGCCATTTCTTCAGGTTTGGAAACAAAACAGTCGCTGGGGGCCAAATCTGGAAAATATGCTGGATGAGAAAGTAATTCGTGTTCGTACCAGAGAACTGCACAAGCCTACTTGAAATCGATTTCAAGTACTTGCTTAAAATACAAGTTCAAGCTGGCTTAAGCTTGATAATTTTCAATCAAGTCTAGCTTGTGATTGAAAATAAATAAGCCCACGACAGCTTGCGACTTGCAAGTATGGCAGCTTACAAGCGAACGGCACGAAGTTCCAAGTAAATTAAAAATTGATGCCTTCGGTAAAAAGGCGAAAAAGCTAAAATTTCGACGATTTTTCGTTATAATTAAATTTTATGTTGATCCATATCTCGAAAGGGTAGCAAAATAGGTAAAAACTAACCACTTTTTGAGGGTTGCTAAGGGAGGAAGCATTCTTGAGACACACGAATAGGGGGTCTATGTGCCCCCTTTCGCCCCAAAATCCTCGAAAACTCTTAAAAATTCATTTTACTAGGTGGCAACACTATGGTGAAAATTTAGGTGGTAAGCCTATCCTTCATCTTAAATTTTAAAACTGTGATATTAAATTCGAAATCAAATCCGTTGTCAGAAATCCAAAATAACAAGAATTCGCAAAAATAAAAAAAAAAATCAAGGTGGCAACTCTATTCGCCATCTTGAATTTTAAATTTTTACATCAATTTCAAAATCAGCTACCCCCTAAAATTACCAACCACGGAGTCTACAGAACCCTTAAAAGTCTTAATACGCTTAAGATTTTCCTAAACAAGCTAATTGAATTTTTTCGGATACTTGCTTTAAATTCAATTAATTGGATACTTGCGAGCTTACAAGCTTTTGCCGATCGTTTAAAGCTTTTCAACTTTCTTACCCGACATAGTAAGCCTCAACAAGCAAGCCAACGAAAAAGCTTGGATATGACTTGTAATTGTTTGGTATTTTTATAAGCAGGCCAAAGCTTGCTTTTTCAAGTTTGGATACACACTTGAATTCAAGTACTTGAAAAAGCTTGCATTTCAAGTAGGCTTGTGCAGTTCTCTGGCTCGTACTTCGTGAACATGCGCATTGTCTTGATGGAAGAGCACTTTTTTCCTCGCAAAATAGGGACGTTTCTCTTTCAAAGTGTCGTTGAAACGGTCCAATTCGGTTGCATAGCCATTGCTCGTTCTTTTCGGTGGAAGGTAATCTATGTGGATTATACCGCGTTCATCCGAAAATTTTGTCGCCATAACCTTTCCGGCCGATAGTGCCGTGTGTGCCTTCTTCGGAGCACGATCAATCAGTGCAGTCCCCTGTTTGGACTGTTCCTTTATCTCTTGTGTGTAGAGATGGATCCATGTTTCGTCCACGGTTACTAATCGACGGAAAAAAAATCCTTCCTATCTTTGTTCAACATAGCCAAACACGCATTTGAATCAGTTACACGATCGCGTTTATGGTCGAGAGTGAGCAAACGCAAATAATTCTTTCATATCCAAATGATTCGCAAAATGCTCCATACCCATTCGTTTGAAATACCTACGGCCTCAACAATCTCGCGCACTTTAACTCTGCAATCGGCCAACACGATATTGTGATGGTCACTAAAAGTGACCATTTCTGGTGTGGTAACCTCATTTGGGCGACCAGAACGTTCGGCGTCACCGCATCGGAATTTAGTAAACCGCTTCTTAACCATTGAAATTGATGGTGCAGAGTCGCCAAAGTATTTATCAGGCCTTTCCTTGGTTTGGCTTATTGTTTTTTGCGCAAAAAATATTACTTGATGAGCACATGAAATGCACTTTTTTCCATTTTCGCCAAAATTCACATTATCATCTGCTGTCAATGGCTGCCAAATACAAACTAAGCGTCGTAGCGAGCTGAAATTTTGACAGTAGTCTATTAACAGATAGTAGTTGACAGGATCAGTGGCGGCCGTGACTCAGTGGCTAGAGTGCGTGGCCCATACGCCAGAGAACCCTGGTTCAACTCCAAGCTGACACAATAATTTTTCTGTTCGGCCGTCACTTCTCTGCAGACAATGGCAAACCTCAGAGATTAAAAACTGCCATGAAAAGTTTATTGAGAACATAAGCCGTTCGGAGTCGGCATAAAACTTGTAGGTCCAGTTCTCAATCATTTCTGTTCAAACATTTCACAACACGCACAACACAATTGATCATAAGGAGCTCGTTCTAACTCATTTAAAGGGCTGAAAAGGCCGTTCCTTCAGTGCCACTTCTTCAGGATCAGTGTTGCGTTTAAAGTTACTACGCGGGAAATTTTATTTTTCACTGAATTATCAATCGAAAAAAACAGATGTTCTTGCTGGTCCTCTGATTGAACTTAAAAAGTAATTAGTTTTAATAATAATATTTTTATTATCTTACCAATTTTTGCGTTGGCTCAATAAGAACACATCTGTTTGAGACGTTTACTTTTTTTAATTCATAAAAATTCTTGAAAGTAATGAAGAGAAAAATCTTACCATATTATTTTCTCTCTCACTTGCAAATTTTTTTGGGTACACGAGCGGATTTCTTGTAACTACTTGTAAAATTTGTACAAATTGTTGAAATCGATTGAGTACACAAACAGACCTAATATGGCATTTGGTCTATATTTTTGACATTTTTTGAGATATTTTTTTAGGTGTCCCACTCAAGACTTTGTATTTTTTTTTATATATGTATATAGTTTTCTTTTTTTCAGGGCCAAAAATCGAACATCTCTGCGGATGTCCTTATTTTTTATCCTACATCCAACTTTATTCCGCAAAGTTATATCTTAAGTCTGTAGCTCTAGGTTTATAATTTGTTGTAGGTATAATATTTATTTTTCAATTCAAAAACCTCAAAAGGCTAAGGTGTCCCACTCATTACTATGCTCTCCTATGTTATTCCAACACTTTAATTAGTTATGGTTGCTCATTATAAATATTTTCCGGTTATAGTTAAAATCATAGCATAACATCTTATATTAAAAAAAAAAAAATAAAACTATCCACTTAAGTGATTTTATTGAGTTACTTAAATTTAAAAGTGATATTTAGGCAGTGATGCAGTCAGTCCACTTATATACAGATCCAGTTTTCAGATTCTTACAAAGTACGTTCTGAGTGCGTAGGATAACATTCAAGCAGCTCTGGACCGATGCTGCACAGGTATAGAGCGCTGCCTTAATTTTTAATGGCTTGCAATTTTTCTGTTGACTTTCACAAAAATGTTAACATTTGTGTTACACCAAAATTGAAGATAAAAATTTGATAGTTTTTTTTTCCATTAATCTCTTGCAGTGGCCATAGATCTGATAGTCCAGCATATACGCGATTTTCTAAACAATCGCTCACATTGCGGTTCCACCAGCAATATTGCACTTTTCATGCATACTAACGATGGTGCGAGCGGCAGTAATAATGCATTTCTTGACGTTAATATCAACAATAATTTTCAAGGAGGATTAGGCGCTTCTACAGATGGAGGTAAGCCAGCTGCACACGCTGGTAACTTACGCTTGAGTGTTAAAAGCACAACAGCAACAACTACAGCAACAACAATAACATTACCAACGATCACTAGAACATCAAGTACTAATCTCAGCACCTTTCTGCGTCCGCACTAATTTTTTAACGCAGACTTAAATCGTTGCTAAAATCTACCAAAGACAACTATTTTTGCCTATAATCATGCCTTAAATTAACAAAAACAAAAGACACAAACAAAAAAAAAAGTGATATTAACTTGCTTCGTTTCGTTTAAAACTCATTGAATGATTTAAAAAAAAAAAAAAACTTTTGTTCCTTATCTGAAACAGATTCCGCCTACACCGCCATACGTCGTTTCTCCAGTCTGTGCAAAGAACTGTCCATGCGTGGCAACGTTTTCTTCGAGAAGAATCAGAATTTAACTCAACATTAATCAAGCTTTAATATTATTATCAAAAACATAATTAGAAAAGACCTTCAAAATGTTAACTTAACAGAATTTATTAAAAAAATGCTAACTTAACAGAACTTCGCTAACAGAACGAGTCATTGAGGAGTGCAACATGCTTCGTTCTTTAGCACGGAACGAGAAATGAAGCATATTTCACTCCTCGTTGGCTCATTCTATGACTTGAAATTCAGTTCAGTTAGCATTTTGTAGGTCTTCTCTTTTTATATATTTTATTATTATTAATTATTTTACTTATATTATAAATTGTTAGTTTTTCTGGATTTTATCTAGATATTAAGCAAAATATTACAATAAAGCCATAAAACTTGGTTATTATTTTGTAACTTTATTTAAAAAAGCATTATTTATGCTTTGTTGATTAAAAGTTATTGTTTGCTTAACTAAAAGCTAAATTTATACAGGGTGTCCTGCAATTGAGTGCAACTATTTACGGAGCTGAAAGGTCATGTCAAGCTAAGCAAAAAATCGTATGGGAGGGGGAAGAGGGTCTATTTTCACATTCTTAGGAGCTACTGGGTTAATTAATATTTCATGACTTTGATTCACGTTATTATTTCTAGCAGAAAAACTAGCTTACATAAAACTAACTTACATAAATTATTTTAATAGCTCATTTTAAAGGCAATAAAATCACCTTTCCAACGGTATATCAACAAACGCCACCAACTTAACCGTTACCAAGCTGTGCTCGTGTGAACATGATATCAATCAAAATTTCAATTTTGAGTGCAAATTTCTCAAAATTTCGCGTAATAAATGAAATTTTTTTTTAAGATCAATTTTAAAATTTATTCAATTTTCTTTTCAATGACACCAAAAACATAAACATATCTTAAAAAACAAAAAAGTTGGCTGTACTAAAAAAATTATACTTATTAGAAAACAATGATATTATCTACTGAATAACTAATTGTAATGTCATTATTTATCATTATTTTTTAATAAGTATAATTTTTGTAGTACAGCCAACCTTTTTATTTTTTAAGATATGTTTATGTTTTTGGTGTCATTGAAAAGAAAATTAAATAAACTAAATAATTGATCTAAAAAAAAATTTCATTTATTACGCAAAATTCTGAGAAATATGCACTCAAAGTTGAAATTTGGTAATTTCAACCGATCGATTTCTTCTTCACACGATCACAGCTCGGTAACGGTTAAGTTGGTGGGGTTTGTTGACATACCGTTGGTAAGTAAGTTTTTCTGCTAGAAACAATAACGTGAATCAAAGTCGTGAAATATTCATTAACCCTGTAGCTCCTAAGTATGTGAAAATAGACTCCCCCTCCCATACGATTTTTTGCTCCGCTCGACATAACCTTTCAGCTCTCAAAATAGTTGCACTCAATTGCGGGACACCCTGTATAAGCAAATTTTTCTTTTTATAAACTGTTGATAAATGAAAGATTTTCTTAAACAAAATTTTGTCTGTTTTCGACATTCTCGTCCCTCTGCGTTCAACCCGAATAAATAACAGCACATGCCTATTCTAGATGGAAACGTAATCCAACTACGATCAACTGAGAAGAGTATAGAAGGGCTAGAAACGATGCTTCATCAGCAGTTAAATTATCTAAAAAAATAGGTTATTTTTCTCGAAGCTAACAAGAAAAGGTATCACTCGCCGATTTGAATGATTTTCGGATATGTGATAGAGGACAAAAATCTAAAGTTGACGTTTTATACGTGAAACAGCAAATTAATTTTTGTGTAAAACTGAAACAAGTTTTGCTATTAAATATTATGCCACGTAAAAGAGAATTTGATTTGAGAATTTGATTTGAATTTCTTTTACAACAAAAACAACTTTCATGTATCTTTTTGAGAAACATTAATTATTTTGGATCATTTTTTGTATTCTTGTAATAGTTTTTATTAAGTAATTTTATTGAACTTTCTGACAAAAAGGAGTTGAGTAAAATATATTCAAAACCAGCGGAGATATTTGCATCGAAATTCATATCTTTAAATTTCGGATGATTTTTCCTCATTCTTCGGGCAAACAAGTAAGAAGTACACGGTTTGTATGTAAGCACTGTAAAATATCAACATTTCGGATCAAATATCTACACATACGGAAAGTTCGAGAAAAAACAAAATTTTTGATACCCATAATGTTGGCGTTATCTATAACAAAATATTTTATATTTAAGAAAATGAGTGCATTTTCTAACAAAGAAAATTTAAATAAAACAAGTTAAAGTAAAAAAAAAAAAAAACAAAAAAAAGTAACATTTAAAATTAGCTGAAATTAAACATAAGTGAAAATGAAACAATTTCGAGTACGGGCTCTTCATGATATCGACTAAATACTGTTAAAAATTTCAACAACAAAATAACAATAAAACTTCTTTCTAAAAATTAGATGTCATCATATGCGCCTTTTCAATACCTTGCGTTTGATACCAAATATGTGTATGTTTCTATGGAAAATAGTCAAATTATGGCAAAAAAACGAAATTTAAGCTGATTTTAAAACGCCATTTTGAAACCCTGAACTATCGATTGAGCACGTATAAAAAAATACGTCAACCTTAGATTTTTTGTCCTCTATCACATATCCGAAAATCATTCAAATCGGCGAGTACCACCTGTGGAACTTTCCTTGTAAGTACATCACTGCTGCCGAAAAAACTGTAGAATAACTTGAAGGAAATTGGAATAGGAAATGCAATATCGTTCGTGATTGTCTACTAACTAGATCGAGCTTATCTTACGAGGGCCGTTTAATAATTCAGTGAAAAAATTAAAAATGATAATTTTTACGGCAAAAAAACGTTTTATTTCTCAATATAGTCTCATTTTAACTCAATACACTTCGTCCAACGTTTCTACAATTTTTTTGATCCCATTCGTAAAAAACGTTTTCAGAAGGTCCTCAAAATAGGCCTCTGTTTCAGTGATGAGCTCCTTTCTGGTGGTGAATCTCTTTCCGCCGAGGCATTTCTTCAGGTTTGGAAACACAAAATAGTCGCTGAGGGTTAAATCTGGAGAATATGCTGGATGAGGAAGCAATTCGTACCTCAATTAATGAAATTTTATGAACGCGCGCATTGTCTTGATGGAAGAGCACTTTTTTCCTAGCCAAATAGGGACGGTTCTCTTTCAAACTGTCGTTGAAACGGTCCAATTCGGTTGCATAGTATTTGCCATTGCTCGTTCTTTTCGGAGGAAGGTAATCTATGTAGATTATACCGCGTTCATCCGAAAATACTGTCGCTATAACCTTTCCGGCCGATTGTACCGTCTGTGTCTTCGGAGCACGTTCAGCCGGTGAAGGCCACTGTTTCGACTGTTCCCTTGACTCTGGTGTGTAGTGATGGATCTATGGAAAAGAACCTTATCTTTGTCCAACATTGCCAAACACGCATTTGAATCAGTTACACGATCAGTTTATGATCGAGAGTGAGCAAACGCGGATAATTTTTTCATATCCAAATGATTTCGCAAAATGTTCCACACCCTTTCTTCTGAGATGCTTACGGTCTCAACAATCTGCAATCGGCCAACACGATATCGTAAATTTCAGTGACTATATCTAGTGTGATGACCTCATTTGGGATGTCGGCACGTTCGGCGTCACTTGTGCTTATCCGACCGCATCGGAATTCATCAAACCACCTGTGAATCATTCCAATCATAGCCATAGCCCATAGTATTTATCAAGCTTTATTTGGTTTGGCCGATGAGTTTTTTGCGCAAAAAATAATGCTTGATCATGAAGATCATCCGCTGTCAATGGCTGCCAAATACAAACTAAGCGTAGTAGTGGGCTATCGTATTTTGACTGTACTATATTAACAGATGGTACTTGACAGGATCAGTGTTGTATTTAAAGATACTAAGGAGGAAATAAAAAAACTCACTTACTGCCCAAATTGCCCTTGTAACTCTTAGGTCGTATCTGGAGTTGATATTAAATGTATTAAGCTTATTCTACCCTATGTTATTAGCCCTTTCGTATACATACTCAATCACTGCCTAACAAGTTCTACATTTTCTTCAATTTTGAAAATCGGCACGATAATACCTATCGCCAAAAAGCCTAAGGCCGTTGAACCTACTGATTTCCATCCAATAAGTCCTCTCTCGTCCTTATCAAAAGTGATCGAATCCCTTATGGCTGAGCAGATCTCCAACTATCTTAGTGTTCATAATCTCCTGTCTCCTCTTCAGTTCGGTTTCCGCCCTGGCCATAGCTGTTCCACGACTATAGTGAAAATTCTGGAAGATATCAGTATAAATCTCGATAAAGGTCATCTTACCCTAGTCTGTCTCTTGGACTTCTTCAAAGCGTTCAATAGTGTAAGTCACAATATACTCTGCAAAAAGTTGGAAATCTGCTTCAGCTTTTCGGATTTGGCTGTAAATCATCTGAAAAGCTACTTAGAGGGAAGAAAATAAAGGGTCAAGGTGGAGAAAATATACTCAAGCTACAGTACTATTGCCAGGGGGGTGCCACAAGGCTCAGTACAAGAATCTGCTGAAAATGATATTGTTGCGGAGTACGGTTCCGACTTTGTTGCTCTCTCGCAAAGCTATATTTGGCGAATCTGATGGGGCAATTACAGGCAAACTAGTAGCTGCCATGTATCTACCTTGAACACAGCCCATGGTAGTACTTGCACAGAAAGCTTAGGAAACCAACATTGCGACGATGCCGAATAGAGTTAAGAGAAAATGAAATATTTTATCCCTTATCAAATATATCGCGCGTCGTTGAATCCAGTTTAGAAGCTCCAAATATGACCATGAAGCCCCTGCCAAAATGTGCCAATTAAGGTATATTCAGAGGTCGGAGAATAATTGGACCAGCTCATACTCTCGAGCCCTCTTGGCAATACAATATGTTGAATTGAGTAAAAATCAAATAAAAATGTCAATCTGAAAATTTTGCCACTTCATTAGAGTCATGGCAGAATTATAATTTAGAGCCGACTCGGAGAGGAATGAATTAGAAAGCAGAATAAAGCTACATTGATGTCAAAATCAGCTGTTCATCGTGAATTTCTTTATGCTCACGTTTCGCAGTTGTTTTTAGGTTAAAACTGTTAAAAGTTTTTTTTTGCAATTTTAAGACTTCTTTCACATTTTATAGTTTTTATAACACCTTTTTTATAATATTTTCACTCAAATTATAACAAATTTAACACACGCGACCGCACTGTTTGCAACTTGGAAACATAAAGTATTTTCTTCATTTGCAATTTCTCCGAAATTCTTCGTTTTGACAATTAACCAACCTTTTCATTATCCACTCTTCGTTGACGCGTGAGGACACTAAGCGCCGTACCTTGTAATTCTGCCATGATTAGAGTTACTTCATAATTTTTGACACAATCGATTTGTTTTATTTGACAGTTTACTCACGTTAAGTCTCTAGCTTTTCTAGTCCGTAAAGTATGGAAACATACTTCTTATTAAAGGCTGACTAAGCCAACTAGCAATAGGGACTAAGGGGGGAATTTAAGGTAATTCAGTGTGAGATTAAAGATTTTCGAAATAAGACTTAAAGCGAAATGACTGAATGTGCATCAAAAATCGAGACTGGTATCTGAGACATAGAAATCAACAGGACTGAACTGCGCACCTTGAAAGCACAACTTGCTAAACAGGACAATATTGCTGTTGCTTGTGACCTGAGATTGCATGGTATTCCTTATGTTGACGGTGAAAATTTAATGTCTGTTTTTCATAATATATGTAAATTCATTACCATCATACCACCCAACATCAAAAGTATTTTTCGTGTACGTGCTAACAGAAACACTACTGACGGCATCATATTAGTTAAACTTGCTACTCCATATGAAAAAAATTTCGTTTTGAGATCTGTGGCCAAATTTAAAAAAGCTAATCGATGTTCTCTGCGTTTGCACCATGCCGGGATGAATTCGGATGCTTCAATATAGTTGAACGAGAGTCTTACTAAAGCTAATTATGACCATATTATGACATACTTCAGGCCAAGGTTCATTAATATAGGTTAAGTCACTTGAGAGAAAAGCACTCTTTTTTTCGCCTTTGCTCGAACTGTCAAAGAAGCTGTTAGCTAAAAATTGTACAGATTCGTGTTTTTTTTCTTGATTTCCTTTCATCCATTCTGACGGTTCGACCGAGCTTCTCTCAAGTGACTTAACCTATATTAATGAACCTTGCTTCAGGCGGCTGTAAGGCAGGGATGATATTGACTTAGTTGGAAAAGGGCCAGAATTCAAACAAAAATTGGGCCAATTTGACGTTTATAGGGCATTTAGTCTTAAAAAGTGGCAATTCAATATTGAAGACTTTCTATTTGGTCACACGGTCATGCCATGGTCTTACAAATAGCACACTTTTTAATAATCTCAACAAGTCCAGTTTCGAAAAAGGTTGAAATTTCGAATTAACAGTTTGGGGAAATCTAAAAATTTTCAAATTTTTTCGTGTTTTATGTCGTCGAACATGCGAAATTATGTAATTATTATAATTTTGACAATATTTGTGTCAAAAAATTTTGTGTTTGAAGCCAAAAAATGTCGTATTTCTATAGTAGTGTATTTCTGCAAAAAAATTTTTAGCCAAAAATTGCAAAGCATTTCCACATAAGACCGCAAATCAGTTATATTCGCCTTTAAATATTCGTAGAATGTCTGAAATGAATGAACAATTTAATGTAGACTCTTCTCCGTTAAGACTTGTAAGAAGACGAATCAAGCGGGACGAAATTGAGTATAAACAATTCACTCCTGTCAAAAAATATATTGAGGCATGGCTGCATTTAACAAAAAACAGTTTAACAAATGACCACAATTTTAGAATAAAGTATTTTGCAAAAAAAAAATCAAGTCAAATTACATCTGAAAAGATGACAAAACAATCGCCAAGAAATAAGTTTGAAATTTGCAACCAAAACTTCATCAGGGTGTAGAGAGATGGTACTGGCCTGATTTTCTTAACGTTGATGATGAATTGATAACAAAATGGATTAATTTGTATGTGTATTAAGGCGTTGTCAGGACTACGATGGAGGCTTAAGGGCTCGCTCTTTTCATATAACTTGGAAAACAAACTAAATTTGTAGTTGAGATTACTAAAAAATATGCTTTTTATGTGACCATGGCTGTATATAACGGAACTCATTTTAATGAAAAAAAAAACGAAATGGCCATCTCAGCCCTTGAAAGGACTTTGACCGAGCTTCTTATGATGAATTGTGTTGTGTATGATGTGAAATGTTTGCACACAAATGATCGAGAACTGGACCTACATGTTTTACGCCGACTCCGAACGGCTTATGCTATCAAGAAGCTTTTCGTGGCAGCTTTTACTCTCTGGGGCTTGCCATTGTCTGCAGAGAGGTGATGGCCAAACAGAATAATTAATTAAACTGAAAAATTTTCTGTGTCAGATGGAGGATTCGAACCTGGGTTCTCTGGCGTAAGAGTCACACACTTTACCCACTACGCCACGGCCGCCACTCATTTTAATGAGAACATTTAAAAAGGCGATAAGAAATATAGACTTTAAACAAAAATATCCCAAAATTTCTCCATACAAAATTCGGTTAATTTTCGTTTAGAAACCGACAAAAAATATATGCGGTTTTGCACGGTTTTTTGCGGAATTACAATTTAGTCCTAATTTTTTAGGACTAAATTTTACTTTTTGTTTTTAAGTGATAGTCCACATTGAGTACTGGTGAAATGGTAATTATAACTATTACAATCACTCGATCATTGCTTTTAAAAAAATTAAAAGTTTTTAATTAAAATCGGTCCCCGTCCCGCTGTAGTCATACCATTTGTTAATTACTAATGAATGATATTTATTTCTTTCTCCAGATTTTTCATTTATTTAACAAATTCAAGCGAGCTTATTCTTGTCAAGCACTCCTACACCGCAACATTGCATTTTAAACAATTTTTCCAAAATTTTGGGCATATTTTCGTTTTTTGGGTGGTTTTTTTTACATTTTTCTTTAATTGATTTTTGGGTAATTTTTCGTTTTAGTGATTTTTAATTTTATATTTTGTGCAATTTTTCTGTGCATGATATTTCCTACCTCCATTTCCTACCCCCAAATTTAAAATTTTGTAGATCGATGTCATAGTACACAAATGTTGTCAACAGACATCAACCATTAAACTTTTCTTTCTAAAGGGCCTAAAACGACTAAAAAGGGCTTTTAAAATTAAAAAGGGCTCAAAAAAGCCCTGAAAGCCCCAAAATATCATCCTTGCTGTAAGGTTAAAAAAGAAACAACAACTAACGGCAGCTTTTACTCTCCGGGGTCTTGTTTATGTGAAGCTCACCGATGCCGAAGCTGCAAGACGCATTAGGTGTGTTTCCGTACTCTACACTGTGTAAGATTTGTGTAAGTTCAAACTGAGAGAGTAAAAATGAAATGTGAGAATAGTTGCAAAAGTACGGAAACAGCTTCTAGTAAGTTTCAAGCACAAAACAGATGATTTTGACTGCAGACATGTCAAACGGAAATTGCGCCAATTAAATTTATCGTCAATTTGTTTGTGAAGTTGATGCTTGTTCTTCTTGATGCTTGTTCTTACTTTACTCGGTGTCTTGAGTTCTAGCACTCTCTGTGCACTATGTGTGCTCGAGAGAGCGGTTTTATGCTTGTTCTTCTTCTCCCATTTTAAGCACAGAAAGTACCGAAACAGAAAATTGTGTCCCACAAATTACACAGTGTGAGTACGGAAACACACCAATTGATTGCATGGCTGAATTGCAAGAGACCTTGGCGAATCAAGGGACAACTGAGCATAACAACAACAACAACAACTTGGACTCTAATGGTGCTTGTTTTTTTCGATCTGCTGTGAGCGCACAATAACTCACGTCCGCTCTCTACACAATTTAAGCATACCATATATTTTAGGCTGACCATAAGTATAAGTTTTTTTAAAATGCTTAATTTTCAACTTTTTCTGTTTATTGTTTCAAATATTTTTATTTTAACTTGCATGTATATCTCACTTTCTTATTTTATTTGTATTTGTATTATAACAAAGAACTTTATAAAAATTGCACGGGATGGTAAAAATAAAATTGACAATGAATTCTTTAAATAGCGTAAATAGTAGTTCCACTGACAGCACATATGCTTTAATTCGCGTGTTATGTAAACAAAAAAAAAACGGTTTAAATGTATGTCACATTAACGCGCAAAGTCTTGTAAAGAAAATTGATGAATTTAGATATATTTTTGAAAACTCTGATGTTCATGTTATATGTGTCTCGGAAACGTGGTTCGTTGCAGATATGCTGGATGAATTCTCTTAAGTTAATGGTTATAAAATATTTGGAGCTGGTCGCCTGAGTCATGCCGGGGGTGCTGCTATTTATGTGAGAAGTGAAATTAAATGTAAATTAAATTGTATATCTCAACATGGTAGTTCTATTGAATATTTGTTCGTTGATGTTCTGTCTGATACTGAAAAATTACTTGTTGGCTCCGTTTATAGGCTCAATCGTTATATCGCCATGTCCTCATTTATACAATCTGTTCAGTGTTTGTCGTTCTCTTATACGAATATTTTAATAGCTAGTGACTTCAACAGTAATCTTTTGTGTGAAGATAATTTTATTAATGAGATAATTAATAATTTAATTAATATAATTAATTGACCAATTCGATGTGCTAATTACTTTTTTGTCCATTAAAACAAATGCTGTAGGTTTTGATGAAATTCATCGAACTTTCAAGCTTTTTAAAAAAATCAAGCTTTTTCAAGTACTTGAAAATTCGCTTGGTTTGAACTTGAAAGACCCAAGCAAAGCAAGCTTAGTATGGCCCATATTAGACGATGTCCGTTTGTCCGATCTTTGTTGTTTGCTTTTAATGTGAAACTGTCAAAAAACAGTGAGAGTGAGAGCGGATGAACTTTTTGTAAGGCAGACAAAATATGTTCATTTTGTCTGCTGTTGATGTCAGAGACAACGGCCACAACAGTGTGGCGATGTGGTGAAATAAAAGTTTTGCCACACTTTAGCAGCTAAAAAGTACTTTTTCTACGCAACGTTGCTATTAAAAGTAATTGTTTTCAAAGTGCACAAAAAAAGTGCAGTAGAAAATGTACTCAAACTAAATGAAATGTCAAATGTGTCCGCCCTAAATTTTCTGTCGTGTGACCATCCAGCGGACAAGAGAGTAAAAAGTGTTCATTTTCGTCGGACAAACGGACATCGTCTAATATGGGCCTATCAAACCAATCAAGCGCAAGCTTTTTGCTCTGCTGCGCACAAAAACTTGAAGCGATTGAAATTTTCGGCAATATACTTGGAAAGATTGAAATGTTCGGCAAAAGCTTATTAGCTCGCAAGTATCCAAATAGCTCAAATTGGGAAAGTTTGTTGTGTTGGTAGTCGTTGATTGCGATTCTGGTGTAAGAATATAAAAAGTTGTTTGGACACTAGGGTGACCCATAAAAATAATTTTTTTGTGATTTTTACCGATTTTGCCCTATTTTGCAATCTAAGTCGAAGCAATTATTTGGAATCTGATGCCAGAATATAAAGTTTTTTGACACTAGGGTGGACCATACATTTTTTTTTTGTGTTGTTGTTATGTTTTGCCATTTTTTGCTATATAGTCGGGCCAATTATTTAAAATCTGGTGTAAGTTTAAAAAGAAGACAATTTTTTCCACTAGGGTGACCCTAAATATACTTTTTTGTGATTTTGCCCGTTTTTGAAATATAGTTGGACCATTTTTTAAAAATCTGAGTCAGAACATTAAAAGTTTATTTGGACACTAGGGTGTACCCTACACTTTTTTTTTTTTGTTTCTGCAAGTTTTTGCCATTTCCATTTTTCAATTAAGTCGGACCTATTATTTTATATCTGGTATTAGAACACTAAAAAATTTTTTGACACTAGAACGGAACATAAAAAGTTTATTTGGACACTAGGGTGGACCCTAAAAATATTTTTTTTTGATTTTGACAGATTCTGCCAGTACTTGCAATGTAGTTGGAATAATTAATTATAATCTCATGTCAGAACATAAAAATTTTATTTGGATGCTAGGGTGGACCCTAAAAATAGTTTTTTGTGATTTTGACAGATTTCGCCAGTATTTGCAATGTAGTCGAAATAATTATTTAGAATCTCATGTCAGAACATAAAAATTTTTTTTGGACGCTAGGGTGGACCCTAAAAATAGTTTTTTGTGATTTTGACAGATTTCGCCAGTATTTGCGATGTAGTTGAACCAATTACTTAGAATATTAAGTCAGAATTCAAAAAGTTTATTTGGACACTAGGGTGGACCCTAAAAATAGTTTTTTGTGATTTTGACAGATTTCGCCAGTATTTGCAATGAAGTTGAACCAATTACTTAGGATATCATGTCAGAATACAAAAAGTTTATTTGGACACTAGGGTTGGACCCTAAAAATAGTTTTTTGTGATTTTGACAGATTTCGCCAGTATTTGTAATGCAGTTGAACCAATTACTTAGAATAGCATGTCAGAATACAAAAAGTTTATTTGGACACTAGGGTGGACCCTAAAAATAGTTTTTTGTGATTTTGACAGATTTCGTCAGTATTTGCAATGCAGTTGAACCAATTATTTAGAATCTCATGCCCGAACATAAAAAGTTATGCCAAACTTCATAATTATTTCTCTTTGTTGTAATACCATATCTTTAATATTTTTATGTTATGTTATGTTATCTTTATGTTATGTTATGTTTTATGTTACTTATAGATTCTTAAAAAACTTATTTTTTTTTATTATTAATCAAAACTTTTTCGGCTGGCTGGACATGACAGGATCATAACCACTTTAAGTATTATAATGATTTCAAATTTAGCTATCTTCAGTTTTTTTTTTCCACTTTTATATAATAGTTTTAAGAAAATTTTTTGTGAATTAATTAATTAATATTATCTACAATAATAATACTATATTAAGGTTTTTATATCTTTTGTATTAGGAAACGAAACACTTAATACATAATAATAAATAAATAAAATAAATTTTCAACAAAAACAGCATTTAGATGATTACTTCAACACCAACAACCATTTAGCCTAGGCAAAAATCAAATCCCAAATGTAATATATTCACATTTACTGTAGCAAAAGATATTTTTATTTTTTTTTTCAGAAATTTTAAGTTTTACGCTTGCATTTATACATAACGTTGATTTTTTGCACATCACCCGAGGAGAATCCTATGCGTTGACCTATCAATGCAACATCCTTGTTTTTTAACTGCAAAGTAAAGAAAAAGTGTGAATTTACACTGCGCAGAACTCAAAGCTGTATTCATGCTGTACTCACCAAAGCCTCTAGCGTTGGCTTACCATTTTTGGAAAAGCTTGTCAGCGAATAATGCATAACGCTTGCATAATCATATTTAACGCCATAACCATATGTTTCCTTGGACGATGACTTTTTGAAGTTTATCAGCATGCCTGGTTTGACATTATGGCTGAGTATGCGCACAAATGCATCACGTTCGTAACGATTTTGTTCGTGCAAAAAGCCCAGTACATGCATTAGCTCATGCATTGTTGTGCCATAGTTGCGTAGACACGATGGTGTCTGCAAATTTACGATCTGACGTCCACCGATACGACCAATACCCGACCAGCAGCCAGAGTTAGCGCTCTGGATCGATATAAAATCGACTTCATTTGAGCGTGGTCGAAAGCGTACACAAGTCCTTTTGTGATACTCGTTAAAGGCATGACCTATAATCGACAGATCCTGCTTCGTAAAGTGTCCCCTGATCTCGTAGGGCACTATGCCACCAGACCAACGTAGGCCATGAGCTAAAATGCCATTACGTCCAAAATTTTCACCGCGCATTGTTGTTGGTATCAAGATGTCACCCTCTAAATAGCTGCCCAGCTCTTCAGGATTAAGTGACGTTGAATTGCTGTTGTAGGCAGCTACCAGTTTGCCTGTAATTGCCTCATCAGGTTCGCCAAATAGAGCTTCGCCATAGGTGGAAAGATCGACAAAGTCGATACCGTCCTCTGCAACAATATCATTTTCAGCAGATTCTTGAGCTGCTGCATTGAAAACCAGTTCAAGACCTATCAAAATGCTGAACACTAGCTTCCGTGAAACCATGACTGCCTGCTAAAGTTCTTCGTCCGAAGCAAAAACTTTGATTTCATTTTGCGGTACTAGCCTTTTATAGGCCTTTTGTGCCAACACGTTTTCAAGGTAAATTTAGTCAACTGATAAGAACAGCCAACCAACCTTAGCCTAGAACTCGGTCTGGCCTATGAAGGTTTGGCTAATGAAGTTTATGAATAACGATTGTTTATCTTCAATTTTTATTACATGTAAAATTTGCATTTCGGTCTTTAAAGTTTATTGTTTTTTTTTATTACATTTTTGAAATAAGTGAATCTTTGCTGCATGGTTAAATAAACATGCGTGTTAATAGCGCATTTATGGTTAAAATATGAACATTTTTTTTTATTGCGATTTTGGTACGCAGTTGGAGAACTCCCAGTTGGAGTTCTGGGTGTATAGTAAAACGCAATAAGCAGAAACTCTTTTATTTTCGCATAGGCAAAAATGGAACATTTTTGTAATGAGGTGGAACCCACTCTTTCCTACCCTTATTAACTAGCTTATACTTTTGAACCATATATGAACGTGTTGTAGTTTTTGCATTTATCTTGATAACAAGTCTTTCCATATTATTATAGCGTTTTTAAGTTTAATTTTCGATTAGATGCGGCTACTTCCGGTAGCGCTCACTTCATGCAAGATTATAGGAACTGAAAATGGCCATTTCAGCCCTTGAAAGGACTTTGACTCTTATGATCAATTGTGTTGTGGGTTTTGTGAAATGTTTGAACACAAATGATCGAGAACTGGACCTACAAGTTTTATGCCGACTCCAAACGGCTTATGTTCTCATGAAGCTTTTCATGGCAGTTTTTACTCTCTGAGATTTGCCATTGTCTGCAGAGAGGTGACGGCTGAACAGAAAAATGAATTCGAGAAATGAATTTGAAAAAACTTTCCGTGTCAGATGGTGGATTCGAACCTGGGTTATCTGGCGTATGAGCCACACACTCTACCCATTACGCCACGGCCGCCACTTGTATAGTCCTTTCTATATTATTAAAGCATTTTTTAACTTGAATTTCCTTTTGCATTCAGCTACTCCCGGTTACGCCCTCAACATGCATTATGATAGAAACTGAACTAATCTATTAATGTGCCAATTATAAAGTCCTCTCCATATAATTAAAGCGTCTTAAAGTTTAATTTCCGTTTACTTTCAGCTTACTTTCAATATAATAGGAACTGACTTAATCTACTCTTGTGCCAAATACATACTTAAGACCGTACCAAAAAAAAAGTCCATCCATCGTACACCATCGAATCTGACGCAGTTTTGGAAGGTACAAAAAAACATTTTTTTTCCGAACGTAGGGAGCAGGGATGATATTGTCTTAGTTGAAAAAGGGCCAAAATGTATACAAGAATAGGGAATTTTTTACAAGAATGGGGCCCTTAGTGGTAATTAGTGGTAAAGACTTTCTATTTGAATATACTGCCACGACCATATATATCCAAATAGATTTCGAATGAACTGTTTTTAAAGTTTTTCAGATTTTTTTTTTATTTTTTTTTTTTTATTTCACTATTTTGGCCTAAGCAGGGAAGTTTAATTAATTGTCACAAAAATAGCACATTTTAGTTTAAACGATCAGCTTTCAGAATCAGAAATTACGGGTCAGAGTAGTATTACTTAATTCTTTCTTTTAAATAGATTTGATTTCATATATAGAGGTCCCATTGCATTTTAGAAAAAAGGCTTGTGCATTGATTGCAAACGTCAAAAAAAAAATCTACATATATAGTTAATTTCTCATTAAAAAGTCAAAAATATGTCAAAAAATAATCAAAAATTCTCAAAAAAAAATATTGTAAAATAGCAAAGCATTTCCAGAGAAAACCGCAAGTCGGATTGATATATTCTTCGATAGAGAGTCTTAGGAGTATTCTTTCGAGTTCTTGGTTATATAAATAAGAATGTCAGAGAGATATGGTTGAGAAATTTAGCAAAGAGTCTGCGTGAAGACTTGTAAGAAGAAAAATCAATGATGAGGGACGAAATGGGCATGATGACAAAATAAAATCAGTTCTACCAAGAAAACATATTAAAAATGGCGGAATTTAATAAAGGATAATTTCATGAATGTTATAAGAATAAATTCATGAATGTTATACAATTTTGGAATATAGAGCCTTGAGCAACAAAATTAGTTAAATCAAAACTAATTAAAGGTGGAAAAAACGCATTTTTCTGCAAATAATTGTTTATTACTTCTTAAGAATATAACGAAAAAAAAAGAAGAATATATTTAGATAAATTCCGACGCCATACTCTGAAAGAGCGTAAAGTTTCATATGGTCATTTCCATAATGCCAAACGTGACCGTCGCACACATTTAAAGTTAAAAAAAAGGCAAAGTAAAACATATTTGCATTTTCTTTTTAGTTTACATTGAAGCTCTTAGGTAGCACTTTAATTAGTGCCAAAGTTTATAGTAGGTCAAAAAAACTAAACAAAAAAATGGAAGTAGTTTTCGTGTCTATATATAGAAAATCAGAATTCAGCAGAAACTGCCACAGTTTTTTGGTGCAACTAGTTTTAGAATCTTATGATATAATGTTACATTATAATGTTTTTTGTTTGATTCAAATATCTTCAGTACTTTTTTATTTTTTAATCATAATCTGAGCCGATACGTGACATTTTGAACGTGACATTTTTTCCATTAGGATTCAATTGAGTAATTAAGTAATTGTAATTTAGTAATTAAAAAACAAATTAAATATATTTTACGCTCCTTACCTCAACCATTTGTCATTATATTTAGTCAATATCTTCCATTTTTACTAAAACAAAAACTTTTCGAAACATTTACTAAACATTTACTAAAGAGAAAAACTACATTTGTGAAACAGTCGATTTGATCATCATAGTAAATGAATTTATAAGATAAGGTTTCTCTAAGTTAGAATCATAATATAACAAGCTTTTAAAAACTTTAAATTTTTTGGTCACAGTGGACTTTTCTGTGGAAATGTCCATATAGGATATCATACGTCGGAAATTATTTTTGGTACAGATAAAATAAAAAAAATGGGTGAAATTCATTGAAAATTGACGACATTAAATACTTAATCGGTTAAGGCTACTTAAGACTACGATGGAGCCTTTTTTATGGGTTCGCCCTTTCATCTATATGCATGATAAAATGCTTTTAGGAATGTATCGTGCTTGAAGCTGTCCACCTCAAAATGCCATTCTTAAACCTATAGAATTACTTTGGGATACTATTATAAGTAAAATAGATTCGAAAATTTAGACATTCTTTTGGAGGGTGTGCAGAAATTTTCATACTTCCTCCATTATAGTAGATACCAAATGTTTGTAAGGGATTTTCCTGTAGATGTCAATCAATATTAAAAAATAGTGGTTCTTCTGCATTATACTAACATGGTGGCTTTATATAAAATGAAAGAACATCAGGTTTTCAAACATTTTCTTCAGTTTTAGTAGATTTTTACAAGTGTACTATTTCTGTAGTCTATCAAAAACGTGAATAAAGCTTTAATATAGCTTAAAAGAAAACAAAATTGAGGAGAATTGTTCAAGTTTGTTGTTTTTCTATAGCTATAATTTCAAAAAATTCAACAGAACTTATTTTATTGAGATCGATTTAAAATCATTTTATTAAAAATTTAAATTTTGTACATCGATGTGACATACTAATTAAATGATATTTTTTCAGAAGAATTTTTCAAAAGGGCCTAAAATGAATCAAAAGGGCTTCGGGGCATATGAAATGAAAAAGGGCTCGAAAAAGCCCTGAAAGCCCCCAAATATCATCCCTGGTAGGGAGTCGCGCTTTTAAATTTTTCATCATATCTTCGGCATTTACATTCCGATCTTTAAGTCTGATGTATCGATGTTTTTGTCTCAAGAAGACCAATATTTTTGCGTCAAAGGTCATTGACCTCAAGTATCTTGTTCTGGTACCTACCTACCAGATTTTAGTTTTTACTATCCTAAAGTACCACCCTATTGTGAAATCAATTAAATTAAAAAAACCACTAAACTTCCCAAAGAAGTCGATTATTCGATTATTCCAGTATAGCTACTTTAATAAATATTTTGAAAATATTTATAAAATTTTAAAACTTTTAAGTGTATTTCAAAACTGAGATCTGGTAGTCAGTTACTCGAAAGTGGTACTTAAGACCTTTGCAGTCGAAAAAATTGGTCTCCTCAAGACAATAATATCAATACATCAAACTTTGGGATCGCACTGTAAATTCCAAAGATACAATGAAAAATATAATAGCGCGAACCCCCACGTTCGGAAAAAAAAATTTTTTCTTCAAAATTGCCTACCAAGACTGTTTCAGATCCGATGGTGTACGGTGCAGTTTTTTCCTGTTATCTGGAACGGTCTAATGTACACCCCAATAAAAACGCAATTTTTTCGATTTATGGGTGGTAACTATTTGTAAATACTTAACAGTACGTTCAAAAAGTCCATAGGATGAAACATAGATGGCGTTACTAGATTTTTTCCATATACTTTTTATTTAGTACCAACCTTCAAACGATACGTATAAAAATTTGACGACAATCTGACAATTGATGTGTGAGTTATAGTATTTTGTGTGCAACTATTGTTATTGAAAAAAAAAAAAAAATGAAAAAAAGTGAATTTCGAGTTTTGATAAAGCATTGCTTTTTGATGAAAAAAATACAGTGGAAACCAAACCATGGCTTGATAAACATTATCTGGACTCTGCTTCATCGAGACAAATGGTAGAAAAATGATTTGCTGAATTTAAACGTGGTCGTACCAGCACAAATGATGCAGAGCGCAGTGGACGCCCAAATCAGATTGTTATTCCACAAAACATCAAAAAAATCCACAAATTCGTGGATTATGGATCGTTATGAACGATCGCAAATTGAAGGTGCACGAGCTAGCTGACAATGTAAAGATATCAGATGGTAGTGTTTTTGCCCTTTTACACGAAAATTTGGGTATGCGAAAGCTCTGTGCAGAGTGAGTGCCGCGTGAGGTCACAGTCGACCAAAAACAACAACGAGTTGATGCTTCAAAGGAGTGTTTAGCAATGTTAAACCGCAATAAAATCGAATTCTATCGACGATATGTAACAATAGATGAAACATGGCTTCACTATTACACACCAGAATCCAAAAGACAGTCAGCTGAGTGGACAGCAGTCGACGAATCGAATCCAAAGCGAGCAAAGACCCAACAGTCGATGCGAAAGGAATAATATTCATCGACTATCTCCAAAAAGGAACCGCCATCAACAGCGACTATTACTGTTCACTTTTGGATCGATTAAAGGCTGAAATCGCCAAGAAACGGCCACATTTGCAAAAGAAAAAAGGGTTGTTTCCCCAAGACAATATGCACCGTGTCACAAATCGATGAAAACGATGGCAAAATTGAATGAATTGGGCTTCGAATTGCTTACCCACCCACCGTATTCGGCAAATTTAGCCCCCAGTGACTTTTTCCTGTTTTCAGATCTCAAGAGAATGCTTGTTGGCAAGAAATTCCAATCCAATGATGAAGTAATCGCTGAAACTGAGGCCTATTTTGGCGAGAAAGAGAAATCTTACTATAAAAGTGGTATCGAAAAGTTGGAAAATCGCTATACTCGTTGTAGCGCTCTCGAAGGCAACTATGTTGAATAATATGTTGAGGGGAAATAGCAAAATAGGTAAAATCTAACCATTTTTTGGGGGTTTCTTAGGGGGGAAGCATTTCTGAGACGCACAAATAGGGGGTATATCTTCACCATAGGTATATATTCACCATATTTTTAGGGAGGAGTCGAAACACGTGTTTGACTTACAATTTGACTTACAGTGGACAGTTAAACACGTTTTTCGACGTCCCCCTAAAAATGTGGAAAATGAGGGAGTAATAGACCCCTATATATGTGTGTCAAAAATGCCTTCCCCACAAAAAATGGTTAATTTTTACCTATCTTGCTTCTTAATAAGCAAATATCAAATTGATAAGTATCAAAATAATTATCATTGATGAATTAAAATGATTTTCAGCTCATATGAAGAGCACATCATTTGCAAAACTCGAGGGATGAAAACAGTGACGATGATCTCACAACGATGAGCGCTCTTTGTACACGGACGAATAACCAATACAAGTGTTTGAGGAGCTTATGCGAGAGCGTAGCGTTCAACGAATTGCTCTGAAAAGATTATTCATTGCTTCTGTTTTTATAAATGATAACTCGAAAGATCGAGAGCGAATATTGATTGCTCTACGCACTCAGATAGGATGACTGACCTTATGTACTGCTGTGCCAAATTTCACCATTGTAGCATGAATGTGCACCGAAATGTAGTCCTTTTAATTAATGGGATTTTTTAGATGTTTCGTTCACAAATAAAGCGTCGGAATTTGGTACGAAATACTTCTGTTCAAAACCGCACTGAACCGCACTGTGCAAAAATAAAAAAACAACGGTTAATTTTGTCAAAATAATCACCATGGGAGGCGATACACATATGCCAACGTTGGCGTACACTTGGAAGCATTTTAGTAGGCCGATTTCAGAATGGCCTTTAGCTCCCTCTGCAAACTCTCTTTGATGACTTCAATTGCCTTAAAATGTTTTTCACAAAGCGACAATTTTATTTTGGGGAATTAGAAAAAGTCACACGGGGCTATATCTGGCAAATATGGTGCTTGTTGAACGATATTGACATTGTTTTTGGTCAAATAATACCGTACAATGCGTGCATTATCGTGGTGCAAAAACCATGAGTTTGTCCTTCCATAATTCTGGCCTCTTTCAGAAAATATTCTCGCGCGAACGCTTTAAAACACTTAAATCATATTGAGCGTTGATCGATTGACCTTGCAGAAAAAATTCCGCGTGCACAACATGTTGAGAGTTACAGAAAACAGTCAACAGATTCTTCATTTTCTAAAGACTTTGCCGTGGTTTTTTTGGGTTTCGGCTCATTTGGATAGAAAAACACCGACAAAAAAAAGCAAAAGGTAAATCACCTAAGTCGGCTTGGGTAAAGAGAATTGTATGGGATTTATAAACTTATGCTTATTCACCTAAGCAATTTATTGTTTAATACATTGCTTTGAAAGCACATACTTCGATACCTTGCCAAAAAAAAATATTTAATTCACCTAATCCCAAAATCCAAAAATACAAAATTAAAAACAACTAGCATGGATGGCTTAAGCATAGTTTTAAGCTATTTTCTGCAAAAATAAAACACAGCTGCGTCATTGGACATACGAGAGAAGGATAGATTTGATAATTTAATGGTTTTTTTTTTTTAATAAAACCACTTTTAAATTCAACATAAAGTAATTTAAAAAACACACGTTAATATTCACACCAGTAAATTTTATTAAATTTCATCAACAAAAAGAAAAGAAAAAAAAAAAAATTTCTTTGCCCGCCGTGCGGAATCGAACGTAGAATTTTTGGTGCCAGTCCATAGCTCTACCCACTGATCCAAGCAGTTTTGCTACTACTTGCTGACATAACTGCGGCTTTGTTAACAGATGCTGTATTAACAGATGCAGTGTGTCGCAGTTTTCTGTTGATAGACATACAACAAAAATCTTTTAATAGATTCCATTATCTTTTAATAGATTATTTTAATAGATTATTGTGTTATGCTGCAGCATAGCTTCAGTTGTAATTAATATTGAATAAATCACTACGCGTAACGAAGGAGTTTTTTACACTACATTGCGTAGTGTAGTGACTTCATACACAGTGTTATCGGTTGGTTGTGGGTTCGAATCTCAACGGTATGCGAAGGTAAAATTTTTATATATGATATTTAATTTAATTTAATTTAATTTAATGTTCTTGTTATAATAGACGTCAAAACAGCAAGAAAAGCCGAGATGTAATTAATTTCTAAGAAAAAAACGGTGTTGATATAAGAAAAATTTGTGTTGTTGCCGATTTCAGTCAAGCAAATGACAGAACGATGCGGCAGCTTAAAAAAAATTAATATAAAAAAACCAAAACCCGAAAAAAGGTTATATTTTTTAAATTACATTTTTTTTTTTGAAGTAGTGTATAAAAAATTACCAAATACTTGGTTAATTTAGCACCCAAATAAAAATAGGCAAGTCAACATGTAGAACATAGCCGTTTTGATGAAGTACTTGGGAGGCTGAAAACTGCCAAAGCCATTTTATAAAATATACAAGGTTTTTTTTCAATTTAACATAAGCTTTTTTCTCGGTGTACCACTCTGCAAACTGTTGAGCTCATTCGACGTCATACTCGTACACCCAAGTCTTGTCACCAGTAACGATGCGCTGAATGTCCGTATCGATCATTAAAAAAAGCATCTTCTGAACGACAGTTTTGCGCAATTCTTTTTGAAGGAAATCCAGCAATTTTGACTCAAGTCGAACTGTAACCCGTTGCACTCCTAAAACATCATGTTAAATGGGGTGCGCCGATACAGTCGATATATCAAGCTCGCAAGCTATACCTCTTACGTTCACACAACGATTTTCGGGCACAATTTCTTTTACTTTTTTTTTAAATTTCTCCGTTTACTTATGTTGCTGGACGAGATGGGTGAGGCAAGTTTTCAACTGAAGTACAACCCTCTTTAAACAATTTGTACCACTCAAATGCCTACCTACGTGGTAGAGAAAACTCCCCAAAGGTTTTCTGTAGCATTTTCAATGCATCTGGACCAGGTTGATGTATAAGGCTGTCGCAGGGCTGATCGCACTCTCTTCTCAGTACCCATAATTGTCAAAACCAGCCAATTTTGCGAATGACTATGAAAGAAAAACGGATGATAAAAGAGAGCACTTGCAGATTTTCTATGAGCTGTCAACTTCGATTTGACAATTATGGGTACTCGCTCTCTTCCTTGCGACAACCTTATAAATCAACCTTACATCTGGATAAGAAATTCCGCTGGTAAAAGACAATTTCAAACACACTCTCTGCTCAACTTTTTTTCCATTATGAAATTCGCAGGTCAAACACACAATTTTGAACAAAAGGTAGATAACTGCAAATTATCTTTTAAAAGATTTCTTGTTAAGATGACCTTTCCAATAAGCCTAAATTTGTTAAAATCGGTGAATTGTATCATATGGAAATTTGTGTTTGAAATCGATAAATTTTTTGTTACACTCCTATCTACTTTGGCAAAAATTCCCCTCTTTAACGGTTTTAATTTTTAAAATTTGAATCAACATAATACGATTTTAGCAACAATTTGATTCAAACATAGTAACGCTGTTAAAATTACGTTTAGTAACAAATTAGTTTACTTCTTTGCAAAAATTGGTTTGAAGACAAGAATAACGTGATGTAATTTTCGGTTTGAGTCTCAACTAAATTGTAAGAAACGTAAGCAGAGACTTGTAGCTCTTGGCACAACTAAGATTCTACGTCGTTGAACCAAGTAGATTCGAGCTTAGCTTGAGTGTACAGGTAATCAACAAAAATATTGCTACCTGTCAACACTTAGCCAAAGAAACTGGTGACATCTATGCGTGCTACTTGCGCACCACGCAGTTGCCTTTAACACCTGGCTAACCACCACTTGGACTTAACTAGCTGTTATGTTCTCTACTAGTGCTGCTGCCGCTATTGTTAGCAGCTTACTAACTTCAGTTAGTAGCAACAAAACCTAGCGGCAATAGTATTGCCATCTCGCTCGGAAACGCTGCGACAACCTGTTTGAAATCATGAATAGAGCTCAGTTTAAAATTGATACTCGTGCGGGTTTGACGGTTCGTGCAGTGCAACGGATAAATTAACAAAATAATAACGCGTTTGCTGTGTAGTTTAGTGCCAACAATAGAAGTAGCCCATAAGATGGCGTGAGTGTGAGTGAGAAGGAAGTGTTGTAACATAGTTGGCACAAAGCAAAAAGAAAAGCTAGGTAGTTCTTTTAAGTGTGGCTAAAATTGGTATAAATTGTATTTTCTTTTGTTGCGTGCAAAGCAAAATATGTGAATATTTAAAAACGTCTTAGAAAAATATGGCGTTAAGTTAAAACTTAAAAAAATAAACTTTTAATTTAGAGAACAAGAAAAGCTCTAAGAAAAAAAAAAATACACGCAAGTGCTTGAATTGCACTATTTTGATAATTTGTTGTTTTTTTACTTCTTATGATAACTTTTTTTTTTGTGTTGTGAGTGTGCGTGTGTGCTTGTGTGGTATTGAACAAGTCTCACTGTGTGTCACGTTACGAGCCGGTTTTGACCAGCATAATAAAGCGCTTTTGCCACTTTAACGGCGCGCTTCTTAAATGTTTAAAAAGCTGCAAGTCAAGCACATCAAACAAAAGTGAAATTTTTTTTAAGTGTTCTTGTAAAACATGACTTTAATTTTAAATAATATGGCGCTGCCATTAAAGCCATCATCTTGGATTAAATTGAACACCGCTGCAGTATTACAAAAGCAACAACAACGACCACAACAGCAACAACAACAACAACAACAACGACAACAAGACCAGCAACAACAAAAGAGGCGTACACACGCTGCGTCATCAATAATAGCTAAAATGACAACTTTAAAAAATTTTCGAAAATTCTCAACATTAACGCGAAACAGTAAAAGCCTTTTAGCAAAAACAACAACCACCACCATAACTTCTCAAGGGCTGTTTATAATATTATTCATTTATTTATTTAATGGTAAGTTTCTTAAACTTTACAAATGCATTAACTTTAACTAGTCAACATCAGCTTTTGAGCCATTTCTGTTTAATTTGCTTATATTGCTGCTTCTGTTTTGCTTAAGTTCGTCGTTGTCTTTTCTCATCATTTCGCTTACCTGTTGTGCTTCTTTTGAATCTGCCAACTAATGCTTCGAACCAGTGATGCGATTTGGAGGGATTTCGCCTAGTTTTCGGAATTTTTGACCCCTAGTAGGGCGTACGGGATTTTATGCTTCAAAGTGGGATTTTTATAACTGTCAAAATAAAAAAAAAATCTCTAAGTTGGCAGCATTGGCCCAAAATCAGACCCTAAAATTGCTTTGGATATTGATAAGAGAGTTTATTCTTAGGATCTTCGCTTAATCTCAGATTACGCGGACGTAAACAAATGTTTACTAGAAGGTGAATACAATGATTTAACAGTTTTATTTAATGATCTCAATGTCAATAGTGTTTCGAGTTTTTGGAAAGATGTGGCCTCCAGAAAGGCATTAAGCTCCATCGTATCCAAATTTAATGGCCCAAAATACACTGAAGTACTCAGTGTGCATGAGCAGTCACCCAGTCGGCAATGGCAGTAGTTGGAAGCGCTACTAGCAGGCCTTCATATGGATTTCGAAGTGCTTCCGCACTCATATCCAAGTATACTTTCTTTTTTATATGAAACGAGAAAATTTTTCAGGCCTTCCGCTCTCCCTGCTTTAAAGAGGCCTGCTATAAGCACTCCTTTAGAACGGCTTAAAGAAGAGGTTAACCAAAACAATTAAAAAAATATTTTTTTTATTTCTTTTTACGTATACCTACCTATTTATTCTGTGATTTTATTTTATTTAACATATTTTTGTCAGATAAGAATTTTTCTAAGTCATGACTCTGATTATTATTCAGTATTTGTGAACTAATATATATTTGAACTTTTAACGAAAAAGTAACCCTGAAATATAAGCAGAACAAGTTTTTGCAGGAAAAATATAATTGTTGTACTTCCCTGGGTAGCGAAAAATTAGGCTTCATAGAAGCGCTCACAGAAGCAGCGAGGAAGTCATGTGTCTTACCGCCAAAAGTAGCAGTAAATGCACGCCTTCATTAGAAGAGGCCTAGCTTCATTGCCTATTGGGCAGTCATTCAAAAATACACTGTAGTCGTCAGTCTGCGTGAAACCAGTTTTGATGTTGTGTACATGAACTGTGTTTGATTGTATTAGTGTGGTAAATTTTACTAACCACCCTGTAGGAAAATCAACTAATTTAAAAGTAGTTGAAAAAGTAGTTTTTTGTTAACCACAACTAGTTGAAATTCTGACTTTTTTCCATAGAACGAACTAACATATTTTGTATGGTGATGTCCGCTAAATAAGTCAATTGACTTTCGTCTGCATATATTTTCAACTACTTGTTAAATTAGTTAAATTTTAATTATTTTTTTAATTACTTTAAAATAACCAATTGAAAACTATTTAATATTCCACTTACTGAAGATGAATTTAAAAGCATAAAAATTTTAAATTTCTATGCATCAAAGAGATCATTTATTTGACTGTTTTGAAAAATACATAAATCATGCCAAAAAAATCATGCCTGGTCGACAGAAATAAATTCTGAAATATAAAATCTGAAAGCAAAATGTAAACAAAGTTAAAAGTGATCAGAGTTTTTTAATGGAAAATTAAAAACAAGCTTCATTGCCAGTTAATTCAAAAAAGGACTAGTAATTACATTCAAGGAGCGTAACAGAAGTACGCTGCGATGGTAGATATAATTTCATTATTCCTTTCTTCATTGGACTATTTCTGCTTCCAACAGGTGATAGTTCCAGAAACTGGAGGAACTCTGCGCTTATATGTGAGCATGCCTACCACGGAAGCAGTTTACAAACAACGGGCACGCCACCGCCTGGGTACATGAGCGAAGGTGCCGATCCAATTGATCGGAATTGTGTGGATACTGCGCCTGTTATTTAACACGACCCAGCTTTTTGATGCTTCATTTCAAAATATGAGCTAAACAAGCGTGTCAGCGGGATTTACCACGCTTTGCAACCATCAATCATGGTCGATGGACACACCGATATTTTTCTCAGTGCTTCTTTTAAGTGTCAATCGCAATGAAGTGATGGAGCTGACTCGACGCTACTTAGGGAAAGGCGTGCGTCTTTACCATTGAAGTGATGAGGTGTTTGCTGAATGGTTAAGCAATGCATCAATTTCCGCACAGAGTCCAAATTGTACAATGTTTGCTAAACACTACCAGTTTCTAATTTGAATATCTTAAAGAATTTTTAATCGTTTCACAGGGTTTTGAGGCAGTTTATCAGTTTTAAAGTGTGTTTACCACGTCTGTCTTGCAGCTCAATGTCATAAATAAAAATAAAAAAATGTCTTTTTGAAACAAAATGTTAGTGAAGCCTAAAGTTAGTAATTTTTGATGAAATAACATGGTTAAACTTGTAATCTAATAAAAATTTGCAATTAAAACATGTCCAAATCAGAGTAGTTGCCGCCTTAATATAATTCAAAGTAGTTTATCAACCACTTGTTTTTAAGTAGTATTTCAATTACTTCATATATAATGCAATAAAAAGTATTTAGAATTGAAGTGGATGCCGCCTTAATATAATTCAAAGTACTTCATATACTACTTATATATATAATAAGTCGGGGATTGGCCGAACCAGACCACAGTGGGTCCCTTTTCGTCCCCTATTTGACGAAGGATGCTACTGCTCGGAGCACTCATAAGTGAGCATGCTCCTTATATAGGCACCCTTTGTCACCTCAAGCATGTCCTTGTAGGTCAGTTGACCAATCTCGGCTTCGTCAATAAATCGACGTCCCAGAATGGTCAATCTTATGCTTGCCAACGCCGGACACTGGCACAAAATGTGTGCTGCTGTTTCCGGCTCTTCTAGGCATAACCTGCACGCATCGTCCTCGGTCAGAGTCATCTTCCTGAGATGGTACATGTAGGGACTGTGTCCTGTGACCAGTGCAGTAAGCCAGCTTAAAGTCTTTCGATTGTATCGGGTGACTTTTGCTGCCTCACTACTTGACCATTTCACGGCCGCCTTTGATTGCCTGCAATTACCCGCTTCTTCCCACCTTGTACGGTGTTCCGAGTCCGTCCATTGCTTAATAAGGCCTGCCACCATGTTGTCGCCTATGGCGATACGTGGTTCGGGTCCACAGAATTCTTCTGCTGATCCTTCTCTTGCTAAAGAATCAGCCTTTTCATTCTGTTCTATGCCAGAATGTCCTAGCATCCACATAAGTGTGAGCACATTTGTCTGAGCGCACCTATTGAGTTTGGTAAGACATTCTATGGCCAACCTAGAAGTAATATCTGTCCGTTGCATGCACCTAATCACCGACTGATTGTCAAGGGCAATGACAATTTTCTTGCCATTTGCCCGTCCATCTATCAAGTGGTCCAGCGCATGCACTACACCAAGCATTTCCGCCTGGTATAAATACACGAACCTCCCCAGCCTCAGTGCACAGGATAGGTTCAACTCCTCTGAGTAGACGCCAGACCCGGCTCTGCCATTCATCAGAGAGCCGTCTGTGAATATACTGATGTCACTACCAGCGGTTTCTCCACAAACGGATCCATCTGTTATTAGAGTTTTATAACATTTTTCTGTTATTCTCACTCTCTGCCTTCCGTCCATAGGCATACACGTCTCCCTGACATTTCGCTGTGTCTTGTCCAGGATGCGCATATGACCACGGAGGGCAGTTGCTCCATGCCACGTAGCATTTCGCAACATCCTGAGGGCTGTTAGCGCTGCCGTTTTCTTTATTTCTAAATCCAACGGTAGCATACCTAACAAAACCTCCATTGCGCTGGTTGGAGTGGTGCGTATTGCCCCTGTTATTCCAACACACGCCAGCCGTTGGACTCTGTCTAGTCGCTTCTTAATGGTTTTCTGACTGACTTTTGTCCACCAGATCACCGAAGCATACGTGATGACAGGTCTAATCATCATAGTGTAAATCCTTTTTATAGCCTCTGGGTTTAGCCCCATTCATATACTACTTTATTTTAAACTAGTTTTTTAATTAGTTGTTTTTAAAAACAAGTTAGTTTGTTCCTATAGGGCACCTAATAAAATATGACGACTTCGCTTATGTGTGCGTGTCAGTCACTCGTCACTACAGCTTTTTTGGTGCGTTAAATTTCGCGCACCTCACGTCGCCTGCCTCACCTCACTTGCCTAAGAAAACCGGTTTCACGCAGACTGAGCACTACAGTGTATTTTTGGCCAATAATACTGTCAACTTTTGTCCTGTCATTACCGCACTCCAATACCGACATCGAAAAGATATTCTCAAAAGCGACGGATATAACCCTGCGTCCACACGTGCAAATAATCACTTGCAAGTAGGGAAGAATATATATTGCCTTCGATAAAGTTCGAAATTAGCTGCAAGTTGCTTCAGCGTCCACATGTGCAGGTGCAAGTTCATTTAAAAATGTCGTCGAATGCGATCCCTGCATTTGCAGTATTGCTTGAAGTCAAGAAGTTAAAAAACGAGGAAAACATGTGACTTGTGACTAGAGTTGCTACTTGTATAAAATTGCGGAAATCCCGGAAAAATCCACAAAAAGCATCACTTTAATATCCCTTTTCGCTGCAAGTCCGAAAATGTGAGTGTGTTCATGGCAGAATTATAACCAATGAGTATATACATAACAGAGAATTTATTTCGCTCTGAAGTTTAACATGACTCCAAATGTAGCAAGCAAATGAAGAAATTTCGAATTCTGTTTCAGTCTGTTAGATTCTGTTTTTCTCATGGTGTATCGCTCATGATTCTCGAGATCTGGCATGTTGCCGTATTTTTCCATCTTTATCTTTTTTCGATGTTTCTGTATAGCGCTTGTAGCGGAATAGGTGCATTTTGTATAAACTTTGGTCCGATCCCGGCAATCTCCTTTGCTAATTCGTCCGTTAACAGTGGCCCGGTGCCTTGGCATCCAGTATACCTATGCACACTATCTTTAAAACGCATAGTGCATCAGTGCATCTCTGCTTGACCGAGCATTTCTGGACCTGACGAAAGCGGAGCACAGGGATTTTATCGCCGCTTGGCTGTCGACAATGATGTTTATACTAAAAGGATGTGTGTTCATATCTAGGGTTGTCTCCACGGCCTTTCTTATGGCAAACACTTGCATCTGGAAGATGCTACAGTAGTCCGACCACCTTATTCCGGCCGTTGATCGTTGAATTTATTGATCGTCCCCTGTGCCTGCCTGTATTGATGTTCTTGTGTCAATCTTTGTACGAGGTGTCTTCTAGTCTGTGCTAATGGATATATAATATTTCGATTATACGGTGCATACAAGTTTATTTTCCAACTATTACACTCAAAGCAAAAACCTTGGCAAAAACTTTTGTTAACTCTATACTGATAAAATATTTATCAACTCAACCTAAAACTCAACCTATTCGTCAGTGAAAAACATTGTTCATGAATGTGAAAAACATTGACGAATTCCTAGGTTGAGTTGGTACAATTTTTGTCAGTATAGTCACCAAATATTTCTGTCAAGGTTTCCGTTCACACTTTTTTTTTTTTATTGTGGTTTTGCGTATATGTCTAAGGGGTCCATACGTGGATGGTATGGTTTCTAATGCTTTAGTAGCTGCCTGCCGATGAGTTTTCTTCAGTTGCTTGAGATATGTTAATTTATCCATAGCCGACTACTACATGATGATTCCGTAGAGAGTAGAATTGTACAAACTACCATTACCTAGATCCAGTGCATCAGAGAGGATTTTGAATAACACATGACGAGTTTTTCAATTTCTAACTGTTATTCTAGGTTTAAATAATTCCAGGTTTGAGCAATAATAGCAGACACGATATTGATTCATAGAAAAAGGAAATTTTGAAATTGGATATAAAAAAGCGATAAAGTTAGTCGAAGATCTTCGATTGCAGCACCAAACTTATTGCAGATTCGACCTTATTTTTTCAGGCGGTGAAATAACAAAACCTGGATAAGGTTTGAATTAGAAAAAAAATCAAGCAAAGTGATCTTTCGCAATTAAAGAAAATTAAAGAAAAAAACTTTGGTGTGTGTAAGAATAGAAAAGAATATCGCTGAAAAATGGTGAATGACGTCGTGTAAACATTACTTTCGTTACACTTTCCTAAATTGTATGAAATTCTTAAACAAATAGAAAATAATTCCAATACATATATAAACTGAAGCTAATGTTATTTTCCTGCTATTATCGGATAATTACACTTTGACCACATTTTATGGTTAAAAACGATTAAGGGTAAATTGTGTGCAAGTTATATAGTATGTGTATTATCGTGGGTAGTTTTAACGATTTTTTCAATTACCACGGTAATTGAAAACAAGACCAGTGCCTCGATTGCACTCAAAGCATTAACATTAGAGCCATTATTTACGACACATTGTTAATAACTTAATGTAACACAGCGTGTGTTACAGTTGCAACACTGATAGCTGTTTAAGAGTGTGATGTGTAAGATATGAGGGTTCAAAATTACAATAAATTTCACAAAAATTAACTACTTAACATCATGATAAAACTTAATAAGCGTGTCTTTTCTCCAGAGCGTTCTTACTAAGTTTGTTTGAATATTTTTTTTTCGTTGCTCAAGATAGTTAGAATTACCAGACCATTTTTCAAATAATTCGTGCACATAGTAAACACTTTCTCAGGCTCATTTTTTATGTGTACACCGAGAAAAAAGCTTATGTTAAATTGAAAAAAACCTAGTATAATTTATAAGATGGCTTTGGCAGTTTTCACGCACCCAAGTACTTTATCAAAACGCCTAAGTTTTACATGTTGACTTGCCAATTTTTATTGGGTGATAAATTAACCAAGTATTTGGTAATTTTTTATACACTACTTTAAAAAAAAAGTTGTATTTCAAAAATATAACTTTTTTCGGGTTTTGGTTTTATTTTATTTTCCTTTTTTTCGAAGCTGCCGCCTCTCGTTCTGTGATTTGCTTGACTGAAATCGGCAACAACACAAATTTTTCTTTTATCAACACCGTTTTTTTTCCTAGAAATTAATGACTTCTCAGCTTTTCTTGCTGCTTGACGTTTACCTTCGCATTTTACCTTCGCATGCCGTTGAGATTCGAACCCACACCAACCCGATACCACTGTGTAAGAAGACACTACGCTACGCATTGAGACAAACTCCTTCGTTACACTGAGTGATTTATTCAATATTAATTACAACTGAAGCTATTCTGCAGCTATCAACAGAATACTGCGACATACTGCATCTGTTAACATATGTGAATCAAATATTTTTTTTTTTGGCAGGGTATCGAAGTATGTGCTCTCAAAGCAATGTATTAAACGATAAATTGCTTAGGTGAATAAGCATAAGTTTATCATTCCCATACAATTTTCTTTACCAAACCCGACTTAGGTGATTTACCTATTGTTTTTTTTTCTCGGCGTGCTGACTAGAGAACTGCACAAGCCTACTTGAAATCGTTTTCAAGTACTTGCGTAAAATACAAGTTCCAGCTTGCATGAGCTTGATAATTTTCAATCATGTATGACTTGTACTTGAATATAAATAAGCACAGCTTGCGACTTGCAAGTATGTTAGCTTACAAGCGAACGGCACGAAGTCTCAAGTAAAGGAAAAAATTGATGCCTTCGGCAAAAAGCTTGAAAAGCTTGAAATTGAAGGCAAGTATCCAATAAAAAAGCAAGTATCCGAAAAAATTCAATTAGCTTGTTTAGGAAAATCTTAAGCGTATTAAGACTTTTAAGGGTTCTGTGGAGTCCGTGGGGGTAGCAGATATCGGAATTGATATCAAAATTTAAAATTCAAGTTGTCGGGTAGAGTTGCCACCTTGATTTTTTTGTATTTTTGCGATTTCTTAATTTTTCGTAATTTTGAAATTCTGACAACGGATTTGATTTCGAATCCAATGTCACAATTTTAAAATTTGAGCTGGAGGATAGGCTTGCCGTCTAAATTTTCAGCATAGCGTTGCCACCTAGTTAAATGTGCTTTTAAGAGTTTTAAACATCATTTAACCGTGTTAAGGGGCCACTGACTTCGAATCTGACGTCAGAATTTTAAAATTCAAGATGGTTACTAGTGTTGCCACCTAACTTTATCTTAGTTTTACGAATTCAGTGCTGGGACGAACACTAGGTAAAAATGAGTCGCTGAATCGAAACACGTGTTAAACTGTTCACTGTAAGTCTGTGTGTATGGCGAATGGGGGCACATAGATCCCCCTATTCGTGGATCTCAAGAATGCTTGCTCCCTTATCAACCCCCAAAAAATGGTTAATTTTTACCTATTTTGCTACCCTTTCGAGATATGGAACAACATAAAATTTAAATATATCGGAAAATCCTCGAAAAATCTTCGAAAAAGTGCCATATCTCGAAGGGGAAGCAAGATAGGTAAAAATTAACCATTTTTGGGGGATTTATAAGGGGGGAAGCATTTCTGAGACGCACAAAAAGAGGGTCCTATTATCCCCCATTTGATACATTTTTAGGGGGGAGACGTCGAAACACGTGTTTAACTGTACAATGTAAGTCAAATTGTTAGTCAAACACGTGTTTCGAGCCCCTCTTAGAAATATGACAAATAGGGGACACATAGACCCCTCTATTTGTATTCCGATTCAGCGAATAAAAAATTTAAGGTGGCACCACTATTAACCATCTTGAATTTAAAAATTTTGACGACAGTTTCGAAGTCAGCGACTCCTTAACACAGTTAAATGATGTTTAAAACTCTTAAAAATACGTTTCAGTAGGTGGCAACACTGTTATCAAAAAATTACATAATTTTAAAATTCTGACAACGGATTCGGATTCAGCGACTCATTTTTACCTAGTGTTCGTCCCAGCACTGAATTCGTAAAACTAAGAAAAAGTTAGGTGGCAACACTAGCAAGCATCTTGAATTTTAAAATTCTGACATCAGATTCGAAGTCAGCGGCCCCTTAACACTGTTAAATGATGTCTTAAAAATACATTTTACTTGGTGGCAACACTATGGTGAAAATTTAGGTGGCAAGCCTATCCTCCAGCTTAAATTTTAAGACTTTGACATTAGATTCGAAATCAAATCCGTTGTCAGAATTTCAAAATAACAAGAATTTGCAAAAATACAAAAAAAAAATCAAGGTGGCAACTCTACCCGACATCTGGAATTTTAAATTTTGATATCTATTCCGAAATCAGTTACCCCAAAATTGCCAACCACGGACTCCACAGAATCCTTAAAATTCTTAATACGCTTAAAATTTTCCTAAACAAGCTAATTGCATTTTTTCGGATACTTGCTTTAAATTCAATTAATTGGATACTTGCGAGCTTACAAGCTTTTGCCGATCGTTTAAAGCAGACATGCTCATCCAGTAGCTCATCTTGCTCGCGTTACCCGCCATTCAAAGTTTTTCCTATCATGAGCCTTGTCTTTGCGCTTATGCGAAAGCAAAATCACGTATAAAAAACAACAACACAATGCACAAAAAAAAAAATATATGCAAATTACAGCACCACAGGCCGCTGTTGACGATCATCTAATTTTTAATGCGTAAACAACAACAAATACATGAAAATTATACTTTGCATGTGTATTAATGCAGGCAGTATTTGTTTTTGTTTTTTACTATTTCTTTTTTTTTCATTGTCAAAAGTTACGATGAGCAATATCTTGTGTTTGATTTTGTTTTTTAAAAATCATTTGCTCTTTTGTAAAATTTCGTGAGCTCCACTAGCTTAAAGCTTTTCAACTTTCTTACCCGACATAGTAAGTCTCAACAAGCCAAGCCAACGAGAATGCTTGGATATGACTCGTAATTGTTTGGTATTTTTGTAAGCAGGCTAATACTATGTTCACACTGAGAGCTAAATGCGCATTAACGAAATGCGCATTAGCAATTAAGAATGCGTGGCCGTATGCTCCTTGTAGGAGTAGAAGAGACAAATATATAGGTTGAATTCTGTAAATGCGCATTTAGCTCTCAGTGTGAACATAGTATAAAGCTTGCTTTTTCAAGTTTTAATACATTCTAGAATTCAAGTACTTGATAAAGCTTGAATTTCAAGTAGGCTTGTGCAGTTCTCTGGTGGTGACCCATAAATTGTGTACACTGCACTGCGAAAAAACTTCTTATCATATGAGTTATGATAAGATAACGTATTTTTTCCGCAACAAAACTGTTTATAGATATATGTAGTTTTTATTTATTTCTATTTTTAGTATAAAATTGTGCAAGATCTTTTTACTTAAAGCTTTTATCTTGATTTGTCACAAAGTTGAGTCATCTTGATTAAACTTTTTTTAATCGGTTCCTTTACAAAGAAAGTAATTGAACAAATTTTGTTGTGTTTATGGTAGCAATATAAATTAACAACTTGCCAGTGTCAACGAGATAACGCTTACAAGAGGTATTGGGTTTGGTAAAGTTTTTATTATGAATATAACAAAATACTACATTTTTGCCATTTTTAATTCTTTTATGAATAAAGCTTTACTTTTCATTAACTTTAATGATCCCAAGAAAGATATCTTAAGTATTTTTTTTTAATTTTTTGACCACTTTAATTTTTTCTTTTTTAGTTTTCGCCGGCTTTTTTTAGTTTTAGACAAGTTGGTGACGGCGGGTATTGCAGCTGGTAAAGTATAAAGAAGAACAAATTTCATCTATAATGTACATTCTTAAACGGTTTTCTCAACAACTTAAATACTTCAAAGTCTAATTTAAGAGCTGATCTACTATAAAAAGAGTGTTATTAAGTACGAGTACTATTAAAAAATCCACTAGAAACATTAGAAACGTACTTTTTGCATGAAAATTTAAAAATCGCATTACAATCATACACTGCAAAAGTCTACAAAACAACAACATTCATTGTTATTTCAACATGTTAAAAACATGAGTAAATATAGAGAAAATGTTAAAACCACATGCAAAGCAATTCAAGGTAATTTTGATAAAAATGGAAGAAATCAATAAAATTTACAGCACAAACCGCGAGATGACCAACAAACAACACAGAGACACTTCACAACCACACAAAAAAAACTTGTAGAAATAAGCAAGAGAAACGTAATGAAATCGATACTGCAACGTGGGATAATATATGAAAAACTGTAAAAAGAACCGCAAAATAGCAAAAATGCGGCAATTTCAATAGTGATAGTATTATATTTTGAGGCAATATAAAACACTTTCATGGGGAAAAAACAACGTTTGAAGTATAACTTTATGATAGGTCGAAATAAATTGAAGAAGCAGGGCAAGGAAGGAGGAACTGATTAGAGGGTTAGATGAGAATTATGATGAATAAAACAGTTTCCTATAATTGAATCTTTTATTTCAGAAACAGCATTAGTTATTATTTTTCGAACATAGTTTTTGTGTTCGGAACGCTTCCTTAAAGTTAGACCCATAGTCTCGCTAAAATTCACACACGTCAGTGTACTCCTTGCTCTTAAATCAATTCGTCGTAATTTTCATTTATTACTAAAACATGCAATCGTTGTTAAAATGCGAGAATGCCACTGTAGAAAAACGCCACTGATATCGTATTTTAAAAAACTGTTACATTGTATTCACTCAACGAATTTTGAGTGGGATATGAGTTATTTGTTTAAATTTTTTCGTGTGTTTGATGAGCTTCAATTTGACCAACACCGCACAGTGCTATGAGCTCATAAAAATTTGGAAATAAATAGAAGAAGTGCTCCTATGATAATGAAATTTTTTATGCTTAGTAAGCTAAATTTACCTGTAAAAAAATACCAAAAATTGTTGAAATCAGTCAGTCCTTAGGTATACCTCCCTTGGACCTATATTAAATTTTTACATAATTTTGTATGGAACGTAGGCACAAAAGTTGACTGATCTTAATAAGACTTGGTCAGAAAGCTTTGAATTTAAAGTAATAGATGTATATTTAAAATGGTTCAAACCGATTAGTATCTAGGGGTACCTCTCTTGAACCTATATCAATTTTTTACATGATTTTAGGCCCAACCAAAATAGACGAGTTGCTCCGTAACGAGTAGAGACGAAAATGTTCGCTTTAATGCAATTCAATGTTGCTGCCCGAAATGAACAAACGTTATTTAACGAGCGAAACAGCTTGTCCATACCATGGTAGAATTATAAGGTAAGGCCGACTCAGAGAGGAATGGAGTGTAAAGCAGAATATAGCGAGATAGATGTCAAAATCAGCTGTTCATCGCGAATTTCTGTATGCTCACGTTTCGCAGTTGTTTTTTGGTTAAAACTGTTACAGGTTTTTTTGCAATTTTAAGACTTCTTTCACATTTTATAGTTTTTATTACACTTTTTTTATAATATTTTCACTCAAATTAGCACAAATTTAACACCCGCGACCGCACTGTTTGCAACTTGGAAACATAAAATATTTTCTTCATTTCCAATTTCTACGAAATTCGTCGTTTTGACATATATGTTCCTTCTCATTATCCACTCTTTGTTGACGCGTAAGAGCACTCATCGAAGCGGCCCTACCTTATCATTGTATCATGGTCCATACGTTTTGTTCCGTAAGAACCGAACTGCTAGCGTCTCAACTCGTCAGACGTTCGGCAAGTTGCAATCGTCTCGTTTCGTCTATTTTAGTTGGGCCTTATTTTGGTTGTGCCTTTTGTATGAGGGGTACAAACAAAAGTTGGCCGATCTTAACGAAACTGGGTGAGAAGAGCTGAAAAAAGAGTAATAGATGTGTACTATGTGTATATTCAATACCGAGTTTTGCAAAAAGGCGAAACAAAGCGGAATTTATCTTTGCATAGCCTTGAAGATAAAGGTCCAAGGTTATCAATTTAAAAAAAACGCCGTTAATAACTTTCATAGTTTTAGTAAATGTCTATCCAAATTTGCAAAATTTGTCGCTTATGATTGTTTTTTTTTTTTTGCTTGTTGAAATTCACCAAAACTAAGTCCGTACAGTCAGTTCAGTTTAGTAAGTTCAGTCAAAAATAAGTCCGTAGTATAAGTAAAAAAAAAAACGAAATTTTGATAAAACTCGATTATATTATTCAACATAGTTGCCTTCGAGAGCGATACAACGAGTATAGCGTTTTTCCAACTTTTCGATACCACTTTTATAGTACGATTTCTCTTTTTCGTCAAAATAGGCCTCAGTTTCAGCGATTACTTTATCATTGGACTTGAATTTCTTGCCCACAAGCATTCTCTTGAGATCTGAAAACAGGAAAAAGTCGCTGGGGGCTAAATCTGGAGAATACGGTGGGTGTGTAAGCAATTTGAAGCCCAATTCATTCAATTTTGCCATCGTTTTCATCGATTCGTCACACGGTGCACACTGTCTTGGCGAAGCAACACTTTTTTCTTTTGCAAATGTTTCCGTTTCTTGGCGATTTCAGCCCTCAATCCATCCAAAAGTGAACAGTAATAGTCGCTGTTGATGGTGGTTCCTTTATGGAGATAGTCGATGAATATTATTCCTTTCGCATCCCAAAATATAAACACCTTACAAGCCGACTGTTGGGCATTTGCTCGCTTTGGATTCGGTTCGACGACTGCTGTCCACTCAGCTGACTGTCTTTTGGATTCTGGTGTGTAATATTGAAGCCATGTTTCAGCCATTGTCACAAATCGACGATAGAATTCAATTTTATTGCGGTTTAACAGCGCCAAACACTCCTCTGAAGCATCAATTCGTTGTTGTTTTTGGTCGACTGTGAGCTCAAGCGGCACTCACTTTGCACAGAGCTTTCGCATACCCAAATGTTCGTGTATAATGGTAAAAACACTACCATCTGATTTCTTTACAATATCAGCTAGCTCGTGCACCTTCAATTTGCTATCGTTCATAACCAATTTGTGGATTTTTTTTTATGTTTTGTGGAATAACAGTCTGATTTGGTCGTCCACTGCGCTCTTCACCATTTGTGCTGGTACGACCACGCGTAAATTCAGCAAACCATTTTTCTACTATTTGTCTCGCTGGAGCAGAGTCCGGATAATGTTTATCAAGCCATTGTTTGTTTTCTACGGCATTTTTTATTTCATCAAAAAGCAATGCTTTTTCAAAACTCGAAATTAATTTTTCTCCATTTTGTTTTTTTTCAATAAAAATAGTTGCACACAAAATGCTATAACTCACGAATCAATAGTCAGATTGTTGTCAATTTTTTATACGTATTGCTTGAAGGTTGGGTACTAAATAAAAATCATAAATCTAGTAACGCCATCTCTGTGTCATCCAATGAACTTTTTGAACGTACGTTTATTTCTTTTTTTTTTTTTTTTTAATTCTAAAAAGCAAAAATGGAACAGAGTCTTTCCTTTTAAAGCTTTTTTTTTTATTTTTATTTTCGGTTAGAAATGTATTTCTAGAAGAATATTTTGTGAGCATAAAGAGAATATCGGACACTGCCTTGCAAATTACTAAAAAAATCAGACACGTTTTACATGTTTTTTTACATGATTTCCTACATTTCTAATGTTTAAGCAAAAATATTTTGGGCTTATCTTAATGGACGACTATCTGTCGAATGATATCAAAGTTATACCATTCCGAGAGCAAAAATTTCTTTATTTATTTCCACTACGCAAAGCACTGTGTACCGTGTTGTGTTCAACATACACGTTTTCATGTGCATTTACAACAAATAACATTTTTTATTTGGAAATTTTTTTCAATTTTATCAAAACATATTTAGCTGGCCAACTGCAAATGATGAAGATGATCTTGATGGAGAATATGATTAAGTATCATATTTGTAGTTAATGTTTATGCATTATTTTATTTTTTTGTGTCCAAAAAAGTTTGTCTAAATTTATTTTTTTTTGTGAATTACACAGTTTTTATTGATTCCTGAAAAATTAATTTAAGTGACTAATGTTGTTTCTGAAATTAATGATTTGATTGGAAGAGAGGTTTTTATATTTTCCCAATAAAAAACACAACTCCAGTGGTTCAATGCTAAACTTTATAATTGACCTTTTGAATATTTCAAATTGTATTAAATAGGTAGTTTAGTGAATGATATGGCTGAGAGAAGCAATGCTTAATAATACTAGTTTTATATATATATTTTTTTTTGTATTTATTAAAATAATTTTATTTTAAGGGGTTACATGACATTGGCAGTTTTTTGAAATCGATCTTTTTTTAATAATTTTGTATTTTAGTAAATATTCTTAAGATTCTAAGAAAAAAAACTTCATGGGAAAATTCCTACGGGTTCAAAAGTTAGAGTGAGAGCGCATTTTTAATTTTGCGCTACCTACGTACGGCAGCTGGTATATACTTGTTTTACTTGCTACCTGACTTTTGGTGGTTGTTATTTCGTACCTACTTGAAGGGTGAAGGGTGAAGCCCGAATTGCTAAACGATTGCAAAAAACTATAAGAAACAGCACAACACAAGATAACGAAGGCATACAGTACGAAGCAGGCATGGCAGATTGAAGGTAACCTTTTTTTTCTTTGAACGCGTTTATCTCGAAACCATGTTTATCGTACTGGTTGCGGCACTAGCGGGTTCATTTTTTGACGAAATTTTTTTTTGTATTTTTTTAAACTTGATTCGCTATCGTATGACACGAGCTTTTTTTTTAATTTTTTTTTTTTTTTTTTAAATTTTGCCTGTAAATTCTTTTATTAGCATTTATGAAATCTTGTTGAAAGGTTTTATTCAAACACAAAAATATTTGAAAAAGTTATACAAAATGCATAATAAATGGCCCCGTTTTTTTCTCTGCCGCCAGTTTGGAACTCTATAAAACCATGTTGGAGTAAAAAATATATTTTTTTGATTTTTTTTTCTTGTAATTTGTTGAATTCTCTACAATAATAAAACAAAATTTTGGAAAAATGTTTGTTTTTGACTGAGTTATGAATTTTTAAAACAAGGTCTGTTTTCTCTGCCGCGAATGTCATGTCCCGCCTTAAATGTTTTTTTAATTTTTTTTTTTTTTTTTTTAATTTTGCCTGTAAATTCTTTTATTAGCATTTATGAAATCTTGTTGAAAGGTTTTATTCAAACACAAAAATATTTGAAAAAGTTATACAAAATGCATAATAAACAAATAACACAACAACAACAGAAAGTTTAATGGTTGAGTGGTTTTTAATGTTTTACGCCTGGAGTGCGTGGTAGTGCATTGCTCAGTTTTGCTTTGTTAAGTTTCAACTGATTGCACAGCACTGAGCGTGGACACATGCTTTGGAATAATTTTTTTGATTTCGACAAATAGAAATATTTATTGTTTTTCTTATCTCAAACAGTGATGCCAAGCTAGTGGCTCATTTGGTTTGATTCATTTTAATATAAAGGGTGCTTAAATTTTAAGGACAAATGTTGATTTTGAATAAAGCAAATTATTTAGGAAATTATTGTCATTTCTTTTTATTATCATAATATTGGTATGGTGCAATTATGTATGGAACAAAATATCGGCCAAATGGCCGCCGCGACCTCGGCGGCACACCTCCATTCGATGGTCAAAATTTTCGATGACGCTGAGGCATAAGTGAGGTTCTATGCCGTTAATGTGCCAAATTATCTCATCCTTTAGCTCTGGAATTGTTGCTGGCTTATCGACGTACACCTTTTCTTTCAAATAACCCCAAAGAAAGAAGTTCAACGGTGTCAAATCACATGATCTTGGCGGCCTATTGACATCGCCACCACGTGAGATAACACGGCCATTGAATTTATCGCGCAAAAGAGCCATTGTTTTGTTAGCTGTGTGGCAAGTGGCACCGTCTTGTTGAAATCACATATCGTCCACATCCATATGTTCCAATTCGGGCCATAAAAAGTTCGTTATCATCTCACGATAGCGAACACCATTCACAGTAACTGCCTGACCGGCCTCATTTTGGAAAAAATACGGCCCGATGATGCCGCCAGCCCATAAACCGCACCAAACAGTCACTCTTTGTGGATGCACTGGTTTTTCGACAATCACTCTTGGATTATCATTCGCCCAAATGCGGCAATTCTGCTTATTGACGAATCCACTGAGGTGAAAATGTGCCTCATCACTGAAGATGATTTTCTTCGAAAATTGATCATCCACTGTTGCCATTTCTTGCCACCATTCTGACCATTGACGACGCTTGAAATCGTCAAGAGGCTTTAGTTCTTGAGTCAATTGCACCTTGTAAGCATGTAAATGCAAGTCTTTATGCATAATCCTCATCAACGACGAGCGTGAGAGGTGCAATTGTTGGGCATGACGACGAGTTGAGGTGGACTGCTCTTCAGCCACACTATCGCGAACAGCAGCAATATTTTCTGCAGTACGAGCTGTACGAGCATGCACTGGTGTTTTGACATCTCCTACAGACCCGGTTTGCTCAAATTTTTGCACGATTTTTCCGATTGTACACACATTTGGACGATTAAATCAACCGAAAAAAATTACGAAGTACACGATATGCATTTTGATTTGAACGCCCATTTTCATAATAAGCCTGAATAACTTTAACGCGTTGTTCGATTGTGTATCTTTCCATGGTTCAAATTGAGTTAGTCTGAAATTGAGAAATGTCAAATGAAATGCAAAAAAATTTACGTTTAGGTGTGGTTCACATTCAACATCGGCCCTTAAAATTTAACCACCCTTTATTTTCTTTATTGCTTTCTTATCATAAACCACAATGTGGGGAAAAATCTGTGGTCACAAGTCATGACAGCCTAACTTAAAATATTATAAATACGGAATGTTTTATTTTCCTTATATCGTCTGTTTCCCGGAAGTTAACGGAACTATCGAACATAGAACTTGTAGATACGGAGATAGTTAACGGAACAATCGAACATGTAACTTGTAGATACATGAATGCCCCTTAATTTTGCACAAAAACCAGATCGTTTTTTTACAATATTTTGACTTAGGCTCTTATGACTTGTGACCAGATATATCGTGGCTTAAATTATTATATTTTAAATAAGCTATCCATAAGCCAAGGATTATTTTTTTGTGCTCACTACTGATTTTAAGTAATGAAATTGCACATATTTTCAAATATTTTTACATACATTTTATTCACTAATTTCGCTGTACCACTCTGTAAGCTACTTGAGCTCTGAATAAAACAGCTGTGTACAGAGTGAATAAATGCTATTTAAACAGATTTTTTGTATATTCGAATTTTTGCTCGATGTTTTTGTATTAAATATTTCTGCTATCTTCAAACTTCCTGTTAATTAAATAAAGTTAAAAATTAAAGATTATAAGGCAGTTGAACTGGAAGCCACGCAGAGTTATGTGAAAAAAAAAAAATACTTTTTGCTCAAATTAATTTTGAAATTTTAGACGAGATATTGCAACTAATATCGGTCTATGTTTTATTTTTAATATTTGGCTGAAATTGAGTATTTATATAAAATGTTTTTTTTTTATTTTTTTTTAAATGAAATTTTTTATTAAAATAAAGCAGAAAAAAATATATTTCCTATATATGAGTTTAAAAAAATGTAATATAAAATAAATATTCATGGTTTTTTTAATAACTTTTTGTCTTATGTCATACAAAATATGAGATTTAAAAGTTTCTGCTACGACCATATCGCATTATAATGGGAAATTAAAGAATAATATTAAGTGACTTAAGTAATCTTCCCCATTTAAGATTTAAAAGAAAAATACTATGTGCCGCAATCTACCCGATTTGTGCTATCATATTCCTTATTAAAATGTTCTTAAAAACAAATTATTATATGGTATGATTTTATGAAAATGTACTTTTTCAGAAATTTCGATATTGTGCTGTACTTGTGATGTACTTCAGGTGTGCTGTACTGTACATAAAATAAATTGTTAAACTTTTTACAGTAGCTTATATGTAAGCTTATATGTTAAGAAAGTAGCCCCCTTTACTCTATATACTTTGAATTTATGAGGTATAACTGAGATGTGTTCTATAAAGCACAGGTTATAGTACAAAAGAATAAAATAAGTTTAAACATATTCTTAGGTTGAAAATAAAATTCAAAATTATATTTTTCATTACAATACCGCTTAATTTAAGTTGGAAACAATTTTTCCTCAAATAAGAAACCGAAATGAGTTATAGAAACGCATTGCTTATAACTATCATAAATCCAACTGTATGAGATTGAAATACCACCTTGTTCAAAAATAAAGGTTCATTCACACTGTGAACCGGACTTAACTGTCCGACTCGAAATTTTTTTTTTTAATAGGTTGCCACATGTGTCTATGACAAAGCTGCCAAATATCAGCGTCTCTCGTTGACATTTGGTAAAGTGACAGTGTTTTGTTTACAACAACTTTTTTCGTGTCTTCGATGTTTACGATGCAAGAAAAAATTGAGCTTGATTCACTCGCCTGATGCCTGGCTTACGTGTCATACTCGTATACCCATGTCTCATCACCAGTAATGATGGATTCGATGAATGATTCGTCGTTTTCGACCATTTCCAGCATGTCTTTCGCGATAGCAACTCGATGTCTTTTTTGCATGGAATTGAGTTCTTTCGGTACCAACTTCACAGCGACACGTCTCAAGTCCAATTCATTCTTCAAAATGTTCTGAACGGATCCAATTGAAATGCCGACGTTCTCTGGTATCTCTCTAATCGTCAATTTACGATTTTTGACCAACATTTCTTTGATTTTTTCAACGTTTTCTTCGGTAGTCGAACACGATGGCCGCCCGGTACGAGGGTCGTCTTTTACTTCGTCTTGGCCACTCACGAATCGGTTAAACCACTTGTTTGTCTTCTGATACGATAGAGCAGAGTCACCGTAACATTTCACCAACATTTTACACGTATCGGCGCAGTTGAAACCATTTGTCACACAAAATTTGATAAAAACTCGTTGCTCAATTTTTTCTTCCATCGTAAAAATCGAAGACACGAAAAAGGTTGTTGTAAACAAAACACTGTCACTTTACCAAATGTCAACGAGAGACGCTGATATTTAACAGCCTTGTCATATACACATGTGGCAACCTACTAAAAAACATTTTCGAATCGGACAGTTAAATCCTGTTCACAGTGTGAATGAACCTTTCTTTTTGAATAAAGTGGTATGCACCGCTTTATGACACGTTAAATAAAATGTGAAAGATTCAAAATTTACAAAGACACTCTTTTCTTAATAGTTTCATTAAATAATTAACGAACTCTGCTCAATACTACTTTCTGATCATCTTTGAGTTATGTTTCCACATTAATATGCAGTCTACACTGTGTATTCTTGTGATTTGACAACATTTTCTGGCAGCAAGAACTGCATTCCTCCATTTCTAAATATCTTTAAATAATTTTGCGTTATTTTTTTGTCAACACTTTGGAATATTGTGTATAACTTAAAGTTATATTGCCACTTTGACCATCTGAAAATACCAAAAATTTAATAAAAAATTAGCTGTTCCCTCATTTATTAAAATAAAATTGATAATTCTTTTTTAATCTCTACGGCACATTGCAGCACAAACTTAGCACATAACAGCACATTTTTCAAATTTCGAAAAATGTAAATGTAAGATTCACTTACTTAAACAGAGCTTATAAAAAAATGCAAGTATTTTTTTTTAATGCGGTACATAACAGCACACGTTCAGCACATCACAGCACATATTGTTATTTTAATAATAAATTTAAAATTACGAAGCCTGCTTAACCTTCACCAGAACTCGTAGGGTGCGTACTTACCCCACGCTTTTTCTCGTCGATTTACGATATCTAAATCTTCGAAATCGAAACTCGTAACGTAAAACGAGTAAAAAAAAAAACAAACATTTTTTCAAGTTTTCCAGTTTTCCGGATTTTTTATGAACGCTGATCTTTATTTTTTTCAACTCCGACTATTCTACAGTGTAAAGTGGTATCTAATGATGATCTCTGCATTTTTTTTGAGACAAAATAATCAATATTTTAATTTTTACAAAGATTTTAATCACTTGGGTTCGTACGTACCCCACGAGTCCCCAGGTATGTTACTCAGGATGAGCATGCCAGGTAAAGGTTAATGCACATCATAATCAGTTTAAAAACATCAGTTTAATCGTCGCAGACATGTAACTTTATGCAAAAAAGTTATTAAGATTAGACTGAGAAGCAGGCATTTTAAATACTTTTACTCTGAATTACTCTGAAGTATTAAGACGCTGCCCGGCCTTTTTCTTTATCCCGTCCAAATCATGTCATTTCAAAAAAGTTTTTTTAATAGCTTGCGGTATATATTAAAATAGATGCTTGACTAAAAGATATACATGTTAAGAGATCATAACTCAGAAAGAAAAGAAGAAATTTATAGTTTCTCAAACAAACTTGATTGTGTTCAAAATTCATGACATTATTAATAATTTCACACAACTTTTGTAAAGTAATACTTAATAATTATTTAAAATATGCATTCATGTTTGTTATATGTTTATTTCGCTGCTCCACTTATCCATAAAACATTTTCACTTCGGAAAATTATTCAAGAAAAATTCTGTATATTAAATATTAATTTTTAATTCCATTAAGTTCTTGGCTGACTAACATAAACTTAACCTAATTCTCAACTTATTTAGGCTGACTCTGAGACTGATCTCGTCTACTTCACGCTAGTCAATTATGTGTGGGCAAAACTGAAACTGAGCGAGTCTTATAAAAAATGGGTTCACCATCTCCATCGTCATGTAGCCAAAACACTTACAACTTGCTCAAACAGATCTATAAACAGCTTTTCATATGTTCTGATATTTATATAAAATATTTACATATCTAGATACAGCCACGAAAGAGGGATAGGGGGATCAGGGGAAACAAACCAAACAAAAAAAATACCAAAACAAAAACCAGTTTTATCTGAGCTATCGTCAAGTTTGAGCTGCGGAAACTCATTTGTTTAGAAAATTTGTGGACACTGAAAGAAAAAATTAAAGTGTTATTTCTGTCTACCTATAATGGAGAAAAATAGAAAACAATGAAAACAACAACAGGGCCTCTATATTGGCCCTTTAGCTGGATGCTTAGATCATGCATGAAACCAAATTTAGAAAAACAAAAAAAAAATAAAATATACAATCAATAGTACATGCATTTTTTACAGTTGCCTCTTTTGTTTCGTGGTTCTTTGTTTTACCTTTCGGGCAGAGTGGAAGAATAATTATGCACTCTGAGTACAGTGAAAAAAATTTAAGAGAGGTTTTAGGCAAATAATTTTTTGAAAAACTAATTTATTTTTTAATTGATTTTAGTTGTACAACTATTCGAGAATATGTAAAAAATTTTCAAATCGCTTAAGGCCCGGTGCGCTAGAGTACCAATCCAATAAATCGAAATAGCAGTTAAAACGCGTGATGTTCGCTGTATGTGTGTATGTCAAAGTGAATGTGTATATGGAATGTTTCTATGAACCCAGTGGGAAAATCCATCCTTACATAATGCATTACTCCCTACTTATTTTCCATCCGCTGGGCATGAAAACTTCAATACCAAATGCCCATTACTTTTGCACAGGCATGATCGCCACTATAAGCTATATTTTTTAAGGTATGATATGCATCATACGTACTTACGTGACCCTTTGATGCACTTCCGACAGTCGGAATCGATCGGGCTTCCATGCTTATGCACTTTATTTAATAAGCAGGATGTATGAATGAAAACGTAAGGTATCGCTAAGGTATATTGCATACACCTTTTGCCCGCCTTTTTTTGTAAGTGCTTCTGTAAGCATGGTTTACATTTTCCATCGTGGGTAACGTTAAAATGGAGTGTGTGCTGTTCTTTGCCTTCGCTCTCTTTGCTTTCGTGTTTTTCAGATTATTTGATACAATATTTGGTATTGCCAACTATTTCGAATTGCAAAATTAATAACTGAATTATTATGTTGACAAGTTTTCCTATTTCAATAATCCTAAATTGTTGAATTGTATAAAGTAAGTATATTATTCTAAAAGTACGAATATGAAATAAAAAACAAGTTTAATTTTGTTATTTTTATTTTTTGAAAAGTTTCAAACTTTTAAAAACTCTTGAAAACTAAACAGTTAAAATAATGAAATAAAATTATTTATGAATGAGATAGCAAAATTTCAGGCGCAGGCAAACCCAAAGTTACATTAATATATTAAATAAAAAGATAAAACAAACACATTAAAGTACAAAATATTTCTTATAAATTAATAGTTTCTTCATTTTTAAAACTTACACGGAAAAATAAATTAAGTATTGAATGAATTAGCAAACACAAAGTTTAAATATTGTGATTATTTAAGTAATTTGTTTTGTTTTTCGTCACATTGTTTTTGCCGTCACATTTTTTTTTTATGGTAAACATTTTTATAATTTTTGAATGCAGTTTCACGAATGTATTCTTTCTCCGAATAACCTTCCCTTTTAAGTGATTCTGCAAAAAACATTATTAGTTTTCATTAAATTTTTTAATGAAAAAATGGTACCAAAAAGTGATGCATAGATTTTGAACTATGTGGAACATCTATATTTTCTGACCTTAAAATACCTAAATAGTCGTCGAAAACACTCCTAGTTGGGTGGTGTTTTTTATAAAAAGAAATTAGTTTGTCACGAATCGTGATTTTTTCATTATCAGTTTCGATATGTTCATTTGCATTTGCTTGTACTGTTGCATTTTTATTATTGTGTACTCTTACAGTTCCCCTATGACTTTCAATAAAATTATTATTTTGAACATCACTTCCATTATCAGTTGAATTTAATATAATAATTTTTCTGTTACCTTCATCTTCCTTACAATCCCGTATTTCTTTTCTTTTTAAAGCACTCACTTTCCGAATACGGCTTTTAGAAAAACCTTCCATTTCACAAAAATAATAGCTGTTTAGAGCACAACACAGCACAACAAATGCAATCACAGATAGTAAAAAACTAAAAATTAACAATTTCAAAACTTAATTGTGTTATTTGTTTTTATTATTTTATGTTATATTGCATCTTTTTTTTAATTTATATTTTAATTTGTCAACGCACAATTTTTTACGCACCGGCGATCAGCAGACCTTTGTTCTTTGGTTGAAGGATGCGACAATACTAATAATTTAGCCTAAGTTTGCTAAATTATTTGCCTTTTTGCTGCATTTCATCTCATCAAACAATCGTTAAGAACCGTTATGTCATTGTGCCGCTGCATTTCTCTTGCATTAAAAAATAATGTGTACATGGAAATGATCACACGAAGAAACGTTCGGCGCAAGCGCGCATTCTTTTTTTAATTGAAATCGTAAGGGACTGCGTAAGGTGCTCTGTCGCGGGATTCCCAAACGCCTTAACGACGATTATCGCTGTAGTTAACTAGCGGAAACTGTCATTTGCTATGAAACTGTGCATGCACAATGACCGATAATGACAACTACGATTATCGTTAACTGTTTGGGAATCCTGCTACAGGATGTATCAAACAACATAATTATTTTGTATGATCTTATTTCCTCCTTCAATAGCTAAAGGAAAGCATGAATTATTTGGTAAGCACCTTACAATTTTTTCCACTGGGAATATACCTATACTACCCAGTGGGAAAAATCATCCTTCTATAATGCCTTATAGCCTACTAAGTTTTCGTCCGCGAGGCATGCAAACGTTCCTTCTGAATCCCCATTACTTTTACAAAGGCATGGCCGCCTAGCTTCCTTCTATAAAGTATAAAAAGCATCATAGGTACTTACGTTTTCCTTTACTAAAAGAAAGTACAGGGAATGTACTCCCGACGATCGGAATCGTTCGTGTTTCCATTCTAATACACTTTATTTAATAAGTAGGATGTATGCATGAAAACTTAAGGTTCCCATGCTGTATTGATATACGACGTGCACATAATCCATTTAAACCTTCTCCATAACGGAAATTGTAAGCACTGCTTACGTTTTCACTTACAAAAGAAGGTGGACGTAAGGCCACAGATCGTACTTATTTTTTTGCTTTCTTTTCACTTTTTTTCATGAATTTATAAGTGTTCTTATGTTAAAAACTAAAATGGTATGGTAAAATATTTATAAATTTAGTATTTGCCAGAATGAATGTCATTACTCCGCCTGTCAGCAGACATTTGTTCTTTACTCGTTTTTCATTTGCTTTTTGCTACACTTCATATCTTCGTAACATTAATCATAAACCGTTATGTCAGCATACCGCTGCATGTCTCTTACTTTACGAAATAAAGTACATATGAAAATGATCACACGAAGACATGATCGGCTTAATCGTGCATTTCTTTTGTAGTTGCAATCGTAAGCGAAGATGTAAGGTGTTCGTAATGTAACAACATACTTACTTTTGCATGATCCTGTTTTCACCACCAGAAGCTAAAGGAAAACATGAACTATTTAGTAAGTACCTTACGATCTTTCCGACTGGTTATGTAAACCACACCTTGTAGAGAGAAAAAAAAATCTTTAATAAGTTTTGCTTTGGAATTTGACCGATTTGATGCTTTTAAAATTTGAAGCTTTAAATGCGTTTTTCTCGAAACGTATTTTTTCGTCCGACTTTAATTTTTTTTTTTAATCTCTTTGTAATGTTATTCTACACATCTTTTACCAAAATGAGCGTCTTTGAAAAATTTATCTAGTTTTTACATGCAACAGTATGGTCAAAAATGACGTAAATTTTTCAACTTTTTTCTACGATTCATAAATTCTTAATTTTTGATATATTCATTCCATTTTCGTAAAAGATGTGCATTCACGGGTCTATTTTCGAATGCATTTTTTTTTTTTGGATAGTCTGGAGTTGCGCTATGATGTGGGCCGATTTTCACCATTTTTTGAAGGACACCAACTTTAGCAACATCTTTATATATAAAAATATATGTTAACAAACCAAAAATTTTTTTTTTACTTACACTTATAATGTAAAATTAACATGCAAATGTAACTTCAAAAGTTCAAACATCTTCTAAAGTTTGCCTTCATTTTAAATGCTTTTGCCTAAAACCATCCTTAATTTAGAGACCAATTTTTAATTAATTAATATATTAAGTTTTCTATTACCACAAAACACATCAATAATAACTCTTTTTTCCTCCTGAGCTTTATTCTTTTTTTTTATTATTCAGTTACTAATTTAAAACCAAAAAATTAATTCTAAAACCAACTTATAAATATTTTTTATAGAAGTTTTAAAGATTAAATATCGGTAAAATATCAACTTAACCTTCACTAACATACGCTCACTAACATACGGTCTCACAAACTGAACACTTACTTAAAGCATTATGTACGCCAGAGTTGAGTTTTTTTAACTTTCACTCTTTGTATACCTCTCCGTTGATCAGTGCTCTTGTTGATGGAGATGTGAATCAAGGTTCATTAATATAGGTTAAGTCACTTGAGAGAAAAGCACATTTTTTTCATCCTTTGCTCGAACTGTCAAAGTAGCTGTTAGCTAAAAATTGTACAGATTCAGATTTTTTTTTCTTGATTTCCTGTCATCCATTCTGACAGTTCGACCGAGCTTCTTTCAAGTGACTTAACCCATATTAATCAACCTTTGTGTGAATAAAAAGTGTGTTTTATATAAAGAAATTAGCATTTTCTTCACTTCGGTCTGAGAGACAGTGTTATGAAATTCATGTTAGTAACGGAGGGTTTAAAGCTATGATACCAGAAAGATGCAATAGAAGACTAAAATTTCGGCAGACAATACGAAGGAAACGTTTTATTCTACAAATTTGAAGACTGACAGTCAATTTTAGATAAAACTATGTGGAATTTTTTTTTTTTGCTTAATACTGCGAACTTGAAAACATATCATTTATGGGTGGAGATACAACTTTACAGTATTCAGCAAAAATATCAATCATAGTTTTGTCCAAAATAAACTATAGGTTTTTGGTATTCAAATTCTTAACATAAACCGTTCTCTTGTAATTGTCTTACGAAGTTGTAGTCAGCTATTGGGGCAGGCTATAAGTTTGTAGGGGAATTTTGCTTTGTGTAGCATGTAGAAAACCAATTCCCAAATTTCCAATATACCTAATAAATAAGTGGTCATTACCAATGCCAAACATGTTCAATGAAAAATTTACGTTCTAAAAAATTTGATATTGCTATGAGAACTTTCTTTTCCGAGTTATAATGTGAGAACTGAATCTTTGATGGTTTTGATTTGTTTGGGCATCTATATTATTTTACTATGCTGAACATTTAATTCAAAGCCTTTTTGATAGGTTTTCAACTCCTTTATAAAAAAAAAAACATGTGTTCAATAAGATACACATATTTCAAACAGTGAAAGATATCATTTAATGGACTGAAATACAAGTTCGCAGTGCCTATTCAGCAATAATATTCCCCATAATTTTGTCTAATCTTGGTTTTCAGTGTTCAAACCCATAAGATCAACCATTTGCTTTGAATTGTTTGCCTTTACATTGTTGTGATGCAGATTTAAATAACTTTTTCTGTGCTTTTGTTTGCTACCATTTATTTTTTTAAACTACCACTCTTTTTAAGAAAGACCCGATTTTTGGAGCTTTTTTGAAAATAGTTAAGCTCAACAAAGGCTCTTAGTATTGTCGAAATATTGTGCGAATTGTTATAAAACAAATCAAAGTGCATTTTTAGTCAGTGGCATAGATAAAATGTACACGATTTCTGTTCAAAAATGGAAAAATACGTTAAAACAATTAAATTATAATCTAATTTTTTCCTCAGCTTCCGTTTTTCGGAATAAGCCTTGAATAAAAACCTTATATAAAACTTTATATAACTTCTGGAATAATGGAATCTTGATCTTGTCTAAAATTTGTTTCAAGATTTATTCAAGCAAATTTAAAATCGCCTCACATAAATCTATATACAAATCTAATGTTGTATACACTTCATCACTTCAAAACCATTCCAATGGTGTTGTTTGGCCAATCATGGCACGGGTTTTACGAATTATTTGTACAATATCGAATAACCGGTTCAACCTTCGCCTTACAAAAGATTTCCGTACACTTTCTTTACCAATACCCACCCGGGTGATTTTTGTATAAGGGACTGTTCATAAGCTACGTAATATGTTTTTGGCCAATTTTAGACATCATCCCTCCCTATGTCACTCTTCGTCACAAGGTCTTGAACGTAAATATATAACAGCTGTTTTCGATGACTGCTTTAGAGTAAGAACTTCCACTTCAGATCAGTAAAAAATATTACCCTTAGTTAGAGCAGCTTAGGTTGCTGCTCTTACTTGCTCTTGATCTTTGATTTTTGAAGCTGCTACAGTCGGTGAAGGTCTTTCAAATGCCATTTATAAATTTTGCTCGGTTTAAAAAAATAAAAAAGTGGGCTGTACTATAAAAATTATACTTATTGGAACATAATGATAAATAATGACATTACAATTAGTTATGCAGTAGCTAATATCATTGTTTTCTAATAGGTATAATTTTTTAGTACAGCCAACTTTTTTATTTTTAAAGTTTATGTTTATGTTTTTGGTGTCATTGAAAAGAAAATTTAATAAATTACAAAATTATCCAAAAAAAAAATTTCATTTATTACGCGAAATTCTGAGAAATTTGCACTCAAAACTGAAATTTGGTAGTTTCAATCTATTGATTTCATGTTCACACGAGCACAGCTCAGTAACGGTTTAGTTGGTGGGGTTTGTTGATATACCGTTGGAAAAGTGATTTCATTGCCTTCAAAATAAGCTATCAAAATAAGTTTTATTTAAGTTAGTTAGTTAGTTTTAAGTTAATTAGTTAGTTAGTAAGTTCGTTTTTCTGCTAGAAACAATAACGTGAATCAAAGGCGTCAAATATCAATTAAAGCTGTAGCTCCTGAAAATAGAATGTGAAAATAGACCTCTCCCTCCCATACGATTTTTTGCTCAGTTCGACATAACCTTTCAGCTCCGTAAATAGTTGTACTCTATTGCGGGACACCCTGTATAGAGCTATATTTGTAGCACTTCCGTAACGATAACGTAGCACTTGAAAAAAGTATTAGATGTTTATGTCAAAAAAAAAAAAATAATTTCAAAAACTGTTAAAATTCATTAAACTGATCCACGTGAATAAAGTGAATAGTTTAAAGTATTCACTTTAAAGACATATATTAAGTCACAAATAAAAAGTTAAATAAAAGTAATATTTTAAGTGCAAATAAAAGATTAAAACAATATGAGTTACGAGTTACGATATGAATAATAAATAAAACAAAGACCTCGGTTCTCGCTAAATTTGTTTAATCAACTACAAGGACAACAAAGCGCTCAGTTCTCACTACATTTTTATTCCAACTATAAGGAGAACAAAGCGCTCGATTCTCGCAAGGTTTTTATTCCAAGTACAAGGAGAACAAAGCGCTCGGCTCTCACTACGATTTCATATTTTCTACAGCGAGAGTGGAGCGCATACATCTGACGACATGAATATGTTAAAAAATGCGCATACACAAGGAGAATAAAGCGCTCTACTGCTTTTTTGTAGCGCTTCAGATGCGCTAATGGAGCGCTCGCTTTCCTACTGGGTACATGTATAAATGTGTTAGTTTAAAAAATTTGAATGTCGAACATTATTTCTCGCAGTGTAAGCTCGCAGTTGTTTTAACATCAAAAAAGTATGACAACAAAAGAAACAGAAACAGCGTAGCTAGTGCGCGGTTGACTTGCTGACACATCGATAAAAAATGCAACCAACGTCAACAACAACAAAAACAACAACAATTTAGTTGTGTCTACGCCTACAAATGTCTCGGCACACATACATCCAACCACATACACAAATCTGTATTTATGTCTATGATCAAACAAGCTAACAATAACAATAACAAAAACAACAACTGTTTCTACTGTTAACTAACAGTTGCCAATACAAAAACCTGGGTTATCAAAAAAAATAAAAAAAAATAAAAAAATGCCAGGCTCCAAAATCAAAGCGCACGATATACAATTAGTAGCAGTCACAGTTGTAAGCGGCAAAAACTACAACATGAATAACAGCAATAAAAAAAAAAAAACACTTGGTAAGCTAGCGAGTCACTCACCCGCGCACGTAACTGCAATTTAATAAGTAATTTTTTTATATTTTTATTTTAAGGTACTCGTAGTTACTTGTTTTGTTAGCATTGCGGCTGCGCAAAGTTGCGGAAATGCTGAGGGTATCATAAAAAATAAGATTTTACAAGTAGTTGTTGTTGTTGTTGTTGTTGTTGTTTTGCTAGTTGTTGTAAATACCTACGCGAACATGAAGTTTGTTACGTTAGGCGCAATGTACTTAATACCGTCGTTAATATAGTAGTTTAAAATTTTAAGTCGTTTTTTTATTAAGAGTGTAAAACTAACCAGTATGAAAACTTAACAGGAATATATGTAACTAGTTCAAAATTAATTACGAGTAGTTCAGATTTTTCCTACTACTTCATTTCCGAAGTAGTACTTCATTAGTTATTTTCCGTTCATTCATATTTCGTTCACTTCTTGACAAGCAACGAAATAGCGCGATGGCAGCGTAGACGGTACACTACGGATAACAATTCTCCGAAGTTCAAGCCCTGTACAGTATAATGAAAGGGTCTCAAAGTAATCTATGTATTTTTTCCCGTAAGAGTCCCCTTATTCTAGCAAATCTACAAGCGCTACAGCATCACTGATAAATTGCAGCGTTGACCAGATACGAAGGTTTAAAGTTGAAAAAATGGCAAAAAGACGTTATCGGGGCGTTATCACTAGTTTCTGTTATAAGCCGATAACTCTTTCTTTTAATATCTTAATACATAAAAGGCTAGCACGCTGCTCCGCAACTAATATCGCTCAAACTGTAATTATTTTTTGCCATTATTACAGTGCTTTTCCAACATATGCCGAAACTGGTTTAGCCTTAAAGTATGCACAGAAAATTCATTTGATACTTATCAGTGACAGAGCAGCATGCTTACCAGGGCAGTATATGTTGTAAAAGCACTATACTAATGGCAAAAAATTATTACAGTTTCAGCGATATTAGGTGAGGAGCTATAAGTCCAATAATTTTGTATCCTTAATGCTTCCAACCCGTCGTAGGACGGGCTTTTATATTAGTTTAAAATAATACACTAAACAACAAAAAATCAAACTCAATCTGATTTTAAATAGAGCAATGATAATGTTGACTTGAGCCGTTAAATCTTGATTGTGCATTTAAATGTTTAAAATTTAGACATAAAATATAAAGTTAAAATATAATTCAACTATAAAAACACAAGGGAAAAAGAGTGATTATTGTGATTTGCTTCGTAAGATGAAATAATCAATTTGAAGTAATTTTTCTAAATTAAACCTACTTTTTCTTAAAAAAAAGTTTGGATTTTTGGTATCTTAAAAATATTTTTCGCTATAAAATAATAAAAATAATGTTCTTTTATTTTAAAGATTTTACTTTGAAATAATTTGAACTATTATTATTTTTTATTTATTTATTTATTTATTTATTTATTTATTTATTTATTTATTTATTTGTTTGTTTATTTATTTATTATTTATTTGTTTATATATTTATATATTTATACATTTATTTATTTATTTATTAAACTATTTGTTTATTTATTAATTTATTTATTTTTTTTTTATTTTTTTATTTATTTATTTATTTATTTATAAATTTATTTATTTATTTTTTTATATATTTATATATTTATATATTTATTCATTTATTTAATTATTTATTTATTTATTTATTTATTTATTTATTTATTTATTTATTTATTTATTTATTTATTTATTTATTTATTTATTATTTATTTATTTATTTATATATTTATTTATTTATTTGTTTATTTATTTATTTATTTATTTATTTATTATAAATATTTTTTTTGAAATAAAATTTTTTTCCTGTAATTTTTATACCATCAAAAAATTATGACTGTCTATGCTTTCTATTGAATTTATGGAAACGATGGAATAAAAAAGATTTGTGAAAAATTCAGTAAACAGCTGAATATAAGTTGAAAAACATGCAAAATGCGAAGACCTCTAAAATGTTAACAGAATTCCGCGAGCAAAAGTGAACGAGTAGAAGAACGAGTATAACATGGTTCTTCTCATTTCGCTCTAAAGAACGAAGCATGTTTCACTTCTTATTGGCTCGTCATCCTCAAAATTCTGTTTTGGAGATCTTCTGTTTTTATGTTCTTGATATAAATATCCCAAAAATTAAAGTATTGGTGTTCAAATGTTTTCAACATTTTTAGAGCTCATTTACCGAATCGACTTCAAGTGCGTTCTTCTCGAAAACTTTTTTCTTAAAACTACGAAACTCTTAATTCAGCCAACCGATTGACTTAAAATTTGATCTTATCCTTAACTGGTATACCTCTAACAAAAGTGTAGTTACAAATTTATGTTTTTCTCAAAGAACGCCTTAAATAACAACAAGACTGATCAATGCCAAAGCAAGCACACACCTGAAAATGAAATGAAATGTACTGAGCGTTAGAGAATGAATGGTGAAAAAATGAGAGAAATATAATCTTTTCTTTTTTTAGCGTGATCCCACAGACCAAGGGTATCAGTTAGGGGTTAACAAATATTATTTTTTTCTATTTTTTAAAAAATTAGACTTTTCATTCACAAATTTTGATTGATTTTTCCATCAAGAAAACCTAGGTTTTTGTAACTTGATGCGATCGTTTTTTTTTTGCTGTGTGTTTTCGCGTTGCTATGTTTTAGATAAGCTATTTTCTCGCAATCAATCTCTCCCTCTCAAGCCAAACAGTTTTGTTTGCTATTTAAAACAGCACTTTTTGGATGCACTTTTTGCATTTTTTGGTAGGGGTAAAAATATGAATTCACATCAGCAATGTTAACACCAGCTATGTTTACGTTAGTAATGTTAACGTCGCAACGTTATATCGTCACCACTGTTAATGTCAACACTGTTAACGTTAACACTGTTAAGGATTGCACTGCTAACGCCTGCTTTTCTAATTGAGCTACCAGGCAATCAGAAAACATAGCAAAATTTTTGTGTTTTTTGTATGGCGACTATCTGAAGGTTGGCAGATTAGGGTTGGTAAGGAAGAAATATTTAAGGATAAAAAAAAATATGACCAGCTCTTACATTTGCCCCTCTAGCGGTCAATTACGGCGAGATATGATCTATAAACGACAGATTTTGTGTTTTTCGTATGGGGATCCCCATAAGGGTGGCAGAAAGAGGGTAAGTGTGTTGAAAAGAAATGTTAAAGGGCAAAATATAATAGGAGCAGCTCATACATTGGATCACTCTAGGGGTCAATTCGGGAGAGATATGAACTATAATCGACAGTTTTTGTGTTTTTTGTATCGGGACTCGCAGAAGGGTGGCAGATAGGGGGCACGTATGTTGAGATAAAATGTTTAAGGGTAAAAACTAAAAGGACCAGCTCATATTTATGTCCCCTCCAGGCTTCAAAATCGACAGTTTTTGTGTTTTTAATAGGTAGGGGGCAATAGGGGGCAGGAGTGTTAACCAGAAATGTTGAATTGTAAAAAAAATTATAGGACCAGCTCATATATTCAACCCCTCCAGGGGTCAATTTGTGAGAGATATGAACAATAATCGACATTTTTGGAGTTTTTTAAATGGATACTCCCCCAAGGGTGGCAAATAGGGGGTAGGTGTGTTCAGAAAAAATGTTGAAGGATAAAAACTAAGAGAACCTGCTTATATATTTTGGACCTCTGTAGGTGTTAATTCGGGGGAATATGAACTATAATTCATAGTTTTTGTTTTTTTTATGGGAACCCTCAGAAGGGTGGCAGAAAGGGCTTAGATGTGTTCAAAAGAAATGTTGAAGGGTAAAAAATAATAGGACCTGCTCATATGTTTAAGTCCTATGGGGGTCAATTCAGGATTTTTTTTTTTTATATGCGCTAATTTAATAATTTATTCAAAAGAAGGTTCTAAATACTCGAAAAAAGATTTACCGAAAAACTTGACGACTTAGTACCTATGTTACTAAGTGGATACTTCAGTATTAACTTTGCAGATAAAACAAATCTACCATTAAATGAATGTTTGAATGAAGCATTAGGTTTAATAAGGCCCAACGATCGAAGACTCAGTGCATCTAAATTAAAAAAAAAAAACGATGATCGATGCCGTTTTTACATGATACTTGCAGAAATTCCAATAAAAAATTAACACATGGTCCAATAAGTCCCAAGACTAAGTAATAAAAAGACTTTTTTGCAAATATTCTTCTTTATTCATCAACATAGGCTCCTTCAAGAGCAATACAGTCATTTCAACGCCTTTCTAACTTTTCAATACTGGTTTTGTAGAACCAAATGTACTTTGCCTCAAAATACGCTTCAGTTTCAGCCATCACCACCTCTTCATTGGAGCCAAATCTCTTGCCGGCATGCATTTTTTGAGGTCAGCAAAGAGCCAGTAGTCGCTGGGGGCCAAATCTGGCGAATACAGTGGATGAGAAAGCATTTCGAAGCCCAATTCGTGGACTTTTGCCATCGTTTTCATCGATTTGTGACACGGTGCATTGCCTTCGTGAAAAATAATTTTTTTCTTCTTCAAAGGGGGCCGATTTTTCATGATTTCATCCTTCAAATGCTCCAACAACGCTATATAATAATCGCTGTTGATTGTTTTTCCCTTTTCGAGATAGTCGATGAACAAAATTCCATGCGCATCCCAAAATACAGATGTCATAACCTTTCCAGCTGACTGTTGTGTTTTTGGTCGCTTTGGTCTGCTTTCATCGGTTGCTCTCTACTCAGCTGACGATTGTTTTGATTACGGTGTGTAATGGTGGATCCATGTTTCATCCATTGTCACATACTTACTTACTTAGGTGGCCGTAACAGCCCGTGTCCGGATTTCGCCCGACCTCATCAGCTCTCGCCAGTCGCCTCTGCTTTGCGCGCGCCTTCTCCAATCGGATGCACCAAGTGCGGTTAGGGCTTCCTCAGCCTGGTCCTTCCATCAGAGGCATGGTCTCCCATGGTCGTCGTTGACCAGCGACCCTCGCCTCGAGCACCTTTTTTGCTGGAGCTTCGTCGTCCATACGATGGACATGAGTCGCTGCACAGTTATACGCCGAACTACGTCAGTGTCTTCGTAGAGCTCATAGAGCTCGTGGTTCATTCGGATGCGTTAGTCGTCGCCGACTCGAATAGGACCGAAGATTTTGCGAAGAACTTTTCTCTCGAACACCCCCAGAGCGGCTGCGTCAGTTTGCGAAACTACCCATGCCTCAGCGCCATAAAGCAGCACAGGTAGAACGAGCGTCTTGTAGAGTGCTAGTTTTGTCGATCGAGAGAGGGCTCTGGAACTTAGTTGCTTACTGAGCCCATAGTAGCACCTATTAGCAATTACTGTTCATCACTTTATCGCCAGGCTGATTTCGTTGTTTGTATTAATGGCGGTGCCAAGGTATACGAACTCCTTGACTACTTCAAAGTTACAGCTGCCGGATGAAACGTGGGAGTATAAACGCCGCGCTCCCTCCATTGTCACATACTGACGCAAAAATTCATGTTTATTCTTTGTAAACAGTGACAAATAGCTCTCCGAATCATCGACACGTTGTTGATTTTGGTCCGGTGTGAGAAACGCGGCACCCATTTCGAAAACATCTTTCTCATCGACAAATGTTCGTGTAATATTGTTCCCACACTGCTTTTCGATATCTTCACAGCCTCAGCTAGCTCGCTCACCTTCACGTTACGTTCGGCTAATACCATTTTGTGTACTTTTTTAATGTTTTGTGGAACAACTGCCTCATTTGAGCATCCTGAACGTTCAGCATCATTTGTGTCTGTACGACCAAGTTTAAGCTCAGCATGCCATCTACAAATGGTTGCTTTTGACAGAGCAGAGTTCGAGTAACACTTTCGAAGCCATTGCACAGCTTGAACTTGATATTTTTTCCCAAGTGATAAATCAACACACGGAAATTCTTTGCAACTATTATTTTGAAAATATCAAAAGTAGCGTCACCTAAATCACTGTAACTTCTGAACTAAACGTTAGATTGTCTTCAAATTTTCACACGTGTTGTTTGAAGGTCGGAACTATCGACTTCGGAATATTATATCGATATTTCGTTAGAGCTGCCACCTAGTAGTCAGTCTCTGGACTTATTCTGTATCTGACTTGTTCTGTTATCCTAGTATCTGAACCATGTGTTACCTTTAGCTTATTGTATTATTTTTTGGAATGTAATGAAATCATCAAAATCTGAATGATTTGCTACAACAATTCATTTAAAAATTAAAAAAAAACTCACTGATATTTTAAGTTTTCACTTCGGTCAGCATGCCATTTTCTGTTACTTTGGGCCACCCTGATGTAATTTTCTGTGCGAAAGCAGTTAATGCCTGTTAATTTCTGCTTTCAATCATGATATATACGTGAACAAGATATAATAATATTAATTAAATCATTGATTTGATGATAAAACCAATGTAATGCTTTTATTTTTGCATTAACTGTTGAATTCATTTATTATAAAAACACAAAAAATCGCGTGTTAAAAACTAGAAATCATAAGTGATGAAAAACAATTACAGCTTAAATAAAAAAAGCTCTCATTATTTTGAGAAAAAAATTAAAAACATTAAAAAAATAAAAAAAAAAAAACAAAATAATAACCTTTATGTACAAGAACATATTCACTTTCACCGTGAAACACAACAAAATGTTGTTAAACAGAACTCATGTGCCGTAAAATTTTTAATTAAATCCATTTGTTTAACATTGACTGCTACAGCGTCAAAAGTCAATGAATCAAATAAGTTTGTTGATAGGCAACAAAATAGATTTATGCAAACCTCTTAAAATACTCAAAAAAAAAAATCTTTAGTATTCAAAAATAAACTATGAGAGCATAAATCGCTATGACAAACAGAGCTAGCAACATTTTGCTCTGTGTCATTGACTGCTAATCTAAACATAATGCTAAACTTTTAACATAAAAACTAGAACGACTTGAGAGCTTTAGTGTTGGGTTAGAGTGTGAAATGCTGCCTACCTCTCAAGGCTTTAAGCATGCTCTCTGCAAGTTTTGCACTTTTGCAACGCGCTGCTTAATTAAGCGGAAGGTTTTATGTTAAAATATGCTGTTAATTAAATCTCAACAGTCAAATCTCAAAGTAAGAGTTGCCAAACTACTGGTAAAAGTAGCAATGCTAAGTAAAATAATGTCTAACGACATCTTGGTGCAAAAAAAAAAAAAACAATAAAATTTGGCGCAACATACATAAACCACTTAACTGTGACGCAGTTGCAATTACAATAACAACAACAATATAGAAAGTTATTACAAGCCAGTGTTACCATGTTTACAACTTTTACAAACAAACAAACAAACAAACAGAGATGAACAAAGAAGAACAAAAATTCAATTGGAAAGGCAAACACTTTCAAAAGTTTGCATACGAAATAAAAAAAAAAAATTAATTTATTCTCTCATAACGAGAAAGATTTGCAAAATATGTGGTTTTGCATTGTTAAACCACATTCAAGTTTTTTTTTTTACCAACGTTTCCGCAAAGTTGCATGTGGACTGTTTTTGGTTAAGAATTTCAACAGCAAAATAAATGGAGCATATGTTTTTTTTTTTATCCAAGACTACGTGAGGTAAAGGATGAGGTTAAGTTTTGTAGTAAAATAAAAAAAAGCTATTTTGAAAATTCTTGAGCATGCACCAGCGCGTAATTGAAACAACACTGTAGCACTGATATAAGCTGTAAGGTCCCAAAATTACCTTTGATGCGACCATTTTATCATAGTTTAGAGCGACCATTTAAACTCAAAAATTCCTTAAAAGATTAAATTTTTGGTAAATCAAAATAAAAACATCAAATTTAACCCATTAAAGCCTGACCCATGTTCCCGTTGAGCTAGAATAATGAAGCTTTCCAAAAATATTTAGTTTGGTCTAACTTAGAAAAAAATTCAAAACATTTAAAAAAAAAAAAATGTTAAAATCGAGTTGCCACCTTTAGATTTTTAATTTTCAAATTGAACGATATTGAATAATATTCTTTCTGCAAGCAAAATTTTTGCATTTGCATCACAAGAATTTCCACAAAACAACAAAAATTATAATAACAATAACGTATTTCGTTACAAGCCAGCGTTGTGTCAACCCGCAGGAGTCACGTATGTCAGTCAAACTTCATAAAAACTCAAAAAAGTTAAATAGAAAGCCTAAGAAAGACGCTCGTATAGCAATTATATTTTACTTAATTATTAACCGATTTCAAAAAGGAGGAGGTTCTCAAGTTCGTCGGTTTCTCTGTTGTTTTTTTTTTTTTGTATCGATGTATGTACATCGATAACTCCTATGCCTGATTGTCATAATTTTTGGGGAACAAATAGATATCATAAGTATGGAGGTGCCCGTACAAAAGTGGGCGGTATTCGAGAACTGGGCATGGCAATAATAGATCTCGCAATACTAGATACTACTGTATCTCGACTAATATTGACACTAGGGTACTGCAATATAGTGTAGGGGTAGGCACAATTATTACAAATTACGGGCAAGAAAATGGGCGTAATTCGACAAATGGGCGTGGCAATATTAGAAAAACAGTGTATCTTGAATAATTTTGAGACTAGAGTACTGCAATTAAGTATAAGGGTAGGCATACTTATTACAAATTATCGTTATTAAATTGTGCGTTATTTGACAAATGGGCGTGGCAATATTAGAAAAACAGTATATATCGAATAATATTGATACTATAGTACTGCAATTTGGTATAGGGGTAGGCATTATTAGTACAAATTACGGTCGATAAAGTGGGCGGTATTCGACTACTAGGCGTGGAAATATTAGAAAAACAGTGTATCTCGAATAATATTGACACTAGGGCACTGAAATTTATTGTAGTACAGGGATTGGCAGAATTATTAAAAATTACGGTCAATAAAGTAGGCGTTATTCGATAAATGGGCGTGGCAATACTAGATAAACACTATCTCAGTTAATCTTGACGCTGGGGTACTGAAATAAACTACAGGGGTAGGCACAATTATTGGGAATAATGTTCAGGAAAGTGGGCGCTCATTTAAAAATGGGCGTGGCAATATAAGAAAAACATTATATCTCGAATTATATTGACACCAGGATAATAAAACTCGTTACAAGAATGGGTATAATAATTTCAAAACACTTGACATCTAATTTAAATTTAAGAGACAGATATTTGAAATAACCAACAAACTTTCAGAATTTAATAGAACAAATTTTTTCAGAACAATTTTATTTATGTTGTTTATACACTTTTTTCGAAAATTTATCATATTCTCTAAAAAGGAAGAAATAAAAACTTTTTTTAAAAAAAAAACAACCGTCAACAAAATCACTACAAAGTAAAAAGTAATTTTAAAAATACTTTTCCTGTGAATTTCTTGGTCATATTTGATAATTTATTTAAACATATTATTATATATGAAATCTTATTATTTGAATTTTTTTCTTATTAGTTTTATTATCATAAATATATTAATTTCTTGATGAATACAAATGCTTTGAAGTTGGCGCTTCTGATAAAAAGTCAGATTATATTAGCGCCGACCTTACGATACATTTCATCCCTGTTAGGGTTACCGCGTCCTAGCTATGAAATTTTTTCGCCACATTTTTGCTATTCCTGAAATATATGCTTGAACTAATAGAAAAGCTCGAAAATACCCGGGTATGACCCGAGCAATCCGAGCTACTCGTGTAGCTCGGGTGCTTGGAAAACTCGAAAATTGAGGGATCTACTGACGGATTGGTGGAGGGTTAAGCTAAGACTAATTTAACAATTTACTATGATAAAAGTAAGAAAACTTCTATAAATCTGTGTCCACAAGGAATAACGACTAAGCTCAAAATATCGTAAAAAGGCGATATGGCATTTTCTCTATTGCCAATCTTTGGAGGGATGGAGAAATCCATTTTTTGCACAGAATAGATAACCACTTATGTCTGTACATATTTCGTTGGTTTGACGGTTCATATATTTCAGAAAAAAGGTCGAAGTTAGTGCAATTAAAATATCGTTTTTTACGATATTTTGAGTTTGCTAAGTACTTATTCCTTTTCGCCACAGAAATTCACCTTTGACACAATTGTAAGTTTCAGAAACTTAAAGCAAAATTGTATATGTAATATTTTGACCCCTTAGTAACCATCCAACGCTTAATTGGACTCTATTTAAAATTAGGTGAAAAATGTTATATAAAAATGTATCTTGGAAAATATCTATGTAAGTAACTATTGACTAGATTTGTCTACAGCTGATATAATAATTTTAAAAATAATGTTAAAAGATAACCTTTTATTAAGTTTTAGGTAGCTTAAGTGCAAGTAGGCGTTGAGGATTTAAATATTCTAGAAAAATTTGCATTGAAAAGTTTTACTTTAGATCACGGTTTGTTTACAGCTTATTCCGATTTACTCGGAGGAGAAGCTTTTATTATGTTTTTAATATCAATTATATCGATTTCATGCTCATAAAATCACCAACATCTATTTAATCAAGTCGACAGATCTTGATGAAATTTGGTATATTTAGATTTATGAAATTGCTAATAACAACTTATAATAAAACAAAAAAAACAGAAATTAAATTGAAAACTGCAATTTTTATTTTCTTTCAAAGATTTTTTTTCTTTCTATCATTGAAAAAACAAGACCACCCACAGCTGAAATGTCGTTTTTAAAATTTTTTTTATATATACATATTGTATTATCAAATAGTTAAGCATCACAAAAAAAAAATTTATTTGAAAAAATTAGTCTAATTTCTCTTTCCAATTTAAAAATATTACTAGAAATCTTTATTCATACCATGTGCTATATATTTTATAAATAGAATTCATTTTCTGACAAGTTTTTATTTCACTTTATTTCGAATTTTTTAAAAATTTTAAAACAAAAACAAAATATTTTTGCTATTTAGTTTTCTTTTTTTTTTTGTTTTTTTAATACTTTAACTTACCTTTTCTGCTCCAAAAATTCCAACATTAATCACACATAATAGAACTTTAAAAACATACAAAATTCAGTCGCCTAAAAAAACCCATTCTACAATAGGCACTCATATGGAAAATATAGCACATCAAATTCCGAAACTATTATATATTTATAATGTTGTTATGGGGAAAACCTTGAAAAACTGCTGTTGCACACCTGAGGGAAAAATGTTCAACAAGTTAATAAACTCAAACTAAATGAAGAATAAAATGAAATAACAACAACACAGCAAATAAAAGATAGACAAACGGAAATTCAAACAAAAAACCAAACAAATAATGCCGAGTGCTGCATTTTAGCTGTAGAATTTTCCAAACTTATATTTTTTAGCCTGAACATAAGATAAAATATGATAAATTATATACCAATCAAACTACAGAAATGCACTTAAATATAATCTAGGCATCTAAGTTTTATATGCGTACATATTCAAATTCATATTTCAGACAATCGCATCGAATAAAACCTTGAAAGATGTCTGGTATCTTGATGTATCTGTCATGAAACCCAGACAGGCAGACCGCTTGAGTGAAATAAACAGAGTAATGCAGTAAACATCAGAAGACGCAGAACATCATACATATGAATAATGAACTCATTGTGTGTAGATATGACTGCGACAGCGGAAAGGTGAGGCAATGTTAATTGAATTTTCGGAACCTACTTTTTAACAGCGACAATCGAGCTAACAAAGGTTGCCGAAGGTAGCGTGAGAGTTCAACAAAGTGTAGAACACACCTGCAAGTATTGAAGACGAAACAAGAAAGGTTTTGTCTTTGAACTTTTGTGTGGAAATATTTTAAAATCCAAGTGATGGAAGATGGGAATAGTTTGAAGAAGTAAAACAGATAACCAACTAACGAAAAATAAAATAAAAAAAAAACAAACAAATTCTTATAAGAAAAGGAAACTATTGTTTGTTCTGTTGTTTGTTCCAACTAATTCTCAGAAATGTTGGATAACAAACCCAAAAAACAAACACTCGCCTTAACCTTTATTTGATTCACACGAAACATCTCCTACATTTTTTCTTATATTCAAAAAAAAAATAATTTGTATTTAACAAACTCTTAGGTTTGATTAAGAAAACTGCATATGGCAACCATAGAGTTAACAGTAATTGAGTAGTGTAACACTCTTCAATTTTATGTTCAAAAATTATAAAAAGAAGAAACTTTGTTTTTTTGAGAATTAAAGAAAGTTTATGGCTAACCGTCAATACTTTTTGTCGTCATCATTAAATATCTCTTTGATATTAGTTTTAACGTTGAGGTTGGTTGCTTAACGGAAGCTTCGCAATCGTGATGAGAACTAGTTAACAAAATACTCTAAGGGCCAGTTTTTCAGGGCGAGTTTAAACTTTAGTCAAATTAAACCGAGCTAAACTCACCAAAATTGGACGTTTTAACTCAGTTTAACTAAATATCTTATCATTCGCTGAAGTTAAATTGACTTAAATTATCATATGATATCAACACTTATTTGAGCTTATTCGCTTATAAACAAGCGAGACAGAAATACAAAATAAGCTCGATATGCGTTCACTATGAACGCGGCCAACGAGTGCGTTTATATTGAAAGCTTATGCCGAAGCTTATTAGCGCTTTAGGTTAAATCAGCTTATTTGCGCTTTTTGTGCTCATAGTGTGCGCTTATTGCTTACAGATTAAAGTAGCTTATTGATCTTATTGGTGGTCATAGTGCACCCTTAGGGCGTGCTTATAGTGAACGCGTATGGCAAAGCTTATTTGTACTTTCGCCTAACGTAGCTTTTTTGAGCTTATTGTATCTATAGTGGACGCTTATGCTTACAGATTAAAGTAGCTTATTGGTGATCATATTGAGCGCTTAATGCTTGTATATTGAAGTATTTTATTACATTTATTGGTGTTCGTATTTTGCGAATTTAAAAAATTTTTTCAAGAGTGTGGAGAAGGAAAAGAAGAAAGAAACAAATAGCAATAACATATTATTTTGTCATTAACTGCACGCATAAAATGATGATCAACAACAAGCGTTCAATACAATAACAAATGCATTCAAAGGAACTTGAAAACATAACTAAGCATAACAGCGGCCGAAAGTTCACCACAAATATCCAACTTAGTGATTTAGACTCACTAAGATTAGAAAGCTATCTTCAGAAGCACTAAAAAACGAAACAAAAACAACAATGCATTAACGGTTGAAATTTCACCACAAAACATTATGTAATAATAATGTTAAAAAATAATAAAATAATGTTAATGTTAATGTTAATGTTAATGTTAATGTTAATGTTAATGTTAATGTTAATGTTAATGTTAATGTTAATGTTAATGTTAATGTTAATGTTAATGTTAATGTTAATGTTAATGTTAATGTTAATGTTAATGGTTATGTTAATGTTAATGTTAATGTTAATGTTAATGTTAATGTTAATGTTAATGTTAATGTTAATGTTAATGTTAATGTTAATGTTAATGTTAATGTTAATGTTAATGTTAATGTTAATGTTAATGTTAATGTTAATGTTAATGTTAATGTTAATGTTAATGTTAATGTTAATGTTAATGTTAATGTTAATGTTAATGTTAATGTTAATGTTAATGTTAATGTTAATGTTAATGTTAATGTTAATGTTAATGTTAATGTTAATGTTAATGTTAATGTTAATGTTAATGTTAATGTTAATGTTAATGTTAATGTTAATGTTAATGTTAATGTTAATGTTAATGTTAATGTTAATGTTAATGTTAATGTTAATGTTAATGTTAATGTTAATGTTAATGTTAATGTTAATGTTAATGTTAATGTTAATGTTAATGTTAATGTTAATGTTAATGTTAATGTTAATGTTAATGTTAATGTTAATGTTAATGTTAATGTTAATGTTAATGTTAATGTTAATGTTAATGTTAATGTTAATGTTAATGAATATAGAACATTTTTAGAAAAAAAAATAGTTTGTAAAATGTTAATTCTAGCTTGTCTTCAAACTTTAATTTATAGTCCTTGTAACACCAATAAAATTAAGAAAAGAAAAAGAAAACAACGTTTTTTTAACAGCGTTTTGCTGGCCTTCAATGTTGTTTCTTATAATTTGGTAATTTATATTCTATACATTTTTTTTTTTGTTTCCTTTATTATTTAAGAAACAACTTAAGATTTCACACGTTTTAAGTGTTATGCATTAATTTTGTTCAGAAACCACGATAGTAGACGGAAACGAGACAAAAATGCAAAAATTGCTTAAAAATTTAAAATACTGCTTTTAAACGGCAAACAAATAGAACAAACAAATCCTCAAAAAATTAAAATTATTCAAACATAAAGTGTTTAAATTTTTGGTTCAAATAAGACTATTTTTGCTACTTGAAGATTAAAGACAAAAGTTTCCACTTCTTTTGTGTTAAGATTTTTTCCCCTTTTTGACCTTTTGTATTAAAAATATTTTTTGTTTTTAAAGAAAACTTTGGAAAAAAATATATATGTAACGCTACAATTTAACATTTATGTGTGCAAATTTCTTTTCGATACAGTCCAATGGATGTAGAGATGGACAATATTTTAGCATTTTGAAATTGCAATAAATTATTCAATAAATCATTAGCTGAACATTTAGATTGTAATTACCACGCTGATTTGGAATTAAAAATGACATCATCGTTGAAGTCAATTGTTGGATTGGGTGTGGCAGTTGTTCTTGTAGTCAACACTTTACAAGCACTTGACAAGTGTTGACAGATGCTAAAATTGTTTTTATTTTTCAAGATTTGCTCAAAATTGTTGGACTTTAACGTGCATACATGAATTTTTTTTTTTTTACAATTTTTTTCGTAGTTAAAACAAAAAAATACCTTAAAAACGGGGCGTGTTGTTTACTTTGGTCAGTTGTTTGCCAATTTTGATTATACATATTCATCAATAAGGCTTGCAAATAATTGATCAAAAAACTAATAATGATATACCATATATGGGTGTGCGCACACCTACAATTTTACCATAATGAGCTGTCTACTTACGGTATTGGTATGACATTCGATTATCAAATTTCAGCTATAGGGAATATTTTAGTAGTGTTAATATGTCATTTTTAATCCATGTTTTTCCACTTTTTCAAAATCGTATTTTCCTTTTTGAAGTAGAACCTTTTATGACTCGAATGTAAGATCAGAAAATTAAGCGCAACTTAACTAGAATAAGATAAGAATTTAGACTAGCAGTTATGTGACGGATAAAGGTGGGCTTAATATATGTTAATCAATACAGAATTGACAAACTGGACAAAAGACTAAAAACATAAAAAGGGAATCCATCTAAAATGTTAATTTACAGATTTTCGCGAGCGAAGACGGTGATTCAATGAGGAGAAAAACATGATTCGGTTCGGTTTCATTTGTGTCTCTTGGTTATACAATTTTCTTGTTTTGTTTATAGTTTTGCTCGTAACAGCAAACGAAAAGCCAAACAGACGCTCAAGCGTTCTTTTCTTATTTCAATCGTGTTTGTTTCGTACGCTTAAAAGATCGAAACGTAACGAAATGGAATGTTTTGTTATTGTTTATTTTCGTTCTCTGATTGTAGGTGTTCACACATCAGTCAATTGATTGAAGTATATCGCGATTTTTTACTCTCTTTAACTCTCTCTGAAAATTTTGATTGACGCTTGTTCACACACGATTTTTATTATTAAAGGTCCAACGCAGGCATTTGTTACTTTTCTGCTACCTACTATTTTGTGAATTCATATCGTGCTGTGTGCATCACTTTATTTGGGTGTTTCTTTGTGTGCATAAAAACTTTACAAAATGGAAAACAATAGCGGAAATATAGTTGATATTTTAGGATTAAAATTGATCACATTAGGAAATCAATACGCCAGAAATTATACCTATTTGAATGACCATCGAATGCAAGTCATAAAAAACACAATAGAATTAATGAAATTATGACAGGAACTGAAGAAAATAAACATCTTTTGTCTTCAAAAAACTACCTTTGTCTCCAGTTAACTACTTTTCTTGATATAATTGCCTACTAAAAAGCAGACAAGTAAAAAAATGCAACCCTTTGACTGATTGATGCAGGTCTGGAGCTCAATCAAAATTCTGATTGACGAGAGAAGATTTTGGAGTTCATTTTCACTGTGAGATAAAGTTAATTTTTTTTTTTTTAAATAGGAATGCAACAACAAATTTTGATTGATTCAATCATTTGACTGTTGTATGAACACCTCCATTGAGAGTAAGCTTTTAAAACGAATCACCCATCACGCATCACGCGGAGGTATACAGTGTATAAAAACGGTGCCTAAAAGTATGTAATGACTTCTAGGTTGATCAATTTCAACAGTTATGGTCATACAAATATTTATATCAGACGGAGAGAGAAAAACACCCAAAACACCAAACACCAAAACACTAACAAGACCAAACCACCACAAACCCCAAAACAACAACAACACCAAAAACACCAATTATACCAATTACACAAAAAAAAACACCAAAACCAACCAAAAACTCAAAATCGAACACCTACAGCACCAAATGATCTGTTACAACTGCAGTGCAGAGCTATACACAAAAAAAAAGAAAAAACAGAACAACATCAACAACACCAAAAACACCAAATGAAATGAAGAAGAAAAAAAAAATCAAACAGAAACACCAAAAACAACACCATCGGCAACATCAACAACACCAAAAACACCAAATGATCTATTGCAACTGCAGTACAGAGCTATACACAAAAAAAAAACCAATATCACAAAAACACTAAAAACACAAACAAAACACCAAAATCAACAACTACATCAGCAATTTAGGATTGAAAACGGAATATTTTTTATAAAATTTTGTATTGTGTTCTTTTGAGAGGCTCTCGGTCAAGGTTGATCAATATAGGTTAAGTCACTTGAGAGAAGTTCGGTCGAATTGTCAGAAGGGATGAAAGGAAATCAAGAAAAAAAAAACCTGAATCTGTACAATTTTTAGCTAACAGCTACTTTGACAGTTCGAGCAAAGGCGGCAAAAGAGTGCTATTCTCTCAACCCTATAGGAACAAACTAACTTGTTTTTAAAAACAACTAATTAAAAAACCAATTTAAAATAAACCAGCATATGAACTACTTTGAATTATATTAAGGCGACATCCACTTATATTCTAAATAGTTTTTATTGCATTATATATGAAGTAATTGAAATACTACTTAAAAACAAGTGATTGATAAACTACTTTGAATTATATTAAGGCGGCAACTACTCAGATTTTGACATGTTTTAATTGCAAATTTTTATTAGATTACAAGTTTATATATATTTAACCATGTTATTTCATCAAATATTATTAACTTTAGGCCATCAGTAATAGTTTTCAATTGGTTATTTAAAAGCAATTAAAAAAATAACTTAAATGTAACTAATTTAACAAGTAGTTGAAAATATATGCAGACGAAAGTCAATTGACTTATTTAGCGGACATCACCATACAAAATAAGTTAATTCTTTCTATGGAATAAAGACAGAATTTCAACTAGTTGTGGTTGACAAAAAACTACTTTATCAACTACTTTTAAATTAGTTGATTTTCCTACAGGGAAGTGACTTAACCTATATTAATGAACCTTGCTCTCGGTCATGTTACAATAATTTGCAAGGTAGCCTTGACAACTACCTTTTTTCTCACGAGCGGCGATCGGGAGTTGTCTTGTAAATTATTATACCATGCTCTCGGTCTCTCTGTCTATCTATCTCTCTCTTTATTTGTCTCTTTTTCTCTCTCCCTCTCTTACTCTTTCTTTCTCTCTGTCTCTTATTCTAAAATTTCTCTTATTCAAGAAGATTCTTAAATTTTTATTTCAACTAAAGAAAGATTTTTTGTTTATAATTAAAACTTCAAATAATAAATAATTTTATGAAATTTAATTCATTCACTTCCTACTTAAACATCTCATATGTTACTTAACCGTTGTGTCAACAGCTGTTGGGTTTTATCCACATCGACAGTAGATGTACCCGGGTACTTCATACGTTTTGTATGGCAGATAGTTGCTTTTGATATACAAATATTAACTACTACCTGGATTCTTGTAATTTTCTGGTTTTTTTTTTTTTATTTATTGGAAATATTGTCTAGTTAACAAAACTTTTATCATAATTTGGGAAAAAAAAAATTTGGTACCTAAATAATCCATTTTTACCAAAAATGGGAATTGCCAAAATCCATAAAAATTTAACAATTTCCAAATTCTTTTTTAATCCTTGTAATTTGATCCCTTTTTACCAAGAAAAATAATTAACATTGAATTTTCATTCGCAAAATTCCGTTATATTTGAACTGAAAATCAACCCCTCTTGCTCATAGTGCTATTTTTAGTACCTGCGCAGAATAATTATAACTCATAAAATATTTGTTCAATGTAAACATTTTTTTTTTGGAATGTGTAGGAAAACACTTCTACTAACAGGAACAAAAGGGTATTTGGGAATATCTTGCCTACCTACCCTTGCACAACCAGTTTTGCAGGCAGAAACATGATTTTTTGCGCAGGTTTCGTTTTGAGTAGTTTTGTATGCATAAGTCAGTTTATGTGCGATTTTTGAAGTGTAAAGACCTAAAAATTTATTTTGTGCGGCAAATATATAAAAAGTGAAAATAAAATGGCAGATGGTGAGTGGCTAGCTCCGCGTCGATTGAATGCACTACCGTATGAGGAGCAGCGTGACTATATACGCACATTTGTTGAGGCTTCTGACTCTGAAGAGAGTGACCACGAACAAGCGGTAGATCAAGAAGACTTAGAAGGAAATATTGATGACATTGGTGGTGAATCATCTGACGCTGAACAAGTCCAGGAAATTGTGTATCACCTAGAGGACGAGAGGGATTCAGACGAGGAGTATGAAGAACCGCCACTTGAAACTGGTGATTATTATACGGCAAGAGATGGCAATGTATGGTCGTCAATACCACCAATACCTGGACGAATACGTGCGCACAACGTTCTAAGAAGTCGCAATCCTGGACCAGTGCCATCGACAAATGGCTTGACAATGGCAGAAACCTTCAATCTTATGATGTCAAATGAAATATGTGATGTAATTATTCGAGAATCAAATAGAAAGGCAAGGCAAACTTTTGATGCGTACAATGAGCAGCATCCAGATGCGGAACCACGAATATGGGTGCCTATAACTGAAGTAGAATTTCGTGCATATTTGGGTGTGCTTTTGATGGCTGGCGTATGTCATTCCGGTTATGTTCATACCACTGACCTGTGGAAAACAACTTCACATCCATTATTTCGTGCATCAATGAGCTTACGCAGATTTTGGGCAATCAGCCGCTTCATACGCTTTGATAATGGAAACACTCGGAATGCACGCAAACAAAATGATAAGGCAGCTGCAATTACAGACGTATTCCTGATGCTAAATGCCACTCTGCGAAAGTATTATATATGTGGCACAAACGTTACCGTAGATGAGCAATTATACCCATATCGTGGTGGAACTGGCTTCACACAGTACATTCCATCCAAACCATCCAAATATGGAATAAAAGTGTGGTGGGTCTGCGACGCCATTTCATCATATCCCGTGCAGGTAAATCAGTGTTCATACATTAATTTTATTATATCAACTTGTTGCAAATAAACTAAATGACTAATTCAAATTTCATTTTTCAATTTTTATTTTTTCAATACAGGGTCAAATTTATACTGGAATGGCAGCGTCCGGCGAACGTGAAAGAAACGTTGGTGAGCGTGTTGTGAAGGACTTAGTTGTCAACAATTTTGGTGGAAGTGGGCGAACAGTGGTATGCGACAATTTCTTTACAACATATAACTTAGCAAAAACTTTGATGGTGGACAACAGTTTGGCTTTGTTGGGCACTTGCAACAAAAGGCGTATGTTCGTGCCAGCATCATTTGCCAATCCTAAAGGACGTGAAGCAGAGTCTACGCTATTTGGATTCTGTAACAACATGACGATGTGCTCATACGTCCCAAAAAAAAATAAGGCTGTTGTGATGCTGTCTACTTGCCACGACACTACAGAAACTGCAGGTCCAAAACGGAAACCATTGCTCATACTTGATTATAACAAACATAAAGGCGGCGTGGATAATATGGATAAGTGCTTGACTGAATATTCAACCAAACGGCGCACAAATAGATGGCCTTTAGCATTTTTTTATAATATGCTTGACGTAGCTGCGTATGCTGCGTATGTTATATATATGGAAAACAACCCCCATCTAAAACCATCTACCAACCGCCGTAGGATATTTCTGCAGCAGCTCAGCGATCAGTTATGCAGACCACAAATCGATATAAGAGCGGACAATAGCCATATTACGCGCATATTTTCTACTAGACACGCTATGGAAGCCATATATGGTATGCCCTTGAAGATGAATGTTGGTGCACAAGAGGAAGAGGAACGTGACAGTTCTGGCCGCATAAAAAGAAAAGGAAACTGCTATATTTGCATTGCAAAACGCCAAACGAGAAAAGTATGTGCAATTTGTAATAAGCCTGTGTGCGCAGAGCACTCGAAGGATCATCCACAATGCCTCAGATGCTGCTAAAATTCATAAAATATATTTTTTACTTTCATTATAATGATTTTCTATAAATAAATAAACAAATTTCCATAAAATAAACTAAATATTTCCATTTATTTCTATATATTTGTATGAATTTTCATAGAAGTACCTGGGTACATCAGCTGTTGACGCTAGGTCATTTTCTAGTAACTGGGTTATATTTTCCAAACGGTTGGTCCAATTGACCTGAAATTTCACACCAATATCAATTACATATTTCCAAGCTATGATACGAAGTTTCATCAAGATTGGACCAGGAAGATATAGCAATATAAAGTGAACTTTGCCATTTATTTCTATATATTTGTATGAATTTTCATACAAGTACCCGGGTACATCAGCAGTCGACGCCATCCCACTAACTTGAATTTGGGCTGTATCGACTGAACTGCTGCTCCAATCTTGATGAAACTTTTCCACATGATGCAAAAGTGTATGGTTGAGGATATCATGAAATTCAGGTCAATCGGACTAACCGTTTGGAAGATACAGGAAAATTAAAGTTGCAAATGTACCCGTGGGCTCTACGATCGACACAACGGTTAAGGCTATTGTAAATAGTCACACACGTTACAATTGTCACTTTCAGTCGAACTCAAGGTACATTTTTTATTTAAATTTAAAATTTGTAAGCACAGTGAACTTTTTTTCATTAACTTGCAACTCAAACGTCACATCCGTTACACATTACACAGTAAATTAGCTTTATTAGCTCTTTGTGCTGAGTAATTTGTCATTGAGTAATGTCATAGTTGCATAAAAAATCTATGGTATTGATATTTGCAATTTTTTTATCAATAAATTTATTAATGAAATGTCATAACCTTTACAATTAAAGATATTCTTATGAAACAATCATTAGTATTTTAACTAATAATTCAACTTAACAAAGTAGTTTTCAAACCACAATTTCCGTATTTTATTCCAAGGTGTTCCACATCATTTACATTGTGTTTTTTTATTTTTATTTATTCTGTTATACTCGCCATATTTTGCATAAAATGAAAATCCGCGCAACATACGCGTCATTAGCGTCATTTACTAGCAACAATTATTGACAGAAGGCTTAAGTAATTGTTTGTTGTCACAAACAAAACAACAACAATTAGAAAGAAAAAAAAAATGGAAAAAAGTGACGAATGACGCTGCATTTGTTTTGGAATCTGATCGATGGCCTCAAAAGCCGGTAACATGTGTGCGTGCTTGTGGTGCTACTTACATTAGTACTTATATGGTTTGCTAGGCATCAAGAGGCCAAACCCACCCATGATGGTGGGGTCATTAGGGCGAACTAACAGTGTGTGGCATTAAATAGCAGGGATTTATATAATGTTACAATTTTATTGTACGTTAAACGTAATACAATAGATAATTGTGTATGTGTGTGTATGTGCTGAAAGTGGGTTGTTGACCAATTTGTTAACCCATATTAAATGCTTAACTATTTGTGATTTGAGTTTTTTTTTTTTTTTTGTTTATGTTAACAAAACAAGTTGGCCAATTTTAAACACGCACGCCAGAAATCATCAAGTTTATTATGATGAGAATAAATAAATGAGTAGGTATAAATAATCTTTTCAAAATATACAACGCTAATTTTTAAATATTTTAAGAACTGCTGTTTGCATTTATGTATAATTTGTGGAATTTGTGGAAAATTATGAGAATTTGTAGAATTTGCCTATCTCTGACCCGATTTCAGTCGCATTAAAAACATCATTATTCATCACGCGTAGTAAAGTCAGCGAATTCTCAAATAACACTTAAAACAAACACCAGCTCGAATTCCAGTTTAACACCTCGTTAGTGTTCCTTTCTACAAAACGAATAAGCAAAAACAAAAAACCACAATCCACTTTCATTAACTGCAACAACAACCACTTCATAATCAATAAAACTCGCTTATATTAAACTACTTTGATATACTTTGCTAGCTTTAAATGGTGGCAATACTGCAGCCATCGATCAAAACCGCCAAACAGTCTAGTATTATATGTATTGCTTTTGATATACAAATGCTAGTGTTAAACTTTCTTCAAATCTTGAAACGTTTTATTTGTAACACCTTTTTTACATTCGCATAGAGTACGAGCACCAGTGGCGCACACAAGAGGATTTTGGGGGTAACTTCCCCCTTTCCCCGCATTCAATTAACATAATTTTACATGATGAGTTTTACATTCACGGAAGCGGCAATTCGGACCCTGTACACGTGTGCACGTTGTACCACGCTGTTGTTCTGTGTAAAGTAAAAGTACCGTTATCCCAGAAGCGTCACTGTGATTAGCGATTATATCTTAGTCAGTTTAATGCATTAACTTGGTGAAGATGAGTGAAAATTCAATTAAAAAAAGTTTCAACTCAATTTTTTAAAACACATAAGTGATTGTGTTGGAGTTAATTCTGAAGAAGTAGTGAACCTAAAATTCTCAAAGAGTAGGTCCCAATACGAGCGGTAAGCTTTATGCATACAGATATTTATTAGGACCCTGCATGAATATATTCATCAAGTGAACATACCCTGATTTTCTGCTGTAACAGTCACTGCAAGCAAAGCTGCAAGCGAATAAATGTAAACAACAGTTCGTGTAGCGCAAGAGAATAACTTTTTATTTGTTCTCTGTTCTCTTTTCATACACTCTTGCACTGAGGTGAGCTTGCGATCTACACGTTGTTTCAATTTTTTCTCTAAGCACTTAATAAACTACACGAATACTCAGGTATCTGCTGCAGTGACCTGAATAAGAGTAAATACCCAATAAACATTGTGGCGAGGGGTTATTCGTTAACGAATCGCTTGTGAATCGTTATTTTTAAAGTTTTCGAATAGTATCATACCGACTTCATCAGAGGTTGGCTTGATGCTTAAAGAAAGCATCGATTGAAATCATGACTTTCCTAAACTCCCTTTAAGATGTTTTGAAACAAAAAAACAATTTTTTCCGACTTTTCAATACACAAATTTTTTAAGAAAAGTATTTTTTACTAACTTTCTATTGTTAATACATCATTTAAGCACATATTTGTTTTTTGAATTTTATGTTTTTTTTTAATTTTAAGTGAAAAAAAAACTTAAATATAAAATTTCATAAATTTTTATGTGAAAAAAATGTTGTGAAATATTTTTTCTTCCGTTATGTTATTTCGTGCTTATTCTTTATATAAATAATTTCAACTTATAATTTGTCCAAGATTTTCATATGAATAAGTTCTCGTTAGCAAATTGCTTTTTGTTGTTTTGGCGACTCGTTAACGAGTTGCTTTTTCATAGTTTTGGCGACTCTTTAACGAATGACTTTTTTCGGTTTTGACGAATGTATAACGAAGACGAAAAAAAGTTAGTAAAAAAATTATAAAAAAATAATATCGAACTTTTGAAAAGCCAAATCTTTACAAGAATACCTAAACAACAAAAAAAAAAAAAAAAAATTTTTTTTTGGACGAAGTTGGGGTTCGAACCCATGTCCGCGAATGCTGGCTTTTATTATCAAGCAAATTTTACTAGCATTCAGATGACGTTGTTTCAATTCTTGACGTGGTAAGTTTGAAATTGGTTTTGATTTTTATTTTTTTTTTTTATTTTTTATATGATTTATATGATTCGTTATCGAATTTCTTTTTTTAGTTTTAGAAACTCGTTAAAGAATTGCTTTTTAAAGTTTTGGCGACTCGTTAACAAATTAATTTTTTCGCTTTTGACATTTCATTTATGAAGTAGGAATTTCTCCCGCTCGCGATATTTAATGAATCGCTACTAAAAATTGCTAATGAATGAAATGTACGAGAATGCGATTCGTAAACGATAACATTAGTGAATCATTTTGTTTGTTGGGATATGTTGGGTTTCCCCGCAATACGCTTTTTTTTATTCTTAATGCATATTTGTGTTATTTTTTGTTGCTTTATTCGCTACCTTCCATACAAAAAACACAAACACTGTCGAAAATAGCCTATATCGGCCGTAGCTGAACTCCTAGAGGGGTCAAATATATGAGTTTGTCCTATTATTTTTTGCCCCTCAACATTTCTTCCCAACACATCTACTACCATTCTTTGGGTCCCCATACAAAAAACACAAAAGCTGTCGAAAATAGTTTATATCGGCCATAGCTGAACTCCTAGATGGGTCAAATATTTGAGTTGGTCCTATTATTTTTTGCTCCTCAACATTTCTTTCTCCCCAACACACACACCCCCTATCTACCACCCTTATTTGCGTCCCAATACAAAAAATATCTATTTTCTACGAACGAACGAATAAAAAAATATTCGTTAAATATTCAGGGTATGAACACTGAAATTTTTATTTTTTATTGCTTTATTTGCTACCTGCTGGTGTTAGCAAATCATCGTGGACTTATTCTCTTCGTTTCTTATATCTGAATAAAACAAAGAGAGTGTATGAGCAGGTATGAGCAAAACAGAAAAGGGATAGAGAAAATTTTTTATTCTATAGCAAGAGAATATATTGGGAGGCGAAAAAGCATACTAATGCAGGGCTCAAATATTTATATACCTAACGCGTACTGCGTAAGGGTGCAAAGGGAATTCCATTTGTTACTCATATTAGTATGCTCATAAGCATGCATGGTAACTTATGTCTAGAAAAGTACATACAGGGGCCCAAGGTTGATTTATAAGGTTGTCGTAAGGGAGAGAGCGAGTACCCATAATTGTCAAATTGAAGTTGACAGCTCATAGAAAATCTGCAAGTGCTCTCTATTATCATCAGTTTTTCTTTAGTAGTCATTCCCAAAATTGGCTGGTTTTTACAATTATGGGTACTGATAACAGAGTGCGATCAGCCCTGCGACAACCTTATAAATCAACCTTGCAGGGGCCAACAAAGCCTATATACAGCATTCAATTTATGATTTCTGCAAAACTTAAGAATCTTAACGAAAATTTGGGATGCAGTTTAATGAGAAATGATTATGATCTTCACTTTAGTAAGAAAAAAAATTAACAAAAACTTTGATCTGTACGAAGAAAAAAAGACTTTGACATTAATACGAAAAATTTATCGATGTCACGATTAGGAGAAGCGATAAATTTAATTTTCTTTTTTTTTTTACTTATCATTAAAGTAGTGATTTTTAAACTTAATAAAGTTGTTTTTTAAGTTTTCTTCTAATTGGTCCTGCACATATATTGACATCCCGAACTCTCATACGCAAATGTAATAAATTCATAAAATATCCTCAACCAAATTTTGAAATGACTAAAATTTAGTTAAGTCAGAATATTATTAAAAATTAAATCAACTCTTATTTTGTCCCCATTGAGCTGCTCCACATACTGCCAAATCAATTTTATCAGAGAGAGATATTTACGCATTTTTATAAAAAAATTGGACCAAAATCTGGAAATCAATAGTTTTAAAGTACACACTCATATCGGCCTACTTTCTTGTCATGTAGACGTAGCCATGTCCGTCTGAATGTCTGTATGTAATGATGATTATAGCAGTAATTTTGGGCCTATCGTTATGAATTTCAAAATATAAGCTTATGTCTTAAATATAAAGATCAAATTCGAAAATAAGCCAAATCATTTCAATCGGACAAATCGACCAAAAGTATTAATCGAACTTTTCAATTTTAGTGCTCAGAGAATATTTGCAACAATCAGTGTGAATTCTACAGATAGGTGGAAATTTGTCAGTGTCTGACGCTTCGAACGAACGTTCGTTTTCGTCGCTACTAAAGCGAAAAACATACCTAAAAAAAAATGTACCTGTAGAAGAAGTTCGTTTTAAATTAAAGTGCCACGCCTCTCTCTAGTTTCGCCGAATTTTCTAGGTGCCCGCTTTTCTTGACTAAAGACTTCGAATTATATTAAAAAATATATGGGGTTGAAAATCTGCTTGAAGTCGGACTGCTGTCTAACGGAACTGCTCATTATTCCAAAGAATATTTGGTTGAAGTTGAATAATTTGGTTGAAGTCAGACAAATACGAATTTAGAAATTCGTTTAAAATTAAAGTGCCTCGCCCAAATCCACTTCCGCCCAATTTCCTAAACAATGGACTACTCATTATACTAAAGAATATATTTATAAAATTGGTTTAAAGTCAGAAAAACACCTCAAAACATACCTAAGAAGTAAAACTGGAGAGCAAAAGCTCAATAGTCTTGCTCTGCTAAATGTTTACACGGATGTTAAAGTGGATAATGATGACATTTTAAATGCAACGGTCAAAAATAGATATTGTACTCTTAAGATTATTTAATAAATAAAAACATACCCCCAAAAATATTTTCTCCGTGCGCACCTGACGTGCGCCAGAATTTAGTATCTACATCTTCTTAGTACATCTTAAAGTGTAAATTATTTCTCTTTGGCTTTGTTTGTTCATTTTCTTTTTTCTGGTTTTTTTTTTTTCAAATTTTTGTGAACTTCTTGTCAACTAAACATTCAATAATATACAATCACTTGCTGGTAAAGAAAGGTTTGTGTTTGCACTATTTTTGCTTTACGCATCTCTATTTGCTTCAGCGCCGCTCAGCAATGCGAAAAATTGACTTACGTTTTTATGGGCTTAATTTTTGTCTACTTACCATTTTTGCACAAGTTATGTTTTTTGGCATGTCTTAAAAAGAAATAATTGCCGCAACAAAATAAACAAAAGTTTTGCATGAGCTACTTTAAAGCTGTCGGGTGGAACGCTTAACCAAAATTCTTTCAGAATCTAAATAAATTGTGTTTACTCCTACATTGAATACTTTGGTTTTGATAGTAATACTACGTTCACATTGAGAGCTAAATGCGCATTTAACGAAATGCGCATTAGCAATTAAGAATGCGTGGCCGTATGCTCCTTGTAGGAGTAAAAGAGACAAATATATAGGTTGAATTCTGTAAATGCGCATTTAGCTCTCAGTGTGAACATAGTATAATACTATGTTCACACTGAGGGCTAAATGCGCATTTAACGAAATGCGCATTAGCAATTTAGAATGCGTGGCCGTATGCTCCTTGTAAGAGTAAAAGAGACAAATATATACATTCAATTTCGTAAATGCGCATTTAGCTCTCAATGTGAACGTAGTATAAGTTAATTGGTAAAAAAATACACAAATAAACAAATGAAAAGTTTTTAGCAATGAAGCTTTTAAGCGTTGTATAACTCTTAAATGCTGACCAAAAAACACTATACCCTTTCGATCTCTGTTTTTTCCTTTTTTGTATTTTTTTCCAGTGTAACATATACATACATAAACGCATTGTAGTTCAGCGGCAACCAAATGTTACATACGTGTTTTCGAGTGTAGGAAACAGTTCAGGAAGTGTTCGCTTTGCAAAGTACTACGTGATTTGGTTGGTTTTTATGAAAAGTTTATAAAATTCTAATTTCATTTTACGAATAATAACTTTAACTACTTGGTAGCAAAATTATAACCAATGTACAGAGTGCGCCGTATTTGATGTCGATAGGTAAACATTGAATAACTTTGGCATTTATCAGCTGATTGGCTTGAGTCAATTCAGTGCAATTTTAACCATGAATTTCTTCACACCGAAACAACGCGCCGAAATAGTTATATAGCACATGAAAATAGTCGTTCAGTTAAAAATATTCTGGCCAACAAACACCGCTTGACAACACTATTCGTCGTTTGGTGTTGAATTTTGCTGAGCACGGAAAAGTGGGAACGTTTCAATGAACTCGTTAAAGCGGTAAGAGAGACTGTTGACGAGCTTCTTATCGTCTCGGCGCTCAGCATTTTGGCGTCTGTGGGACCACTTCCCGGAGCACGTCCCTTGGAATTCGGCAAAGCAGTCGCTTGAATGGTTGGCATTAAACCTGATTTTTGTATCAAAATGTTGATGACCATTTCACACTATCTGGTACCGTTTAAAAGCAAGATTGCCGCTTTTGGGGTACGGAGAATTCACACGAGATTCATAAAGCACCATTGCATGACCAAAAAGAGACTGTTTGAGCCGGCGCTTGTGCCAAAGCCATCATGGGGTCCATTTTTCTTCAAGAAAGGGGAAGCTGTCGATGGAAATCGACATCGGTGAATGCTCCCAAAAGTATGGAAAATGTCTGAGCAGTTACTGATTTTAAAAATACGATACGCTATGTCACACTGCAAATCAAACAGTGACGTTTTTTTGCAACGAAAATTCCTTGCATGTGTGATGTCAAAAAATGGCGACATTAACTGGATACCCAGATCTCCACATTTGATCCCCATAGGACTTTTTTTTGTGGGGTTATTTGAAAAGCAAAATGTATGCCAGCAAGTATCAGACGTACTCAAGGCAAACTTTCGTACTGAAATCATCGCCATACCATCGATGGAAAAACGCAGCAAAAAAGGCACATTTTATTTTGGCCAATAAAGGCGGTCCACAGTAGTATGTCTAGTGAACAAAAATGAATAATTTTGTTGTCAAAAGTCTTACAAAATGGGTATCATTATAACGGAAATACTTCAAATAAGAAAAATTTTAATTTTCAGTTCAATGAAATTCTTTTTAGAGACACTATACATCTGTTAAATTCAAAATTTTTTTAGATTTTTTAATGGTGCAATATTTGTTTTCGAGCTAAATATTCAATTATTTTTAGTTTCATTTAAAGCAAAAATATTGTAAAAAAAATGGTTTTTGTCTTTGAGAAGAAAAACTAAAATACGATTTATCAAAAATTTATAAAACTTAGGTAAAGTTAAAATTTTTTTTAATTTATTAGATAATTTCTTTCAAGTTCCGTTGCGATCGACTTTGGGACCGACAAATATCGTAAGTTTAGTTTATTATCTTTTAGAATCTGTAAAAAAATTTACCAAATTTTACCGATTCTTTGTGAAATGTTATTTAGAAAAATGGCCTTAAATTGGTACTTCACAGAAATTGTTTCCAAAAATAATTCTTCAAAATTACTCTTTCACAAACTGATGTTGACCATTTTTAATGCACATCTTAAACTCTATTTTTCTAGTCTTTTGACCGAGTTTCGTTAAGAACGGCAAACTTTTGTATGTTTCTCCCATACAAAATGATGTTAAGAATTAATATAGGTCCAAGGCAGGTAACCCTAGGGATTGACTGAATTCAACTATTTTTAGCACACATCTATAACTCTATTTTTCTAGAATTTTAACCGAGTTTCGTTGAGATCGCTCAACTTTTGTATGAGTTCTTTAGTTCCAAAATTAGACTCAAGCGATTTTTTACGAAACTGAGTTAAACACCATTTCTTATAGGAAATCTTCTCAGGAAATCGATTTGTGCACTTTATTTTATTGCAAACTCAGTCTAAATGCCTTAAAAATGGTGTTGAAAAACAGCCTTATTTCCAAAACGCGACCTGAACAGAGATTTTTTCTTTCAAAATTCTTTCAAAAAAGTTTCAAAAACGTTTCAGTCTCATTTTGGAACTAAAGAATTCGTATGTTCCTTCTATACAAAATCATGTAAAATATTAATATCGATCCAAAGGAGTTAGCCCTAAGGACTGACCATTTTAAGTAAACATTTTTAACTCTATTTTTCTAGTTTCTTAACCAAGTTTCGTTGTGTTTGTTCAACTATTGTAGGTTCCTCCAATGCAAAGTCATTTAAAAATTTAATATAGGTCCAAGGGAGGTAACCCTAGGGTCTAACTAATTTCAACCATTTTAAGTACGCATATTTTATGTTATTTTTAACATTCTGACCGAGTTTTGTTAAGATCGGTTAACTTTTGTATGTAACTCCCATGCAAAAGCATGTAAAATAATGCATAAAGGTCCAAGGGAGATACCCCTAGGTACTGACCGACTGCAACTATTTTTGAAATTTTTCTTAAGTATCTTAAACTTAGCAAGCATACCAAATTCCATTAGCATAGGAGCACTGCTTGTATTTTTGTGCAACTTTCAAAGAAATTGTAAACGACTACATTAAATAAAAATATCTTATATATGAAAATCGGTTGCTTTTTTTTTAAGTTATTCAATTTTCACATACCGACAAAAAAGATGGCGCGCCCTGGAAGAGTATTCTTAAAGAGGTAAGAACACTCGAATATTTTTAAGCAGTTAAAACAAATTTTAGCCGGAAAGTCGGAATTATGTGCAAAATGGGTTCTAATAAGCTCAAACAGCAATTTTTATTTTGAATAATGGGCATTTAAAACAAAATGAAGATTGACTAATTTATTTAGTTATTTAAAATGATCTGCAATGCATTTCAATATAAGTTTATTACATTTTTTTTATATAATTTTATTATTATATTGAAGTACAAAAAATAAGGTAATTAAAAACGAAGATGTTAGTGATTGAGTAAATTTAATGGGTCTTTTATTTTTTCTACATAAAAATGATTTTTCCTTAATGCATCGGAATTCGTTATTTAATGTTAGCTATTTTTATAATTTTAAATAATAGTTTTTAATGAAAACAAATTCCAAAGTGAATAGTGTCAATATTATTGAAATATGAACACATTAATATAACTGCATAAAATATATACGCGGTACTTGACGTCAGCGGGAAATTTAAAAATGCTTTTAAGCACTAAGATAATAAATTATTTATTCCAATTATTCAAATTTAAACCAAGACAGATTCACTATTACTATACCCTGTAGGGAAATCAACTAATTTAAAAGTAGTTGATAAAGTAGTTTTCTGTCAACCACAACTAGTTGAAATTCTGACTTTTTTCCATAGAACGAACTAACATATTTTGTATGGTGATGTCCGCTAAATAAGTCAATTGACTTTCGTCTGCATATATTTTCAACTACTTGTTAAATTAGTTATATTTAAATAATTTTTTTAATTACTTTAAAATAACCAATTGAAAACTATTACTGATGGTCTACAGTTAATAATATTTGATGAAATAACATGGTTATATATATATATAAACTTGTAATCTAATAAAAATTTGCAATTAATACATGCCAAAATCAGAGTAGTTGCCGCCTTAATATAATTCAAAGTAGTTCATATACTGGTTTATTGAAGCGAAGCTTTTTACTCGTCGTTCTGTGATTTGCTTAGAGTGAAATCTGAAAAATTTTCAACTGAGTTTTTCTTAGAATTTTATAATTTTCTTTGTTTCTGCGTTTTTTACAAGACAATGTATATATCAAATATAAAAAAGCATTTCTTCACCGCCTGTCCTGGTGATTCGAACCCGTCAACCTCCGCGTTGGAGTGCTATGCTCTATCCATTGAGCCAAACACCTTCTTTACGCAGTAGCATTGATTTAGTATTAAGTGCAATTGAAGCTATGTTATTGCAGCACATCCAATAATATATTAATGTATATGTGTGGTTCGAGTAGCTGCTACGCCACTTGCTACAAGAGTTGATTAAATGATTTTTATGGTTTGGATAGCTGCTAAACCATTTGCTACAAGAATCATTAGTATTGCCACTTTTCTACAATTGTGGTAAATCTAGCACTTTTTTGGTTTCTACCACTATTTGAATTTTTTTAATATCTATCTTTTTAATATATATATATATATATAAAAATTACTCCATTATAATTAAAATTTTAGAAATTTTATTACATATAATATTTTATTTATTATTGCATTTAATATTTTATTTTAGTGCTGTTTAAGAACATTATATGAGAATTATTTGAAATAAAACTAATTCAGCGTGAAAAAACTTGCTTCTTCTTATGATTTGTTTTGCTGTAGGATTTCAGTCGAATTTTTCCTTAAGAAGAAAAATATATTCCAACGTTTTTTAAAATTCACCACTCATTTTAGACTCAACCTACCACTATCTAAAATTTGCAAGTGACAACACTGGTCATCATCCTCAATTTGGTAACGCCATCTTTTAACAACTGTTACCATAGCTGCAGTTATATATTTAATATTAAATCAACATCAAAATTTAATAGAGTTGTTTAGCTCGGTGGAAAGAGTCTAGGCTTATTAACCAATCTGTCAGGGGGTCGATCCTCACGGTGGGCGAAGTAATATATATGCGTACATGCTTTTGTTTTAACAATGACTGTAACATGTAATAAAATAATAGTGAAATGTAATGAAATTTACTGGTGTGAATATTAACGTGTGTTTTTGTAAGTTTTTTAATGTTGCTTTAAATATTTGAATTTAGGTTATTTATTAAAAAACCTTTAAATTGTCAAATCTACACACAGAAAAATACCTATGGCGTTTTGCCTAAAACGACTTGGGTAACTATTTTTGTATGAAGCCTAAGAATTTGTGCTTATTTCATAAGTTTTTTGTCAACTTGGTCATGCCAACATTGTATAAAATGCCAAAGATACTTGGGCAAAAGCAAAATGGGGTTCTTACAATCTTTTCTCTCATTGCTACTCTTTCTGTCATACGCAGTCATTATTTGCTTTCCGTTTCTTATCATTTGTACTAACGAGCATATATTTCGAGCAATTTATTCGTTACACTGACGAAACAAGTGGAACATAAAGCTGCTTAGTGTACCACAGCAGAAACCACGCAAGACTAGTGATGAGTTGATATTAAATAAAAATTAAATTGATTAAAAACTGACAAATAAAAAACTGAAAAAGGTGTTAAACAAAGCTCAAAAGATGAAAAAAACAAAGAAATCCTAATCCTTAGGTAAGTATAAGTATAACTTACCTAAGGATATGATACCCAAGTTCCCTTTTTAATATTGCCTTAAATCTACAGCAATCCATTTTAGCAGAAGGCTTTCAACAGAACACACAAGTTCTAGCATAAATTGCCTAATGGCAAAATAATGCGATTGCCTAAATTCGATTGTAATTTGCCGAAGGTCTTAGGCAAATTATACCCGAAAATTTTATAATTTTAAATGTTTCCTCTGTGTGTATGAAAAATTTAAAAAGCTTCGCTTCTATCGTGTGTCCAACGACGCACCTGTGTTTTTTTTTTAAACTAGTTTTTTAGTTAGTTGTTTTTAAAAACAAGTTAGTTTGTTCCTATTGGGATAATAATTAAATTAACATTAATCAATTTTCTATTTAAAAGGCTTCATAAATCAGAAAAATTCTTTTTTTTACAGCTAATTTATGCATTTCCCAAGAAATTTACTATATGGGAAAACTCACTAAAGCACAAATGTCATAACCATTAACCCTCTACTGCTCCAAAAATTGTTTTTTCAGTATAAAATTTGTAGAGGTATGTTTTTAGACCAAAGAGCGAATAAGTCAATCAAAATTTTTTTAAAATGAATACTGTTTTTTTTTGGCTTGGTGATTTAAATGTTGATAGCCAAAAGGCGGTATTGGTTACCTGAGTACAAAAAAAAAAACATGCTTAAGATGAGATATATTTTTCGAAAAAGACTTCAGGATTTTATTCGCACCAAAATGTTCTGTCAAAATTTTCCTTCGTTTGTTCCAAGCTGAGAAAAAATTGAATAATTTTTGTACAAATTGGAATTTTGTCAGTTAAAAATAATTCGGATTTCGACGTTAAAGACAATCAAAAAACTGTGGTTGAAATTTTGTGTAGGCAGCATGAAGGTTTAAAAATTGTGCACTTTAATGCTAGAAGTCTCAACGATTTCAAGTTGGACTGCGTAAAACATGTCTTTGTTGATTCATCTATTGATGTTATCTGTGTTTCAGAAACGTGGTTTCGCAAAGATATACACGACTAATATCTTAACGTAAAAGATTATCAGCTTTTTATATAAAAGGGGCGGAGTTGCAATTTATTGTAAGAAACAGCTAAAAGTAAATGTCTTGGGTAAATCTAGTCAATAAGGAGTAGAATTTATGGAATAGAATTTATAAGGGTAGAATGGTAGTAAGATATTTGTTTCTTGCGTTTACAATCATATTGCATATATGTAATTGTTGCTTGGATCCCCTATTTGCGTCTTTATCTAACTTTGCTGTCGACTATGAATATTTTGTTATAACTGGTGATTTTAATATAAATCTTTTAACTAATAACAATCTAGCCAGTAGCTTCCTCGACAAAATATCAGAAGTTGGGCTCACTGTAGTGAACACTCTCATGTCGACTAGATTTGCAAACAACTCTCTTCCAAGCTTGCTTGACGTCTTCATTGCCTCCGACGTATCAACTGTTTTGTTTTTGACCAATTATCTTTTGTCTCTGATCATGATCTGATATTCTGTGCATTAAATATCAGAATATCAGACGCTGAACGTACGATTCCTTATACATATCGCGATTTTAAGGGTATTGATATTAATTCAATAGTCAGATTGCTGGTTTTTACAATCAGTTGATGAGAAGCTGAGTTTTTTCATGGAAAAGAGAAATCACCCCTTTAATATTCATGTCCCCCTGCGTACGCGACACGTCATAAATAGTAGTTGTCCATGGCTTACTCGGTCAGTTAAATCAGCTCTCAAAAATCGTAGCAAAATTTATCGTAAATGGAAACGTAACCCCACTGCTTTAAATTGGAATGAGCATAAGAAAGCCAGGAATGACGCCACATACGCTGCAAGGCTGTCCAAGTCCAAATACTTTGTGTCCAAACTGAATCCTTCGCTGCCCTCCAAGCAGTAGTGGAAAAATTTAAAAGGAGTTGGTATATGCAATAAAGGCTCCGAGGTTTGCGATCTAGATCCCAATCAGTTGAACGATTACTTCGTCGCTAACTCTGCCTCGGATGAAATTCATTCCGCCGATGATGATGATGCTGATAACGGTTTTGATTTAGAGTCTATAATGGTTTTCGATTTAATGCTGTAAGTGAAATGGACGTAGCCCGCAGTGTAAAGAAAATAAAATCGATTGCATCTGGGGAGGATGGAGTCTCCATCAGATTTATTAAGCTCATTTTGTCGCATGTTCTTAGTCCGATTGTCCATATAGTAAATTACTGCTGCACCACCTCGTGCTATCCCCAGATTTGGAAAGTGGCTGCTATTATTCCGATAGCAAAAAAACCCAAAGCCTGCAACCCATGTGACTTCCGTCCAATAAGCATATTGTCCTCGGTGTCTAAAATATGTGAGTCCCTCATGGCGGAGCAGATATCTCATCATTTAAGTCTTTTAACCTAATGTCTCATCTCCAGTCTGGTTTCCGGCCAGGGCACAGTTGCTCTACTGGTGTGGTCAAAATACTAGATGACGTAAGAGTACCTTTTGATAATGATGATTTGACATTACTCTGCTTGTTGGACTTTTCAAAAGCATTCGACACGGTCAGTCACTCACTTCTTTGCAAAAAACTGTCTCTAAATTTCCGATTCTCTAAATCAGCCGTCCGTTTCCTAAGAAACTATTGTACTTGGAGGGTAGATCCCAAAGAGTTCGTGTGGGACATAATTTTTCTATTCTAAAAAGCACTTCTAGTGGAGTTCCCCAAGGCTCTGTACTTGGACCATTGTTATTTACAATGTTCATTTATGATATTTTCAGCGAGTGTCACCACGTCTCTATGCATGCATATGCCGATGACCTCCAATTGTACCTTTCCAGACCATTAGGTCTAGTTGAAGATCTATGTGCTAGAGTTAATGAGGACTTAGCTTCAGTATCTAAATGGGCGGATGAAAACTTGCTTACGCTGAATACCTTGAAATCATTTGTTTTACCTATATCCAAGAATCCATATCATCATGATGACTTGCCTCCAATTCTACTAAATAGCTTTAAACTGAAACTTGTAAGCAAAGTCACTAATCTTGGTTTTCAAATTAACTCATCCGTAGCCTGTTCACATCAACTCAGTTGATGATCACATCAACTCATGCGTACAAAAAGTGTACTTTATTCTTCGTAATCTCCGAATGACATCAGATTTTGTGCCCGTTGAAACGAAAAGAAAATTATTGTTGCAGCTGATTATGCCAATCATATCATACTCTGAAGTCGTGTACTGCAAGCCTGATTATGGGTCCTTGCATAAACTCCCGGTCGCTTTTAATAATTCAGCTCGCTATGTATACGGTCTCAATAGGCACGAAAAAATACTTGGTCGGGATTTACCAAGTTACCTTGAAGCTAGATATTGCATTTTTCTACACCAGATCATATACATACGTAGTCCTACATATGTATCTCTTCGAAAAGTTGAAATTTTGCAGATCAAGTAGAAGGATGAACCTCATGATTCCTACTTTTAATTACCTTAACTCCAGTAGATTGTTTTTCGTCGCTGCTATTAGGTCATGGAATTCATTACCTAATAGTATAAAAAGCGTCTCTAATAAAAGTAACTTTAAGCATTTAATCTTCAAACATTTTTCATTGCTATTTTTTTCTTACTATTTCTATTTCCTCTCTCTCCCTTTATCTCACTCTCTCTCTAATCTTTATTATATTTGTTAAGGAAATATATTTCATTGTCTAAATTTAAGTAATTTTTAGTACCATTTTCAATATCTATAACTTTTAAATTGCATTTTGTATGTTGTTATATCCATTGTAAATTCGGCATGCAAAGAATTCTTCTTAACACACTCAACAGCCTGAACATCCACTAAATTTAGCGAATGTGCCGCACATGGGTACATTCCAAATTCGCAAACTTGTCGAAGTTCTGACATTGTCGTAGTTCTGCCCACGACAAACTTTTATAGGCATATCAAGGTTTTCAAAAAACTCTAAAGTGGAATCTGTTATATATTGCGCACTATGTTCATCTATAGGTAAGCATTGCTGTCCGTTTTTTACATATGTAACGGTGAAAGTGAATTGGTCAACGTGGGACAGATCTGGCGTAGAATCTACGCTAATAAAGAAGTTGCTGATTTAAGTTTTTGCTGTCCCATTATATTAATAAATTCATTACAAACACTTGCAGATAAATATGATGTACTTCCTATTCCACGATTTCCGCAGTTTTGTATATGATCAGCAAGAAAAGGATGAAATTCCCTATTCAGCTCTAAGCATCCCAAATATTTCCCATTATTTTGCAATCCCAATATCTCATTATCACCACGAATAGCAAGACCCTATCCTCCTTAGCATATTCTTCCTATAATTAATTTCTCTATTATATTGGGACAGCAACTTACTATCAATTCGTCCAGTAGTTTTCATTCAAGTGCAACATAATTCATCATAAATTGCCTGTGCTGCAAACTGTTTTCATGCTCCATCAATAAGTGTTACTTATATGCTTCCAATTTGTATATCAACATGGAGAACTCAAATAATGTCGAGTACCAGTAGTGGTATTAAATAGACGGCAGCAATACAGTATACAGTTTTCTTTGCTGGTGAATAAAGTAGCCATTTTCTTTCTAAATACTCACCATTCGTCAATTTATGGGTAAAAATATTTTTAGTTAAGTATCTAGTTTTTGTTTTACCACTTGAATCTGGAAAACTTCTAGAAATTTCGGAGAAATCAAGTGTTCTTTTCGAATCCAAATATCAGACTTCTTTCGTTAAAATTTCGTCACAATAAGTACCAGGGTCAGGAGATACAGATACATTCTCCACAAGCTTACAGTTATTAACGCACAGTAGATTGAAGTTGAGGGTTCAGCATCTGATATGTGTTTGTCTTTTTCGGCACACGTAAGCTTTTTTTGCAATAAGGGTAGAGACCCAACCTTTATAACCAAAAACCGTAAGGAGGTCTTAGATATTACACTAGCCTCTGACTTCTTCTCGGACAAAATATGTATCTGGAAGGTTTCGAAGGAGCATTCCTTCTCTGACCACAGATATATTGAGTTTCAGTGGAAGAACTCGAATCCTCCTCTCTCCTGTAAAATCACTAACCTTATGAAAACAAACTGGGTTTATTACACTAGACTAATTGTTAAAAACCTAGCTCCCAAACCAACCTGTTATCCAACAAATCGAGGGCAGTTAGACGACCTAGTCAACCACTTCACCAAGCAATGCTCCGATGCGCTGAAAAAGGCCTGTCCTAGCAGAAATCACAAAGAATCAAATAAACCACCTTGGTGGTCCCGTGATCTGGAGGTACTTCGTAGAGAGTGCCGGAAGGAATTCAACACCGCCAAACGAACCAACAGTGAAGCGTCCTGGAACAGCTATAAGTCCAAACTGAGTATTTATAAAGCGGTTATCAGAAAAACCAAACGCACCTCGTTGGCAACTTTCTGCAGCAATATAGAATCAACGTCGTAAGCATCTCGACTACGGAAAATTCTATCCAAATTCCCCACATCGCCAAGCTATATGCAAAAAGTGATGGCTCTTGGATATATTCAAACCTTGAATTTCTCAACCTCCTCATGGATACCCACTTTCCCGGCAGTACAAATGACACACCGAGTGCCTCAACAACGCCCATAGGTGCCTAATACCAACTGATGCATTCCATAGTAGGCAGAAGGAAGATTACATGGGCAGTGACCACATTCCAGCCCTATAAATCTCCAGGTCCTGATGGCATTGTGCCCGCCCAGCTTCAACATACCCTACAGCATATAATGCCATGGCTTCAGACCATTTTCTCCAGTTGCTTACTACTAAACCACACTCGCACCGGTTGGAGAGAGGCTAAGGTAGTATTCATACCTAAAGCAGGCAAAGCCTCTCATGCCAGTCCAAAAGACTTCAGGCCAATCAGCCTGTCTTCTTTCATGTTAAAAACTCTAGAAAAACTTATTGAAGTTTATCTGCGACAAACCATCCACCTCTCGAAACTTTCAAGTGGTCAACATGCGTACAGCAAGGGTAAATCCACAGACACTGCCTTCCACTCCCTAGTCTCGACTATCGAAAGGTCACTCTCAATTATGGAATATACGCTAGTGGCATTCCTGGACATTAAGGGTGCATTCAATAACGTCCTTCCGAGCGCCATCACCCTGGTATTGACGGATTTGGGAGTCGGGGCATCCCTAGTTTCGATCATCGGCCAATTGCTTACCAGCAGGGCAGTTAGCTCGGAATTAGGAGGCTCCTCGGTTCGCAGGTACGTCAACAGAGGTACAGATGCTACGACGCATGGAAGAGGACGGCCACCAGGTGATAGCGTACGCAAACGATGTCTCTATCGTCATACGTGGTAAATTCCCGCAAACACTCTGTAACATGATGGAGTCAGTGCTTTGGTAGCTATACAGCTGGGCTGGAACCTGCAGATTCAGATTAAACCCGGCAAAGACGGAACTAGTTCTCTTTAGCAGGGGATACAAAACCCCTATACTAACACCCCCGAAACTGAACAAACTCAGGCTTAACTTCAGCAACAGCACAAAGTTTCTGGGAGTGATCCTAGACAGGAAACTTCTATGGAATGAGAATACTGAGGAACGCATCAAGAAGGCAAACATAGCGCTCTTCGCTTGCAAGAAATCAATAGGCAAGAAATAGGGATTTTCTCCCATCATAGTCCGCTCGACTTATACTGTTATCGTCCGATCAATTATACTCCTCGGAGTAATTGTCTGGTGGCAGGCCACTGGTAAGTCTTCGGTACTAAATAAGTTTCTCAAAGTACAGAGAAGTGCAGAACTATGTATAACAGGAGCCTTGCGGTCTAACTCCTACGGAGGGATGTATAAATGTCATCCTACACTTACCTCCCTTAGACCTAATTGCCATCGAAGGTGCTACTATCACAGCTCTGAGGCTAAGGGAGTCTGGATCCTGGTTCAGAGATGTTAACGGACACTCAGAGATACTGGCCTCGGCCACTATTCCTTCCAACACAGACTACCGCACACCACAGGTAATCTTTGATAAAAAATATAATGTCCGCATTCCTACACGACAGGAATGGGAAAGCAGGCCTCACTATATGGAGGGGGCCATAAACATATTTACTGATGGCTCTAAGCTCGAACGGCGAGTGGGTGGAGGAGTCTTTTCCCCGGACCTGGGGATTGAGACCTCCTTCCGGCTACCCGATCACTGCAACGTCTACCAAGCGGAGGCCTTAGCCATTAAGGAAGCAGCACAGCACCTCAACCAGCTGAGCACCTCAGGGGAGGCTATATATATTTTCTCGAACAGTCAAGCGACGCTAAAAGCATTATGCTCCTATACCCAAAACTCTAAATCTCTTGCTGCATGCCGCAAATCTCTCAACGAGATGACTGAGCAATTCAGGATCCACCTTGTATGGGTGACTGGGCACCGAGACATAGAAGGCAATTGTAAAGCTAACGAACTGGCTAGAAAGGGTACAACCGCCGTTATCCTTCCAGAGAAGGATGGGGTAGGTATACCCTTGGCCACCTTTAAACTCCAGTGCAGTCGAAACACGCTGCGCCAGTCCAATGAGCGGTGGTATAACCTTGTCACCTACGGTACAGTCAGACTTACCTGGCCTTCCTACTACAGCAATCGCACCTCCTCCCTACTGGGACTCGGAAGACCGACTCCCTCTGTTCTGGTAGGGGTACTCACCGGACACTGCTTGATAGGAGCTCACGCTCTTCGTTTAGGCTGTGAAGCCAACGACTTCTGCAGAAGCTGCAGAGATGATGAGGAGGAGGAAACCGTACAACACGTTCTCTGCCACTACCCCGCTCTAAGTAGAAGGAGACTAAATACCCTCAGTCGACCCCTCTTTCACTCTCTTGCTTCAATCTCAAAGATAGATCCAAAGAAAATCGACAGATTCATTAAGTCCACGGGATGGTTCAACGCAGACAAGACTCTTATAACACCAAGTTAAAGGAGATTATATGGTAGCACAAGGGGCCTATATTGGCCTAAGTGCACGAGATTGGCAGCCGTCTCAACCATACTAACCTAACCTTCTTTAAAATTTCGTCACAATAACTACCAGGCTCAGGAGATACAGATACATTATCCACAAGCTTACAGTTATTAACGCACAGTAGATTGAAGTTGAGGGTTCAGCATCTGTTGCGTGTTTGTCTTTTTCGGCACACGTAAGCTCTTTTTTCCTGCTGATATTCAGAGGTATTTTTATCTTGAGGTGAATACTCAGGTGATGAGAATAACGAATTTTTCAGCTTATTTGTTTCTTCGAAATAAAAAAAAAAAATTGACAAAAATCACATAACTGTTTTTGTTGGGGCAGCGACGACATGTTCTTTTACACATAATGAAGTAATGTTTTAACGAACAAATTAAAAGTTATATAATCTTACACACTTTATATTATACGAAACTAGATCTCGCGAATTCTATCCTACTGAAAGTTTAATACATCATCTGGGGATTCCCCTAACCGTAGACAATATTGACAGCTATTTTAGGTCTCGTTTACACTGTGCCGCTTGACCTTGGAATCGGAGTAGCTTACATGGATAATCGCTACACGGTTAATAATCTTGGACTAAATTCTAGCAAATCCTGTACTATATATATGTCGACACCGAAATTGTATTTAAATTTAAGCCACGCCAAATACTAAAACTAAGTTTTATTCCCGCATGGGCTTAAATTGCAATACCCGATGTAGATTTAAAACCTTATTACAAGTTGTATTCGATTTTAAACCATAGCATACTATTATACTATAATTTTAAAACTAACTCCTATTATAGGTTTTGAACTCACGCCATCATTGAAATTAAAGTAGTAAACGTTGCTTGTGCGCCATAATCAAATAAAAAATGTTTCACAAGAATTGTATTGTAAAGCTTTGTTAATCGAAAAGGAAACTCTGAATCATAAGACTTTTGAATCTTAACAATCTGAAAATGAAGACGGAAAGTATTGAAATATAATACAGCATCGTTTAAAATGTAATGCATGTTGCATTAAATCTAATATAATGGCTATCTTAATTCAAAATCGATTGCAATCGTACTAGTTTTTGAAACCGATTGTATTACTTTTTACTTATTTTGTATTAAATTTTAAACCGTATGTACTAAAGTTCAAATTTTATTCCAACTTTATTAAATGTGAGTATAGCTTTGACTCAAAAAAATTTTTAATATTTTGAAAAGTATTAATTCTAATTTAACCAAGATTTTTAACCTTGTAGATGGTATACTTAGCAAAAATAAGGTAGGATGCTTTCGAAAATATTATTAACTAGCTGAATACCCGGCTTAACTCGGGAGTTGATATAAATAATTTTCGATTTCATTCGTCAATTTGAAAAAACTTTTCACAAACTTTGGTAGGAATTTTGTGTGCATTTTTCAAACCGGTAACTTTGGCGAAATGAGCAAAATATAGCTTCAACATCTGAATATTATGAGAAAAACTTAGGGAAATCGTGATTTGTGTGTGCGTGCCGCCAATCGCTAGCAAAAATATTTTCAAGTTTTATATTGTATTCCATAGATTGCACATTAAAAAAAAAAAAAAATCAGAGCAAAACGAATTTTTGCCAATTCGAGAGGAAACTGATCAAAAATTAAATAAGCATTGAAAATTACAGTATTTGGATGCGTCCAAAAAATACCACAGAATTCGGCATCAGCTGTCCTGATATGCGAAAAAAGAAGTTTGGATATAAATACAAATAAAGAAAAAAGAAGATATTTATCACCCATTGCGCTTTGCTGCGTCTTACCGTCTTTTGTAGTACAGCCCCCTCTGGTGTTCAAGATATAACAAAATACAAAGCACCAAAAGACTCACCGCACCCGAAAACCTCTTATAAAAATCATACTTATCGGATGATTTGTTTTGAGTTTTTTGCGGTATTTGTACAAGAGCGCCCTCTGGTTTTCGAGATAGAATAAAAAATAACGCCAAAGCCCTTTGCATATTCGATAATCAAATCCTATATATCCGATATACAAATTATCGGATTACAATTATCTAAATCGGATTTTATCTAAAGCGGTTTTTGAGTGTTTCACGATTTCTTAAGTGATTTGCACTACAGCACCATCTGGTGTTTAAGATAGCGCAGAAAAAAAAGTCCAAGATACCCACCGTATCCGAAAACTCCTATGTAAAAATTTTAGAGATTTTTAAAACATTTGTATTGCAGTGCCCTCTGGTGTTCAATATAGAACGTAATAGATAAGCCATAAAAACTACCGTACCAGAAAACCCCTAAATACAAATTTCCATGTAAATCGAATGAATGGTTTCGGAGACAAACGGTCTCCGGTCTAATTGCGAATCTTAACCATCCAGGGATCCATTTAAACAAACACAAAAATTTCATCACAATTGGTGCAACCGTTTAGTAACAGTCTAATAACACACACACGTACAAATTGTACAACTGCGCCCACTTCTTTTCGAGACAGAGCAAAAGAGATAACGCCAAACAGTTGCCGTACACGAAAATCCTTTCATAAAATTTTTTATCCAAATCGGATCAGCGGCTTTCTACTTTTTCACTATTTCTTAAGAGATTTGTACTACAGCGCCCTCTGGTGTTCCATATAGTACAAAAAAGATAAGTCCAAAACCGTCACCATAATAGATAACCCCTATATAGCAATTTTCATGAAAATCGGATAAACCGCACCCTCTGGTGTTCAAGATAGAACAGAGTAGATAAGTCATAAAAACTCAACGTATCCAAAAACATCTATGTACAAATTTTAATGCAAATCAAATGAACGGTTTCGGAGATAAGCTATAAAAACAAAATACCTTAAACACGATCGCAGCGCCACCTACCAAGTCCAATTATGAATCTTAACCATCCAGGAATCCACTAAAACACACACAAAAAATTTCATCAAAATCAGTGCAGCCGTTAAGGAACAGCTTAATAATATACATATGTACAAATTGGACAACAGCGCCCTCTAGTTTCGAGAAAGAGCAAAAAAGATAGCACCAGAACCTTGGACGTACTCGAAAATCGCTATTTACAAATTTTCATCCAAATCGGATGAGCAGTTTTGTGGTTTTTCAAGATTTCCTAAGATTTGTACTAAAGCGCCCTCTGGATTTCAAAATAGCGAAAAAAAAAAGTCCAAAACACTCATCGTATCAGAAAACTTCTATTTTCCAATTATCATACAAACCGGATGCACGGTTTAGGAATTTTTCGAGGTTTTCAAAATATTTGAACTACAGCACCCTCTGGTGTTCGAGAGAGAATAGAGTAGATAAATCAAAAAACTCAGCGTGCCCGAGAACCTCTGCATACAAAATTTCATGCGAATCGGATGAGCGGTTTTGGACTTTTTCGACTTTTTTAAAATATTTGTACTACAGCGCCCTCTGGTGTTCAAGATAGAACCTAGTTTATAAATCATAAAAACTCACCGTTTCCGAAAACCTCTATATACCAACTTTCATGCAAATCGTATGACCAACTTGCAAGTTTTTTGACGTTTTTTAAAATATTTGTACTACAGCGCCCTCTGGTATTCAAGAAAGAACAGAGTAGATAACTCATGAAAACTCACCGTATCCGAAAACCTCTATAAATCAATTTTCATGTAAGTCGGATAAATGGCTAAGGAGTATTTCGACGTTTTTTAAAACATTTGTACTACAGCGCCCTCTGTTGTTCAAGGTAGCACAAAAGAGATAACTCCAAAACACTCACCGTATCATAAGACCCCCTATACTCCAATTTTTTTATGCAAATCGGATGAACGGCTTAGGAGTTTGTCGAGGTTTTTCAAAATATTTGTACTACAGCGCCCTCTGGTGTTCGAGATGGAAGAGAGTAAATAAGTCAAAAAACCTCAGCGTATCCGAGAACCTCTACATACAGACTTTCATGCAAATTGGATGAACGGTTTCGGAGATAAGCTAAAAAAACGAATGTCTCTAATTCGATCGCAGCGCCCCCTACCGGGTCCAACCCTTTTTACTGGATAAAAAATAGCCTATGTTATGACCGGGTATATAACGAACCTAGATTCCAAGTTTCATTTAAATCCATGCAGTGGTTTTCGCGTGATGTTTTAACAGGGAGACAGACAGACAGACAGACAAAAATTTTAAAAATGTGATTTTCGGACTCAGCGTCATTCAAAACGTCCATCGCAAAAGAAATTTCAAAAAAATATTTCATGTACAGATTTTTTTTTTTTACAATTTTATGTATATATAGATAGATTTTATTTCCCACTTAATTTACCAAAATAATCAATTTCGTGGGTTTTCACCATTTTTTAACTTTCACAAACAAGAGCTTGTGTAGCCGGTTATTAAAGAGTTGTCGCCACTTTAATATTTTTTTTATAATTTAATTCATTATAATATTTAATTCATTGAGGCAGTCAAAAGGCGATGCTGGGCAGTAGAGGGTTAAGTAAAAACTAGTTACTACTATTTGCCCATTTAAATTATGTAAAACAAATTCTAAAAAATTTACGTTATGTTGAATTTTTTGCCAGAAGAGCTGTGTTTGTAAATAAAAGAAAAGGCAAGGAAAGACTGCTTGCTAACTATATTTGTGGGATAAGAAAAAACAAAAAAAAAAAAAAAAAAACATGATATACCCTCACTGTTGACCAGCCAAATGCGATTTGTTGGCTATAAGCACACATTTTGGCCTTGTCAACCTTTTGAGTTCATTAGGCCACAGCACACATTCGTACTATAACGCAAGTTGCGACGTGCTGCCTGTAATAGTTTTAAGTTAACATTTTGTGTATTTTTCTGCCGTTCTGTCCAACACATTTAATGGCATTAAAGATTTTTAACCTTTTATTGCGACACTTGGCAGCTTTCACAGCAAGTAAGAGTCATGCAGCACATAAGCTGTATTTAGCTAAACGTATTGTTACTAAAGCAATGACCGCTTTTGCGCCTACAAGTATGCAAAATTATTGCACTAAGACCAGTAATTGAGTAGGTATTTAGTCAAAATACGCTTAGCTCCTAGTGGCAAAACATTGAGAGTGTTCAAAATTAATATGCAATTTGTTTTAAAATAATAACTTTAAGCTTATCGATTTTTTTTTTTTTTTCAAACTAGGGCGCTGTTTTTTACTCTGGATATAGTTCAATTCGACAAAAAGGTTCTTATCTAATCGGGCGTGACTTCAAGACTAATATTTTTATCAGTACTTTGTTATTTACACGCAAGAACGTGCGTTTCTAACATATTAACCAATAGAGCTGAGTCAAGCTTGGACTATTTTTAAAATTAACTTTAAAGGAATTTTGTTTTTGCTTATTCAGCATAGCTTTTGTTTGAAAAAACAAGCCTGATTTTAAATTTTTTATAAATTACACTAGGCAACAGTCAATGTTATACGCAACTTTTGAACTTCTTTGGGGTAACATGAGAGCGCTTAATACGAATCTAAAGTTAATGTTTATTCATCATATCTAGTTCAATCACAATCTGTGTAAAAAGCTGGTATTATAGGATCAGAATTGATAATCTTTAACAGATACAAATTTTCTGAAAGCAATTCTTAAGTATAGAAATAGTTTTTCGAAATAATTTTTCACGATTTGAAAGAAAATGTTTATTACATTATTTTTTTTTTGTACTATTCAAAATTTGATGAAGATAAAAATAATCTTTGCTGTAAATAAGGTCAGGTTCTGAATTATTATAGTCTACTCCAAGACATACATTCTTTTCGGCGTTCAAAAAAAAAAAACTCCTAAACTTTTAGAGAGGAATGAATAAATATATTTTATACAACATCAATAAAAATATTTTATACAACTTTTTCAATAATAGTATTCAAAAACTTATTAATTTTTTATTTTCCTTTCATTTTAGCTCTAGACTTAGTAACGCTCACAAATGCCAGCTCAAGCGATGCAACAACAAAAGAAGCCTATTTTAATGGTTCTGCTTATTTGCGATTATTAATACCAATGCCGATTTGGGATCACTCAGCAATAAGTTTTCGTTCTTGTCGAGGTAAGTCTGGGTATAATTTAAGAGAATTAAAAAATAAAATAAGTACATATCTGTAACCCTACCACATAAAAAAAAAAAATATAAAAAAAATTTTTAAAAAATAAGCTTTTATTCAAAACCAAAACGTGAACTAAAAAGAAAAAACTTAATTTCAGTGACATTTGTCATATATTATGTATATAGTAGGTATATTCTACACTCAAAGAAGTATTTTTTCACATTAACTAATTCCTAGGTTAAGTTGATACATTTTTTGTCATTATAGAGTCAACAAAAGCGTTTGTCAATTTGATTGAAGGTGAGAGGTTGCAATCATATTAACAAAATTTTATTTTGTTTATTTGATAAACGGATATTTTGATTTGATAAAAGCCTTTATCAAGAATGCCGCGTTTGCATTGTACATTTGATAAATGAATTTGTCAATATGAATAAAGAATATTTCAACCTGAAAAAATGGTTTTTTGAATAGAAAAATATATTTTATTTATCAATCATACAAAAATGTTTTGCTGTTTTGATAAAATATTTTATTATAAGCAATTTTACAAAAAATAACAAAACGAAATTTAATAATGTATCACTAGAAGCATGTAATTTTTACATTAGGTCCACTCCTTAACTCCTTACTCTCACTGAATTGTTATTGAAATAATTTTATTGTTTCACAAATTAAATAAAACGTACACAACTCACAAAACTTCTTTTTATAATTTCTGCGAACAACAAATAGCGTCACCGAAATGCCAGACATCTATTTTTGTTGTAATGATTGAACGTTTTGATAATTCAAATTGATAATTCATTTTATCTTTACGAAATTGAAATTTTATCAGCGTGACTTAAGCGATTATCAATTTTATAAATAAGTTCTTCAGCACAACAAACTGATTTATCAAACCAGCGAAGTAAGTTTGTTAACTCTATTTACAAAAATTATAAAATTTTATTCCGACTGATTGGCGATTTTGTTATTGTGGATAAGTTTTTATCAAGTTGATGAAAGCATTTTTCAAACAAATAAAACACATTTTTTCAAATCAACACATTCAGTTTGTAAACGCGTTATTATATTTTCAATCAAATGAATAAAGTTTCTTTCGAACTGATAAAAATATGAAGCATTTATGATAAAATTTAATCGACCGCACAATTTGGTTTTGTTAAGGATTAACAAAAGTTATTTATCAATTTTACCAAGAATTTTTCGTTGAGTGTAGATTCAGAAGAACCTCTCCCATCATCATAATAAAAGCGTACGACAATAGGTAAGTTCTAAGGACGTATATAAATTTAGAAATTTTCAAAATGTAAAATATACAAGCTTACTACACAATATCAGTGGAATTGAATCTTTTGGCAGGCTTATCTGTATATAAACCGCGATCCATACAGGTTATACAGGTTAACTGCACAATATCAGTGCCTTAAGCTTTTAAAATTTAAATGAATTTTAGATTTTGAAAATTTCTAAATTTATATACGTCCCTAGAACTTACCTATTTACGTACGCTTTTATTATGATAGGTAACCAAGAGAGAGGTTCTTCTGAATCTAGAATATACCTACTATATACATATATGACAAATATCACTGAAATATATTTTTTTCGTTTTAGTTCACTTTTTGGTTTTAAATAAAAGCTTATTTTTAAAAAAATTTTTTTTTTAATTTTTTTTATTTTTTACTTTTTAGTCTTAAGGCGGTCTTCTCATTCAAAACCCGTTTTTTGGACCCTTTTTAAAAAAATTCTTATTTGAAAACGCAAAGAATAATTGAAAACTTTTTTATTTATTGTATTACAAAAGGTTCAAAGTAAATAAAAAAATTTTTTTGCCTCGATACGTGGGCTGTTCAAAAAGTAATGAGACTTCAAAGTTGGTGGTGAAAAAAAAAGGTGTCGTCACGGCGGCCACGATTCCGGGTCTCCGGAGCGTCTGAAATGAAAAAAAAAAACGGGGTTATAATCAGTATAGATGTAATTCTCGGGTGAACCTCAAGCTTAATTTTGTGATTTTTTTTGACAAAATGGCGGCCATTCAAAAAAAAAATTTCAATTTCGGGTTTTTTTTTTTTGTAGTTTAGTCTAAAAAAAAAATTGTAAAAAATTTTTTTAAATTATGGTCGAGGTTTACCCGAGAATGGTGACAATTCTGCGTCGATTCCATTTTGTTTCATGAAAATCGGTTCAGTTGAACTGGAGATATCATGGCCGCCAGTTCGAAAAACGTGGGTTCGAGATAAACGCGTTTAAAGTTTGAAGTAATTTTTTTGGGAAAAAAAAAAAAATCAAAAATGTTTAAATACAGTTTTAAAGAGCTGACAATTTTTACTTACAAATATTAGTCGGCGATGCCAGCTCCATACAGGCCACCTTCCTCTTTTTCGTAGAAACTGCTTTCTGCTGCCCTCTCTGCTCTGCGAGCCGTTCTGCCAGCTTTTGATGATGCCGCAGCTCGAGTCTCTGATCGGTTCAATCTGTCTTCATTGCGAGATAGTGCGTATTCGTATGCGTTTTTGCCAATCGCAATACCCATCAAACCCATAATTTTAAGTATGGGTATAAAACCGTCGTTGAAGAGGCACGTTGCAATGAAATTGGCCACTTCGATGGTGCGTGCGCCTGAGTTGATGTGTTTGGGCGAAAGTGACCAAAGAACAGAATTGTAGGACTCATTGGAATTCTGAGTTTCAGATCCAAGGCATCTTTCAAGCAAATTATCTGCCGACAGCGCTTCGTAAGCTGGTTTTATTACCTCCATCACCTTCTTGTCCATCAGACCTTGCGTCACAAAAAAGGTTGTATCTTCTAAAGTATTTCGAATTACTAAAAATCCTTTTAGGGGCATATTCACAACTACCCAAGCTATAAATAAATGCAAAAAAAAAAAGTTGAAAGAAAAAAAGTTGCTCAATGAGAAGACCCCCTTAAAGGTTTATTATGAACATCATTTATTTTGAAAGTCTTACATATAGCATTTTAATTTTTTAGACCATTAACCTTAACAGTACATAATAAGATTATTTGTACCATTTACATTATTTATTGCATTTTATACTTTATTATCATTATTTGCACCATTATTATTTGAAGATAGTATATTCACTTTTGTTGAATTTTAAAAACTTTAATCGGCCTAGTAGTTTTGGAGATATAGCATTTTTATTGATTTTTGGGCGGCAAAAGAGGGTGTGGCAGCGTTTTTTTTCTAACCCATACAATACTTGAAGGACATTTACTGCCAAAATTTCAGCTAAAACAGCCCGGTAGTTTTGGAGATATATTAATTTGTGGGCGGTAAAAGTGGGTGTGGTCAAATTTTTTTTTTAAACCCCATTTTCTACTTGAAGAAAATTAACTACCAAAATTTCAGCTGTATCGGCCTAGTAGTTTTCGAGATATAGCATTTTTATTGATTTGTGGGCGGTAAAAGGGGGTGTTGCAAAAAAATTTTCATAATATGCATTGTCACCGGGCTTGCAAGATTTGCGGACATATATATATATATACATATATACATATGTACGAACGAAGCAAGTTAAATAAAAGCTTATAAAAAAAGAGGTTTGCATATTTATCTTTAAAAAATACCTTTTTCAAATTTTGTTTTATTTATTTTAAAAGTACAAAAAGTATTTGTTTTCGCATTATATTTAATATTTGGCATAGTTACCGTTGTTATCAATAATGGTTTGACCTCTTTTGGGGCAACTTTGGCTGAGTTGTGCAGCATATTCTGCGGGAAATCCTCTCCATATACTTACTTGCTAACTTACTTAGGTGGCGCTTACAGCCATTTCTATTTTGCGCTTGCTGGTGCCAGTTGAAAGCTCCAAATTTCATCAGGTTGTCCTATACTTGGTCCTTCCAACGGAGATGCGGTCGCCCTCTTTTGTGTTGGCCGCCACTGGGTATTTTCTTCGCTGTAGCGTCGTCTTCCATCCGCTCAACATGACCTATCCAGCGAAGCCGCTCGATTTTTATACGCTTTGCTATGTCGATGTCGGCGTATAGCTCATACAGCTCATCGTTTCATCGTATTGGGTACTCGCTATTGACGTAAATTGGTCCGTATATCTTACGAAGGATCTCTCTCTCTCGAAAGCTCCCAAAGTCTTTTCATCAGAGCTGCTCAACGTCCAGGCTTGTGCTGCATAAACAGGACGGGCATGATTAGTGACTTATAGAGCGTGACCTTTGTTCGTCGAGAGAGGGCTCTGCTTCTCAATTGCCTACTGAGCCCAAAGTAACACCTGTTGGCAAGAGTTATCCTTCGTTTTATCTCTCTACTGATATCGTTGGTGGAGTTAATGCTGGATCCGGGGTAGACGAAGTCCTTCACAACCTCGAAGGAGGTGTTGTCAACAGTGACGTGGGTGCCAATACTCTCCATATGCATTTTAATATTAGTACAATTTTTTTTTTTTTTTGTTGAAATTCGGTTTCCTCTCTGGTTTTGCTTTATGAAGGACCACAAATTTTTTATTTGATTGGCATCATGGCTTTGAGGCCATGCCATGGCCACTTTAGTATTTTCACTCCATTTATTCTTAAGATCATTCCAATGCATTATTCAATCATTATTTTCTACACTACACATTTGTATAATTTGCACATGTAGGGGAGAGGCTTGCAGGTTGCCACCAATGCTGTCGACTGACATCGACGTCAAAAGAGTAGTTATGATTATGAAACTACTTTTGGAGCGGAAAGACGCAATAACAAAGTGTCTTCTGTAGTTATACCCAAAAAAGTGAATAAAAAAGTTGCAAGTGCTAGGGAAATTTTGCGAAAAATATCCCCCCTCCACCACACAAAATGCGCTGTAAGACGCAATTTTACGTCAAAAAAATGCTATCCCTTCGATTTTGTCATTTATTTTGTGGGTATGAAACACTTCTAGGGGAGAGGTTTGCAGGTTGACACTGTTTGCAGGTTGCCACCACTGCTGTATTTTGATACTTTTTCAGTTTCGTAACCCAAACTCTGACTCAAATCGACGTCAAAAGAGTAGTTTTCACTTTAACCCTTCTGACCCTGCATTCGAAACTTTGAGTGATTAAGTGGTACTTACAGAGGTAGTCAAAAATATTAACACATTGCTAATATTTGTTTATTTACCGTTAGGTTTGCTAAAACTTGCTTTATGTTCTTTGCATACTGCAAGGAATGCAACAACAAAAACTTTGTTTGCAAACTATTTCCAACAACAATAAAGTGAGCTCTTTCTTTAAAACACGTAAAACTATTGAGCAATGTGTAAATATTTTGGACAACCTCTGTATATGTATATGTGCAAGTTCACAATTCATGATATCCAAAGATATAGATACATAGATAGATACATGTTCAGCAATTTTTCAAGGGGTAGCAACCTGCAAGCCAAAATTTCAATGGGTCGATCTAAGATACTTTTGAAAATTTTCTGTACATTTTTTTATTTTTTGTAGTTTCAAATAATTTTCAGCTTAGAATTGTGGCTTTTTGCTTACACTTACATTGATTTTATGACGAGCTATAATAAAAAATCTATGGGATGGCAACCCGCAAGCCTCTCCTGTACTCTGCATTAAAATTTTGTGTGAAGTCTATAATTTCTCAGAATAGAATTTCCCGAAATAGTTTTGGTGCCTCCGATTGGATATAGAATCATCAAAGACCCACATTCAATTGGCCACAGCATCGTCCATTTAGTCCAAAGCGTCTATTGTATCCATAATTGATTCCTTGATCCAGCTGGGACCAAAATAATCCCAGTGCATCCCATTGACAATAAAATCATCCAATTATGTCCTAGGAGTTTATTGAATCCTTTAAAGTAAAAATGATTCACCTAGAAGCTGAGATAACTCTATGATGCATTCTGCAGCTGGCCAAATTATCTTGTCCAAAGGATCCTTTATTCATGATTTAGTTCACATGGCATAATTTAAACAGTTCCAATGACAAAAAACAATAAGTTAATGATTAGATGGCCAATCGGATGCACTGGAACTATCGCAGGTCATTGAGTCTCTTTTATAGGTTTATACCCCTAGGACAAAAAAAGTTTCATTCAATAAGGATTACATTTGACCCATCAGTGATTATATGATCTGAGATAGTCCCAGTGCATCATATTGGCTATAGAACTAACTATAGCTATATAGGTATATATAGGTAACTTCACGTGTAGTTTGTGTGTCATATTCACGTGTAGTTGAAGTTCGTGTTTTTAAAACCCACGGAGTTCGAACTGTCCTGTACACGTGTAGTTCAGAACAGCTGAACAAGCTGAAGCTCTAGTTTTTAATGGTTTAAGCTAAATTCATTAGAAGAGTTAATTTTATGGCTTAGAATCCATGCTATCTCAAAGTCCTGACGCGAAAAATAAATTTGGATGACGAATTCATAATTAGCGCATCATTTTGTAACGAAATATATTAGAAATATTTTTTGAAAGAAAAGACTTTCCAAATCTGCAACACATAACCATAGAAAAATTGGATTTTCTGCTGTATTGATACGCTACAGTTTATTTATTATTATACATAGCTATGATAAAAAGGTCTACATTGGTTCAGGAGAGTTTTCGAATGATGAATGCTGATGAACCGCGTCGAACTGCACGGTGTGATTTTCCCAATTTCATGATTTCATATGATTTCACAAAATTTAAAGTTTTTTATATAAAAATTCACCAGAAGCACCTAGCATACATCTAACTTATATCATTCAGCCTCAATTGTTCAACTAACAACTCCACCATTATTTCTTTTCTCTTCCCCAGGTGGTGAAATTCTTGCTCAGCAATACAATAAAAATTCCATCGTTATATCTGTGCTTAACGATTTTCTACAAGTATCACTCGCCGGTCCAGCCGTTATCGGCCCCAATAATCGTCTAGATGTTAAACTTTCCTTTCATTTACTCGACAATAGATGGCATACGTTGCAGTTTAAATACGAATATGGCAACCTATATTTATACGTTGATCGAACCTCCATGATATTTGGTAAGTATTACGCTTATTCAACAAATTTTCGGAAGTTTTAACTTATTTAATATCTTGACTTTAATCTTCAGCTAACTCCACCTACAACAGCCAATTCCTCACGAATCAAGATATCGGCAATGAAGCCGCCATTTTAATCCTGGGCAACTCCTTCTCGGGTTGTCTTCTCGATGGACCTGGTTTACTTTTCGTCAATGGTTCCATGACCGTGCAGAATGTCGTTTTTGGACCCTGTCCACTAGCATCGGGTCAGTGCGGTGATCACGACACGCTGGTACGTGCACAGGATAACTTTTGCGTAAATGAACCCTGCATGGGCCATGGCCTTTGTATTTCCCATACGGATAGCTACGAATGTCGCTGTACTGCGCGCTATTCCGGCAAAAATTGTCAAATGGACAACGGCTCACCGTGTGCCAAGAGTCCCTGCCTGAATGCAGGCTCCTGCGTTGAAGACAGTCGTGGCGACTATCAGTGTCACTGTGCGCCGAATTACACTGGCAAGCATTGCGAGACCGAAGTCAATCTGCATCCACTGTGCGCGGCAAATCCTTGCCTCAACAATGGTGCCTGCGTTGTGGCACCTGGTAGCAATAAAATCGAATGTGACTGTCCTAAAGGCTTTATTGGTGCACGTTGCGAGACCGATATGGATGACTGTGCAGCTCAACCGTGCCAGAATAATGGACGTTGTAAGGATTTAGTAAATGGCTTTAGCTGCGACTGTCTGGGCACTGGTTACACAGGACCACTCTGTCAAACAAACATCGATGAATGTGAGCTGAATCCCTGTATGAATGGTGGACACTGTTTTGATACCTATGGCTGGTATATGTGTCAATGTCTCGATGGCTGGGGTGGTGAGAATTGCGAAAAGCCCATCAGTTGTCAGACACAAAAATGTCAAAATGGTGGATCCTGTCTGGACAAGACAATTGGATTTCAATGCATCTGCCCGGCAGGCTATACAGGTGAGCTGTGCCAACAAGGTCCACCCTGTCCACAGTGTCCCATCGACTCGGAGTGTATTGCAGGAAAGTGTGTCTGCAAGCCAGGAACGACGGGTAAGTTGCAGCATTTCTATTATGTTGACTTTTTTATGCATGTTAAATAATAGTATTAAAAGGGTCTGTATAAGGTATCAATTTTGTGGGTCTTTGGGTTTAATCGTAGTATAAAAAAAAAAAAAACTTCTCTTTCATCTCTTTGATTTTTAATCGTTTCTTCTTCTCAAGTTGCCCACATAACACCCTGCGTTGCTCTTACCGAGTCAGTGTTTCAACAGCTAATGGCCAGTGCAAATTCACCACTGGGTGAGAAACGTAAACGTTACATTCAACCGGAGTGGCTGAAAAGGAAGAGATGTGAGCTGAAATTGAGTATGTTAACGAGATCAAATCGGCTGGTCGGCTTTGTTAGAACTTTAGTACACCCAGAGCACATTTTCTACCCTTAATGTTGTTCGTCAACCCTTGATTTGGTGTTATAGAGAATCGATTATGAAAAATCCTCTTAAACCCTCGACGGCTTTGTCCCCTACCTATATCTTTTGTAAATGAAAATTTACTTCAACTTTAGTTCTAAAGATACCGCTTTTATGATTTTATGAATCGGCGCAGAGTACGGAAAGTTTGTGAAATTATTATCTAAGTGACAAGTGAGAAAAATGGTAAATTTAAACTGGATTTTAAGTAATTTTTTTATAAGGACTGAAGCTTTAGTCCTAAGATTGGAAATTGTATAACCAAAAATAATGAGAAAACAATATGTGGCTGAGATTGGACCCACGATCGTTGTGCATTGTGGCTTGTATGACGTTCCATATATTAAACACACCCTGAATGCTACACCACCCACGGGCGGTACTGGGTACGGACAAAATTTAATACATGCACGCAGAGAAAAAAAAAACTTTTATCGCCAATTTGTAGCAAACGAACTTCGTTTATTGTGCTTGGAAACGTTTCAACAGTTACGAGAAACGGAAAAAGTTGCGGAAAACGGGTTATTTAGTTGTAGTAAAAGAATTTCGTTTGTTATAAGCGCGTGCAATTTTTAATTGCGGCAAATAAAGAATTTGTTTGTTGCATTTCTATTCTATTCAAATTATATTTCAATTCAATTTCTAATAAAACCAAACAAAAAAACGAAAAACAAATTTGTGTCAGCTGGGGACTCGATCCTAGGCTGTCTCGCATACACATCAAGCACAAGTTTTCGTTTTTGTCGGGCTTCTGTCGAGCTTCTGTCAGTAGATACAATATGGGGGTTCTGGCTCAGGTGGAGCGGTGGAGCAAGCTGATGACGTCACTCTGGCCCAGCGCCATCTTGTGGGGGCTTTTTGCTAAAATGTGTAAAGGTGCATGTCTTTGCTAAAAGCTATTATGGTGTATGTCTTTGCTAAAAGCTATTATGGTGTATGTCTTTGCTAAAAGCTATTATGGTGTATGTCTTTGCTTTATTTATATTTTTAAATTAGCAAGTTTGGTGTATGTCTTTGCTGTAAGCTTTTAAAAATTGGCAAGTTTGGTGTATGTCTTTGCTAAAAGCTATTATGGTGTATGTCTTTGCTAAAAGCTATTATGGTGTATGTCTTTGCTTTATTTATATTTTTAAATTAGCAAGTTTGGTGTATGTCTTTGCTGTAAGCTTTTAAAAATTGGCAAGTTTGGTGTATGTCTTTGCTAAAAAGCTATTATGGTGTATGTCTTTGCTAAAAGCTATTATGGTGTATGTCTTTGCTTTTAAGCGTTAGTCATAATTTCATACACTACATTATCGGTAGTGGTAGTCAAGCGAGTTCTTATCAGTGTTTGCATGTTTTGTTTTTCTTAACCCTCGAATACCTAATAGCAATGACTCAAATCCTGAGTGACGAGCTTAGCTGAAATGATATGACTTGCTATATGAAAATATATATATTAATATGGATTGAAGCAATTTAGGTACGGCGAAGGTTGAAGGGTTAAAGAATTGTTTATAAATTTATCATAATGGTGCTAAGTATTAGGTGCGAGTATTAGATTTGTATAAGTAGTTTAAGAATTGGATGACAACCATTTGAAACATAGGCGTATATAAATATCCATTCGTCAGCTGGGGGGACATCGGGGTAACAAGCCCCCGCGTAATAACCACCGGTCAAGTCACTTACACCCAGCAACTTCTCCGCCGCTGTATTTTATTTTAAGTAAACGAAATACACCGCAACCAAGAAGAGTCAAGAAGTTTCTAGAAGCTTCGAGATGCAGAAACTTCGAGAACATTTTAGAAGCTGACTTATGTCATTGTATGCCGAAGCGAATGGTGTGAGAGAGAAAGGGAGAGAGAGAATTTGATAGTAAGAGAGAGAAAGGGAGATAGCAAATAGCGCGATCCTATACAAATAATACTTCAGAATCAACCTAACCTTAGCCAATGCCATAGGTATAGGGGGGCACCCTTTATATATATATATAGGTATATAGGCTACTCTATAGGTATAGACTATCAGTTTAAAACGAATACGCATAATGTCAATAACAATCTCTTTAAGCGGAACCACTTCAACTCTTGTTGCAAAATATTTTCCTCCGGTTGAATTACCTACAAGATATGTTTGTGGACTTATAGACTTTGTATCTATTAATTCTATACCAAATGTACATGATTACAATAATTTATTCCATATCGGACCACATACTATTACAATTCCAGTTGGTTCATATGAACTGAAAGACATTGCTTCTTTCTTAGAGTCAAGTATAAAATCCATTGATGATTCAATTTACTTAAAAATTGAGCGAAACAATAACACCCTAAAAACTGAAATTACTTCCTCCGAAGACATAGATTTTTCAAAACCAAACAGTGTAGGACAATTGTTGGGATTCAGTAAAAGAAAATTGATAGAAAATGAGCTACCGTACGAGGAATTTATCAATGTGGTTACTATAGAGCCATTACAAGATATAGAAAAAACAAAATATATAAATATAGATCAGTCAGGTACAACTAGATATTTTCAATCTGACTTACCTTTGAATATTACAAATGTAAATACAATACGTATCGAAAGCAACTTGACAGATGGATCATATATTAATAGCACTTTGGTTCACACTATTCACGAATTTCCTCTAGATGTTCCACCCGGATATAAAATTAAAGAGAAACCTCAAAATGTCATTTATTTACCTGTCAACTGTCAACAAGTAAACAACATAACGATTAGAATCTTAAATCAAGACGGCGACCTTATAAATTTTCGAGGGGAAAAGATTACCGTAAGACTACACTTCAAGCCAGAAGAATTATAATTATGATTATTTATAATAAAAAAAAGATACAAAGAGAATTTACAGTTAGTCCCACATCAGCACTTGAACGAGGAAGAAGAAGATCTAACAAACCATTGACAAGATATAATATAGAATTTTTAAAATCCTTGGGACTTAATCTTGGGAGAAGAGTCAACAACAACTATTACTAAACTGCTAAACTGGTCTGTACTATTCAACAGCTAACTGCTAAACTGGTCTGTACTATTCAACAGCTAACTGCTAAAACTGATCTGTGCTGTTCAACAGCTAACTGCTAAACTGGTCTGTACCACTCAACAGCTAACTGCTAAAACTGATCTGTACTGTTCTACAGCTACCGGCTAAAACTGATCGATAATTAGTCAATCAATCACAATATCGATAATCAATCAACCAATAATTCAATATGAATGAAATACTCAATGTACTTCAACAACCTATGTACGATGAGAGTATTATAAAAAGAGACTATCATAGTTACTATCCATACCAAAAATCGTTTAACAATAACGATGAGATTCGTATACCCATTCAAAATCAAGATCTCTTTGTCTTACCAAGTGAGAGTATGATTTACATTCATGGTTTTATAGTAAAACAGGAAGGAGGAAATGATGTAGTAACAACAGGTGTGAAATTTAAAAACAACTTTGTTTCATATCTGTTTGATGAAATTCGTTATGAAATTAATGGTTTTGAAGTTGATCGTACACGTAATCTTGGAATTTCATCAACCATGAAAAATTTCGTTTCATTGAATAAAGCTGAAAGTGGCGCATTAAGAAACGCAGGTTGGGTTCCTGATGAAAATTTCACATTGGAAAAATCTCATTTTAGTTGTTGTGTGCCGTTGAAAATGTTCCTGGGTTTTGCTGAAGATTATAATAAAATAATATTAAATTCGAAGCATGAACTTATCCTTCAACGTTCTACATATAATGATAGATCATATCATTCTACAAATGGAACTGATCAGTTAAAGCTAACAATACTGGACATAGTTTGGAAAATGCCTCATATACAATTATCAGACTTTGCAAAATTGGAAATGTACAAGATAATTAAAAACGAAAATTTGCTAATACCAATGGCGTTTAGAAGTTGGGACTATCATATGAATCCTATACTACCAAAGGAAACAAAAGTTTTATGGAATGTTAAGCTTTCACCGCAAAATGAAAGACCACGATTTCTTATAATCGGTTTACAAAGAGAAAAAAGTAAACAGGAAGGAAATATATTTGATCATTGTAATATATCTAATTTAAAAGTATATATAAACTCTGAATCATATCCCTATGATGATTTAAATAGTCGCTTTGAAATGGGACAGTATGCTGTACTATATGATATGTATGCAAAATTTCAACAAAGTTATTATATGCGGGAACCTAAACCATTGCTAGATGTCGTTGGATTTAAGGCTATTGCACCACTTATTGTTGTTGATGTAACACACCAAAATGAAGCAGTTAAAGTTGGACCTATTGATGTACGAATTGAATTTGAAACCGAAGCAAACAAACCGATTCCAGATAGAACCTCAGCCCACTGTTTAGTAATTCATGATCGAGTAATTGAATATTCACCTCTAACCAGCGAAATCAGAAAAAATTAATTAAATATAAGATCACTTTTTTCCATTAATAAAATTATACAATTTGTGTATATATATATATATATATAAATAATAATAATAATAGTAATAAAGAAAAATTTGAATAAATTTTTAAGTCTATACCTATAGAGTAGCCTATATACCTATATATATATATAAAGGGTGCCCCCCTATACCTATGGCATTGGCTAAGGTTAGGTTGATTCTGAAGTATTATTTGTATAGGATCGCGCTATTTGCTATCTCCCTTTCTCTCTCTTACTATCAAATTCTCTCTCTCCCTTTCTCTCTCACACCATTCGCTTCGGCATACAATGACATAAGTCAGCTTCTAAAATGTTCTCGAAGTTTCTGCATCTCGAAGCTTCTAGAAACTTCTTGACTCTTCTTGGTTGCGGTGTATTTCGTTTACTTAAAATAAAATACAGCGGCGGAGAAGTTGCTGGGTGTAAGTGACTTGACCGGTGGTTATTACGCGGGGGCTTGTTACCCCGATGTCCCCCCAGCTGACGAATGGATATTTATATACGCCTATGTTTCAAATGGTTGTCATCCAATTCTTAAACTACTTATACAAATCTAATACTCGCACCTAATACTTAGCACCATTATGATAAATTTATAAACAATTCTTTAACCCTTCAACCTTCGCCGTACCTAAATTGCTTCAATCCATATTAATATATATATTTTCATATAGCAAGTCATATCATTTCAGCTAAGCTCGTCACTCAGGATTTGAGTCATTGCTATTAGGTATTCGAGGGTTAAGAAAAACAAAACATGCAAACACTGATAAGAACTCGCTTGACTACCACTACCGATAATGTAGTGTATGAAATTATGACTAACGCTTAAAAGCAAAGACATACACCATAATAGCTTTTAGCAAAGACATACACCATAATAGCTTTTTAGCAAAGACATACACCAAACTTGCCAATTTTTAAAAGCTTACAGCAAAGACATACACCAAACTTGCTAATTTAAAAATATAAATAAAGCAAAGACATACACCATAATAGCTTTTAGCAAAGACATACACCATAATAGCTTTTAGCAAAGACATACACCAAACTTGCCAATTTTTAAAAGCTTACAGCAAAGACATACACCAAACTTGCTAATTTAAAAATATAAATAAAGCAAAGACATACACCATAATAGCTTTTAGCAAAGACATACACCATAATAGCTTTTAGCAAAGACATACACCATAATAGCTTTTAGCAAAGACATGCACCTTTACACATTTTAGCAAAAAGCCCCCACAAGATGGCGCTGGGCCAGAGTGACGTCATCAGCTTGCTCCACCGCTCCACCTGAGCCAGAACCCCCATATTGTATCTACTTCTGTCCATGACAAATGTTTAACTTTTGCCATAAACGGAAAAAAATTGTATAACTTTACTTCAATACAATTGAACCAAGCAGCAGCACTAGGCGAATATTAGCCGACTAAAAATTCAATTGACGGTGGTGCAACACGTTAAGCAGTGCGCGCAGTAAACCAGACATCGACGAGTCCTGGTTCGAATTCCAATGATTAAAATAAGATAAATATCAATTATTTCAAATCATATTGAATTTATGTGTTAGAAGAAATGTTTATAATAAAATAAAAATTTAAATTAAAATTCAATAAAAATGCTATTTTTAGTAAAGCGAATTGCTGCGTGTTGTTATTTTTTCGTTAGTTACAACTGAATATTCTCAGCTACTACAGCTCGCAAACGAAGTATAATTGGCTAATTTTTTAAAGTTTCTCTGCGTGTGCATAATTTTACTTAAACCCGTCAAATTGACAGATTAAAGTTAAAAATGCAGTTATTTGCAGCATCTTGACAAATACGAAAGGCTCGGCTCCTGCGAGTTGATTTCGTATTTCTATTCTTTTACATTCTTCTTTCATTCTATTCTTGAACCAAAACACTGTTGACCATTGTATCCATTGTACGCCATTGTATTTCTCTATTTGAAGACTTTTGATGATTGGAAACTTGGAAATATATTTTATAACTTAAACTTAGAAACTTCCTCTTTCATCCATTGCGTGCATTGTTTTTTTTTTTTTTTTTGGTACCACCTATTTTGAACTAAGTATCCATTTCTTGCACACAATAGATTTAAGCTAACAATCATTTAAAAAAAAAAAAAAATACAAATACTAACACTTACAACAAAGAAACCTTAACTATTTTCTATAACCTTAACTTTTGGCATTAACACAAACATTGTTTTTTGGGCTATAAAAATCAACTCTATATACAAAAACACAAACATAGGCCCCATTGGTCATTGTTTACCTACCAGTACAACAACTGCACCACCAACAACAGCTTCAACAGCAACAAAAATAGCTACCACAGCAACAACTACAACAACAACTACAACAACAAATCCAATAGCAGCAAATAGTGTGCATCAATTACGTTCCGCCCAATTAAATGCATGTCCCTCTGAAAAATGCTTAAATGATGGTTCTTGTAGTGGAAATGCTTCGAATTTTACTTGTAATTGTGCTAGCGGATACACAGGTATTGGAAACACACACACATTCACATATATACACACACCTACATAAACAAACAAACAGTTAACAGTTATCTACTACTTACCTTAATTCTACTACTAAAATTAACTGGTAATAATATTGTAGCAAAACAAAAAAATTGTTGCTTTTTACAGAAATCTTGTTAAAAGTAGCTAATTAATTTTGTCATAGTGCTGTAGCATAAAAATGTGTAATTTGTCTTTGTAAAATGTGTAAAATATTACAAATTTAAAATGTGTAAATTATTGTTAAATGATTGCAAATTTGTACGTTTAATTTACATTATTTAAGATTTTTCTTTTTTTACTTCTTTTCTCTCCAAACCCAACAACAGGTTACAATTGCGAGCTATCGGCAACATCAGATGGCGCTTTAACCAACAACCCATTAGCAATAGTTAACTGCAACAATGGCGCCAAATGCCTTAATAGCGGCACCTGCTCATTAAACGGCACCCACTGCTACTGTACACAAGGTTACTCTGGCGATCATTGCGAACTGATGGACCCCTGCACTGCAACGAATTGTCAAGAGCCCATGCAGTGCACTCAAAATAAATGCATTTGTCCCGAGAACAAGGTGTGCACTGCATGTGCCGCTCAACCCTGTCGTAATGGCGGTATCTGCACAAATATTGGCAACGGCGACTACGAATGCAAATGTCCGTCCGGTTGGACCGGCCGTAATTGTACCAAAGATGTTGACGAGTGCGTTGTACATCCGAAAATTTGTGGCAACGGTATCTGCAAGAATGAGGAGGGCACCTACAAGTGCTACTGTACACCGGGCTTTACTGGCGTTCATTGTGACTCCGATGTGGATGAATGTCTCAGTCGCCCGTGTCAGAATGGTGCCACGTGCCACAATAAGGTAAGTGTTGCATGCTATTTAATGAGAGTTTAGCAGAACTTTACTAAAACTGTTATAGTTATTTTTCTTTAAATATGGAAAGCATCGGATTTTGAGGCATGTAAGTGAGTGGATGCAAGTAGGCTTGATTTTTTTTAATGAAGTAGATCTATTCTAGATAAGTGTATAGAAATTTATTAAAAGTCATCTCCAAACGAAAATTCAATTCAAGTTCATACCATAAACTTACTCTTCATTTTCGCAGAATTTTAGAAACTTAGATTGTGGAATGCTTTACCATCCAATCTTAAATCGATAGTCGGAGAAACAAGCTTCAAACAGGCCATCCTAAAGCACTCCTCTTAAACACAAAAAAAAACAATTTTCACAGCTCTTAAAAGTAATCAGTTCTTTTTCCCCTCTCTCTAATCTACTCCCTTCTTTACTTTCTCTCATTTATGTCTCAACTCAACTCACTTCTTATAAGTTTTTGTATCTAGTTTTAAGGGGTTACATGACATTGGCAGTTTTTTGAAATCTTTTTTTTAATAATTTTTAAATGTATTTTAGTAAATATTCTTAAGATTCTAAGAAAAAAAATTCCTACGGGTTCAAAAGTTACAGCCGGATTAGTGAGTGCGCATTTTTAATTTTTGCGCTACCTACGTACGGCAGCTGGTATATACTTGTTTTACTTGCTACTTGTCTTTTGGTGGTTGTTATTTCGTACCTACTTGATGGGTGAAGCCCGAATTGTAAAACGATTGTAAAAAACTATAAGAAACAGCACAACATAAGATAACGAAGGCATACAGTACGAAGCAGCCATGGCACAAACTTTGAACGCGTTTATCTCGAAACCATGTTTTTCGTACTAGTTGCGGCACTAGCGGGTTCATTTTTTGACAAATTTTTTTTTTTGTATTTTTTAAACTTGATTCGCTATCGTATGAAACGAGCTTTTTTTTTAAATTTTTTATAAATTTTTAAAGTCAATATTTTTTTCGAAAAAAAACACTTTCAAATTTGGAACATCACCAAAAATTGAAAAAAAATTAAAAAAAAAGCTCGTGTCATACGATAACCAATTTTGTTAAGATTTAAAAAAGTCATTTTTTTCCAGATCGGACAATTTTTGCAACTCACAGCGCTGCAACCACGAGGCCCCGTTTTTTTCTCTGCCGCCAGTTTGTAGCTCTATAAAACCATGTTGTAGTGAAAAGTATATTTTTTTGAATTTTTTTCTTGTAATTTGTTCAATTCTCTACAATAATAAAAAAAAATTTTGGAAAAATATTTGTTTTTGACTGAGTTATGAATTTTTAAAAAAAGGTCTGTTTTCTCTGCCACGAATGTCATGTCCCGCCTTAAACAGTTGTTTCAGCAATATAATTTCATATAATAATTATAAAATAGTGATAACTTATGTTCCAATATGCTAAATCATGTTCTTGTATTTAATTTAATAAAGTATTTAAATAATAATCACTTATGTATTCAATATGTGAAATCTTCCACCTTTGTACCTTAAAAGAACCTAGTTCTTAGTGTACTCAGATTACTTAAGAAATTTTATTTAATTGTAGTGTTTAATTTAATTTCTTATGTGAACAACTTTGCGTAATAGTTGAACAGTTCATAATCTTCTATCTGAATATTGCTTGTCTGAAGTGCTTGTTTGAATATTCAGTATTACTTGAATTGGATTCCCTAACCCCCCTAATCAACCCGAGAAACAATTTCATATTTTGTGTCTATAAAGTAGCAGATATGCGTCCGGTGCCCATGTCGGTAAATGTCCGACACATGCACCGAAAGAAGTGCTAGTTCTGTAACACCTTGGTCAAGCACAGTCTTCGAACGAAGACCCAATCAGGCACTCGTCGGTTTATTGTGTTCAAATATATATAATATAATTTTAGTTAAAACATCGAGTACTTTTCAGGTACATTACAACTAAGAGTCAGGCCTGTTATGATACTATTTCGGTAAATATACTGCACGTAGCTTTTAAAAATTAAAATAATGTCTACTCGGGACTTTTGTGCCTGAGTTCTTTGCTACGAATACAAATTGTTTCTCGGGTAAGCCACCATAATTCTTGAATATTCCCCATTAAAATGATCAGAATGTCTTTTAAGTAGTTCCTATAAGATCCTACTGTTTATCCTAAAGTAATTCGTAGAAGTTTTAACAAATCCAATCAAGTCTGCATTTCGCTTCCCGCCGGAAGTTTTGAGTGTTTCTTTTAAGTATGATGACCAGAATTCACGGAACAAAATACGGGACTTTTTTATTTTTAAAAATTTCTATTTCAGCCTGTACAAAAATCAGTTTTTGTAATTAATCATTAACGCATCTGCAAACAATTTCAACAATAAAACATTTAATCATATAGGATACTAGCTGCATACCCGGCTTAACTCTGGAGTTGATATAAATAATTTTCGATTTCATTCGTCGATTTGAAAAAACTTTTCACCAACTTTAGAAGGAATTTTGTGTGCATCTTTCAAACCGGTAACTTCGGCGAAATAAGCAAAATGTAGCTTCAACATCTGAAAATTATGAGAAAAAGTTAGAGAAATCGTGATTTGTGTGTGCGTGCCGCCGATCGCTTGCAAAAATATATTTTCAAGTTTTATATTGTATTCGATAGATTGTAAATTTTTGAAAAATATCAGAGCAAAAACGAATTCTTGGCAATTCGCAAGGAAACTGGACAAAAATTAAATAAGCATTGAAAATAGAAATTGCAATGCCAAAACAACGACAACTTACGACGCAACTAACTTGTGCATGTGTTGATGCGTACTCAAATACCACAGAATTCGACATCAGCTGTCCTGATTTGAAAGAAGAAAAGAAGATATTTAGCACCCTTCGCGCTTTGCTACGCCTTACTGTATTTTGTAGTACAGCGCCCTCTGGGGTTCAAGGTAAAGCAAAATACATAGCGCTAAAAGACTCACCGCACCCGAAAACCCCTTATAAAAATCATGCTTATCGGCTTATCGGAGTTGTTTTGAGTTTTTTGCGGTATTTGTACAACAGTGCCCTCTGGTTTTCGAGATAGAATAAAAAATTAACGCCAAAGCCCTTTTCATACTCTATAATCAAATCCTATATATCGGATATGCAAATTTTTATCTAAATCGGATGAGCGGTTTTTGAGTGTTTCACGATTTCTTAAGTGATTTGTACTACAGCACCATCTGGTGTTTAAGATAGCGCAGAAAAAAAGTCCATTATACCCACCATATCCGAAAACTTCTATGTAAAAATGTTGGTGTTCAATATAGAACCAAATAGGTAAGTCATAAAAACTACCGTACCCGAAAAACCCTTAATACAAATTAACATGTAAATCTGATGAATGGTTTCGGAGACAAACTATAATAACAAAATTCGTGGAACTCGATCGCAGCGCCACCTACCGGGTCCAATTAAACCAATTAAACCGGATCTACTTAAACACACACAAAAAATTTCATCAAAATCGGTGCAGCCGTTTAGGAACAGTTTAATAACATACATACATACATTAATAACAACAGCGCCCTCTACTTTTTGAGACAGAGCAAAAGAGATAACGCCAAAATCCCAGTTGCCGTACGCAAAAATTCTTTAGTCAAATTTTTCATCCAAATCGGATGAGCGGCTTTCTACTTTTTCACGATTTCTTAAGAGATTTGTACTACAGCGCCCTCTGGTGTTCGATATAGTACAAAAAAGATAAGTCCAAAACAGTCACCGTATTAGAAAACCGGTATATACCAATTTACCTAATTACCTACCAATTACCCTATATACCTACCGGGTCCAATTGTGAATCTGAACCGTCAAGGGATCCACTCAAACATACTCAAAAAATTTCATCAAAATTAGTGCAGACGTTAAGGAACAGTTTAATAACATACATACATACATTAATAACAACAGCGCCCTCTAGTTTCGAGAAAGTGCAAAAAGATAGCACCAAAACCCTTGCCATACTCTAGAATCCCTATTTACAAATTTTCATCCAAATCGGATGAGCAGTTTTGGAGTTTTTCACGATTTCCTAATATTTGTACTGAAGCGCCCTCTGGTTTTCAAGATAGCACAAAAAAGATAAGTCCAAAACACTCACCGTATCAGAAAACCCCTCTTTTCCAATTTTCATGCAATTCTGATGCTCGGCTTAGGAGTTTTTCGAGGTTTTTCAAAATGTGTGTACTACAGCGCCGTCTGGTGTTCGAGAGAGAAAAGAGTAGATAAGTCAAAAAAACTCAGCGTGTCCGAGAACCTCTACATACGAAATTTCATGCAAATTGGATGAGCAGTTTTGGACTTTTTCGACATTTTTAAAATATTTGCACTACAGCGCCCTCTGGTGTTCAAGATATAACCTAGTTTATAAGCCATAAAAACCCACAGTTTTCGAAAATCTCTATATACCAACTTTCATGCAAATCGTATAAGCGACTTAGGAGTTTTTTTTACGTTTTTTAAAATATTCGTACCACAGCGCCCTCTAGTGTTCAAGATAGAACAGAGTAGATAAGTCATGAAAATTCACCGTATTCGAAAACCTGTTTATACCAATTTTCATGTAAATCGGATGAACGGCTTAGGAGTTTTTCGAGGTTTTTCAAAATATTTGTACTACAGCGCCCTCTGGTGTTCGAGATAGAACGGTGTAGATAAGTCAAAAAAACTTAGCGTGGTCGAAAACCTCTACATACAAATTTTCATGCAAATCGGATGAACGGTTTCGGAGATAAGCTAATAAAAGAATGTCTGGAACCTGAGCACAGCGCCCCCTACAGGGTCCAACCTTTTTTACTAGATAAAAAGTAGCCTATATGTTGACCGGGGACATAAGGAACCTAGATGTCAAGTTTGATTAAAATCCATCCAGTGGTTTTCGCGTGATGCTTTAACAGACAGACTGACAGACAGACAAAAATTTTAAAAATGCGATTTTCGGACTCAGCGTCATCCAAGATGTCCATCGCAAAAGGAATTTCAAAAAAATATTTCATGTACAGATTTTTTTTTACAATTTTATATATATATAGAAGATAGATATATAGAAGATATAGATAGATAGATTAGAAGCAAAATAAACAACGCCTTCTGTGCATTTCACGAAATTGCCTAGTGAAAAAATACAGTTATTTGTAGACAAGACGTCTGCACCAGTAGTTGACAAAAATAGAGCGAAACGTAAGTTGGGTGTATTCATGGCTGAATTAATAAGGTTGTATCATGGTTGAGAGCGAGGGACCGTGATTGCCAAAAATTAGCGGGTATTAGTATTAAAGCGGGACCGCGGATTTAGTCTAAACTATTATACGAAAATAGAATGCGCCGGCTCATTCCGCATTGTCTGTTGAAAGATTTCTGGCCAAGTTCAGCATTCTAGTGTCAGACATCCGACTTATTCGTCGGATCTTGCGCCGTGCGAATATTTTCTGTTTCCTACGCTGAAATCTGCATTAAAAGGAACAAGATTTGAGTGCGTTGAAGCTGTGAAAGAGAAAGCGGGACGAGTTCTGAAGGAGCTGACAAAAGAAGACTTCCAGCACTGTTTCAAACTAATGGCAGACTCGCGTCGAGCGTTGTAAGAATAGAGGAGGGGTATATATTGAGGGTGATATTAAGTAGATATGTATGAATCCCAAATATAATGTTCTACAGAGTCAGTCTCGTTATTTAATAGACACACCGCGTATATGGTTAAGATTGGATGCATTGATCGTTGCGCATTGCTGGTTGTATCACATTCCACACAATTAACACATCCTGAATGACACCTCCCACCCCCCAGTATTCAAGCTACTGTTCAATACTCCTTTTAAGTAGATTGTTAATTTGCTTTTCCAAAAAGGTCATATAGCTTTTTTAAGATCTCATTTTAACTTATTTAATATATGTTTTCTTCAGCTCACAAGTCAATTGCTTAAAGCTCACAAGTCAATTGTTTTCTTCCTAAGTTACTGTCTTAGAAAATACTTTTAGCACTCCAAACTTTCTCTTATTGCAGATTAATGCCTACGAGTGTGTCTGTCAACAAGGTTACATGGGTCTAAATTGCGAAATTGACATCGACGAGTGTGCGAGCAATCCTTGCTCAGTGGGCTCGACCTGCATAGATATGATCAATAACTTTACTTGCTCCTGCATAACTGGCATGACGGGACGTTTCTGTGAGATCGATATTGACGACTGTGTGTCGGCACCCTGTCAGCATGGCGGACGTTGCATAGATGAGTTAGGCGGTTTCCACTGTGATTGCACCTCGACTGGCTATGAGGGTCACAATTGTGAAATCAATATAGATGAATGTGCCACTAATATGTGCATCAATGGCGCCGAATGTGTCGATCAGGTTAATGATTATATGTGCCGTTGTTTTCCCGGTTTCAAGGGCAAAAATTGCGAAGTTGACATCAACGAATGTGAGAGCAATCCTTGCCTGTACAATGGCAGCTGTTTGGAACGTTCAAATATGACTTTGTATACATTGGCTGATAAGTTTGATCTGCCGGAAATATTTAGCAAACCCTTTAACTATCTTAACGCCAGTGGGTAAGTTTATCACTACTTGCTATATTATTTGGCACCCATTAATAATTTGGTGTTTTTTGTTTAGCTACGAATGCGTTTGTGTGCCCGGCATCATGGGCAAGAACTGCGAAATAAATATTAATGAGTGCGAGAGCAATCCCTGCAGCAAGCATGGTACCTGCAATGATGGCGTGAGTGTCAATTTTGACATTTACTTTTTTAATACTAAAATTCTGCAAAATTTTACAGATTGGCACCTACACCTGTGAGTGTGAGCCTGGTTTTGAGGGTCCCCAATGTGAAATCAATATAGACGAATGTGAAAGGTGAGAACTTCCCAGATCTTTGGTATAGCTGTTTCAAGCGCTTAACTCTTTTCAGATACGATCCTTGCGGTAATCACGGCACTTGCATTGATCAAACAAACGATTACCTATGCGATTGTGACGCCAATTTTGGCGGTAAGAATTGCTCCGTCTCCTTGGTGGGCTGTGTGGACTCTCCTTGTTCAAATGACGGCTTCTGTAAACCTTTTCTGATCAACGAAACCGAACATCTCTTCAACTGTTCTTGTCAACATGGCTTTCAGGGTGAGACATGCGAGAAAACCACCACCATTTCTATGGTTGTGACCAGCTTGATAACGGTGAAGACCCAACGCGATGAAGGCTACGACATCAATTTGCAATTCAAAACCACTTTGCCGAATGGTGTGCTAGCATTTGGCACCTCGGGTGGACAAAACGAGCCAGTCAGCTATATTTTGGAGCTTATTAATGGACGTCTTAATTTGCATTCTTCGCTCTTGAACAAATGGGAGGGCGTGTTTATTGGTTCCAAACTAAATGACAGCAATTGGCACAAGGTATTTGTGGCCATCAATACTTCGCATCTAGTGCTCTCCGCCAATGATGAGCAAGCCATATTTCCGGTGGGCTCCTATGAAACGGCTAATGGCAGCCAGCCTTCATTTCCTCTAACTTATCTGGGTGGCACCATACCAAATTTAAAGTCCTATTTGCGTCACTTAACGCATCGCCCATCCAGCTTTGTGGGTTGTATGCAAGATATTGTTGTCAATGGCAAATGGATCTTTCCCGAAGAACAAAGTGTCGTCCAGGACACTATACTGACAAATATACAAAGTGGTTGTCCACGCACGCTCCAATGTAACCCGAATCCCTGTCACTCAAATGGCGAATGCCAAGATCTATGGCATACTTTCTCATGCACTTGTCAGCGACCACATTTCGGGCATACCTGCAAATATAGTGAGTTCCAAATGTTTGTTGCCAGTGGGTTAAAAAATGTACACCGTTAAAATGTTTTTTTTTCAGATATAACTGCTGCTACTTTTGGGCATGAGAATACAACCCACTCTGCTGTCATCGTAGAGACCAACGATGTGGCACGACGCGCCATACGCTCCATTCTAGACATATCCATGTTTATACGCACACGTGAGCCCACGGGTCAGGTTTTCTATTTGGGCAGTGATCCGCGCAAGACAGCCGCCAAGGGTGCAAGTAAACTTCAGTTTCCTCAGCTAGATTCGTTAAAGCTTTTCCACGATTAAACTTATGTTTTCTCTATTCCAGCTGATTCCTCGGGTGACTCGTATGTCGCAGCCAAGCTACATGGTGGTGAACTGCTCGTCAAAATGCAATTTAATGGCACACCCGAAGCCTACACTGTGGGTGGCAATAAACTGGACAATGGCTACAATCATCTCATCGAAGTGGTGCGCAATCAGACTCTGGTACAGGTCAAACTCAATGGTACCGAGTACTTCCGCAAGACGCTGTCTTCGACAGGTCTTTTGGATGCACAGGTGCTGTACTTGGGTGGACCCGCACCTACAGTGGAGTCGCTAATTATACCCGCACCTGCCGCTGAGCCCGCTAGTTCCGCAACCACTGATGTTAATATGACTACGAAAGATGACGATAACAAGGACTATTTCAAGGGCATCATACAAGATGTCAAAGTCAGCAACGGCTCACACACCATGATAGTTGAACTATATCCATTGGATGAGAAAGATCTGGGTCTTCCTCCTGCATTCGGCGTGGTTACCATGGATCCCAACTCAGTGCTTAAGGGTGAGGTTTCAGATGATTTGTGTAGAAAAAATCCCTGCCGTCACAATGCCGAATGCCGCAATACCTGGAACGACTACGTGTGTAAGTGTCCGAATGGCTATAAGGGCAAAGACTGTCAGGAGATCGAGTTCTGTCAACTGGTTACCTGTCCCGGCAACAGCATTTGTCAGAACTTGGATGATGGCTATGAGTGCTTGACGAACATAACCTTCAAAGGCAACGAAAAAACTCCGCTCTGCTTCACCTATTTTACAATGGAACATATTGGAAATGCTGTCGTGGGCGGTGAAGATGTGCAGAATCAGCTGCTGAAACCAGTCATAGAAATTGCCTATCGTACACGCGCGGGCGGTACTCTTCTCTTCATTGAAAATCGCGATAGCTTCTTTGAGATTGGCGTTAATCAGGGTCAGGTCACCGTGACATGGAAACTGAATCAGGAGCAGTTTGGCGAAACAAAGCGCTTTACCAAAGACAACTCCGATCTGGACTGGAGTCGCATTTATCTGCGTGCTCAAAACGGCAAACTCGAAGGTGGCTGGAAAGGTTGGGACACTTTGGTAGATCCTTCTCCGGCATTCTCGGCCGACATAGATCAGCGAGCATTCCAGGAGCTTATCTCGAGTGGCACACAAGTTTATCTTGGCGGCATGCCGACCGAACGTGGACAAAGTCAGACGCACAATCAAATATCCTCGCAGCAAGGCTCACAATTCAAGGGTTGTCTGGGTGAGGCACGTGTTGGCGATTTGCTGCTGCCTTACTTCTCCAACTCCGAAATGTATCCGCGCACCGAGAACGTATCCGTACAACCGCAGTCACAGTTCCGCTTGAATTCTACTAAACCGGAAGAGGGTTGCGTGCTCTGCTTTCAGGCTGACTGTAAGAACGGTGGAATTTGTAATTCGCCTTCGGAGGAATATGCATGCAAGTGTTTGGCCGGTTATGATGGCGATGATTGTTCGATTGATATCGACGAATGTTTGAATGCCACGTGCGCGAACAATGCGACATGCATCGATAAGGTGGCGGATTTCCTATGTAGCTGCCTGCCTGGCTACGAGGGTCGTTACTGTGAGCTAAACATTGATGAGTGTGCCTCGCAACCATGTCACAATGGCGGCAACTGTACCGATTTAATTGCGGCCTATCATTGCGATTGTACGGATGATTATGCCGGCTTGCAATGCGATGTGCTCAAGCAGGTTACGTGCGAGAACCTGCCATGCAAGAATGGTTCAACTTGTGAGGATGGATTAAGTGAGTTTGAGCGGCGATTTTGGGTTAATCGTTTTTTAATAGCACTGTTTTCTTCTAGATGCCAACACTGGAAACAACTTTACTTGTTCCTGCATGGCTGGCTTTGAGGGAGCACTATGTGATATGGCTTTCTGCGAAATAACGCCTTGCTTAAATGGTGGACTCTGCATAACAACAGGTCCAGTGGTAAGTGGATGATTTTGATTTCTCTTAAAGTAGGTCAATTGTTCATTTTGTTCATTGACTTTCGAAATTTATCACGTAGCATTAATACGCTCTTCTCTTAGTCTCCACAGTGCAAGTGCAGCCTGGGCTATATGGGACGGCTCTGTGAGACTGACATCAATGAGTGCGAGCCGACTCCTTGTATAAATGGTGGCATATGTGAAGATCAGGTGGGCAGCTATGAATGTCATTGTCTTGGGACGGGCTTTGAAGGTCGCAATTGTGAAACCGACATAGATGAGTGCGCCATGAGCGTTGAGTACTGTGGTGGACTGGGACGCTGCATCAATTTACCAGGATCCTTTAAGTGTATTTGTCAGGATGCATTCTGTGGAGCTTACTGCAACTTCACGGACCCCTGCAAACAGGGTGTCGAATTGTGCATGAATGGTGCCACCTGTATCGAGACATGTGGTGATGAAGCCGACTATCTGTGCAACTGTACGAATGGTTTTACGGGCAAAAATTGCACGGCTTTGGTGAGTAATAATAAATAGTGCTGAAAGCACAATACTGCTCAGGACTTCATGCAACATTTTTCACCCACAGATCACTGCCAAGGATGAGGGTCCATCGACTGCAGACATAGCCATAATTGTTATTCCCATCATTGTGATATTATTGCTCATTGGTGCTGCATTGTTAGGCACTTTTCTGGTGATGGCACGTAATAAGCGCGCTACACGCGGCACTTACAGTCCCAGTGCGCAAGAATATTGCAATCCACGTCTAGAAATGGATAATGTTTTAAAACCGCCGCCGGAAGAGCGTCTTATTTAGTTTTTTTTTTTTTTTTTTTTTTTTTGTCAACGAAATGATATTCTTTATTCTTGTAAAGTTTTGGAAACATACTAGCGTATCCTCTATTATAGTCATTAAGTAAAGTAGCTGTATGTTATTGCTCACATTTAAGCGTTAGGTTTGAATCCATACTTAATACATTCCTTCCATTACAATTAAGTAACATAGATCTAGGTTCAGATACCAACTTAAATAGTACACACATAATAAGTAACCGAACAATATATATTGGATCGTTATAATATTTTTTTTTTTTCTTTAAATAACATTATCACTAGTTTGTAGATAGTCAAAGTGTTTCAGCAAATGTTTGAGATAGCTTTTACGTTGTTTAAAAAAGCTGCTCATAAATTTTAAAAATATATTTGGTTTGTCATTTATAAAAGTTTAAATTACTTAAAATCTAAGCTACATAAATATAGTGAAACAATATGTATAAGAAAAAAAAAAAAAGCAAAATTTGCTCTTAGTTATTGTGCTCAGAATATTTTACAAATAACAACGTATAATCAAATTATAGCGTAAAATTTTTATAGTTAGCAGTATAAATAAATTTTAAAATAAAACGAAAGCAATTTTATTGTGATAGTTAGAAAAAAAAAAAAAATTAAAGTAGCCAACCTTTAAAATACGAATATATATTTTCATCAAGCATAACAAATTGTAAATACATTTGAATATTTATTTTGAATTTCTACAAAAAAGTGTTTAATATTTTTCTTAGCTTAGCTAAAATGTATTAGCATACCTCATACAAAAAAACAAAAAAAAACTCGTGGCCTTATTTACATAAAATTTATAATAATTAAAAAAAATTATACTGCTATCTTATTAAAGATTATTTAGAATTAGAAGAAGAAATATTAACAATTTAAAACTTAAGAGACTGTATTATATATTTTTTTTCTGGTATTATTATTATTTATAATATTAAAAATAGGCACTAAGAAATAAAATAAAAAAATGTTTAAAAATAATTAACAATAAAGGTTGGTTTTATTGTTGCATAATAGGCAAAAGTTCTGTAAAAATAACCTTCAGGAATAGGGCACTAGGTAGAAATATCTGCCATTCGCGCTCTAGTAATATATTCTCAAAGCGATATGAATGAATACATATTTTTTATGCTCCATTTCTGTGAGCGCAACTCTTTCAAACCTTAATACACATTTGCAGTTCTCAGAGTCTAGTGGAATGAATTTTGGCCAAATTGATCTACGCTAAGTCAGGCGCTTTATGAAATGATATGCTCTAGATCTGTATCGTCCCTTGTGCTGCACTTCTTTTTCCGTAGCTTATCTTCTGGATGAGTTTTCTTAGATTGCTGTGCATGTCCACGGCCTCCAGCGTATTTTCGGGCCGCTGCACTTTATTGCGTCAATTGTCGACTTTCATCAACTTGTTACGCAAATTTTTCTTATTTAGCTGACGCACAGTGGAACAAACAACTAACAACTGTTCCAACAAATTAATTTCCTGATTGAAAAATTTGACCTAGCGGAACATTTTTTCTTTAAAATTTGTGAGTTTGATTTATCTGTCTAGCCGGATTTTCGATTTTCATTTTTCATAGAAAAATTTTATTATTACTAAAAACTAAGTTTTTCAAATAAAACTTGAAACAAAAGGTCGAGAAAATTCGAAAGAGAATATGCAAACATGTTTGGCTTATTCTAAGCATTTTTTGTTTTATAAACATTTTTAAAGTTAATACTTTTCGAGTATTTAAAAGTTCTTTTTAATAAAAATTAACATTTCAACAAAAAATGTTTAAAAATTTTAAATTAAAATCGAAAATTCGTCTAGTTCGCCTAGATTGATAGAGATACAATTCAGAAACAAAAATTTTCGACTTTTTCAACCTTTGGATTCAATTTTAATATGAAAAACTTTTTTAAGTAAAATTCAGTTTTTCAATAAAAATTGTGAAAAATAAGAAATAAAAATCGAAATTCGGCCAGAGAGGTTTATAGATATTTTGAAAATAAATATTTTTCTAAAATTCCGTTACGTACAGCCGTGGACACATAAATAGCACAAAAATACATGTAGGGAGTTTCACATAAATTGAAATAAAATACATAGAGGATAACAAGAATTTATTTCATTGTATTTGAGTTTAAACATTATTAACTTAAAATCAGTAGTAACTTTGTAACTACGAATTAAAAATTAGAAAATTAATGAAAAATCTGAAATTTTTCCTTAGCTGAAGTGGACGTATAAATAGCACAATTTGGATTCTGAAAAGAAGACATAGTAATTTATTTTTATTTTACAATGAGCTTACGAATATGTTTACTAGTACTTGGTACTGTATCCCGAATTGTCCAAAACAACCCGACTTCTTCGTCCCATACTCTCCACAAGCTTCCTGACCCAATCCTTCGGAATAGAGTACCAAGCCTTCTCAATTCCACTCCATAACTCATTTTAATTTCGAAATTTTGGTTGCTTATGCTGACCTTCACATCATTCCATAAATTTTCTATGGGATTGAGGTGTGGGCTTTGAGCCGGCCAATTCAAAATATTTATTTTTTTTTTTATCCAATCAATCACAACCTTTGCTGTGTGTTTTGGATCATAAGAGTGCATAAAAATTCACCTAATAGGCATGTTCTCAAATGCAAATGGTTCCATCTGGTTATTAAGAATATCTAAATACATATTTTTGTCCATTATTCCTGGTATACGAAAAATTGGCCCAACGCCGTGCCAGGAAAAAGCTCCCCAAGTCATTAAATTCCCTCATCCATGCTTTAAGGATTTTTTTGTATACTACAGATTCAACTCTTGGCGTTTGGGGCGCCGAACAAAAGTTTTTCCACCTGGTTCAACCCTATAAAATTTAGTTTTGTCAGTCCAGAGCACGTTCTTAAAAAATTGGTCTTCTTTATTCACATGGACCCTTGCAAACGCTAACCGATCCTTTAAATTTTTTTTGGTTAAGAGCGGCTTTCTTCGGCTAATGCGTCTATAAACATTAGCTTCATGTAGTCTCCTAGATACTAGTTTTCTTGCAACATTTAGGTTCTTTTCTTCATTTATTTCCCTCATAATTTGCTTTGCTGTCTTAAAAGGATCAGCCTTACTTTTGCGAACTAAAGTCATTCAGAACAATAAATCAGTGGATGCGCTGGTTTTACGTCTAGGATTGCGCGGCTTATTCTCGAAATGATTTTAACCATTTGATGTAACCAGCTTGAGTGCATTATAGACCATTTTTGGCGAAATTTTGAGAATATCCGTGATTTCAGATGGTTTTTTGCTTATTCACTTAGTTCGTTAATTATAGACCCTTTTTTCCGGAGTGCAATGTTTGCCACGACCCATTTTATTTAGAATCGGCGAAATTAACCGAATAAAACTCTACAATTTTTACAAACACCCGATATTTTTAACTTTTATTCACCATCTTACATGTGTGCTATTTATATGACCACAGCAGATCGTACATGCCTATACAGAAAGAGATGGCCTGAGCAAATAAAAGTAAGTAACCGTACATCTCTTTCGGAGTTTTAAACAACGTCACACTGGAGTCTCAAAAAATAATAACTACAGTTAATATATGCATTATTAGGTTCAAACGAAACGTTTAAAAAATAAGTTGACATTTGTGCTATTTATGTGTCCATGGCTGTATTTGTCCCACTGTGTTATGCTTGCAACCGTAAGGCCGCGCTTAAAAAGCCAGCTGGTTGCTGTGCCGAACCGAGCCGAGCCGAAAAGCTGAAAAACGATGCACATACAATCATAAGGGCCCCCAAACGATACTGCATGCCGAAAGCACCTGTCATGTCATCACACATGTAGTATCGTTTGTGTGCAAAACATCAAGTCGGATGGACATGTCCGATGGAAGACAAACATTTTTGACTTTTCGGTCAATCGTTTGTGTGCGTGTCCATCCAACTAAGGGTATTTTCTCATTCGATAAAAGTTTTTAAGAGAGAAGCATGAACATAAATAGAAACGCGGCAAACATAAATACAAAATGTCATATGTGATAAATGTGCAGTTTTGGAAGGAGTTTTTTGAAGTATACAGAAGAGTGAGGTTTATAAAAACAAAATAACAAAAAAAAAAAAAAAAAGTGTACAAAAAACTGTAAGAAAAATATATAAAGAAATAGAAGCAAATGCATCTGTTGATGTTGTTAAAAAAAAATCAACAATTTACGTGATTGCCGCTGGCGCGTCTAAAACTTCATTAATAATAATTGCTGCTATTAACGCGTACGCCATCTCAAAATTGCGCAATTGCACGATGACTTTAAAATAATGAAGTCCATCCGACATGTGCGATTGTGTGGGACGAACGTAAAAAGTACAGTTATTTTTTCCAACTATATATCCATCCGACATTTAGTATCGTGCATCCTATATGAAATAAGCTCAAAGTCGCTTTAAGCTGCCTGCTCGGCTGACACTTTGAGCTTATTTCATATGATTATATGTTCAGCGTTTTTAATCGGCACAGCAACCAGCTGGCAGTATAAATGCGCCCTAAGTTAGTTTTAACCTAAGTCAGTTGCGGGAGTTTTCTACCAGTTGGAAACTCCAAACGTCTCCAGATTGTCCAACACTTGATTCTTCCAACGGTGATGTTGACAGCCTCCTGCGTTTAGCGCTGCCAGGTACCAAATTGAGTATGTTTTTCACTGAAGCGTCGTCTTTCATATGGACAAAATGACAACTAGCTTATGCTTTTAACGAATACACCTGCCATGTTGGCTTAATTATTCGAGTCTAAAGACCTAGGGTAATAGTTCATGGAACAGACAACCAGCACTTAGGTGCATACCCAACACGGACACGTTTATGCTTTACAAAGTTAAACATAATTGGCTTTATAATTGGCAGTGCTCAGTTTGAGTACTAAATCGTGCTTGACTGGCTACTTCAAGTTAAGGCATAGATCTTAAATCAACTTAGGCAGATGTGCATAATATGATCATTTCAACCCGTGACACCATGTATACAGCCTTAAATTAAAACATACTTGAGTGGTTACCTCCAAGTCATGGACGAGGGGTGCCTATTATTCACCAATTATATCTGTGACACTGACACCATGTCTACCCTATATGCAGCCTTAAATTGAGTCTCTTTGCCATGGATAGATAAGGTCATCCTCATTTGACGGGTATGACTATACCCGTTTTAGCAAGTTCTTATAGGACAATTGCTATTCCCTCGCAGGCTTGTTTGTGCAAAACAGTATATAAGTTTTGACTTACTACCAAGATGGACACCACTCCGAGCTCTTGGTGGACCCTGCCATTTTTACGTGAGTAGGACAAGACTACTACATGCAAGCATATTCGCCTCTAAGCATCTTACCCACAATCATCCTCTTTTATCCTGGTTGTGGACAGGCAGGCTTGCATCGAAGATACTCTCCTGGCGAAGTTACTCAACATGACAGCCAGCGAAGTAGCTTCGTACGCTGCTATGTCAATGTCGGGTCAGACAGTTCATGTTTCTATCGTATTTGGTGCTCGCCACTGACACAAATTGGTTCAAAGATCTTGCGTAGGATCTTTCTCTCAAAGGCACTCAAAATCTCTTCATTAGAACTGCTCAGCTTCTAAGTTTGTGCTGCATATGTAGGAAGAGCATAAGCGACTTATAGAGCGTGAGTTTTGTTCAAGAGAATTATGTTTCTCAATTTAATACAATCCACCAAACTTTTTCAATCAATTTTAAGGTTGAAAAAATAGCACAATAAGGAATTAATTTGTGTGAAGCCTCGTTTGGTATCGAATGTGAGAGGTAGATCCTACCTGATATTAACTGCGCTGTTGGTGTTGCTCAGTGTCATCCTGTAGAGACGGATTAATTTTGCAAGTATACCAAATTCGGTTTTGAAATCGACAAATATATGTTGAGTGTCATTTTGTTTTAATGCCTATGGTAGATTTTTCAGATCTGAAACTACATAAACAAGGTTCAATCAGCAAGTTGAAGATGGACTGAAGAAGGACTTCCGAATGATGGATGGAAGACTATCCCTCCGTAGAGGACGCTTATAATGAGTTTGACTTTTTTTGAAGCGAAGCTTTTTACGTCCCGTTCTGTGATTTGCTTGGAGTGAAATCTGAAAAATTTTCGACAGATTTTTTCTTAGAATTTTATATGGTTTCTTTGTTTCTGTGTTTTTTACAACAAGACAATTTAATATAACAAATATAAAAAAACACTTCTTCATCTGCCGTGGTGGTGATTCGAACCCGTACACTTTTGGTTGGAAGTTCTATGCTCTATCCACTGAGCCAAACACCCTCCCTACGTTATATCAATGATTTAGTATTAAGTGCAATTGAAGTTATGTTGCAGCTCATCCAATAATATATTAAGGTATTTGTGTGGTTTGGGTAGCTGCTTAGCCACTTGCTACAAGAGTTGATTAATAGATTTTTATGGTTTGGGTAGCTGCTAAACCACTTGCTACAAGAATCATCAGTATTGCCACTTTTCCACAATTGTGGTAAGTCTAGCACTTTTTTAGTTTCTACCACTTTTATCACTCACTATTTGCATTTTTTGAAAATCAATATATTTACATAAAAATTATTGCATTATAATTAAAATTTTAGAAATTTTATTGCATGTATTTTATTTTTATATAAATTTTATTGCATATATTTTATTTATTATTACATTTAATATATTATTTTAGAACTGTTTTAAGAACATTATATGAGAATTATTTGCAATAAAACTAATTTAGCGTGAAAAAACTTACTTTATGGTATACTTCTTATGAATTGTTTTGCTGTAGGACTTCAGTCGAATTTTTCCTTAAGAAGAAATATATATTCCAAAGCTTTTTAAAATTCACCACTCATTTTAGACTCAACCTACCACTTTTTCAAATTTGCAAGTGACAACACTGGTCATCATCCTCAGTTTGCTAGTGCCATCTGTTAGCGCCATCAACTGTTAACATAGCTGCAGTTATATATTTAATATTAAATCAACATCAAAATTTAACAGAGCTGTTTGGATCAGTGCAAACAACGTCGACTTATTAATCAGTGGGTCATGGGATCGATCCTCACGGTGGGCAAAGTAATACTTTTATTTTTTGATGTGAATGCGTTTATGCTGTTGTTGGTACATGCTTTTGTTTTGTTTTTGCATAGTGCGAAGAAAATTAACAATTGCCCACAAGTGCGTTGAAATAACAATGACAGTAGCATAAAAAGCTTCGCTTCTCTCGTGTGTCCAACGACGCACCTGTGTTTTTTTTTTGATTTCAGCAGAACGCTCTCCAATACGTCTTCAATAAAAGTCACCATAAACTAAAAAGGTTTATATTGTAAATTTTGAAAATAAAAAACTGAAATTGCCTTACCTTGTTGTTTGTTGGTAGTTGGTTTAAGAATCTGCTCTTAGTTGTTGTTTCAAGCAAACTCTTCAAGTAAAATCAAAATCGGCATCTTTGTTGGTAAATGTAAGTTATTTAAATGTTTTGATTTAAACTTGGATTTGCTTCTTTTTCAGCATTCTGCAACATTTTTTTATTAAAACAGCTGCATTGACTTTATTTTGAATTTTCATATATTGATAAATTTATTGAATTTATTTGTGGCAATCACAACTTTGCTATAAAACTACATTGCAATATAATATGTTTCGAATTTAATCGTATTGTTTTTTCATTTAGTTTTTTTTCATTTTAGCAACATGATTTTTAAAAATTTTAACCAACTCATTGAATGCTCAGCAACTTTTTTTCAATTCTAAATTGCATTAGTTTCAAACTTATATAACATTTTAATGATTTAGCTTTTTTCAAATTTCAGTTGAGTTGAATTTTAAAAACTACTTTTAAGTATAATAAATAGTGTTTTTTTTTAATAAAGCGAGTTTATATATTTTGCACAAGAAAAAAATACGCCTTTAGTTTTAATAAATATAGAAATTTTGGCATTTCTAAGTTGTTTCATATCTTCTTTTTATACCAACTTGCTCTAGTTGCCACTTTAAGCAACTGTAGCGACCCATTTAAATTTACTGCTACTCTGCTGTTCATGATGATAAAAATTACATTCCATTTTGTTGACACAACTCTTGCCAAAACGACATGGTTTTGGATGAAAGAAAGTACAGCCAAGTTTTGTGCAACTTGGATAATATTTACACATGGTGCTGGAGGCAGCAGGAGCAGCAGATATCGATTTATAATTTTGCACAGGCACAACGTGTGAAGCTGTTGTTTTAGTTTGGAATATAAATTAGCAACAGTATATGCAGAATTTGTAAGCATAAGCTATGGAAATACTTACACAACGGTGGCGCTGTGGGCTGCAATAGGTTAGGATTTCTGAGTCCACTGTGCGAATAGTTGCAATCGATATTTGTGCATGTCAGATCAAATTTGCATCTAGGATGTGAATACATGCATTTTTCAGAATATTTGCAGTTGGGGAAACTTTTACATGGTGCTGTCGGATGATAGAAGTCACAGTTGTGCTTTTTGCAGTTGGGATGATATAAACAGCGTTCTTTAGGCTTGTTCACCTTGATCACTGTTGAGTCAATATTAACAGAACTTACTGAAAATTAGAAAAAAACAAATAATAAAATAATATTCATTAGAAACAATTGTTTGTGTTCTTCTTTTGGAAAAAAGGCTTACATGAAGGTATATTTTCATATTTTCTAGCCTCCGTATTGCGTATGGAGATTTTTTGTCTGCTTAGCTGATACTCATCGCCACTGCGCCGTTCACTACTCTTGGAGCGACGTTTGCTCGTTGTTGTAGTGCCACCATCACGTCGCTCATCTCTGTTGCGCTGTTCGCGCACATCCGCGTCTAGATCAAATTTAATAGGTGTGCGCTTGCGTTTAGCTGGTGATTGCGTTGATGTTGGCGATGACGACACCATTGGCAACTTTTCGGCGCTGCTCGCTGAGCGACGCTTCTTGCTACTCGGTAGTGGAGGCGTAGTTGAACGTTCTACTTTTTGGCCCGACTGTTCTGCACTACGCCGCTTAGTAGCTGAACGTCCAGTTAGCTTTTCGTGAATCTGATTTGGAGTCCCTGCTGCTGCTGCTTTTTTAGGGCTATGTTCATCTTCCTCCGAATCATTGTTGATTATAAACTTTTTGACCTCTTTCGGCTTGCGATAAATTTCAATTAGTTCCGTACGTCTTGGTGGAGGCGGTGTATTGGATGACGGTGAAGGGTTATTTGAATCACGTTCAGTCAGTCGTGCGGCAGTAGAAGGTGAAAGCGAAAGCGAGTGTGTTTTAAGCTGTAGTCGTGACTTAATGTCGGAGCGGCGTGATTCGCGTGAACCACCCGATGAACGCTTGCTGCTGCGTCCAGCAGATGTAGAGCTGGAGATGGCTGCAACACCATTGCCACGCGCCGTAGAAGATGATGAACTGACTTGTGGCAGAGGTGAGCGGGAACGCGAACGGATACGTGTAGTTTGAATGCGTGTTTTTTTGGGCACAGTTTTATTATCTTTAGAAAAACGAAGGCAAGAATAAATGTTTGATGAAATAGGGTCAGATTCAAAAGTATTTACCTACCATTAAGTGTCACCACAAACTGGGTCTTATCTTCATTTAAATCAACGTCTGGCGAGCCTTGCTCTTCAAAGTCAGCTTCGTTGATGTGATAGCTAAAATTGAGAAATTTTTAACGATTTTTGTTTTTCATCTAATACAGATAAAAGCTAAAACTTACTCTATATCTACATCCTGTTCATTGGGATTGACGTTGTCTATCAGCTGTGGCACATACATGTAGTCAACATCGGATTCACCACGATCAGACATAGATTCAGGTATGTATTCCTCGGTTTCTAAGTCCAGCTCACCCTGGTGATGACTTTTGGCAAGGCGTCGCTTACGCAGCTGTGAAGCTGTATGCAGTGCTCCGCCACCTGCTTCCACTTCAATGACTAAATTTTGCGTGGTGCGCCGTATAAGATTGGCTGGAATTCCAACTACTGCATTTTTGCGTTTTAAGCGATCGCGGTATGATTTTGTGAAGAGCTTCGTGTTACGGTCGCTGACCACACCTGCTTCTCCTAGCAGCACAGTAACTTTTGTTATTGCTTCCGGTGTCTGTTTTGGTTTGCTCAGCACTGTGGAGCGTTGGGCTTCAGCGACTGCACGCAACAATAGGTTTTTGCAGGCCTGCTTGCTTGGTGACACGGGAGTGCGTGGTTTTATCTTAATAACAGAGTTGACCGGCTTGTCGGCAAGATCTTCATCATCTGAAGGTTCTGGAGGTTTTGTGGTGGCTACTATCACACGAGATCCAATGCGTTGACGTTGTGTGAGCGGTGACGCCGCACGGTCGTTGCCACCACCGCTTGTGTCACGCCTCTTGCGTGTATTGGAGGCGTTCGAATTTTGCTGTCGTTGTCGGACATTGGCACTGCCAGACGATGAAGTTGGTTGCTCATGAGGCGATGAACGACGACGTGTGCTGCTGCGTTCAGGTTCCCGCTCACGTCCGCGAACACGTTCTTGTTCTCTATTACGTTCTCGATCACGCTCCCGTTCGCCACTTGGCACCTTGTCGCGCTCGCTTTCCAGTTCGCGACGTCGGAAGGCAGGCACATAGAGCTGTTTACCTAAACGACTGCGCCGTTCACGTGTGCTTTCCTCACGCGGAGCTGTTGATGTCTTGAGACCTAAACGTTCATGTACCGAACGCTTTTTCTCTGCTGGTAATGGTGGCTCGCGCCTTTCGCGTTCTCGCGAACGTCGTGTTGGCATTTCATCGCGTTTTCTGCTCGTGGAAGTGGGTGAAGGATCACGTCTGCTGCTGCCAGTGCCACCTTTAGCCACAGCTGCTGATTCAAGTGGCGGCAGCGGTGTTATGCGGCGACGTTTGCTAGGCAAATCCTCTTTTTCAGATGTTGAGTCTTCATTCTTATCGAATACTATTGGGCTCTTGTCTTTGCTGGGCTTCTTTATAACCTTAAAAAGTTAGAAAGTGTTACAAAGTCCTACAATAAATTTTAGAGAGTTTTCTACTACCAAATCGCCGGCCTCATCGAACTCTTCGGCGCTGCCATCATCCTTCAGATTGAGAAAGTCCTCATCTTCACTCTCACCATCGTTGCTATTGCCCAGATTTTTCAAATGCTTCTTGGCTGCATAGATTTTCTTTTGTATTTCTGCCAATTCAGCCAAATCTTGCTCACGATTGCCGCTTGTGACTTGAGCTCCACCAGTAGTGGATGAAATTTCCTCAATAGTTGGTATATCAAAAGCACCGTCCCCCTTAGCTGTCTCCGCTGCATGGTCCTTCTCTGCAGTTGCTTTTCTGGCTTTCCCTTTCTTGATGTTTAGGCAAGCATCAGTATTTTCGTCTAGAGTCTTCTTGGCCTTCACCAGCAACTCCTCAGCAAAGACATCCGTAATGGAATTGATAACGGGTACTGTTATGGGAGGATCTGTAGTAGTTGTTGGCGGTTCATGTTCTTCAGCAACAGCGCTAACGCCCTCTTCGTTGTGTGATTTCTTGAAAGTTGAGCCTTTTTTATCTTTTTTGTTCGACTTTTTATCTCTTTTAGAACTCGATGAGGATGTCGCTGGAGCTTCTTCACGTTGGCTGGTTTTACGTTTTTTGCTTGCAGCTATAAGAAAATTTTAAATAGTTTCATATAACATTTGCCTCTATAACATCTTTAAGCTCACCATTCGCCGCTGGCAGCGTAACTTCTTGTAGCTTCTGTAGTACTTCGTGCAGCCACGTCACAAATAGTTCGGTTTGAGTGCCCAGAAAAAGGTTGAGGTCAGTTATCATCATTTGCTTGGAGCGCTTGTTGGCCACCATGATCATCACATAATCTGGCAGCTCATCATCTATATAGCCCGTAGATCCACCGGTGCCCAATTCTACCAACTTGGCCTTCACGGCGCTCTAGTTAATTAAAATAAGTAGTTAGACGTTTTTAATATTTCAGCCTTCATCCAAAAATTTAATTGATTTTTCTTGTTTTCCCTTTCCATATATTTTTTTTCTTACTCGCATTTTCTGCCCAATTTCACTGCCAAAGTTTTCCATATTTTCTGGGTTATATTATTTTCGTTTAACAATTATTTATATATTTTAAAGAATTTTTACTGCACAATATATTCAGTTGATTTTTTGCAACACATTTAACTTTTGGCCTGATTTTTTTATGATTTTTTCACAAAATTTTCAAGAAAAACCCTCGTAGTAATGAGCTGAAAATAAAATTTTCGCCTCGCACTTTTGACAGAATATGCAAGAAAAAAGAAAAACAAAAAGTACATCAATGATAAGGAAAGAGAAAGCTATATGTCACTCGTGTCAAACAGCATAGATGCCACCTTTTTAATACACACAAATGTCTAAAGGGTGTTCATTGCAAACTTCAATCACATACGATGGGTGTTCCTTGGAAATAGAAATCACATAAGAAGGGTGTTCTTGCAGATTTTATATATAACTTTCTTGATACCGTGCCAACCCCTAGCAACACGTGCCAGTTCGAAGACAGCAACAGTTCGAAAAACTCAATACACTCTCACTTTTCACTAATACACTCACACATTGACATCACTGGCAGTACACTGGCAACAATTTTTACTGAGCCAGTGAATTTTGACAACCACAGCCAGTGCGAAATCGAAGTAAGGAAACAATGTTGTATTTTCTCTCTAAAATATTCGAACTTTATATATGCACTCTTCTTTCATGTGTTGTAGTGAAATATATGCAATTATTTTAATTTCCCTTATTTCACACATAAAATATCATATGAACAAGTTGCATTTCATTTTGGAAAAGATTGATAAACACATTTTACAACATAAAATGTGTTCTCATTAGTTCTCCATTTTTATCCCGTGTAAGGTTGGTGCTGTGTTGGCATATAAAGCATCACTGAGTAAAAACAAAGGGAATAATAAAGTGGTCGAACCTTTGGCTTTCCGTTTTTTTGGATGAACATTTTCTATCACGTGTAGCCGCTGCTTAATTTGTTGATTATTTCGGAATATTTTCGAAGTAAATACATATTCTTTATTAGCATGCCAGTACTATCACGTGTGGCTGCAGCGTAAGCGGTGACTACAAAAAAACGATATGGAATGGAGTCTATAGACATAACAATGTCATCATAGTAAGGTGAAACGCTTGCAATTGGAGTAGCAAAGAACAGCATCGGCAAAACAAGAAGAGTATTCATGCAATGCAAGGTATAATGATTTACAAGGTAGGAGTGACAGTTCTGCTGGCGATTTGAAAGTCAAAAACACATTGAAAAAGAGAAAACGAAGAAGCAGCAAAACAGATGAAAAGTTAAACTTTGTATTGATCTGACAACTCCCGATAGCCGCTCGTGAGAAGAAAGGTAGTTGTCAAGGCTACCTTGTAAATTATTGTATCATGCCTGCAATGTAGCAAACTTATATATTTTACAATTAGTTATTTTTATCAGGTAGGTTGCATGAACGTACTCTTAAAGCGATTGCGAACTTGCAACACATATGACTGTTGGTAAGCAAAATTTTCACAAACATTAGAGAACTTTCAGCATGCCCAGACAAAGCAAAAAAAAAAAACAAAATCTAATTTGTGAGAGTTTGTGATAAGAAACAACTTCATTAAATAAAATCCGGTGATTGCCGGTATAAGTTTGCCAGAACTATTATATATTTGGTTTGTGCAAAAGCTTCTCCATACATTTCATTTATAAAGCTGATAAACTTATACTGTTTATACTATTTATATGTTTCTACTATTTATATATGTATGTATGAATACCCTAAATTTATTTCTTTTTAGGAAATAGTTTCATTTCCCAACAAAATCCCCAAAATGTCTCAGTCTAACCGAGACCCCAATCTAACCGAGAGTGTTTCACTGCACGAACGAATGAAAAATTGATCGCGAACAAAACGTAGCGATGAATTCTTCATACGGTCCAACAGTTTTCACTGCACGAACATAAGTTGCAAAAATTGGTAACTCGCCATCTTGTAGGGTCGTGCAGTGGAAACACTTAAGTTCAATGCTTGCACGTATCCGCTTTGATCAATTTTTGTTTATAGGAACGTATTAAATCGGATATATTTTAACTACTTTTATACATTTTAATAACAAACTAAACATACATAAAAGTATAAAAATCACATTATTCATATTAAAACCAATAAACAATATTAACCGTCTAACTGGGATGTTTGGAATAATAGAAGGAAAAAACAACAGCCTTTTTGTTTTCTGCTAAGCGTTGGTGTTAGGAACACAAATCCGTTGGCAGATTTTTAATTCGATTGACATGGTAGAAGTTAGGTGAAAAAAATACATGAAATTGGTTTACAGAATGCAAGATAATTTTCATAACAATGTTATGTTTCCGTAAAAAGTACAGACAATAAAAATACGTCTTTGTTCAATCTTCCAAAATAATTCATTAATATTTGACACTTCAAAATATATATTCTCCCTATTTTTTATTTTGATGCTGCGCAAGCAATAATTTTTTTCGTCAAAAAAACACAAAAAGTCACTTTTAAATGACTGTAAAAAATTAACTAACAAAATTTTAATGATAAGGCTAGCACTATGTTATAGCTTGATTTATGCTCATGAGCCGTCAAAAAATGTCAGGGTCGAAAAAAAGTTAACGTCAAAATTACATTGCAAAAAACTGTAGCTACCTCAGGGCTGCCTTGCAAGTTAAAGGGCTAAAAACAATGACATAAAGTGCTAATAAAAAACTTATGGCGAACTTTTAAAGACATAAAAAAGACATCGCCGACGGCGATCGAAATATTGGAAATTAAAACCACAAAAGTTTTTCATTTTTAATATTTTGGACCTTGAGCCCACAGAATTCAGCTAATAAATTTCAAAAAGGTCGAAAAAACAAATAAAGGACACAAAAACCTTTACACAACTAAAACAAAGTGCTTTTTTGTATTAAGTTTTTTATTTATTTTGTTATTTTTTATTTTTTCCTACGTTATTAACTACCGTTTCAACAAATCTACTACTCTATTCACAAAGAAACTCTGAATTTTCCCAAAAATATCAAGCTTCGGCCTATCAGATCGAACGAAGAAATCTTTGTTCATTCGTGCTTTAAAAGTGTTTCCACTGCGCCAATAGCGTTAGCGAAATTGTGTAAAAACTAATGGTGCGAACCTTGGTTCAGAGCAAACTGTTTATACCGCCTGAACACTGCAGTTGAAACGCTCGGTAACAAAGCAAACCCCGTGTGAATAACAATAAATAACTATTCCAATACCAAATAAGAACCCATAGTTTTACTAAAGTTGTTTCTTCCCTGCACTAAGCTTTGTCTAAAGTAGAATCATTTTGAAATTAAAACGCTTACCCGTTTCTACAGGTATTTTTTGTGTTTTTTTTTTTTTTTAAATACAGTTGCATTTGCATATTCTTACGGCGCTCTGAATTAAGTAATTTGGTGTGTGAATTATGATTGTAAATAACCCCGTTCTCACGAAGCAGTCATAATTCAATTTGACTTACTTTTTTATATAAATTAATTTTTAAAGCAAAAATACTCGCTATGACTGTTTTATGTTTTGGTTTCGTTTTCCTTCTTGTAAATGCTGTTTTCGATTCATTTTCGATAAAAATTGGAAATAAACCAAATTTCTACGTCATTCGGATAGTAATTCAAACATAATTATTTTCTAATCAAGTAATTCAGCTTGTCAAATTTTGTATGGCTACAAAATTCCGACTTCATTCGTAACATAATTGAGCTACGACTTGAATGATAGCCGAAGTACGTAATTCAACGTGCTGTGGGAACATGCTATAAGAGATACATGCGTATATATTTTTTGATATTTTGAGAACAGTATTTATTTAAAAATCACAGAAAGACTTAATAAAAGCAATATACCTGTATGATTATATCAAATCCTTAAATCAATTTAAATTCAAAAGACAATTTTGTTTTGCTGAATGTTCGGAGTCGACCTTGGGGAGGATTGGTTGTACATTATGTCTCAAAATAAAAAGGGTGCTTATTTTGGTTGGAAAAATAAGAAGTTTTCGATTCGAATTGCTCTCCTAACTAGGACAATGCTGAAAAAGCTCAAGTATTTCTTTAGATGCGAAACATTAAAAAATTGTGCTAAGGACCATTGTGTTAATCACAATCTTAAATATTATCTAGAATATATTTTAGTGTTGAAAAATTAGATAAAGTTTTTATAAAGATGAAGTCAACTATAATTTTTTTATAGCAAATTGATAAAATGTGAAAAGAACCCCGAAAATTCTAGAAATTAATAGTGTGACTTGACCTTAATGAGACGGGGGAGGGTAAAGACTTTGAGACAAAGTATGACATGAGTGGAGGTGGGTCAATTTGAATTGGTGGCGGTGGCGACCGTGGCATACTGGTTGAGGTGCATGACTTATATGCGATATAACCATGGTTCGAATCCCATCTGACACAAAATGGTTTTTCATTTGAAATAATTTTTTCTGTTTGGCCGTCTCCTCTCTGCAGACAAATGACAAACCTCAGAAAATAAAAACTGCCATGAAAAGTTTCTTAAGAACAAAAGCCGTTTAAAGTCGGTATTAAGCTTGTAGATCTAGTTCTCGATCATTTTTGTTTAAACATTTCATAACACGCACAACACAATTGACCATAAGAAGCTCGGTCAAAGTCTTTCAAGGACTGAAATGCACATTTCGTTTTTATTTAATCCCATTTGAATGCAATACCAAAAATAGCTGCTTCAGGGCAGCCCTTCTTTTTCTTTACCTAGCTAATAAACTAAAAATCGAATAATCGAAGAAACTCCAATTTCTTCTTTTTCAAGTCAAAATTATTGGAAAACCAAAATAATCTCTTGTTTCTTTATTATTTTCACTCCGCTGGCTAGAGGGTTAGGTTCCGACTTTAATTTTCTAGTTAAAAGTATTTAAAATTAACCTTAAACACTACTTATGGTTACATTTTGACAAAATCGAATTAATCCTTGACAAAATCGAATTAATCTTTTCAGTTTGAATGAATTATTCTAAATGTTTAGATAACTACAAGAAATTAAATATTTATCTCTCAATCGGCTATTTTAAAGGTTTATATAATTCAAATTTGATAAAACCCTTTCAAAACACTTATCCTAGTTCCCAACCTTCGACGCTATAGGTACTTTTTTTGTCTGTTATCTGATTAAAAAATATTTAAAATACGCAGGTACTACAGGGTGGTCCATGAAGTGTTTGAAATTTGAATAACTACGCGACTTTCCAACTTCGAAGTGAAAACTTTTTGATGGTCATGCGGCTTCGGCTCCTGTACTTACTGAACTTTGTACGGCGTCATATTGAGGTTTAATGCAAAATTTGCATCAAAGAAGTGCGTGAAATGTTCAATTCCTAAGAATGATCAGAGTTGACATGCTTAGTTGTTATTGCACACTCTTAGCAAGGTATGTTTAACAAGGTAGTGTTGTCTCGGAGCGGTGGGTACCGCAGCTGTCAAACACATAGATTATTATATTTTGCAAATTTTGTTATTTATTTTGCCTTTATTCATAAAACATTTGTGTTCGGTGTTTTGACAGAAGCGGTACCGACAAACACAAGAAAGAATTTTAACTACTAACACTACCTTTCTTATTCTACCATGAGCAAGAGCAGTAATATTTTCGGTTGTGCGCACTGTATGGCAACGTATTGTTTTATAAAAAAAAAATCCAATTTGATGCTTACGTTTCACAAATTAATTCACAAATTACGTGTAAGTCGCTTAATTTCTACCGGATCTGAAAAGTACTTTCCTTACAATTTCGATAGAAGATTCAACATTCTACAAGTGAATTTTTTATTATTTTCTAGAGTTATTCCAGCTTTTATCGAACTATTTTGCTAAACTGCTATATAAAACTAGCTTTCTGTCATAATATCAATTGCATTAGAGTTGCCACACTAAAAAAAACTAGAAGTTCACATTCAAAACATTAGATGGACCACCCTGTAGTAGCAGTATTTTTTTTTCTTTCCAAGATCTAAGTCTGGATCTTGCTTTGGATTGAAAACACAAACAGCAAATAGTCCAGATTAGGTTCTGATACATATTTAGATCTTAATGGGATATGTTCATTATACATATTTTAGTTTGCCCACTTTTCAGGATAACTTGTTATCAGCACTTGGCATTGAACTAACAGTCAAACTAAGAGTGCCATCTGTTGGTAAGTAGCATGTAAACATATGGTTGAAATATTTTTTTTTCATCCAAATCTAATTTAAGCATAGTACTCTGTTCGGTTTCACGTAAAATTCCACGCAAATCTCCATATAAAATTTGACAGCTGTAAAACAAGCGTGAACATTTCACAACATTTTCATCAAAGTAGTACTATGTTTCGCTGCGGAAAATCTAGAACTATATTCCGCAACATGTATCTAGCAACATTCGTTTCACGACAATTTAATTGAACCAACCATTTATTTTGCCGTGAAAAATGACAGTTGTTGTCAAAGTTGAAAAAAAGTTGCATTTAAGGTGGCAAAGAAAGTGCAAGCAAAATAAAAAGTATGTTTTTAGTTAGATTAATATAATTTTCGTTTTATTTTATTAAATTTTCCTTATTAATAATTAGTGTGGATAGCTGATTTGGCCAAAATGCTGCTCTATCTTCTCTCGCGTCTTCTCTCGGTGCTTGTGCTCGCATATACCTGCAGCTGGGAGCAATAGGTTGACGACTTGTCCAGCTGCACAACAAAGGGCATCATCCATATGCATATCCATTACTCTGAAAGGTTTTTTATCTTAATATATTTTCGGCTTTTCTGCTATAAATTTTTGATTTTTTAATTGTTTCATCAAAATGTTTAAGCTTAACGTAAGCTGTTCTTTCGCAACATTTTCTGCTGTTCTTTCTTAAGAGATTTCTGCAGAGTTCTATGCTTAAGGATGGAAACAGTGCAGCTTGTATAGACGACTAGTTTTCTTATGCCGTAGTTATGCCAGGCAAGCACATGGTAGAATAAGACAAGGCAGTTTTAGTAGTTACAATTCTCTATTGTGCTGGCTACCGCATCTGTCAAAACCAGGTTTTTACGAATAAAAGCTAAACAAATAACACAATTTGCAAATTATAATATTATATGCGTTTGACAGCTGCGGTACCCACCATTCTGAGACGACACTACCTTGTTAAATATACCTTTGGCAAACATGTTTGGTGAGAAAGAGAACACTAGCAGCAAAGAAGCTCACCAAATATGTTAGCATTAGAGCCCTGCATGAATACATTAACCAGGCGAATATACCCTGGTTCTCTGCTGTAGCAGTCAGTGTATGCGAATAAATGTAAACAGGTCATGTAGTATTTGTTCTCTGTTCTGTTTTCCTACACTGTCGCACTGACCTGAGCTTGCTAGCTACGCGTTGTTTCAGTTTTTTCTCTGAGCACTTAATAAACTATACGAATACTCAGGAATCTGCTGCAGTGACCTGAATAAGAGTTAATATGTTGGGTTTTCCCCGCAATAAGCTCAATAAGTCAATTTGATGTTAGATAGAGGTGCAATTAAACGCATTTATTTATATATAATGAGGGTATGAACCAGAGACCTGCAGCGAAACGTTTTTTTACGATTCTAAATCACTCGTCCAAAACCGAGTGCCAGTGCGTGTGGTTGCGCACAACAACAACCACTTCCACGCGAAGCATTCTCATAACAGCGATGAGCGACGAGTTCCGCTGCTTTCACTCATCGCTCATTAGATAGACTGCTGAATTCTAAGCATATGATTCTAAGCACCCTCATTGACTCTAGAGTCATTGAATGATTTGCGTGCACTTCAGTATTGGCGTGCATTTTCCTTGTTTTACTTTTGTTTTGTGTTTTACGTGTTGATTAAAATAAATAGCTTAGTAAGATTGTAGCAAATTTACTTTACACTTGTATGTTGTCTATTATTAGTTCCTTGTTGTTATTGTATTGTTTTTTAACAATTTTTAAATCACTTTCACACTTGCAATGATGAATTGCTGAGAACCTTTACGTTTAGGGATGCCATAAGGAAAGCTGCAATCCAAAATAAACAGGATTGCCGATTTTAATGATTTATATTTAATAAAATGTTTAATAATTATAATTCTTAGTTCTTTAATTTTAATAATTTTAATAATTCTTAAAAAATTTTTCCAAATATTTTTAATATTTTTTTTCAATAATATTTTTCCAATTTTTCACTAATTTCTATCAATAATATTTAAAATTTTATTTTTTATTAAATATATGCATTTAAATATTTTTTTAATACTATTTTAAGATTTATTTTTTTACATTTGCGTAGTCCGCTAGTATTATATGCATATAATAATAAATTTATGTATTATATGTATAATAAAATATGTCAGCGGTAACACTGCACGCAATGACTCTCTTAATGACTCTAGAATCATAAGGAATTACTCTAGAATCATTGAGCGGCATTCTTATGAGCGATGAGTGAAATCGGCGGAACTCGTCGCTCATAGCTGTTATGAGGATGCTTCGTGTGGAAGTGATGGTTGTTGTACGCAATCGCACGCAATTGCATTCGTTTATTTTGCCGTGAAAAATGACAGTTGTTGTCAAAGTTGAAAAAAAGTTGCATTTAAGGTGGCAAAGAAAGTTTTTTATGGATGATTCGTAGTCATTCGTTCGAATCATAGACTCGTTGCACTTCTCTGGTATGAAGACTCATATTTGTGTTATTTTTTGCTGCTCTATCCGCTACCTTCCATACAAAAAACACAAAAACTGTCGAAGTCCATATCGGCTGTAGCTGGAATCCTAGAGGGGACAAATATATAAGTTGGTCCTATTATTTTTTGCCCCTCAATATTTCTCCGCAATACACCTACCCCCTATCTAAAATCCTTCTTTGGGTTACCACACAAAAAACATATTTTTTTCTACGAACGAACGAATAATAAAAATATTCCCTAAATATTTTAAAAACACTCAAGGTTAATTTATAAGGTTGTTGCAGGGCCTATCGCAATCTCTTCTCAGTACCCATAGCGAATAACTACGCAAGAAAAACGGATGATAATAGAGAGCACTTACAGATTTTCTATGAGCTGTCAACTTCGATTTGACAATTTTGGGTACTCGCTCTCTCCCTTGCGACAACCTTATAAATCAACCTTGAAAACACTGATATTTTTGTAATATTTTATTGCTTTATTTGCTACATGCTGGTGTTAGTAAATCATCGTGCTCTTATTCTCTTCGTTTCTTATATTTAAAAAAAACGAAGAGAGTGTAAGAGCAGGTATGAGCAAAGTAGAAAAGCTATAGAGGAAACTTTTTTATTTACTCAAAACCATACTCATGCAGGGCTTTAGTTAGCATAACCAAGACAGTAAAAAAAATACTGCTGAAACATATTGTTTTTATGCAGCGCCACCTAACAAGCGGTAGCACGAAGCTACAGTTTTCAAAATCGACTGTTAGATGGCAGCACGTTAGAAACGACCTCCAAACAACCTTTTGACGTTTTCTACGCAGAACACTCACACATACATTGCAAAGATTTGCTCTTTGGAGAATACTAGTGGAGTCGTCGTTTGGTCAAGTTGTCTTGTGTCCACCCTCCAGTGCAGTAGCAACAGCAGAGAGTAGCTCCAGAAATTCGTGAGAAATATTAAAAATAGTGTTTAAATTTTGGAATTTTCGCAAAGAAGTAAGTGGTTAACAATAAATAATTATAAATTTAACTAAATAAAACGAGGTGTAAATGAATGACTAACTCAGGCTGTCTGCTACGGTTGGAGCCTACATATTTCGTAATACATACGCAGATACCGTCAGTATGTCGTTCGGTGAACGGGTGGATTTCGTCATATCGGTTTATTCAACCCCAGTACCTGCGTAGCTAGTTTTAGATTTCTAATTTTAATTTACTCTTAAAATGAAAGATCAAGTGTTTAGTCCAAATTAGTCAGTTTGGAATATTATTAATTATATAATTAATATATATATATATATATATGGGATATTTTGCGCTGTTGTAGTACCAATTTACTTAATTGTTGAGAAGAGGCAGGGTGCATAACGGGTGGCTGCTAAGTTGACTGGAGCTTTTTAAAAGCTTTCTGTAGTGGGTGATTTGGTGTAATCATATCCAGACATTTGCCAGGGATTGATTCAGTAAGTTTTTCATGTAGATTTGTTTGTATTTGTTTGTTTCTTTGGGTGATTTTTTGCATTAAGTTCGAATTATATTAATTAACTAAAACCTTAACTTCAAAAGAGTCAAAACTCTAAATTTTTAAAAATTCCAGGAAAAGCTAAAAACTATTTAATTTTTAGGTGGCTTCATAGAAAACAAAAAAAAATGGGGTTTTTTTTTTTTTAATTAAAGAGAAAGAAAATGAGCACACAATTTTGAAAGTCGATAAAGATGATTACCGCAAATAGTTTAACATTAAAAAAAACAAAAATTTAATATAGAATTAAGCAATTTTATTAATTATGGTGCAATATATATATATATAAAAAAATCAAAACAGTTAGTTTTTGTATTTAAAAATATGTCTAAGCAGAAGCTTTAAGCTTCTTTCATTATTTATTTCATTTAAATTTATAATGAGATTTAATATAAAAATATAATTTAATTCGTTGGTTGCCAAATATTTGGCTAGCAAAGCAAGCCTGTAGAGTTTTAATACAGTTGTAGATTAGCGGCTATTTCGAAAGCTTTTACTTTGTGAAAAGGAAAGTTATTTTCGCCCATGCAAATGTCTTGAGCCCGGAGTTGTTGCACTTTGTTGTATCTACTTGAAGCTCTGTTGCAGTTTGTAGCCGCTGCTGCTTTTCTGACACAAGTTTTGCTGCAGTTGCAGTTACAGTTACTTCATTTGTCGCCTTATGTTTAAAAATGGTTGGAAAACAAATCTTTGCGTTACTAAGCACATCATCGCTTTGCATTTTTTTTTTTTTTTTTTATCTTAAATATAGTTTTATTTGAAGAGTCATAAAAATACTTGTGTTTGTTGACAAGTAAATAACATGAATGAACATCGTGGTTTTCTTTATGGCAAGCTTTTTTTCCAATTACAGTAAATCTTGCCTTAAGGCGGTCTTCTCATTCAAAACCCGTTTTTTGGACCCTTTTTAAAAAAATTCTTCTTTGAAAACGCAAAGAATAATTGAAAACTTTTTTTATTTATTGTATTACAAAAGGTTCAAAGTAAATAAAAAAATTTTTTTTGCCTCGATACGTGGGCTGTTCAAAAAGTAATGAGACTTCAAAGTTGGTGGAGAAAAAAAAAGGTGTCGTCACGGCGGCCACGATTCCGGGTCTCCGGAGCGTCTGAAATAAAAAAAAAAACGGGGTTATAATCAGTATAGATGTAATTCTCGGGTGAACCTCAAGCTTAATTTTGTGATTTTTTTTGACAAAATGGCGGCCATTCAAAAAAAAAATTTCAATTTCGGGTTTTTTTTTTGTAGTTTAGTGTAAAAAAAAAAATAGTAAAAAATTTTTTAAAATTATGGTCGAGGCTCACCTGAGAATGGTTGATTCCATTTTGTTTCATGAAAATCGGTTCAGTTGAACTGGAGATATCATGGCCGCCAGTTCGAAAAACGTGGGTTCGAGATAAACGCGTTTAAAGTTTGAAGTAATTTTTTTGGGGGAAAAAAAAAAAATCAAAAATGTTTAAATGCAGTTTTAAAGAGCTGACAATTTTTACTTACAAATATTAGTCGGCGATGCCAGCTCCATACAGGCCACCTTCCTCTTTTTCGTAGAAACTGCTTTCTGCTGCCCTCTCTGCTCTGCGAGCCGTTCTGCCAGCTTTTGATGATGCCGCAGCTCGAGTCTCTGATCGGTTCAATCTGTCTTCATTGCGAGATAGTGCGTATTCGTATGCGTTTTTGCCAATCGCAATACCCATCAAACCCATAATTTTAAGTATGGGTATAAAACCGTCGTTGAAGAGGCACGTTGCAATGAAATTGGCCACTTCGATGGTGCGTGCGCCTGAGTTGATGTGTTTGGGCGAAAGTGACCAAAGAACAGAATTGTAGGACTCATTGGAATTCTGAGTTTCAGATCCAAGGCATCTTTCAAGCAAATTATCTGCCGACAGCGCTTCGTAAGCTGGTTTTATTACCTCCATCACCTTCTTGTCCATCAGACCTTGCTTCACAAAAAAGGCTGTATCTTCTAAAGTATTTCGAATTTCTAAAAATCCTTTTAGGGGCATATTCACAACTACCCAAGCTATAAATAAATGCAAAAAAAGTTGAAAAAAAAGTTGCTCAATGAGAAGACCCCCTTAAAAATGTCTGAATTCAAAGAATTTTGTGAATTATTTTTGAATTTCGCGAAATTAATTTTTTTTTATTTTGTTTTTAATTTTCCCCGAGGTCTTAATTTTTTGAAATTATTTTTAAGGGGACTTATATCAATTTTTTTCTGAAAAATTTAGGTTTGCTAATAACGGTTTAACGATTTAACAAACATTTTTTTGAGACGTAATTTCTTCGTTATAATAAAATCCCTGAGGCGCCAAGAAAAAAATCGGTGGGAAAGATTACTCAGAAACTGATAATCCGATTGGCTTGAAATTTTGTGTGGGTTTTAAGCAACGTATTTTTCAAGGATTGACATCAAGTTTTTGTTTTTTTTAAGGTCTGTAAAATCGTATACACCTCAAATCATAAGCATTTTCTCCAATTTTGGCAAGATTACGATTTCCGGGGCGCCGCGATTTAAATGTGTTTTCTGGTAGAGCACAACAAAAAAACATTTTGGCCGAACAAAAAATCGATTACTCAAATAGTTGTCCAATTATCGGTTTTTAAAAATTTTTTCTTGCTAAAAGATCTGTTTAAAAAACTTATATATCTTTGTCATTATCCAATGAATCTGAAAGATTGATATGTCATTTGAAAGGTAATTAAATTGTCTTTTCACTGATATGCCACACACATATATCATTGCAAGAATATTTTTAATTTTATAAGCAAATTTATATTATAATTGAATTTTTTATTAAAATATCCGTCATTTTCTACTAAATTTGCGTTGTTAAGATACAAAAAATATATTTTATTTTAAAAGCTTAAAGTTCAGCCTTTTATTTGGTATATAAAAATATGCATTTTTTTCCTAAAATTCACAAAATATTAAATGCAACCCCTCCCGAAGGCTGAAGCATCGGGAGGGGTTTGCAATTTTTTCGGATTCGGACTTTGAAGGTCTTAATACATATAAGACACCAAAAAAAAAGGAAATCCACCAAAAGTAAAATTTGAGCTTCCATATGTTACCAGAGACCTGCATCAAGTACTGAAAAAATCAAGCATTTCAAATACTTCAAAATTCACTTTGTTTGAACTTGAAAAAACCAAGCAAAGCAAGCTACGTATCAAACTAATCAATAGCAAGCTTTACTGCTCTGCTGCGCACAAAATCTTGAAGCGCGTGAAATTTTCGGGAAAATACTTAAAAAGTTTGATATGTTCGGCAAAAGCTTATAAGCTTGCAAGTATCCAAATAGTTCAAATTGTTCAAATTGGGAAGGCTTGTTGTCTTGGGGGTCACTGATTGCGATTCTGATGTCAGAATATAAAAAGTTATTTGGACACTAGGGTGGACCGTAACAATAATTTTTTGTGATTTTGACAGATTTGGCCCTTTTTTGCAATCTAACTCGGATCAATTATTTGGATTCTGATCTTATGAAGATGTTTTTCTGAGATTATAAAGTTCCATATCTCGAAGGGGAAGCAAAATAGATAAAATCTAACCATTTTTTGGCGGTTACCAGAGGAGGAAACATTTTTGAGACACACAATCAATCCCCCCTTTTGCACATTTTTAGGTGGAGACGTTGAAACACGTGTTTAACTCTCCACTGGAAGTCAAATTGTAATCATACACGTGTTTCGGTCTCTCCCTAAAAATATGTCGAATGGGGGGCTAATATACCCCTTATTTGTGTGTCGCAAAAATGCTTCCTCATATAGGAACCCCCAAACATTGGTTAGATTTTGCTTCCCTTTCGAGATATAGAACAACATAAAATCGAAAGATATTTAAAAATCCTCGAAAAATTCTCGTAAAATCTTCGAAAAAATAGAAAAAGTGCCATATTTTGAAGAGGAAGCAAAATAGGTAAAAATTAACCATTTTTTGGGGGTTTCTAAGGGAGGAAGCATTTCTGAGATGCATAAATAGAGGGTTCTACCAATCCTCCATTTTGAACATTTTTAGGGGGAGACTTCGAAGCACATCAGACTCCAAATAATTGGCCCGATTTACAGCACAAAATATTTAAAAAAAAAAGCACAAAGAAAACATTTTTGAGGACCACCCTTATCAGCGACCCATATTTTTCACAAACTATTTTTAAAACTATTTATTTGGGTACACCCTTGTGCCCAACAAATTTTTCTTTAACTATACTTTTCTTAAGCAAGTAAGTTGAGTTAGTTGAAAATTCACAAACAAATTCAAGCTTTTCAATCTCTATGACTTACGTTTCAAGTCTGCTGCCGCTTGGTTTTACTTCGTGTCGTATTGGTATATATATTATATACCAAATGAAAGATGAATTTTTAAGCTTTTATACTTTACTTTCTATTGTCCATGCTAATAGCTGTAGTTTTTGAGAAAGTAACGGTTTTATGTAAGCAAATATTTTACTTTCGCATACAAATAGCTATAAAACATGAAATACTCAACGGATTTGATTCGTTTATTAAATAAATGTGAAAGCTTTATATATTTTCTTTAAGATAATACCTTAATCATCAATATCGGTCATTCATTAAGAAAAATTAAGCAAGTTTTCTTAGAAGATCTCATAAAAAAACACAGGTGCGTCGTTGGACATACGAGAGAAGCGAAGCTTTTTCGCAGTTACATAGATTTGATAGCTTAGTAATCTTTTCTTTTTAATAAATTAACTTTTTAATTCAAAAAATTAAAATAACCTAACATAAATTACATTTATACACAAAACTTATTTTCCACTTTTTTGGAAAAAATCTTTTATAAGTCCTATTTTTAAAAAGGGTTGCAGGAACGATGTTAGTAACTATAGGCCTATCGCTAAGCTCTCATCGATTCCAAAACTTTTTGAGCGGATGGTGTATGATCGGGTGAAAATTCACTGTGGGGAAGTCATAACAACTCGTCAGCATGGTTTTGTGAATGGCAGATCCACTGTGTCTAATCTTCTCGATTTTACAACATTCTGCTTAAATTCTATTGATTCTGGTAACCAGGTCGATTGTGTTTACACTGACTTTAGTAAGGCATTTGATAAGCTACCACACAATCTAATCTTATTTAAACTTGAGTTAATGGGATTTCCACAATATTTTGTGAACTGGATTAAATCGTATTTGGTAGAGCGATCTTATCAAATACGTTTCCGAGGCGCATTGTCTTCTGAATTTATTGCTGGATCAGGTGTTCCTCAGGGTAGTCACCTTGGTCCTCTTCTGTTTATTTTAGCTATCAATGATGTAACTCACGTCATTGAACACTCTCATCTGCTTATTTATGCCGATGATATGAAAATATACAGAACGATTAATTCTAGAGATAATTCAGATCTACTCCAGTCTGATCTAAAATCCTTTGAAGTTTGGTGTTCTAAAAATAATATGTTTTTAAATTCAGATAAATGCCAAACTATGACCTTTTCGCGAAAAAAGAATAATTTTATATTTGATTATAAGATTAAAGATACTGCCTTGAGTCGTGTAGACACCGTCAAAGACCTAGGTATATGCATGGATTCTAAGCTGTCGTTTAACATTCATATTGATAATATTTGTAAAAAAGCATCTTCAATGCTTGGTTTTGTAAAACGCTGGGCCAAAGAATTTAATAGCATGATTACAACTACAACGTTGTATTATGCAATCGTGCGTCCTCACTTAGAGTATGCAAGTCAAGTTTGGTCCCCAAGTTACAATGTGCATGTTGATCGAATAGAAAGAATCCAAAAACGTTTTGTTCATTTTGCTCTAAGGGGCTTAAGTGGAACTGACATATTAGACCTTCCTCCTTATGCGGATCGTTTAAAACTATTAAAAATGCAGTCTTTAGGTGATCGAAGGAAATCGGCAGATATCGTATATTTACACCAGCTCATAACAGGTGTATTCGATTCTCCAGAACTTCCTTCTCACATAAATTTTAACACTAACCGTAGAAGCAGTAGAAACGCTAACAACTTAATTTATTTGCCATTTAGTAGAACAAATTATATAGCTACTGCTCCTTTAAGTCGCATGAGTTCCTTTGTTAACAATTGTAGCGTTTTTGATGTTAATTTGTCAAAAGGTCAACTCAAAAGTAGATTAAAAATAGTTGTGTAATTAGATCTATGTACATGCAGTTAGTTGTTAGTTGTTACGTCTTGTGTTGTCCCTGAGCCCAACCCATATATTGGTGGGTAAATTTTTCCCACATTAACTTGTTTGTGGTCACGGGTATCCATAACATTGATATTTTCAATGATTACTGGGTAGTGGCTTTAGATGGGTTAATGCTGAGGAAGTGCGATATAGCTGTAGTAGCTGAACTCTATTGTTATTGCATGAAACATGCTACTTATTTTTTTATTGTTTAATGTCAAATTTCCCCGCTAATTACATATACGGGCATATAATGCCAGCGACTCTCCATTTTAACTCTCCACACATGGTTGTGAACTTGGCTGCACTGAACAATTTCTTTTCTTCAACAGCGTACTACCTAGTGAAAAAAAAAATTCCGCTTCCTGTTTGCTGTCACAAAACTCGTGGGGTTCGAATCCCCACGGTGGCAAGGAATTATTTTTAATATTAAAGTATTTAATTTTCTTGTTGTAGATAAGAAACCATAAAATTCTAAGGAAAAATCCGTCAAAAATTTTTCAGATTTCATTCCAAGCAAATCACAAAACGTGGAGTAAAAAGCTTAGCTTCAAAAATATATATTAAAGACCGCACACGAAAAATAATTAACGAACATTTTAGATACTTTGCCAATGCCATGCATGTGTTTGTTAATTCCATATTTATTGATATCATCTATTTTTTTTGACACTTTAAAAACGCACTTGTCAACGCACTTGTGAGCATTGCTAATTTTCCTTGTACCAACAACACCACAAACGCATTCACGATACAAACACACCGATGGTGGAGACACCTTGCGGCAAATAAAAGCAAATTTTTGTTATTTGTAGCATAGCAAATACACAATCCTCTATCTATTGATAGATGGTGACGATCTACTTCAGCATAGCTTCTGTTATTACAGGCTTTGTGGCCTGGTGTATAGAGTATTGGACTATCATTCAAGTAGACACGGGTTCGATCCCCAAGGCGGGCCAAAAAATATTTTTAATATTAAAAATAAATTTTCTTGTTGTAATAAGCGCTAGCAACAATGAAACCATAAAATTTCCAAGAAAAAATCTGTCGAAATTTTTCAGATTTCACTTCAAGCAAATCACAGAACGAGGAGTAAAGAGCTTCGCTTAAAAAAAAACGAGAAAAGTTTTTTAAATTTGATTACTTTGAAAATATACGTAAACTTATACTATTTCGAATCCTTCTAAAAAAAGTTTTATACAAAAACTCTTGCCAATTTACAGAATTTTACTAATTTTGTGATCCAAGTCAAAAACCACTTCTGTTTTTTGTCACGTAACGTATCATTTTTGGTGGCTTCTATCTAAGAGCCGAACTTTTGACAACTCCTAGGTTTTACACCTTATATAGTGTGTTTAGTAAGCTATTGGAAAATCAACATAAGGAACTTGTAAGTTAAATTTTTCATTCTTTTTTCACTCATTAAAGTCGTATGATTGTCACGTAAGCTACCACGGAAATGCCCATGTTACTTTTTTCTACTTCTATATCTACTGCTATATAATTCTACTAGTTTCTACCACTACATTCTACTACTATTTTCGACTACTATTTTCTACTACTATTTTCTACTACTTTATTTTACTACTATTTTCTTTTACACATTATCTCCTAATTCTACTTATATTTATTACTTCTTTTTTATATATCTATTTTCTATTTAGTTTCTATTATTTTATTTTATTTTTATTTTGTAGTACTATTTTCCAACACTTTTTTCTGCTACTATTTTCTGCTACTATTTTTACTTATTTCTATACTGCTATTTGATACTACTATTTTCGACGACAACTTTCTACTAGCATTTTATATTCTGTTCTACTACTATTTTCTACTACAATTTTTATTACTATTTTCCACCAATATATTCTACTACTAAAATACTCAAATCTTTGTCCTAATTCTTGTCTTAGTCCTTATTCAAATCCTTGTTCCAGTCCTTATTCAAATCCTTGTTCCAGTCCTTATTCAAATTCTTGCCCAAGCCCTTGCCCAAGTCCTTGCCTTAATACTTGTCCTAATCCTTGACAAAATACTTTTCCAAATCATTTTTGAAATCCATGTTGAAATCCATGTCTAAAATCTTGTTCTTATACTTGTCAAAATCGTTGTTCAAATCCTTGCTTGTATAATCGAAAAGGTAAACTCGTAATATCTCAATAACTTTCTAATTTTAATTCAATAACAGTTTTATGTTTAAATATTAATTTGATTTCAATTTTCATCTATATATTTTTCAATTAAAAAATTTTTAATCTGAACGAAAAAATAACAATCACAAAACGATTTTAGTTTCTGATCGAAAAAAAAAGATCAAAAAAATATAATTTCTACTCGTATTTCTGATCGAAAATGTAATGTTAAAAAATAATTTTAATTTCTGATCGCAAACTCTAATGGAACTACTTAACTCTACTTAACTCTTGATGGAAAAAGTAGCAATTAAAAAAAAACTTTTATTTCTTATTGAAAAAATATCGATACAAAATAACTTTAGTTTTTGAAAAAATTTAAAAAATAATGATCAAAAAATAATTTTTACTTCTGATCAACAAATAAAAATTCAATTAATAATTTTCGATATAATAATGATCGACAAAAATCGATCAAAAATAATTAAGCTATTTACTTTCTTACGAACGAAAGAAAAATGGTAATTTTAACCCTTGACAGGACTTTGACCGAGCTTCTTATGATCAAAATTTTCTTATGAAAATTTGTGCGTGTTGTGAAATGTTTGAACACAAATGATCGAGAACTGGTCCTAGAAGTTTTATGCCGACTCCGAACGGCTTATGTTCTCAATTAGCTTTTACTGACAGTTTTTTACCCTCTGAGGTTTTGCCATTGTCTGCAGAAGAGAGGTGACGGCCGAACAGAAAAATTAATTCAATTGAGAACACTTACTGTGTCAGGTGGGAATTGAACCAGGGTTCTCTGACGTATGGGCCACACAGTCTACCCACTGCGTCACGGCCGTCCCTAGCGCCGTCCCTAGCGTCACATTGCTACATTTAAAATTATTTTACAAGAACTTTTCATACATAATATTTTGATCTAAAAATTAAAAAATAATCGTTATTTTCCATTCCTGCATAAAACAAACTTAAACTTCGTTTTTTAAAATGTTATTTTTCAAAACAATTCGTTGAAGATTCTATTGGCGAGATCTCCTGAGTAAATGCTTTTTTAAACTCTTATTATTTATATTTGATCCTCAATTTCTAATCCGTTTTAGGTCAGGAAAAATGGCATTTGTCGTATTAATTATTATTTTTTTTTTTTTGCTAAAATACGAGTAAAATTTTTTATTTTGGAGTTTTGACTTAATTTGACACAGACCGTTTTTGTGTTTCATGGGGGCAGAGCTATTGCTGGAACCGTTTACCTTTTTATTTTAGAGGTTCTCCTTTCAGAACATGCTTCACCTTTATTTATGATGGGAAATTTTTTTTTTTCAACTTTTAAAGTATTTCAGAACATTATAAAACATTTTGTATGTAAACATAATAAAGTTTTCCAGTGAAATAATTACAAAAAATCGTTAATTTTTGTTCTAATAAATTCAGAACAACGCCTTAAGTTGAGAGGGACGATCAAGTTGTTACTTTTTAAAGCAAATTTTAAGTCGTAGTCCGTCACAGTTATTCTTATTCTACCGTACAAACAACAAATGATATCTTATCAATTAAATTTGTAATACATATACCATTTATATTATTGGAATTTTTTGTAACCTCTTTAACTGATAAGCAACTTTTTCCCACAAACGTTAGACATGTGCTCTGCGAACTGCAATTATTAGCATTAGAAACCAAGCCTTGTGCTTCTGGCTCTTTATATAAATTTTAAACAACTTGTTTTATTTTTATTATCTTAATCAAAAGCCACACTTTTTTTCCCCAAGCACGATAAACAAGTTCTATAACCTAAGCTTGTGTGGTTAAGTTCAGGTTTAGTAGCTGAAAATTCTCATAAAATTGGTTGAGTTTTGGGGGCTCGTTTGGGTGATTAACTACTTGTTTCCATAAAACTCTTCAATGTATTATATAGGTATTGTGTATATCTGTGTGTGTTTGTATTCTTGCTTGCATATTAGTTTAAAAAATTCTCAATATTGCACGAATGCCAACGTGGAAAAATAAATTTTTGTATAAATCTGGAGATTTTTTTATCGTTGATTTTAAAGATCTCTAATTTTGTGGCTTTTAAATTTTTTTCAAATTTGTTTTTGTGATCTTGTTTTTGTTGTTGTTATTGTCATATTTGCTAGTTCGCTTTTTCTTGTTGTCGTCGTGGTAGACGTGGACTTTGTTATCGTCTGTTGCCTTGTCGAAAATAAAAGTTTTCGTTTTAGCTACGACTTCAGTCTTCATTTAGTTGCCGGGAAGAAAAGGTGTGTGTTTTTTAAATAAATTTTGCATTTGGTTCTTAAATGAATTTAAAAAAAAAAAAAGAAATAAATTCAATTAACAATGAAAGTGATTTACTTTTTTGTTGTGAATTCGAGAGTTTGCGTTTTACTTAAATGGGATTTTTTGTTTAACATAATAAATACTTATATTTTATGAATACCCGTTCGAAGGCATAACTTAATCTTTTTTGGTTATATTCATCAACTTAGCTTGAACTTTAGCATTGAAATAATTTTTTCAACTTACTTTAAAAGCTCTGCAGAATAATAGTACAAAATTGTATGCATTTGTGCTTCTAATGAAGTTAATTTTGCTTTTTTATTTAGTTTTATAAATTTTATACAGTATTACTACAGTACTGAGAGTTTTTCTATGATAAAATAAATATAAAGCCTTATTCTAAATTACAAAATTTATTTTAAAGTAAAAAAAATATTGTCTGAATTTTTCGAAATTATTTGCGATTTTGATTTTTTTGAGAATTTTCGTATTTCGTAAAAGCTAAAAATTTGATTTCGTTAAAAACTATGTTCTGGAAGTTTTTGGCAGATCTTCCAGTGTTGGACCATCTCGTTCTTTCAAAAGTATTTAATTTTCGTACATATTTTGAGCTTCGACGTCAATTTCGATCATGTTCGAATTTTCGAAAATTTTCGAACATAGCTTAAATTTAATTTTTGTGAGAAAAATATTCAATAAGACTGCTCGAAAGTTTTTTCAAGGTCTGATAAGCTTATCGCAACATTTTTTTGTAATAAGTAAAACAATTTAGTGTAACCTTTGTGTTAGTATTAATCTATAAAACTATTTATAAACTCCAGTTAATCTATAAAACGTGCTTAGTAAACCCAAAAATATCATTTGAGAAGCTTATAGCTATATTTTCTTAGAAGAAACTATTGCTTTTTAAACCGAAATTTACAATTTTTACAAAGCACCAAATTTTCCGAAAATTAGAATAATTTAAATATAAATCTAAAATGCCTATTTGTGTTTTTTAAAGATCTCCCAGTGTTAGACCATCTCGTTTTTTCAAACATATTTCTTTTCCGTACACATTTGGAGTTTCTGTGATAATTTCGATCATGTTCGAATTTTGAAATATTTTCGAAATTTTTCGAACATAGCTTAAATTTAATTTTTATGAGAAAAATATTCAATAAGACTGTTGGAAAGTTTTTTCACGTTCTGATAAGGCTATCGCAATCTTTTTTGTTAAAAATAAAACAATTTATTGTAACCTTTGTGTCCGTATTAATCTATAAACCTATTTATAAGCTCGGGTTTATCTATAAACATGCTTAGTATAGCTAAACATATTTTAACAGCTTGAAGCTGTAGTTTCTAAAAAGGAAAATTAAAATTATAATAATTTAAATATCAATCTAAAAGGCCTATTTTTATTAACCTAAAAGACTATTTTTCGTACACATTTGGAATTTGACATAAAATTGAAAAATTGACATAATTTCAATCATTTTCGAATTTTCGAACATTTCCTAAATTTACGAACATAGCTTATATATAACTTTTGTGTGAGAAATAAAACTGCTGGAAAGTTTTTTCAAGATCTGATAAGCAAATGCGACCTTTGTGTCAGTATTAATCTAAACACCTTTTTCTAAGCTCGAGATAATCTATAAAACGTGCTTAGTAAACCTAAAAAATCATCTTTATGCTTAAGAAACTGTTGATTTTTTAAACCAAAATTTACAATTTTTACAAAGCACCAAATTTTGCAAAGATTATATTAATTTAAATATTAATATTAAAGGTCTGTGAAATGTTGAAAGGCAAAATTTCAAAAAAACACTTTATGTTGATATAATCTGAAATTTATTAGAATTTATTTTTGTTTATAAGAGTTATAAAAACACATAACATCAAATTTATTGGAATTGATTTATTATTTGTGATTTGTCCACAAAATTTGATTGCATAAAAATTAAATACTTAAAGATATGTACAGTGAAAGCTCCAATAAACGGACGCTCTAATAAGCGGACATTTCCTATAAGCGGACACATTCTTGGGAACGAACTTGGCCACGACATTCCCACAAGCGGACATCTCTCATATGCGGACAGAAAGTAGGTTACCATCGGTATCCGCTTATGGGAGCTTTCACTGTATGTTGTACTTTATTAGCAAAATGTCCGTCAAGTGACATTCATAATAATTTTTAAAATATCGTCGAATAATCTGTGGAATATATTGACATAAATATAAATAAATATATATAAAAATATATGTATATATATGTATGTTTTCAAAAATAAATTGTTTTTTCTTTCAATGTCATGATAATGAAATTATTTGTTCTCTCTTCTATTAAATGTTGTATTTAAAAATTATAAAGAATTTCTTGGATACATCGTATGTTTGTATCTTTTGGTTGGTTAGACACACATGCACATATAACAATAGCCGTTCCTCAATAAATTTCGCATTCATTAAAATTTTTAAGCCAAAAGTTGACGCAAATGTTGCTGGAAATATATCGACAAACATTGTTAGAACGACCTTCGTCAATGTCAGTGGCATTCATTTGTTAGATATTTTTGTGCATGAAAGAGATGCCATGATAGCTGAGTAGTCGAACGTGTGAAAGTGTGGTCGCACGCGTCTGAGTGTTCGTCTAGCTAAGCTACAGAACAAAAGAGCTTTTACCATTACATTTATATATTTGAAATCATCCAAAGCTTCTTTCTGTACTATAGAATTTTTCACGCTCTTCTATCGGAAAATTCACTTTCTCACATTTCTCATAACGTCATCATTTGCGCATTTCTAAACTTTTTTTTTCCTCTTATATACCATCAAGAAAAGTGAAAGTTTTCATGTATTTTTTTCATAATATGTATTTCAAGAGTTCGTTCCTACCTCAAACAATTTTCTCGTCACTCCAGCCTACTGTGTAGTGTATGCTCGTTGGTTATAGCTTTTTTGCTCTCAACTGTGACGTATACTTATTTGTTTTTTTTTTTAATTTGTTGTTGCGTTTCAAACCTTTTGTGCTATACACTTCCGATGAAATCTTGTTGTTAGTATTACAAAATCTTAGCCGTCGACGGTTGTGTTTTGTGTAGATTTTCAGCAGCTCATAAAAGAAAAGTTACAGGTACAGAATTTTCTCTAGTGACTTCAATTGCAAATAAGGTTAATCATCAAGGTCAAAAAGTTTTACGTTTTTCAGTTGCTAATCTTTATAGTTATAGTAGATTCATTACGTTCATAAAGTAAATTAAAGTAATAGAAATACAAATTATTTAAGAGCATATATAGATAGATAATCTATTAGCTTTTACTGAATTTAAAATGAAATTTTTTTCATTCATTATCAAGAATTTTCTTTTTCGAACTTAACATTACTTTTTTTTATCAGCTGTCTGTTGTTATTCAATGCGTATATTGTCAGTAACTGCGGATTTAAGTGATTTATCGTCACTTTTAACAGTTTGCTGATACTGATAAATATTGATAGTGTTAATTGTATAGTCTCTAAATTTAAAGCTTTTCTAATGTTTGCGTATCTTGCGATTTTTTTTAACTTTCCTAACGTTAATTTTTTAGTTTTAGTTGTTTTTTTTTTTTTATTTGAAATTTTTTATTAAATTTTTTAGAAATATCTCTAAAATTCATGTAATTCATGAAATTTCCTGTGAAGTTCTAACTGAAAATTTTAAATTAATTTAAATGTTATATAAGCTAAATTCTTATTGTAAGTTCGAAACATTTGCTTCAATGTTTTCTACAAAATGTCTTTGAATAAAAAATTTTCTTAAAAAGCTTTACTTCTTAAACAATATTCGTACGTATGTCGCACTTCTTACAATTTTCGTAATTTTCTAAGCTCCTGCGCGACCTCTAAATGTTAATATTTATGGATTTTGCAAAATTTTCATCGCACAATCTACGAAACGGTGATAACGATGTTTTAAAACTTACTTAGTCCTAAACACATCTTTAATTATCGAAAAGGTTTAATTTTTTGTACATATTTTCGATTTGACTACATTTTCGAACATGTTCGAATTTTCGAAAAGTTTCGAAAATTTTCGAACATAGTTCCAAACTTAATTTTATTATAAAAATGTTCAATTAAAGTGTTAAAAAGTTATTTATGAAAAAATTGTTTTAAGTATAAGTTCCTCACAATCGTTAAAAAAAAAAAATAATATAAGACCTCCAAAGTTCTAAATATGATGTTGAAGCCCCTTTCGAATTTTATGATTTAAATGATGTATTTGATAAAGACTGAGCTTTCAAGAATAATTTAGACACTAAGGCACCCTTTTTACTTTATTACTTTTTACTTTTTTTAATAAAAAATGGTTGTGAGGAACTTGTACTAAAAATGCTTTTTAAATAATATATTTTTTGTTATTGAACATTTTTATAATAAATTTTAGCTTAGAACTGTGTTTGAACAGTTTCGAATATTTTCGAAATTTTTCGAAAAATTTAACTTGTTCGAAAATGTTGACAAATTTGTAATATGTACAAAAAATTAAACTTGTTCAAAAATTCGCACAAAAGAATTTCGAATTATGAATTAGTTGACGAATCATTTCCCTGCAAATGTGTACACCGATAGTTTCAAAATTTTTATTAAATTTTAGAAAAAGTAGCTCCTTTTTCAATCTTCGTATCTCTCTGTCATCCGTTTGTATGTAAAAAAAAAAATACGTAAAGAGGCATTCAAAGTGTCTTTTAAGAATTAAGTTCGAATTGCCACTCACTCTTTGTTATACTAAAAATCAGGGATGGAAAATAACGATTATTTTTTAATTTTTAGATCAAAAGGTCATGTATAAAAAGTTATTGTGAAGTCATTTTTAATGTGGCTATATGACGCTAGGGAGTTAGAGAACCCGTTTTTTGACATGATTTTTTTATGATTTTTAAGAAAGAAATCACCTTGAATCAATCAATTACTTTTGATCGATTCTTTATTTCGATCATATATAATTATTTTTTGAATGTTATTATTTCGTTTAAAAATCAAAAATTATTGTTGATCGTTATTTTTTTTTTTAATCAGAAATTTAATCGTTGTTTTTTCGATCAGAAATTAAAATAATTTTGTGATCGTTATTGTTTTTGATCAGAAAAAAGAGTTGTTTTTTAATCGTTATTTTTACGATCAGAAATTCAAGTTTTTTTTTTATCGTTATTTTTTCGATCAGAATAATTATTTTTTCGATCGTTATTTTTCGAATCAGAAGTAAAATTTGTTTTTTAATCATAATTTTTTCGATCTGAAATAAAAATCACTGCGATCGTTATTTTTTCGATCCTGCGATCGTTATTTTTTCGATCAGTAATAAAAGTTATTTTTTTATCGAAATTTTTTAGGTCAGAAATAAAAACCAATCATTGATATTTTTCCGAGATTAAAAAAATATTTTTTGATTGAAATTGTTTGGTGAAATTGATTGGTATTTGAAATAATTTCTTTTTTAATTGTTTTAAGCTGTGACTCAATCGAGTTTTTTCTAAAATATCAATCATTTTTTTTTTTAAATAATTCGTATCGTCGAAATTACTTCGACAAATAAATGATTGAAAAATTATTGATATCATAAAAAAGCTTTTCCGAGGGACAATTTTTTTTTTGTTATGAACTTACAAAAAATTTAATAGATATCATTTTAGTTAAATAATCACAAAAAAATAATTTTAGAAAAAATAACAATGAATTCAAAATCATCCAGATAAAGTTTTAATTAATTTTTAATTAAAATTTAATTAAAATTTTAATGTTTTTTAATGCTGAAAAATTTGATAGTTCTGCGAGCAATATTCGCTAGCTACGGCGATGTTTTAGTCGAATATGAAATTTTTAAAATTATTTGTTTGAAAATCAACAGATGCAACATATGTAAAACTAGAAACTTCTTAAAAAGTTTTGCTGAATTAAATTTAAGCTTTATATCTAAATTAGTTTTTTGCACAAATTATAGAAACTTTTTATTTACTTACTTACTTAGGTGGCACCTACAACAGTAAGTCGGTTTTTACCTGGTGTAAGAAATTGCGCTAGCCATTTATGTTTTTCGCTGGTTGGCGCCAGTTGGAAGCTCTAAGTTTCGTCAGGTTGTCCTCTACTTGGTCCTTCCAACGGAGATGCGGTCGTCCTCTTCTACGTTGACTGCCGCTGGGTACCGAACAGGGGGCGAACCTTCACATGGCAACGTGTCTGACTGCCTCAACCTGTCGAGGCCAGCATTATCCATGTCGAAATCGTCCCAAGTCGACTCAAACCTCCACATAATGCTCACTGGGCAACGACAAACTGGCATCCGTCAGTTTGACGGCTAATTTGAGCGGCGGGCAACCGAGCATTAAATAGGTTGTGCGTCGGGTTTGGAGCAAACCACGTAAAAAAAACCATTTCAATGAAAAGTTACAAAAGAAATATGAGAAAAAATGATCCCCAAATCTGCTGACGACTACCGCAAACGAATAACTGATAATGATTTACGGATATGCAACTGGAATGTCCGAACTCTTAATTGGGAAGGTGCCTCTATCCAACTGATTAATTGAACTTTTTAAGTGCCATATTATGTATTATCTCTAAGTCTTGTCTACACTCAAAGGAAAAACCTGGGCAGAAACTTTTGTTAATTCTATACTGACAAAAAATTTATCAATTCAACCTAGAAATTCGTCGATACGAACAATGTTTTTCATATTGACGAATTCCTAGGTTGAGTTGATAAATTTTTTGTTGAGTTGATTAGTTTTTTTCAGAATAGAGTTTCTCACAAGGTTTTGTCTTTAAGTGTAACGCCTTCGCAAACAGATTTCAATTTCTAAGTTTTTATTAGACTTTGAGTTATTTGAATTTGAGTTAGCTTTTGAATTATTTTCAAAAACTTTTGCAATGTATGTAGTTGCAATATATCAATAGAGCTCAGCTAATAGTTCAGTTGACTCGATTTATAAATGTCATGATTTTGATCACCAAACTTAAACTATAATATCAACAAAATTCTTACCTCCATGTTGTTAATTCAAGAGTGTTCTAAAAATAATTATTTTAAGAATTGTCACATCAAAATTTTTTGCCTTTTGCAACCAACTTTAATTCCTAACGCTCTGTCAAAATTGGATTTTCCAACCGCTCAGCGTTGCCGCCGCGTTATTATGGTTTGCTTGTTCCAACAAACTTCGGCACATTTATGTTATTAATACAGCAGAAAATGAAATGCCTGATCAGGCTGGAATTCAGGCATTACCGGGGCCTGATTGTTCCTTGAAAACAGCCTGATTTTTTACTGACAACTATCCGCCTCTTCAGGCCTGAAATTTAGTATTATTGTTTTAAAATGTTCATCTATCATTTCTGGTCTGACTATCAAACTATGAGTCTGTATATGAAATATGAAATCTGACCTGAAAATAGAACTAGAAATTATTCACTTTCAAGTTAAAAACCAGGACTGTAAAAAGAAAGCCTGAATTGTACATATTAAAATTACAGTCTTTAAATCTGAACTGAAAAATGGAGGCCTGATTATATTTAAAAATTCGGTCTGAGTAAGAGAGGTCTGAATGAGTTTTCTGCTATGTAAATTTTGTGGGTATAAATTTGTAATCAGTTCTAATTTATTAAACACTATTTAAAAAGATTTACAATTAGATTTACTATAAATTTACTATTAAGACTTCATATAATATTCGTTTCCAATATAAAGCCAGTACTAAATGTTGCAACATGTTGCTGAGAAACGCGCTTTAGCTTCTGTAAGCAAATCAAGAAACTTTGTTGCGGTAGCTCTATTATTATGCATTGTTTTTTGTGGTCACTCAACATTGTTTCGAAGCATCCAAAAATAAAACAGTGCAAAGCAAAAGTTTTGAACATCTTGTACTCAACTTAATAAATAACTTTGTGTATCTTAATCTTTCTTGTTCTTATCGTTTTAAAATAACTAACTTTTTTTTGTTTTTTTTTTTAAATTTTTTCCAGATTTAAATAAAGAATCTCAAAATGACTACCTATTTCAACTACCCATCCAAGGAATTGCAGGAAGAATTGAGCCGTATTGCCAAGGCTATTGTTGCCCCCGGCAAGGGTATTCTGGCTGCCGATGAGTCGGTTTCGACCATGGGCAAGCGCCTGCAAGATATTGGCGTTGAGAACACCGACGAACATCGTCGCGTATACCGTCAGCTCTTGTTCTCCACCGATCCCAAAATTGGTGATAACATTTCCGGTGTCATTTTGTTCCACGAGACTCTCTACCAGAAGGCCGATGATGGCACTCCATTTGTTGAGTTGCTGAAGAAGCGTGGCATCATTCCCGGCATTAAGGTCGATAAGGGTGTTGTGCCATTGATGGGCTCCGAAGATGAGTGCACCACACAAGGTTGGTGCACCACATTTTTTTGTACAACAACAAATTTAAAATTTATTAATTTTTATTTTGTTGTATTCTAGGTTTGGATGATTTGGGTGCACGTTGCGCTCAATACAAAAAGGACGGTTGTGATTTCGCCAAGTGGCGTTGCGTTCTGAAGATTGGCAAGAACACCCCATCTTATCAATCGATCTTGGAGAACGCCAATGTTTTGGCACGTTATGCCTCCATCTGCCAGTCACAAGGTATTGTGCCAATCGTTGAACCCGAGGTATTGCCCGATGGTGAACACGATTTGGATCGTGCCCAGAAGGTTACCGAAACCGTCTTGGCTGCCGTCTACAAAGCCTTGAGCGATCATCATGTCTACTTGGAGGGCACACTTTTGAAGCCAAACATGGTTACTCCTGGTCAGTCATGCGCCAAGAAATACACTCCCGATCAGGTTGCTTTGGCTACCGTTCAGGCTCTGCGCAGAACCGTTCCAGCTGCCGTTCCCGGTTGGTTTTTGTTGCTTTTATTTTTTGTTTTTTTTCTCACCTGCCCTAATTGAACAATTTCACTAACGCTATTTTGGTATAATTTTTCAGGCATCACTTTCTTGTCTGGTGGTCAATCTGAGGAGGAAGCTACCGTGCACTTGAATGCCATCAACAACGTGCCATTGTTGAAGCCATGGGCCTTGACCTTCTCATACGGTCGTGCTCTGCAAGCCTCTGTGCTTCGCGCATGGGGCGGCAAGAAGGAGAATCTTGGTGCTGGTCAAACTGAGCTGTTGAAGCGCGCCAAGGTGAGTCAAAGTTCTGATTGTGAGCTTATTTAAGTCTGTTTGTTGTATTTATCTTTAAATGGAAACTTAAGATATCATCAAAATCATTAACAAAAATTATGGGTCTAGGTCATTACATTTATTTAAGTCTATTTATTTATTAATATGTAAATATTACGAAAATTTCCGATATGGTCTTAAAAATGGTCTAATTTTCTAAATCATTGAATCAAAGCAATTTATAAAATTAACAATCGCTCATTTAATGCAAGACTATGTCAACTCAAAATTTAGAATTTTGGAGGTGACCCTGAAAAAAATGTTATTTTCAAGTATCATCGTTATTAAATCGAACATTTAATCTGTATTAATGCACAAGCAACTTCTCAAAATCTTTTTTTAACACAATTTCTTGTGCTGAAATGGTTTTTTTTCAGAAAATTCAAATTTTCAGTTGTGATAGTCTTGCAAAAAATGAGCATTATGTGCTTACATGTATAACTATGATATATACAAAAATATGGTATAAATTGTAGATATTTCATATTTATTAAAAAAATTTTTACATTCGTATATTAATATGCAAGATCTTGTAAATTACATACAATAAACATATAAAAAAGACAACAATTGACATTTTTAAGCTTATATAAAGGGTGTCCCAAAAGTCACTGACATTTTAATATTTTCATAAAATGCATTGTTTTTATTGAATTATAAAGTGGAGACATCGTTCTAATCGTTCAAATGGACGCATCGATATTGCTTGCACACGCGAACCCTTTTCATGAAATTTTCAATGACATTCTGGCATAATTCTGAATCAATTGCTGCAATGGCTAGTTCAATTTTCTGTTTCAGCTCTCGAATCGTTTGGGATTTATTGGCATAGACCTTCCCTTAGAGGAAACTACAAAGAAAGGTGCCCAATGGCGTCAAATCGCATGATCTTGGTGACCAACTGACATTAACTTGGTGCGCTATCGTCAGTAATTTGAGTCCAAAAAAGGTTGGTCAGCATGTCGCGGTAGCGGGCATCATTCACAGTTACTGCGGTTCCAGCTGCAGCTGTATTTTTGAAGAAGTATGGCGCGATGACACTGCTAGCTCAAAATCTAGACCAAAGAGTGCACCATTGTGGTTGTATGGTTGGCTCCTGAATTCTACGTGACCCAAATGCGGCAGTTCTGCTTATTGATTTAGCCATTGAGATCAAAATGGATTTGTCACTGAAGATGATTTTCTTCGCAAAATCCTGAACAACATGATGATGTTCCAAGAAGCAATATGAGAACGTTCGACGCTACGCATGTTCTGCCGGCTTTAGTACTTGGGTCAACTAAACTTTGTTAGTTCAACGTTCAACGCTTCAACGTTGACGCTGCCATGGTTATGTTTTCGTCCGAACGGTCGGAACGGGGATGACCATCCCTTTTCGTGTTCACAACAGAACCAGTTGACTCAAATGTATTGATTAAATTGACCACAGTGCAATGATGACTAACAAATATTCACTACATTTGTACAATGAGCCAAAAAATCAAAGAATTGGTTCAAGGAATGATTTTTTTGGTTCAAATATTCATTGTTCATTGGTTGAAAGAAAAATTTTCTGTGATTTAATTAATTTTTTCTTACGCCCAAAGAACGCATTCTTTAAATGAATGTACAAGTCCATTGATTTCAAGGTTTTTACTATTTGCTTGACAAGGAACTATTTGCTTGATTTAAAGAATCCTTTCTTTGGCTGTAAATTCATAAAATTAAAGAACATACATTAAAACAAAGAACTTTTTCTTATACAGTGGTTCAAACGCTTAATCGTACATACTCAACGTTTAGCTTTAATATAATTTTTCGAAATGACAAATTTGTTTTATTTAGGAAAAAAGCATATTTTATTTTTATTCGAAGTCTCTTCGTTTTTATCATGTTAACAAATTATATTTATTCTCAGCATTTAAATAATAAGAAACAAAAACAAACAAAAGTACAAAATTCATGTCCAAACGAATAATCGTACAAAATTAATTATTCATAAAAAATTTACAAAACTAATTAGTCAGTATTTTGTGGCCAATCCTTTAGCCTTAATGACAGCATTTAAGCGTCTTGGCATTGACTCGACCAAGTTTTTGCATACGGCTGGTGAAATATTGTTCCACTCGGCCTGTAAACCTTCCTTTAATTCGTTTGTGTTCCGAAACACTTTATCTTTTAAATTTCTGGCCAATTCCTCCCAAACATGTTCAATTATATTTAGATCAGGTGATTGTGCGGGTGTTTTGAGCAATTTCGGACAGTTGTAGATGAGCCACATCTTCGCTATCATGGAGGTGTGCTTCGGATCATTGTCCTGATAAAAAGCAAAATTGTTTAATATGCCCAAACGCTCGGCACTTTGCTTGACATTAGCTTTAAGGATGTTAAGATATTGATATTTATCCATATTGCCTTCTACAAAATAAATATTTCCAACTCCTGCACTTGAAACACACCCCCACACCATCACAGACCCTCCGCCATGCTTCACCGTAGCCTTTGTATTTTTGTAATGAAACTCTGTGTTGGGTTTCCGCCAGACATAGCATTTTCCATCTGATCCTTTCAAATTGAATTTGCTCTCGTCAGTGTACAAAACCTTTAACCAATAGATTTACTACAAATTAATAGTATTATAACTTTGTTTTACCGTTTTCCAGAAGTCCATATCTTTGGTTATGTATTCAGTAGCAAATTGCATGCGAGCGATTTTGTTTTTTGGACTAATGTAAGGCTTCTTTCGAGCTATTCGCCCATTATAATCATTGGATTTCAACACATTGCGAATTGTTTCATCACAAACTACCTTATTTGTCTTTTCTTTGAATATTTTATTTATTTCAACCGCTGTCACAAAAGGATTGGTTTTTACTTCTCTCAAAATCATGCGTTCTTCACGATCACTTATCTTTTTTCCTTGCCCTAGGCGGCTTTTATTTGCAATGGAATGGTCATCTTTGTATCTTTTAATAATATATTGCACTGTAGAATGAGTTCGGCTTACTAAATCTCCAATTTCTCTAAAAGTTTTTCCCTCCGAATGCAATTTAATAATGAGCTCACGTTCTTCTATTGTTGTTTGCTTTCCTGACGGTGCCATTGTGCATCAACTAACCTTACAACTTTAAAACTCCTTACAAACTAAAAACGGAAGCATTAATTGTTGAATTTGTTACGCAATTTGACCCCACGCTTTAAAAATAACGGGATCCTGTCGCCGCCTACTTATGTACGATTATTCGTTTGGACATGAATTTTGTACTTTTGTTTGTTTTTGTTTCTTATTATTTAAATGCTGAGAATAAATTTAATTTGTGTACATAATAAAAACAAGGAGACTCTAAATCAAAATAAAATAGGCTTTTTTCCTAAATAAAATAACTTTATTATTTCGAAAAATTATATTAAAGCTAAACGTTGAGTATGTACGATTAAGCGTTTGAACCACTGTATATTAAGTACGTTTTTGGTTCAGTATTGCAAATTTTCACAATTTGGACATATTGCTCTACCGTAAATTTTTTCTATGACTAAGCCGCCATGCTTGCTGTTGGCAGATCTAAAATTTAGTACTCTACACTTATCATAAAAAAGTTAGTGACTTTTGGGACACCCTTTATATTTAAATAAGATATCCAATAGCAAAAGATCTGGCATTCATACATACATAATGACAATTCATACATAAAAGAAAATCTGATAATAGACATACATACATATTAAAAGACATATTGAAGATAAACATATATAGACAACAATCGGCAATTTAAAACTTATACAAGGTGCCCCGCAATTGAGTGCAACTATTTGCGGAGGTGAAAGGTTATGTCGAGCTGAGAAAAAAAATCGTATAGGAGGGGGGGGGGGGAGTCTATTTTCACACTCTTAGGAGCTACAGGGTTAATTAATTTTTCACGACTTCGATATACGTTATTGTTTCTAGCAGAAAACTAACCTACATAAAACTTATTTTTATAACTCATTTCAAAGGCACTGAAATCACCTTTCTAACGGTATATCAACAAACCCCACCAACTTAACCGTTACCAAGCTGTGATCGTGTGTAGATGAAATCAATCGATTGAAACTACTAAATTTCAACTTTGGGTGCAAATTTCTCAGAATTTTGCGTGTTAAATGAAATTTTTTTTGGATCAATTATGTAATTTGTTCAATTTTCGTTTCAATGACACCAAAAACATGAACATACCTTTAAAATTAAAAAAGTTGGCTGCACTAAAAAAATTATACCTATTAGAAAATAATGATAAATAATGACATTACAATTAGTTATGCATTGTTTTCTAATAAGTATAATTTTTTTAGTACAGCCAACTTTTTTATTTTTAGAGATATGTTTATGTTTTTGGTGTCATTGAAAAGAAAAGTTAATAAATTACAAAATTGATCCTAAAAAAAAATTTCATTTATTACGCGAAATTCTGAGATATTTGCACTCAAAATTGAAATTTGGTAGTTTCAATCGATTGATTTCATCTTCACACGAGCACAGCTCGGTAACGGGTAAATGGGTGGAGTTTATTGATATGCCGTTAGAAAGGTGATTTTATTGCCTTTATAATGAGCTATCAAAATGAGTTTTATGAAAGTTAGTTTTTCAGCTAGAAACAATAACGTAAACCAAAGTCATGAATTATTAATTAACCCTGTAGCTCCTAAGAATGTCAAAATAGACCCCACCCTCCAATACGATTTTTTGCTCAGCTCGACATAACCTTTCAGCTCCGTAAATAGTTGCACTCAATTGCGGAACACCGTGTATAAATATAATTAAGGCCAATTAAGAATAATAATAATAATAATTAAGATTAATAATAGTAAAAGCTAACAGTTTTCATGCAACAGATAATGATTATAATTGAAGCAACTTAAATTTGAGAATAATACATACAGTTTGGCAAGAAAGTATTTTTACATAGTGAAATTATTGTAATTTTTACTTTTGTCTTAAAAAAAAAGATCTAATTTTTTTGTTGATTATTTTTATTTATTGATTTAGTATTATTTATTTAATTGCAAGGATGTAGTGGTAAAATAAGAGGAAAAAGAAACAGCAGCAGCAAAAGCAACAACGAAAACTAAAAATACTTGGAAATTTTGCTGTCAAGAAAGTGTTTTTATATTAAAGTCTATTTTTAACCAACTTCAGAAAAGGAGGAGGTTCTCAAGTTCGTCGGTTTCTCTGTTTTTTTTTTTTTTTTTATGTATGTATGTACATCTATAACTCCTAAGCCATAGGATATAAACACTGTATCCTATAAAAACACTGTATCTGGAATAAAATTGACACTAGGGTACTGCAATTTAGTGTAGGGTACTGCAAAATTACCGTCAAGAAAGTGGGCGTTATTCGACAAATGGGCGTGGCAATATTAGAAAAACACTATATCTCGAATAATATTGACACTAGAGTAATAAAAGTCGTTACAATAATTATTTCAAAAGAAACAAACTTTCAGAATTTAATAGAACAAATTTTTTAAGCACAATTGTATTTATGTACCCTGTAGGAAAATCAACTAATTTAAAAGTAGTTGATAAAGTAGTTTTTTGTCAACCACAACTAGTTGAAATTCTGACTTTTTTCCATAGAACGAACTAACTTATTTTGTATGGTGATGTCCGCTAAATAAGTCAATTGACTTTCGTCTGCATATATTTTCAACTACTTGTTAAATTAGTTACATTTAAATTATTTTTTTAATTGCTTTTAAATAACCAATTGAAAACTATTACTGATGGCCTAAAGTTAATAATATTTGATGAAATAACATGGTTAAATATATATAAACTTGTAATCTAATAAAAATTTGCAATTTAAACATGTCAACATCAGAGTAGTTGCCGCCTTAATATAATTAAAAGTAGTTCATATACTGGTTTATTTTAAATTAGTTTTTTAATTAGTTGTTTTTAAAAACAAGTTAGTTTGTTCCTATAGGGTAGTTTATGCACATTTTTCGAAAATTTATCACATTCTCTAAAAAGGAAGAAATAAAAACTTTAAAAAAAACCCGACTACAAAATCACAACAAAGTAAAAAATAATTTTAAAATAAGTTTTCCATTTTAGTTTCTTGGTCATATTTGATAATTTATTTAAACATATTATTGCATTGAAAAACTTATTATTTAATTTTTTCTAATATGTTTTATTATCATAAATATATTAATTTCTTTATGAATACAAAAGCTTTGAAGTTGGCGCTTCTGATTAAAACTGACCATTTCATATTTAAGGAAATGTTATTTTTCGTTTGGAAATGAAATTTTTTTAGATTTACTTTCGCATAATGTTTGGTTCTTTATTAATAAATTTAAAGATTATATCGGTCTACAAGGTTTTGCTTTGGGGCCTCTGCAGGCCACATCTACAATACTTACTTTTCTTTAAAGAATTCAAATCTAATCTAATTCACGTCAAGATTTTGAGATATTTGAGATTACAAATCTAGAAAATGGTTCTAGATCTAAATCTAGAAAAAAAAGATTACAAAAATTTGAAAAGAAGTTTTTGGGCTTCTTTGAAGGTTATGTACTGTCCGCACAAAATATTGTAATCTCCTTTTTTGTCTTGATTATATATTAAATGTTTTAATTTTAAAATTTCGTATGATAAAGTACCATTTCACATAACATGACCATTTCATAATAAACGAAATGCCATCTTTAGTTGTAAGATTAAAGTTTTTTAATTTCGATATAATTTTCTACATCCGATTTCCAATTTCTGTTCTTTTAATAAATCAAAGGATAACATCGGTCTTCAAGATTTTGTTTTAGGACCTTTGGGGATCATATCCGCAGAACCTATTTTTCTGAGAAGAGTTCAAATCTGAGTTTAGAATTGGTCCAGCATGTCAGGATTCTGAGATATTTGAGGTAATATACTTGGAAAATAGTTTTTTTAGGCTTCTTAAGAGGTTATGTACTGAATGCACAACATTTCGTAAGCACTTCTTTACCTATTGCATCATTTATTACTACTCTTACGTGTTCACATACTGGTCATAGACATTAAACCGGGCGGGCTTACATACAAGATAAAAAAGTGTGAAATAAACTCGATCTAAAATATTTCTTGGCTCATTCTAGTATCCTCTACGAATGTATTTCACGATATGTCAAACCTTAGGCTTCATTACCATTTTAAACAATTTTTTTTTGGCAACAACTACTTTTTGTAGGTGAAAGCTTTTTGTTTCTCGGAGTCGTCAAAAATAAAAAAAAACACAGGTGCGTCGTTGGACACACGAGAGAAGCGAAGCTTTTTCGCAGTTACATAGATTTGATAGCTTAATAATTTTTTCTTTTTAATAAATAAACTTTTAATCTTCTGCTTATTTTTTATTGTTGACTGTCAACTTTCTACGAAAATTACATATACGGGCATATAATGCCAGCGACTCTCCATTTTAACTCTCCATACATGGTTGTGAACTTGGATGCACTGAACAAATTTTTTCCTTCAACAGTGTACTACCTAGCGGAAAAATCTGTCGAAAATTTTTCAGATTTCACTCCAAGCAAATCACAGAACGAGGAGTAAAAAGCTTCGCTTCAAAAAAAAAAAAAAAATATTGATTAGTTTGGCCTGTTCTTAAATCTGATTCGTGTTGCAATAGAATTTACATTCAATGACATTTGATTGAAACGTGTTCTACAATCCAAATCCGATTTCTAAAACCGATATTAGTTTCATTGGCGGATTGCTGGTATTATGATATCCGCTTTAGGTAAAATCTAATTCGATCCTATTTTTGCTGGAGGAATTTTTATCGTTTGAATGAAATTTGAATGCAAAAAGGAATACAAAAGTCCTCAACTCCACAAATGCTACAATGCAAAATTTTATTTTATTTAATTTGAAGCAATTTTTTTGGCTCTATGAAGTAAGGCCCCAAAACAAAAATGAAATAAGTCTTCTAAAAAAAATAGTGCTTTGTTTCATAATAAAATGAAGTCCCTTGAATTAAATCCCCAAGTCGATGAAATATTAGCACAAAAATAAGTGAAAATGAAGTGAAAATTAATGTAAGTGATTTCCAAAAATTGTGTAGGAACCATACTAACAATGTATGAGACCCCAAAAACATAAGAGATTTTGTTTTTTTTTATTTAGGGTAATTTTTTCATAATGCAACAAAGCCCTAGTTTTAAAAAATAAAATAAAGCCGCAATATTCGAATGATAGCCAAATCATTAATTTTTGGTTTTCTATAAAAATTGATGGTGTCTTATTTCGTTTTGAGTTTAAGGCTTTATTTTCTAGGGTCTTATTTCATACAGCCAATTGCAAAGTTTGAAAATTTAAAAAAAATGTGTGATTTTTCCCACTTAGTTTTTAAAAATTTCTAATTAAAGTGTAGCTGAAGTGAATAATCGCTGTACTTATGTTTTTTACAAAAATATTTCACCTTTTAAATGCACTCGGTAATATGTAAATAAATTAACAAAACGTCAGATTCGACTTTATTTAGTTAATGCGTTCGTTCGTTTGGTTAATTTGAACACATTCGATTCTGATTGATTTATTCACCTTCCTATCGGAATTGAGAGTACCTTTTAATATCGAAACGAAAACCCATTCCGTTCCAATTCCAAGTTGCATTTCAGAACATGCCTGAATATCTGAATAAAAAGTTTTGCGAAATCTAGCCGATGACTTGAGTTTTGGATTTTTTTGTGTTATTTTTTGGATACATTCGACGACATTTATAGCCCTATCGTCGTCGTTTAGCCATCGTTTGAAAGGTTATAAAATTCCCTATACATTTCCTAACTTCTACTTTTCTCAACAAGATTAACCCGAGGACAGGTTATCGAAGCTTATCGGGCTATCGACGGGACCGAGCTTATCGAACATTTTTCCAATCGACCTGGGTTAAACCTTTGAGTAGTTACCTATTTTTTCAAAGATCCAGTGCGGTTTTATATACATATATCCTAAAAGTATGCAGAATTTTTTCCTTCATAGCTTTATTGAAATTCACTTTTTTAGCTTTTAAAATGCATTTTGCTCCATTTGATTTTGCACAGATGTCATCTCAAGTGCACATTAACGACATAATAAATTGCTTTAGTTTATTTTTTGGGAATTTTTTCGTTTTTGATTTTTGTCAAATCCACGCGCCCTAAATTTACACTTGACACGCGTTTTCCTGTTGTTCGGCGCTAAGTGCATTTAGTTGTTGCCGTTGTTGTTGTTATTTCTGTAATTGTTGTCAACATTTCCACAACAACATTAAACGCGCTACATGAAATGCTAGAAATAAAAAGCAAAAGCACGAGTTTGTCAGTGCAGCAGAGGGGGGAGGGGGATGGGAATTGGGAGAAAAATACTTAAAATGACATTGTGTCCATTGCAAGGTCATTCAAGTTAAAGTAATCAAATTTTGTAGTTTATCAACATTATATTTTTTTTTTTTTTATTGAGTTCGCGTTCTTACTCTACGTTTCGAATCAATTACGAAGTTTTAATTGTGTTGCAGTTGATGTTTTATTTTCTAAAATTTTACAGTAGAAGCAAAAGAAGCGTTTTCAGTATACGTTTTACAGTTGTTGTGACAATTAAATTCAGGCGCCATTTTTTAATTGAAATTGAGAAAAAGTTATTGAATGTGTCAATAAATGTGTCATTAATTGAAATGTTGAAATTACATCAGAAGAGGCACCGTTCTTTTTTTATTGTGAATTTATGTAGTCTTAATTTATCAAAACATAGTTTTTTTTATATAAAAACTTTAGGAAGCGTTTTCAAAATCTTTTACTATATTTCGTATTTATTTTACACTACTTAATAACTACATATTTGTTAAGTATTTTCTAAATTAAGCAACAACAAAAAATGTTTTATTAACACTGTTTTATTTTCATTCCATTCTGCTACTTATTTTTAGCTCTTATCTATTTTAAGCCTGAATCTAACCTCTATAGTTTTACCAATAAAAAAACTTGCTTACTTGTCTGCCTAATGCATCTATCCAAATTTTGAACCTAACCAGCTTTTAACACTTCTAACAAATTTGCGGCTAATTTTGCACTTGTGTCGCTTAACCCTTTTTAGCTTTGCTTTGTTTTTATATTTCTTTTAATTCTGTCACTAAATACAATGAATCCTTAATTATTCCTAATTCAGGCTAATGCACTCGCCTGCCAAGGCAAATACGTAGCTGGCTCAATTCCATCGTTTGCAGCCAGCCAAAGTTTGTTTGTCGCTTCGCACAAATATTAAAATTTGCACAAACAAAACTACAAACTAGAAAAAAAAGAACTAAAACACAAACAACAAAACTAATTGGCAACACTGTTAACAAAACTGGCTGTTCAGACAAAATTTACAAAAAAAAAAAGAAAAACTGCAGTTACAAGTACCCGCACGCATACCAATACAGTCAAAGGCTTTGTGCATGTTTTAATTGGCAATTTAATAAACTGACTGGAACAACATCAGAAATCAAATACTTAAAACTACAGCCTGCTACACTAAAACCAACCTTTGCAATTTTTAAGACTTTTATTATTTAGTGTATTTTGCCTAAAATTATGCTAAATTTTTTTATTTTTATGTAGTTTTTTTCACTTATTGTTATAATTTAAATTTTTCTTTTAATTATTGCTTGCACTTCAGTTATTGCAACTTATTTCTTTTATTTTCTTTTAAATAGACATTAGTTGCTTGTTTTAATTTTAAAAAATTTTGCAAAAATACAAAATTGATTAATAAAATAACTATATTTTTTAAAAACTGTTTTACTTTTTTTTGCGTTTTATTTCCTTACGTTGTTTTATTTCCTATTATTTAATTTTATCTCTTATAATTTCTTATTTTGTTTTCTTTTCTCCTACTTTTTTGCTTACATTGCCTCTATTATATTTATTCTTAGTTTTATTCTATTCTTCTTACTATTATTCATATCAAAATCGATTTTTCTTGTACTTTTTTGCTGAACGCGCTAACTTTCCTAATGAATTAGCCACCAGTTCTCTCGCTCAGAAGAGAACACAATGTAAGCGTTAAACTAAAAGTAGAAAGGAGTCGTTTTTTTTTGCTTCAAATGGCGAGCTTTTTTGTCTTTACTTTGTACGGATCTGTAACGTTTATATGGAACTTTATCTGCGTAAATGTTTGGTCTCGGTTCTGATTTTGAAAACTATTCGTGATTTTTTTATCTTCACGAACCAATGAATCAAATCTAACAAAAAAATGTTAAACGTTTTTTTTTCCCTCCAATTTGTGACTGGCCCCAGGTATCCAAAATAATCGCTTACGGCTGAGATGACCTCGACATTTGACGAAAATTTCTTCCCTTTCAGCTAAATTTTCAACATTGGAAGAAAATCATAGTCACTGAGTAGGGTGCTCCTTATTCCTAAGAAAAAGAAGTTTTTTCTTTTAATTTCATGGGCAGCACATTATTTGAATATATACCATAAGAAACTAGTACATTTTTTATTAAATTTTTAAGTGATATTTAGGGGTCGCTGCCAGGGTACATTTATACAAATTTCAGGAAAAAGTGGCCAAAACTAGAAGACGACCTCGTGTATACATGAAATCACTTACCTATAGGTTTTTAGGGTCGATAAACACGAATCTGAAGTCAAAAATACAAAATTACGTCTTCAATATGGCGGACATGGAAGTGCTAGAAACTTTAATATCAGTCCAATCCAGCTTAAATTTGGCACTCATGGGCTCTTTGGGCTATTTATCAAGCATACGGAGTCAAAAATTAAAAACTCAAAATGGCGGATCCAATATGGCGACCATTAAGTGCTAAATTCTTAAATAGTCTACTTCAGCTTAAATTTGGTACTCAAAGGCTTTCGGGATCGCTTATTACAAATCTAGATCTAAACGCCACAGCCAACGTTTGAGTAAAAATTGAGTAAACGCGCAGAGAGCTTCGAGATGCCAAAATCTTCAATCAATATTTCAATATTTTCACAGCCTCAGCAAACTCTCTGACTTTGTTTCGACGATCATCCTAAGCCATTGGTTTATGTTTATCGTCACAATTATTTATGATACCTTCACCACGCCATTTTTATACCCCAACGCGTACTGCGTAAGGGGTATATTAACTTTGACATTCCGTTTGTAACGCCAAGAAGAAGGCGTGGCAGGTATAGAAAAATATATATATTTCTGATCAGCATCATCTCCTGAGTCGATTTCCATGTGTCCGTCTGTCTGTCCGTCTATCGACACGATTACAGCCGCAATTTTAAAGCTATCGCGATGAAATTCAAAATATAAGTTTATTTTTAAAAAAGGAAGATCAAGTTCGAAAATGGGCCAAATCGGATGAAAACCACGCCTACCTCCCATACAAATGGGCTTTATTTTAAACGTTACATTTCTTAAAAATCCACAAAAATTATTAAAATGTCTTGAAATTTTGCACTTTAGCTTTGATATATAATATGAAATATCTCTATGATATATGGCAAAATCGGATCAAAACCACGCCTACTTCCCATACAAAGTGACGTCATCAAAATAGGAAAACTTTCGTTAATATATAAAACTGAATGTCATCGTGTATGTCGTGGCTAAAGACTTCGAATAAACTTCAATATGGCCGCGAGGGGGTATTTTAGCTTCGTTATCCTACCGAAGCTCCACCCTTATTAGTTTTTTTTTTAAATGATCATCATCTATGATCTTTAAGTTCAGATTAAAACCATATTAGACTGATTTTAAAATCAAAACTTATTAATTCGAATAAAGCTGTCAGTGGGCCTCGTAATAACCTAAGTTACCCCTTAATTTTTTATCAAAAATAAGCACACCAACAATCAGCAAGAAGCACTACTTTAAAACAAATTTATAAATCAAACCAACCCATTGCTAAAATCTGATTTCATAAACATACTGCATATAAGTCGCTACCAATTAATTACCACCTTTTCCGGCTTATGACGATTCACTGCTAAAACATTCGCCTCAAGAGAAGCTTGTGATAGTCGACTGTCCATGACAGTTTTAAGTCAATAGGAACGAAAGTTTCTCTGAGAGAGGCATAATAACCATAATAACCTAATTACCTACAAAATGGCAAGAAGTTATCGAACAAAACGGTGTTTATTTCAACTAAATCGGATCATTCTAACTATGCTAAATGAAGCCTTTAATTTCATACAGAAATATTAGATTTCTTTCTAGATTTTTATAAATACCCAAGACTTTATTTGGCTTCACGATATTGAGTTTTGAAACTGTTGTTCAGTATTTTCAGTCAATATTCTTTATCATATCCAGGTTTGACCTTAGAACTTTATTTTGAGCTTGAATATTTTGGTTTAAGTTTTAAAATTTCTATGTTAATAAAATGCTTCGGCTTACATCGTTTGATTAGACTTCACCGATTTGTTCCTTGTGTAAGATATTGACTTGAGTGAATTTTGATAAATGTTACTTCGAAAAGCCTTCAGGAAAGGCGACAATAATTTCAATAAAATCCTTTTTTATTCCATTTTACATGCTTATCATCTTATTCTGATTAGTCATGTCTCATAAACACCTTTAATCCGAATTTTATGGTAGGAAGCAGAGAACTGCACAAGCCTACTTGAAATTGATTTCAAGTACTTGCTTAAAATACAAGTTCAAGCTAGCTTGAGCTTGATAATGTTCAATCAAGTCTGACTTGTGCTTAAAAATAAATAAGTCCACGACAGCTTGCGACTTGCAAGTATGCTAGCTTACAAGCGAACGGCACGAAGTCCCAAGTAATGGAAAAATTGATGCCTTCGGTAAAAAGCTTGAAAAGCTTGAAATTGAATGCAAGTATCCAATATAAAAGCAAGTATCCAAAAAATTTAATGAGCTCGTGTAGGAAAAGCTTAAGCGTATTTGGACTTCTAAGACTTCTGTGAACTCTGTGGTTGGGAGTTTTAAGCGGTAGTTGATTTCTGAATTGATGTCAACATTTAAAATTCAAGATGGCGAATAGAGTTGCCACCTTGATTTTTTTGTAATTTTGCGAATTCTTGTTATTTTGAATTTCTGACAACAGATTTGATTTAGAATCTAATATCACAGTCTTAAAATTTAAGATGGAAGATAGGTTTGCCACCTAAATTTTCATCATAGTGTTGCCACCTAGTAAAATGTATTTTAAAAAATATAAAAAAAAATTTAGGTGGCAACACTGTTAAACATCTTAAATTTTAAAATTCTGACATCAGATTCGAAGCCAGCGTCCCCTTAACACTATTAAATGATGTTTAAACTCTTAAAAACACATTTTGGTAAGTGGCAACACTGTCATAAAAAAAATTACACATTTTTGAAATTCTGGCAACAGATTTGGACTTAGCGAGCCATTTTTACCTAGTGTTTGCTCCAGCACCGAATTCGTGAAAATAAAAAAAATTTAGGTGGCAACACTATTAACCATCTTAAATTTTAAAATTCTGGCATCAGATTCTAAGTCAGCGACCCCTTAGCACTGTTAAATGATGTTTAAAATTCAACATCAAAATAAAATTCAACAGGTGGCAATACTATAGTGAAAATTTAGGTGGCAAGCCTATCCTCCATCTTTAATTTTAAAACTGTGATATTAGATTCGAAATCAAATCTGTTGTCAGAAATTCAAAATAACAAGAATTCGCAAAAATACAAAAAAAAAAAATCAAGGTGGCAACTTTATTCGCCATCTTGATTTTTAAATTTTTACATCAATTTGTAAATCAGCTACCCCCTAAAACTGCCAACCACGGAGTCTACGGAGAACCCTTAAAAGTCTTAATAAGCTTAAGATTTTCCTAAATTCAATTAATTGGATAAGATTTTCCTAAACAAGCTAACTGAATTTTTTCGGATACTTGCTTTAAATTCAATTAATTGGATACTTGCGAGCTTACAAACTTTTACCGAACGTTTCAAGCTTTTCAACTTTCTTACCCGACATAGTAAGCCTCAACAAGCAAGCCAACGAAAAATCTTGGATATGACTTGTAATTGTTCGGTATTTTTATAAGCAGGCCCAAGCTTGCTTTTTCAAGTTTGGATACATACTTGAATTCAGCTCGAAACAAGATTTTGTTTTTTAATTTTTCCCACTTTTTTGCAATTTTTTACCAATGTCCACTGTTAACAATATTTCTAATTTCTCCTAAAGTTATGCTACCATTTTTTATTCAAACCTGAACTTCTCCTGTATAAAATGCGTAGGGTGTTTCATTGGCTTTTTTCTTGAATTGCCATTGGAACCACAACAAATCCTTTGGTTATGTTGCTTTATTGGTTTCTGCCAGACTGTTTTTTTTTTCCTTTCAAGAGCGTTTTTTTTTCTTCAAACCTATCATTCTTTTGTTAGAAAAATTCTCGTTCTGATCTGGAAAAATTGATGTGGAAAGTAAAAATAAGAGAATGTTTTTTTATTAAAAATTCATTTCATGTTATCTTAGTTGAGGTTATGACCTTACAATTTTTATTTATATACCTTGCTAGATTTATAATACAGAGAGATTTAAACAAAAGTAGTAAGTATTTGACTTCGACATGCACGTAGTTAAAATACCCTCACAGTCGTATTTAAGTATATTCGCAGTTGTGAAGGTTTGATTATTTTAATGTCGTCACTTTGTATGGGGAAAAGACGTGATAGTTTTCATCTTATCTTTCCAAATTTTGAACTCAAAATAAGTTTAAAATATCAAAGCTAATGCCTTAACTACTAGGATAATATAAGATTTTTTTGTTTTGTGGGATTTATGAAGGTTTTGCTAGTTTGATGACGTCACTTTCAATGAGAGGAAAGCGTTGTTTTCATAAGATTTTAACAGATATCAAATTCTGAATTCATATTAAAAATTGAAGTGAATGTGAAAAATTTTAAATAATTAGCTTATTTTTTGTAGAATTTTAAGAGATATAGACGTAGGCAGGATATCAGCCAGGGGGGAGGTGGAAACTTATTTTATTAGGTTGAAGTTTGATTTGTAAAAAGTTTCTTTAACCTTCATGTGGTCGGTAGTCTACAATTGAAACATTTTTGCCGAAATAGTTGAATAGAAAATAAATTATGCATCAAAAATTAACCGAGGTTTTAAGTAGTTTCCTAAAAATTAATTCTAAGCACTTTTGGTCGCTATCGGCAACAGATCGACAAAAAAGCAATTGTCACCCCAGGACTCTATTCTTCAAAATGACTATCTCCTGACCGGTAGTCTACAAATTGCGACTTGTGAACCAGAAGGTTCTATTTTGCTTTTTCAAAAATGTTTAGGAAAACATTTTCAAAATTCGGAGCGATTTTTATGCTTTTTAAATAATAAATATAAAAAATATAACTTAGGAGATATCAAAACAATTCATTTCTTTATTTGAATATAAAATTTTCTAAAGAGTTTCTGTAATAGATAAAAATCATTAAAAAAGAATAAATTCCAATCAAAAAACCCAAAAGTGAAATAAAAACCAGATGTAAAAAAACTCTGCTTCGCACGTCGCGAAATGTAGACTCCATTTAGATAAAATGTATAAAAAGTTGCATCACTTTTTCAATTCAATTTTTGATTTCAGCTTCTCAAAACATGCCTTTTTGTCAATTATATAATTCTTTGCTTTTTTAAGGCACGTTTATATAGGTTATATGTGCGCTTCCATTTATAACTTTATTGAGTTTTATAGTATTATATAATAGGAGAGAAGATAAAGGAATTTGTTAAGGTTTTCCATAGACATAAAGGATTGTTTTTTATAGGTATAGAATTTTCGAAAAGAATATCTTTCGGAGCGTGTCTTTGACATTTGAGTACAAGATTCTACGGAAAACTAGAACCAATCATCTAAAAGACACATGTTTTTCAGCAGGACGGCGCAACATATCATTGAGCGGGCCCAATCATTACTTTATTGGGACAAAAATTTGGTAACCGGATTGAATTGGCTGCCAAGTAGTCTGTTAATTTGACTACTTAGAAGTAGAAGCCTTACGACTTAGAAGCCAATTTTTCATGATTGCTACTAATGTAGATATCCGACTGCCTACTAAAGTGTACAATCCCGAAGACATGAATGTTACTCGTAACAGAAAAAGTTGAATTTGAAATGATAAAACTTAAAGTAAAAAACCTGTAAAGTTATAAAGGGTCCGCCAAATAACTTTTTTTTTTTTTTGAAAAATGCTGAATATTTTCTCAAATTTCTTTTTTTATTTGATTGTGCAATCCTTCCGGTTAATAATGGAAAATAATTTCATTCAAATGGCTGCCTCGGCTGGCCATGCAGTAGCCTACACGATCGGTCCAATTTTTAAGCACATTATCGATTGTGTGCAGCTGTATTTCACCAATGGCTTCACGAATATTGTCCTTTAAAGCGTCAATTGTCTCTGGCTTGTCGGCGTAACACTTATCTTTGAGGGCACCCCACAAATAATAGCCCAACGGTGTCAAATCGCAGCTCCGAGGTGGCCAAACGACATCAGCTCTGCGGCTTATAATGCGATCTTCAAAAACAGGGCGCAAAACATCGAGTGTAGCTTCGGATGTGTGGCACGTTGCGCCGTCCTGTTGAAACCAAATGTTGCCAATATCCTCCTCTTCAATTGTGGCCCGTGTGAACGAAAATTCGTTCAACATGGCCCGATAACGATGGCCATTGACTGTAACGGCCATTTTCGGGTCATTTTCGAAGAAAAATGGCCCAATTATGCCTCTGGACCAAAATCCGCACCAAACAGTGACTCGTTTTGGGTGCATCGGCTTTTCAATGTATGCGTTCGGGTTTTCTGTGCCCCAAATGCGACAAATTTGCTTGTTTACATACCCGCCAAGATCAAAATGAGCTTCATCTCAAAAGATGATTTTTTTGGCAAAATCGGCATCTTTTGTAAGGCGATCGCAGGCCCACTCAGCAAAGCGAAAACGCATTGGATGTTCAGTTGGCTTCAACTCCTGAACCAATTGGACATTGTATGGCGTCATACCAAGGTCTTTATGCAAAATTCGTCTCAATGATGTCTCCAAAATGTTCAATTGTTGAGAACGACGGTGAATTGATGTTGATGCCGCTTCACGCACACTTTCTCCCACAGCAGCAATATTCTCGGGTGTACGCACTGTTTTTGGCTTTTCACGCTTTGGTTTATCGATGAGGATGCCAGTTTCTTTCACTTTTTTCACAAGATAACGAACATACGGAGCTGACGGTGCTTCTGTTCTTCCAAAATCCGTACGCAATTTTCGTACACATTCTGCAACATTACCATGATTTTCAAAGTAATGTCGCAATATTTCCCAGCGTTGTTCAAGCGTATACACAACCATATTCGTTCAGCGGAAGGATAAAACTAATTATCTGTCAAATCAGACATGTGCTAAGTGTTACCACTCACGAAATAAGCACTAGTTGAAAAAAAAAAACGTTAGATGCCGAACCCTTTAGTATTCAATCAACATTTTTTTTTACTAGACAAATGTGTTATAAAATCGCAGCACTTTTTTAAGAATTTTTAACAAAATTATTTTATTGTTTCAATTTTTCTGATATCTAAAGCGGAGGAAATTGCCCCTTTTCACCCTCGCTACTCCCATGTTAAGAAATTTTATAAATTAACTTTGCATGGTTTTTCATTAAATCACTTGATCTTTATAAGATACAAGCAGGATCCAGTGGTTCGCGGTTCCCCACGGACGTTAGAGCAAACATACTTTTTTATTTGTGGGCGGTAAAAAAGGGTGTGGAGAATTTTTTCCCGTAAGCCATCTCGTTCTAGAAAACAATCTACTGCCAAAATTTCAGCGCAATCGGCCCAGAAGTTTTGGAGTCTTAATGATTTCTTAAAAGTGAGCGTATTTATAGTGCCACCACGCCCATTTTTAGTACAGTTGCCAACGATAAGCATACAAACTTAATTACCAAATTTCAGTCTTATCCGAACAAAATCGCTTGAAATATAGCATTTTCATTGATTTGTAGGCGGTAGAAGAGGGGAATTTTTTTTTACAAACCATCCTCGCATAAGTATCAACAAAATAAAGAAAAGTCCATCCAAATCGGTTGAGCCGTTCATGAGTGCATCGGAATCCAACGAACACCATTTCATTTTTATTTTATACTAGCTGAATACCCGGCTTAACTCGGGAGTTGATATAAATAATTTTTTAACTCATTCGTCGGTTTGAAAAAAATTTTTACAAAAAAAAATTTTAAAAAAATTCATGACACACATTACGACACGAGGTCAAAGGAGAACAAAGGAGAGCATGTATGTATGAGAAAATTTACAGAAATGATTGCTAAAAATTCGTTTTTGCTCTGATTTTTTCAAAAATCACTATTCTATCGAATACAATATAAAATTTGAAAATATACTTTTGCAAAAGTGTCTGTAAATTTTCTCATACATAAATGCTCTTCTTTGACCTCGTGCCGTAATGGGTTCAAGCTACTAAACTTGTGGACAGTTCATGTGTTATTATTGTCAACGTAATCATTGTGTGTTGTTTTTAAGACTTCACAATATTTATAATTCACAGATACTATTTTAATGAGATGAATATATTTATAAAAAATAAACCAAACATTCTAAGTATTTCTTATAATTTTTTTTTTTAAATTTTTGTGCGAATAAGCCATTATTTTGTAAGTCTTTTTTTACTGGATAACAATTAAACAAGCACTGAAAAGTCAAATAGAAACTGAAATGTCAAAACAACGCCAACGTACGACACAACTGACTTAAGCATGTGTTGATGCGAACTCAAATACAACAGAATTCGGCATCAGCTCTCCTGATATGGGAAAATAAGAATGTTGAATAAAAATACACATAAAGAAGAAAAGAAGATATTTATCACCGTTCGCGCTTTGCTACGCCTTACTGTATTCTGTAGTACAGCGCCCTCTGGTGTTCATGATATAGCAAAATACATAGCGCAAAAAACTCACTGCCAAAGCTCTTTCTATACTCGAAAATCCCTATACACTAATTTTTTATCCTAATCAGATGAGCGGTTTTGGAGTGTTTTACCATTTTTTAAGAGATTTTAACTACAGCGCCCTATGGTGCTCAAGAAAGCAGGGGAAAAAAATTAAGAGTGTGCTTTAGACCACACGACTCTCCCCTTCCCTACCGTTGCTACGCCATGTGCATGTAAATATGTTTATGTATGCATAATATATCAGGGGGACCAACTGCACTACCTTCGCTACGCCCATGTATATACATATACAAATGAGGGGGGAAACTGCCCTCCCCTGCCCTACCCTCGCTACGCCCATGTTTATATATGTACAATATATACATGTATAAACATACATATACATATCAGGGGGGAAACTTCCCTCCTCTTCCCTACCCTCGCTACGCCCATGTATATACATATGTGTTATATATGTATAATATAAACATGAATTCGGATAAGCGGCTTAGGACTTTTCGAGGTTTTTAAAATATATGTACTACAGCGCCCTCTGGTGTTCGAGATAGAACAGAGTAGATAAGTCATAAAAACTCACCGTATCCGAAAACCTCTACATACAAATTTTCATGCAAATCGGATGAACGGTTTTGGATTTTTTCGAGGTTTTTAAAATATTTGTACTACAGCGCCCTCTGGTGTTCGAGATAGAACAGAGTAGATAAGTCATAAAAACTCACCGTATCCGAAAACCTCTATACACAAATTTTCATGGTAAATTGGATGACGGGTTTCGGAGATAATCTAAAAAAACAATGCCTGGAACCCGATCGCAACGCCCCCTACCGGGCTTAACCTTTTTTACTGAATAAGGAACCTAGATGTCAAATTTCATTTAAATCCATCCAGTGGTTTTCGCGTGATGCTCTAACAGACCGACAGACAGACAGACAAAAAATTTAAAAATGCGATTTTTGGACTCAGCGTCGTTCAAAATGTCGCATCGCAAAAAGAATTTCAAAAAAAATATTTCATTTACATCTGCCAAGACAAAGCTTTTCGCACTACGATAATTTTATTGCCCAAAAATTTAATATCAAAAAACTAGCTTCCAATTAATCTTCCTTTCGCTCAGAAAAATCTGTTGAGACCAGCCCATAATTCTTTTGACACTAAAAATGTTGACATATTTCATCATTGTTACACAACGAAATTTTTGAGATTCGGTACTTTTGTTTTTATGCAAATAAGTTGCCAGAGTGCAATTAATTTTTATGGCAATATTAGCAAGAATTAACACACCAAATGGACAACACACACCTTAGTATGACCAAAAAGCTCAGCTCTTTGTCCTTTTTACAGCGTTAAATCAAGTCATGGTCATTATCAAATGAGCTGTTCAGCAAATATTAAAAAAAAGAAACCACATACAAAAAATCCACACATTAAAATTAACATATATCGTAAACTTTCTTTGGCAGCTTTTTGGGGGTTATTTTTAAATTACGTATGTTGGCACATTGCACACATTTGCATATAAATAACTTTACAAATAAAGCCAACAACGACCGGAGCTTTGAACCTTCAAGTTGTTGGTCTTTGAGAGGCTACCCTAATGTTGAAGGTGTTGTTGTACACATTTGTTTTAAGCCCTGTATTCAATGCCTGGTCTGGTTTAGTCCCTTTTTAATTCATTCCAACTTGCTGGATGTAATTGAAGGTAAACAGCTTTACGCTCGCTGCTGCACTTTGTGCAAATAAAGCTCTAGAGTGCTTTTTTGTGTGCTGGGTATCATTGAACTCTAGACAAAGTTTGTATCCTCCAGAGTCGTTGGCGCTGGCAAAAAAAAAAAAAATATTAAATGCATAAAAATTAATGCAAAAAAAGTTCCTTGAAGTTTATTTGCTGCAATTAAGAAAGGCATACTTGGAAGCATGTCGAAAGTATGAAGTGAAGAAAGGTGAAACAAGTTAAGAGTCTGAAGATGAAATTTTTATTTATGCATGATTTCTTGATTTTTTTTTCTTTATTCAGCTAGATAGATCCTTTTGGTGCATTTCAAGCACTGCTGCATTTCTTAAACGCAAAGTTTTTGAAGCACACTTAAAAAAAAAAAATAAAAAAATTCCTACAATCACTTGAGCGTTTGCTGCTCTTGAATTTACCCCAATCCACTCTCTTTGAAGTTTTCTTCATATTTATTTGTTTTATTTTTTGTTTTCACTGTCAATAAAAATTACGTATACTGTAAAAAATATACTGAGAAAATGTTACGCAGTCGTTGCATTCGCGAACATGTGGCAACAGTTTAAAGCTTTTGTTATTAAGTAAGAACTTCTGCCAATTAATCAAGTAAAAAAAAAAAAACTCAACGTCAGTTATTATAAAACAATGCTTTATAAATACTCTCCTCCCAGCACAAAAGCTGATGCAACCAACTTGGTAAAGATTCAAACTGTTAAAAAGCTTCCAAGTTCACAAAGTTATGCAATTGAGCAAAAACTACGCTGGTAAATATTTTGTATGCACAAAAGTTCAGTGAAAATACGAAGAAATTAAACAGGATCAAAATTGCAAACAGCGTAAAATAAAAAAAAATCATAAAACTTTTTATATTGCGTTCCGCAACATTTCTTGCATTCACTGTCAGCTGGCAATGCTTTTTTCTTTTTTTTTTGAGAAACGCACGAACTGTTTGTGTGCAGCGTGTGCTTGTTGGCTAGCTTAAAGCTTAAAAGAATTAAAGTTTTTATATAAAAAACTTTTTAGTATTTTCTTTTTCGCTGCTTAAATATTTACGCTTTTTGCACTATCAAATGCTGTCTTGCGGCTTGTAAAATTTCAACATGGATGAGTGAGCTTTTCTGCGTGCTCTAAATAATTTATAACCACTTTTTTAGGCATTCGTTGTTATATGCGCTTTGGTATATTGTAGAGAAATTATTACAAAAAAAAAAAAAAAAATTCGACCATTTTTTTATATGTACCTATATATTAACCAAATCTTTAGTTTCAACTCAAGAGTTAAATTTTTTATTCATACTCCGCTAGTCGGATGTATGAGTCAAATTATACCAGTTGATATATTTTAAACCAATTTTTCGACAATTTTTTCCACTAACAATACATATCCTCTAATTGAGTGCCAAACGCTAATCCAGTTGAGCAAATTTATACCACTTTTTTGACCAAATATTTAACCCAATTCTTAAGTTTAATATCACTTTTTCCTCACATTATAAAACAAATAATCTAACTAAAAGCTTATTGCAGAAAAATATAAGCAGATAGAAAATTATACCTGTTAATACATTTTTTACCACTTTTTCGAACATATTTTTACTGCAATTTTTAAATTAAATACCACTTTTTCTGTTTATTTTAAAACAAATAACCATACTTTAAGCTTATTGAAAATAATTATAAGATAAAATGTTGGCCAAAATAAACATTTCGACTGAATATAAACTTAGACCAAAATAACATTTTGACTTTATTTTAACTTTCGCTTATTTAAAAATTTGCTATTTTAAAAATTTCGATTAAATAAAAAATTAGACCAATATAAATTTAAAACAATAAAAAAAATTTAACCAAATTTAAAATTTAGATCATTTATAAAATTAAGACCAAATTTAAAATTTAGACAAAGTTTAAAATTTAGACCAAATTTAAAATTTAGACCAAGTTTAAAATTTAGACCAAATTTAAAATTTAGATCATTTATAAAATTAAGACCAAATTTAAAATTTAGACAAAGTTTATAATTTAGACCAAATTTAAAATTTAGACCAAGTTTTAAATTTAGACCAAATTTTAAATGAAGACCAAATTTAAAATTTAGACCAAATTTAAAATGTAGACCAAATTTGAAATTAAAACCAAATTTAAAAGTTAGACCAAATTTAAAATTTAGACCAAATTTAAAATTTAGAACAAATTGTAGCTTGTGATAAGATAATGGTAAAGTTAAAAATAAAGTTTTAGACCATATTTAAAATTTAAAACAAAAATAAGCTTTAGCCAAATTAAAAATTGTGACCCAAAAATAAACCAAATTTAAAGCATAGACCACATTTTTAATTTATACCAAATTTGAATTTAAATTTAGACTAAAATTTTAACCAAATTTAAAGCTGAGATCAAATTAAGACTAACAATAATATTTAAAATATAGACTGCTTAAAATATTAGACAATTTCTGTTATGACTGAATTAAAATTGAAGACTGAATTTAAAAATCATATCAAAAAGTGGTCTGTGTTAAAGAAATTATATGACATGATAGCTTTTAGCAACTATACATTTTCATATGAATTTTCCCAAATTTTAGTTGTTTGTATTTTTCATAAGTTATAGTAGCATTTATATAAATAAAAATATAAAAGATTTCATATATTAAAAATTTCAACTAAACAAAAAATTCAGACCAAAAATATTACTTAGGCAAAAAAATTAGAATAATTCTAAAATTTAGATTAAATTTACAATTTAGACTAAATTTGAAATTTATACCAAATTTTTTTAACTTATGATAAAAAATATCAAACAAAAAACAAACTTAAGACCATATTTAAAGTGTAAACCAAAAATGAGCTTAAGGCTTAATTAAAAATTTAGGCAAAAAATAAAATTAAGACAAAAAAAAAAAATAAAATTTATAACTCATACCAAATTTAGACAAAATTAAAGTATAGACAAAATATAAAATTTTGACCAAATTTAAAGTCGAGATCAAATTAAAACTTGAAAAATATTTAAAATTTAGACCAAAATTACACTTTAGGCTAAATTTAAAAATTAGGCCAAATTTTTACTTCAGATAGAATAAAAATTAAGGCCATATTTAAGGTTTTCACTAAAATTAAACTAAAGACCAAATTAAAATTTATGCCAAAAATAAAATTTAACAAAAAAAAAAAAGATTAGACCATATACAATATTTAGCGTGAATTTAAAACAGACCAAATTTAAACCGTATGTAAAAATTAGACCAAAAATAAACTTTAGACCAAATTTATAATTCAGATTAATTTTTATAACTAAGTAATCATCATTAAACCATTTAATAAAAATTAATGCTTAGACCAAATTGGAAAAAGGTTTGAAAATGACCGACAATTCGTTAAATATAGATTAAATACTAAAATTAAAATTAAGAGTAAATTTCATAACTATGCACTCAAATAAAATCAACTATTATAAATAAATGCTTAGACCAAATTTCAAAAAAGCCTAAAAAAAACTAACAATTTTCTTTCTTTATCTTTTCAGGGTAACGGTGAGGCTGCTCTAGGCAAATATGTTGCTGGCAGTGTTGTTGGTGCTGGTGCCGATGCTGCATTGTTTATTGCTAACCATGCTTACTAAATAACAACAACAACAAAAACATCAACTAATATTTAAAAAACTTATTCAAACTTTAATTAAGAGTGTGTATGTGTGATGCTGTGTTTGTCAGTGCATGTGTGTATATGTGAGTGTTTACAATTGGCAACTTAATAACAACAACAACATCACCAACAACAACAACAACAACAACAACAACATCATTATTAACAGCATAAACATCTACCATGCACACACACACACACATGCATTCATGCCTGCATTCACGACTCCACAAAAGGTAAAACAAATTTTTTAAGGATATCCACAAACAACAACAACAAAGTGAAGTCCTAGTAGATGATTTATTTCTAAGCACAACAAAAACAATACTGCAGCTACAACTTTAACAATAAGCATAACATGTTTACAAAGTAGAAAAGGAAGAGAGCGCAAATTTATAAACAAATATTATAAATTTAGAAAAACAATGATCCTTTTCCTACCGTTATATCCTGTTTCCAACCCGCCGCGTGTTGAAGCGAGATAGAGATTAAATGAAAAAAATACTATATTTCAGGGTTCAAAAATATCAACAAAAATAAAACAATAATAAATACAATAAATTATTTATAAACAAATAACAAACAATACCAAATAACAACAACAACAACTATCAATTAAAATATAACATAGCAAAATGCATGATGGCTGGCGTTTAAAATTATTGTTATTATTATTATTATGCGTAAATGTAAATGTTAAGTTTAAAATTAAAAAGTTAAAATTGAAAGAATTAAAAAAAAGAAAAATAAATAAATAAAAATTCTATAAAAATCATCAATAAAATTGTGTTGTCTTTTTCTAGAAGAAGAAGTTTTCGGTTAAACTACAGAAGGGACTACAAAAGAGGCTAAAAAGTTTAAACTACAGAAAACGTTAAAAATATATTTCGAAAAAATTGCAAAACAAATTTATTTTTAAAAGGTGTACGGTAAATATTCGATATTTTTTTAACCAAAAAGTTATTTTAATAATTCTAAACTAGTAAGGAATGTAGCTTCGGCAGGGTATTGAAGCTAAAATACCCCCTTCCCCCCCTCTCACCTCGGGGCCGTATTGAAGTATATTCAAAGTCTTTAGCCACGACAGACACGATGACATTCAGTTTTATATATTTACGAAAGCTTTCCAATTTTGATGACGTCACTTTGTATGGGAGGTAGGCGTGGTTTTATGCGACTTTGCCTTATATTATAGAGATGAATTTTTAAGAGATTTTACGTTTAAAAAAAGCCATTTTGTATGGGAGGTAGGCGTGGTTTTCCTCCGATTTGGCTCTTTCTCGCACTTTATCTCCGTTTTTTTGGAGTATTATATAATATTTTATGGAGAATATATTTCATTTCATCGCGATAACTTTAAAATTAAGGCTGTAATCGTGATCACAGATGGACAGACGAACATACAGAAAGACAGACGGACACACGGAAATCGAATCAGGTGGTACAGATTAGTACAGTGAGATACTTAAGAACTCTTGACGTACAATGGCCATAAAGAATTGTCAACAAAGTCATTACAAAAATTAAATCTAACAATTATAAGGCAATTCAAAGATAATAATTTAAAAAATAAGTTTACAATTTTTACTTAACTTAACTTGAATAGAGAATGTGTACAAAATTTTAACAGTCAAAGGAATCATCTCCTCTTAAAAACTACGAATAGTTTTACATAAAAAAGTAAAAATTTGAAAATTTTGAGTTGTGCTGTTTTGTATTTAGTGTGCGATATGTGCTAAATTTGGTTGAAATCGGAGAAACGGTGTTGATGGAAATACATATAAACTACAGACTGATGCTTATGCCAAATAATATGTGGCAAACGGAGTAGAGGGGGTTCGATAAGAATTAAATTGACACGTCTCTTGTCCAATCCCACCCACTTTTTTAGGCTTAAAACTTTTCATTATACTTAAGAATATATGTAAGAAATATGGTTTAAATCGGACAAACGGTGTAGATGGAGCTAGTTTAAGAATAAAGTGCTACGCCCTCCGTCTAGAACCGCCCAAATTTTATAAACTTATGATAAGGTGTGCAAAATTTGGTTGAAGTCAATTAGACGGTGTGACATAAGTTCGATTTAAAGAAAAATGCCACACCCACTTTTCTAGTCTAAAGACTCCACATTATACCCAAGAATAAATGTATAGGTCGGATAAAAGATATGGGCGGAGTTTGTGTACATAAAGACACGATGTCATTCAGTTTTATATATTTACGAAAGTTTTTCTATATTGATGACGTCATTTTGTGTTGGAGGTAGGCGTGGTTTTCATCCGATCTTGCCAAATATCATAGAGATGTTTCATGCTATATATCAAATGTTGCAAAATTTTAAGATATTTCTTTAATTTTTGTGGATTTTTAAGAGATTTTACGTTTAGAATAAGGCCACTTTGTATGGGAAGTAGGCGTGGTTTTCATCCGATTTTTCCAAATATCACAGTGATGGTATCTTCTATAAAAATTAAAATGGATGTATGTTTGTGGGTATGTGGGTGTGAAGTGAAGTTTGAAGTGAAGTTTGGTGTTGATTGGACAAGGGGGCGTAGTACTTCCCATACAACCCAAATTGGCTCTATCGCCCACAAACCAAAAAAATGGTATACATCAGACGGTTTTAATCGTAAAAACTAAAAGTTGGTAATTTTGTTCAGATGGTTACTTTCTGTGACTGTACAAAAAATGGGCGTGGTCACTCTATATCTAAGCCCACTTTTCAGAAATCATTGTAATTCCTGAGGTGTTCAAGTTTTGATATTGAATCTTGGTATGCAGCTGATATGGATACAAATGGCAATCACTATATAAATATAAATGCTGTCGCGCCCACTTTTACCGCCCACAAATCAGTAAAAATGCTTTATATCTGACGGCTTTTGCCGTAGAAGACTAGGATTTAGTAATTTAGTTTATATGATTACTGTCGGCCAATGTACAAAAAATGGGCATGGCCGCACTATATCTACGCCAACTTTATCGGAATCATGCTTATTACTGAGTTGTACACGTTTTTGATAGAGAATCTTAGTATGCAGGTGCTATGGATCCAAGTGGCAGTCACTATGTATATATAAATGTTGTCACGCCCACTTTTACCGCCCAAAAATCAGTAAAAATGCTTTATATCAGACGGCTTTTACCGTAGAAGACTAAGATATGGTAATTTATTTCATATGGTCACTGTCGGCAATTGTTAAAAATTGGATGTGGTTGCACTATATCTATGCCCACTTTTTCCAAATCATGCTTATTCCTGAGTTGTACACGTTTTGATAGTAACACTTGATATGCAGGTGCTCTAAGTGGCAGTCAATATATACATATATATATATATACACAATTTGCTACGCCCACTTGTACCACCCGCAAATAAAAAAACACAAAAACGGAATGGCCATTTCAGACCTTAAAAAGACTTTGACCGAGCTTCTTATGATCAATTGTGTTGTGAGTGTCGTGAAATGTTTGAACACAAATAATTGAGAACTGAACCTACATGTTTTATGCCGACTCCGAACGGCTTATGTTCTCAAGAAGCTTTTCATGGCAGATTTTACTCTCTGAGGTTTGCCATTGTCAACAGAAAAATTAATTCAATTGAAAAAACTTTCTGTGTCAGATGGAATTCGAACCTGGCTTACAAACCACGCACCTCAACCACGGAATGCCACGGAATGGTTTGAAATATTCTCTAAAAATCGAGTTTTTTGTAAAAATATTTACTGGTGTGGTAGTTAAAAATAACAAACGGTCAGAAATAATTGTAATGAAAAAGTTCTTCCAATCTGCACCAATAAATTTTTAATTTTTATAGTCCGACCAGAGATAATGCGGATTTTTATTGATTTTTTAACTTTTTTTATATTATTTTCGCTAAAATTCAAATTAAATTTTTTTTTGTCAAATAAATTATCTTTTGATGATGAAATATAGTGTAAAGTGAAGAATTAAATTGAATGAAATTACAAAAAAATCAAGACATTTTTTACATTTTACAATTTATTTGACTAAAAGTAGTATGGGGAAAAATTCATTTGAATTTTAGTGAAAATAATATGAAAAAAAGTTAAAACAATCCATAAAAACCCGCATTATCTTTGGTCCAACGGAAAATATTTAAGATTTTTTGATGCAAAATACCTTTTTCATTGCTCTTATTTCTGACCGTATGTTTTTTATCTTAACTACCATACCGGCCAATATTTTTAGTCGAAATATTTTGAGATCATCGTAACATAAGCCATGGATTATTTTGAAGAACCGGACTGAACAACTTTTTTTTTCTAAGGCGCGTGAGGCGGCTTAATGTATATACGTGTGTGGGCATATGTGTATATCACATAAGGACTCCGAAACCGCTAAGCCAATTTTTATACCAATGCCTTGAGAGGGTTCCTGTGAAGTCTGGTGCCGATCGTTAAAGGCACTTAAATACACCTAAAATTTTCGATATCGAACAGTTTTGGAATTGTAGGTCTCGCACAGCCTCGGAATTTAGTATTCGACCTCAATTTACACATGCCGTTCCACTGATAACATTTTATGACATTTCAAGAGGGGCGTGATCATTTTTCAACACCCAAAATTTTAGGTATAGCTTTCGAAATAAATCACACATCCATGAAACTCGGTACGAACTTACTATAAAAGCATGGCTTCACTAAAGCTACGCCCTCTTTCAGGGGATATGCTAGTATATTATATATCAAAGCCTATGTGCAAAATGCCAAGACATTTGTGTGCTTTGAGCAGATTTTTAAGAGATTTTACTGTTAATATAAAGGCACTTTGCATGGAGGTAGGCGTAGTTTGCATCCGATTTTTCTAATTCTAATTCTTAGTCAGGATTTATATTGAAGATCAAAGTTCACGTGCAAAATTTCAAGGCATTTCATTAATTAATGTGGGTTTTTTAAGAGATTTTACTGTTAATAAATAAAGTCACTTTGTAGTTTTGTGGTGGCTCATTCTCGAACTTGATCTCCATTTTTTAGAGAGTAGCTTAAATTTTGAATTTCATCGCGATAGCTTTAAAATTACGGCTGTAATTGTGATCATAGACGGACAGGCAGACAGACGGACACACGGAAATAGACTCAGGTGGTGATGCTGATCAAAAATTTATATATTTCTCTATACCTGCCACGCCTCCTTTCGGAATAAATATTTCGGAATAATATGAGTTCATTGTTTTTCCTGCAGTAAAGGACTTATAATATTTTAAATTTAGTTAAAAATTGAAATTGTAACAAAATATATTTCGAATGTGTAATATGTAATATATTTAATATAAAATTAGTTCAATAAATAATTCGAATTTATTATATTTTAAAAATAAATGAAGTTTTTAATAGCATGCCAGCCTCCAGTCTCCCTATATGTAAACCAGCATAGTAGTAAAATAATTTTTTGTATTATTTATTGTATTAAGCTTGCTGAAGATTAACAAAAACAATAAAAAAACTTCAAAAACGGAAGATATATATGTATGCGCATATTTCCTACATACGTATTAATAACAGCAACACAAGCAGTTATGATTCTTGACTTATATAACAGTTTATATGTAGTAACGCTGCGTTTTTAAAATACTAAACATAAACTAATATAATGAACCATGCATCGCTTCTTCATATTGCAACGTATTATTTACTCAGTCATCAGGCGGACAAAGCGACGCTACCCTAACTGATAGGAGTCTGCCAGCAGACTGAAAGCTTCTTATCGGCGCAAGCATTTATATACGTATCAGGGATGATATTGGCTTATTGGTAAAAGGGCCAACATTTATACAAAAATAGGGTTTTTTCACAAGAATGGGGCTTTTAGTGGTAATTCAATATTAAAGACTTTCTATTTGAATATTCAGCCATGACCTGAAATATCCAAAGAAATTTCGAGATGTTGTCTACAAATTTTCGACATTGTCAACATATTGTCAACATATTGTCGGATAAAATTGTCAACAATTATAGCCGTCACGTAGAGGAACATCACTGGCAGGGAAGTTTTTTATTTGTCACAAAAATAACGCAATTTAGTTTAAACGATCAGCTCTCAGAATTTTCTAAATAGATTTTATTTCATTTATAGAGGTCCTATTGCACTTTAGAAAAAGGGCTTGTGCATTGATTACAAAGTCAAAGATATGCCAAAAAAAAAAAAAACAATATAGTCAATTTCTCGAAATTTTTAACAAAGCCATTTATTAAATATGTTAATAATACAAATAAGAATAGCAAAGCATTTCCACAGAAAACCGCAAATCGGTTCGATATATTCATCGTTAAAGAGCCTCAGGAATATTCTTTCGAGTCCTTGGTTATATACATAAGAATGTCAGAAATATATGAGACATTTAACGAAGAGTCTGCGTTAAGACTTATAAGATGACGAATCAATGATGCGGGATTAATAAAGAATGATTTAATAAATGTTATACAATTTTGGAATATAGAGTTTTGAACAACAAAATTAACTTCAGTCACATCCAATAAGGTGACAAAAAATGTTCCATCGCAGTTTTCGCAGTCTCAATTTTTTTGAAAAAGCTCATAGTTTATGAGTTATAGTTCAAAAATTGAAAATTTTTCATTTCGGATGCCATTTTGAGAGCAATATGTTGAATTTTTTTCCAAGCCCTATATTTCTTAAAATTTTATGACTCGATAACAGTTTTCTATTCTGTAAAGAACCGCCTTCATTTTTAGATCTAACATTTTTTTGAGTGGAAAAATCGCGTTTTTATGCAAATAGTTGGTTATTACTTCTTAAGCATTTATTTAAGATGAATTCTGACGTTATAATCTGAAAAAGCGAGCATTTTATATATCATTTGTCGGAAATTATTTTGGAAGAAAAAATGGATTAAAATTCATTGAAAATTTACGACGTTAAATACTTAATCAGTTCAGGCTACTTAAGACTACGATGGAGTTTTTTAACAGGTTCGCCTTTTCATCTACATGCCTGAAAAAATTTTGTATGAAATGTATCGTGCATAAAGCTCTCCACCTCAAGTTTCCATTCTTAAACCTATAGAACTACTTTGGGATACTAGTAAAAGAAAACTTGGTTCGAAAATTTAGACATTCTTTTGAAGGGTGTGCAGGAAATCTTCAGTCTTCCTCCATAATAGTAGATACCAAATGTTTGTAAGGAATTTCTCCTGTTGATGTCTATTAATAATAGAAAATAGTGGTTATTCTGCATAAAATGTCAGTTTTTTGAAAATTTCCCTCAGTTTTAATAGATTTTTACAAGTATACTATTTCTGGAGCCAACCCGAAACGTACCTGTGTAGGCTTATATAGCTTAAATATAGTTTAAACAACAAAATTGAGGAGAATTGTTTAAGTTTTTTGTTTTTCTAAAACTTTATTTTCAAAAAATTCAACAGAACTTGTTTTACTGAGATCGATTTAAAAACATTATTTCAGTAGAATATTATTTAGAATAGGACCTAAAATGAATCGAATGAACGCAATTAAAAAGGGCTCATAAAAGCCCTAAAAGCCCCTAAATATCATCCCTGATACGTATGCATTGCTTGTAAAGCTCTGGGAAATTCATAAAACGATTCTTTTTAACAAACAGCACGATGTTGCTTTCGAGATTTCAGCACGAACTTAAGCAACAAGCATATTAGCGTCAGCAGCAACTGAATCATCAATGCATTTTTCTCATACAAAAATGTAAATTTTTCTTCTTTCTTTTGCTATCTTTTGTGGTTTTATTAAAGCAGTGATAAAATCCAAAGTTAGCTATTGCTTTTATGCACAAAATAACTGATATTTTGGCATAAATTTTATCTTTGTACAATGAGTATTAAAGGCTGTATAAGGCCCTAAAGTGTACCCCAAATGACCTTGAAAAAATTTGTGAAAATACCCCCATACAAACCGCGCTATAAGACGTAATTCTACGTCAAAACTAAGAAGGATTGAAAATGTCCCTTCATAGTTACAATGAAATCAATTTATATTCAAGGTGTTGATGATTTCCGCCAAATACAAAACCGCAAAGATTCTCAGTTTTATTTGACTTTATTTGCAGGCAGTTTCTTCGAGAGTGAATACAATTTTTAAACTAAAGTGTTTCACGAACATACAGTATTTGAAGTAATTGTTTAGACTATGAAAAGAAAGCATAATTTTATCATTATTCTTATAAGAAATAGCAAAACTTAATTTTTTTTTTTTTATTTTTCTTACATTTTTTATTTAATTCAGTGCATAATAACAACAAAAACAAAGAAAATACAACAAAAACCAAAATAACCCGAAATTTCGCTATGCGTATTTTATTTATTTACGTATTTTATTTATCGGATTCGATGTTTTTTGTGCAACGTACAATTTTTCGTCGTATAATATCAATAATAGTGCTTAAGTCTTTGTTTGTTATTCTAATTGAACGGTTATTGTGTAGTTATTTTATAAGCCTGATGCCTGGTAAGTGAACATCGTTTGATGGTATGCATTGGTTTACTATAACCACTCCATAGGAATTAGTAAACATGTTTTCCTTGACTAAAAAAACTATATATAAAATATAATACTCGTATAATTAATATAATATATTAATATAAACATATAATAAAAATGAAAATAGGCCGGAGCTTAAGTCTTCCAATGGTCGACCATCCAAAATATCAAAATGAGCAGAACGCCATTTAACAAGTATGATAGCTGGAAACCCACAGATTTCGATGAGAGAGCTTGCTAAGCACCTAAACGAAGAGTTTGATGTTGTAGTTTCGCACGAAACTGTACGGCAGGTATTAAAAAGAAATAAATACTCATCAAGAGTGGCTCGAAAAAAAACCATTGCTATCAAAGGCGAACATTCAAAAACTATTGTCTTTTACCAACATGGACCAACCTGATAACTACTGGAATGATGTCATATTTTGTGACGAAACGAACGATGGGCCACATAAAGTCTGGCGAAAACCGTTAAAGGCATTGGAAAAACAAAACATCATTCCAACTGTGAAATTTGGAAAACCATCGGTGATAGTTAGACTATCTTTTTGGATCCGAGGAATCAAAAAGAGCAACCGACTATATCATACCCAGTGTGAGATTCGGTACAGAATACACCACATCCATCCCCAGCAGACAAGAATGGGAAGAAACGGCTGTAGAATGCTACGGCAATCTCCAATTTTATACTGATGGTTCCAAAATGGAAAACGGAACTGGATCGGGTGTATACTGTGAAACGCTGCAAATCAAAGAGTGTTACAAACTCCCTGATTATTGTAGCGTTTTTCAGTCAGAAATATATGCTATTGAAAAAGCTGCACAGGTCATATACAGGAAAAATCTTACCCCCACAAGGGTAGAAATTTTTGTTGACAGCCAAGCGGCCATCAAAGCATTGAACAGTAAAACAACGAAGGCTCGAACAGTGCAAAACAGTGAAAACTGGCACTGAACAGCATCTGCAATATCCATAATGTCACTCTCTGCTGGGTTCCCGGACATAGCAATATTGAAAGGAACGACGCAGCAGATGAACTGGCAAGGCGTGGAGTAACCGCAAGTACAAACAGTGCTGATACAGAGGTGCACATTCCAATAGGCGTCGTCAAAAGGAGTATAGATCTTAAAGCCAGAGATATTGCTAACTCAAACTGGGCATCCAGAGGTGACTGCAACATATCTCGAAAGCTTTGGCCGGAACTAAATGAAAAGAGAACTAAAAGCCTTCTGCTTTTGGTCAAGCGGGAAATCCGGATTCTTGTTGGAGTTCTAATAGGACATTGCCCCATTGGGGTAATGGCTAATAGAATGGGCATAGCAGCGCCAGACTTTTGTCGGAGCTGCAAGGATTCGGAAGAAACAGAAACAATAACTCACCTCCTATGTGAATGTCCAAATCTACAGAATCGTCGACTCCGATATATGGGGAACAGATTTTTCACAGACTTGGAAGAGTTAATGAACACACCACTGCAGGAGGTTCATCAGGAGGTTCATAAAAAGCACAGGATGGTTTGTTTGAGGAATAAATAGGAACAATGGTTTTAAAATGGTACCACAAACATAAAAAGATATTCGCATAAAGGGGACTTACCTAACCTAACCTATCGGTGATGAAATGCGGCTTTATTTCAAGCAAGGGAGTCGTTGATTTAGCTTTTGTTGAATACACGATGGATGCACAACAATATTTAAGTATTTTAAAATGTTATTTTATCAATAGTGCTAATAAATTTGGGCTAAGAGACGGCAATAAGTCTCTGTTCAAATTTTATCAGGATAACGATCCAAAACATAAGACACAAATGGTAAGGACGTGGCTCCTTTACAATTGTAAAAAAGTGTTTGATGCGCCAGCCCAAACCCCAGATATAAACCCAATTAAAAATTTGTGGGCTTATTTAAAAAAAAAGTGGCCAAAATGCATCCAAAAATTGTGAATTAAAACCTTATATATTAGAAGAGAATTTAATTTATTCAATGAAAAGAAGATTAAAAGCTGTTAGAGAATCTAAAGGTGGGCACACGAAATATTGAAAGTATTTTAGTATTAACATTTTTCTACTTTTAATAAAAAAATTGATACAGTAAAATTTTTGGATTTTACCGAATCCATTTTGGGATGGATTAGGTTTTTGTTATAATTTCTTTCTTTGTTTTTGTTATTATTATGCACTGAATTTGTTTGTATTTGGTTGAAAACAGATGAATTAAATAAAAAATGTCAAAATTTGCCAAAAAAATTAAGTCTTGCTACCTCTTCAAAGAATAAAGGAAAAAATTATGATCTTTTTTTCATAGTGTAAATAATTACTTGACATACTGTATGTAGAGAACCAAAAATAGAACATAAGTTAACTGTTTTATTGAACGTTTTAGTCGTACGATAGTAAGCAGAGAAAAGAAAAAAGTTGTTGGTTTCACAAATATTAAGCTCAAGCATAAGACTATGTTTAGTAATTGATGAGCAACAAAATATAAGAAAAAAGCTACAATAGTAAATATGTATGTATATAAGTTTAAGTTTACAGTGCAGGCGAAAACTAATAGGAGTGAATTTTAAATTTTTATAAATTAAGCAAATAAATTAATTTCGTTCATGAACACAAGGTATGTGTCATTTTTATTGATATTTTCGATAATTTTATTGCTGCCAACCAAGCAGGACTTGATCAATTTACTTGATATTTTCAGTAGAGACAGCTTGAATATTTGCAATCTAAATACCATAACTCAGTTTTGCAATTTCTAAAGTTTTTTATTCTGACTTATGGCCATCGAACCGGCATTGCTGGCGCTCTGTGCATTGGTCTGAAACACAAAAATCAATAACAGTAGCATACTTTATGCGTCACTTATCGTAGGCTACTAGCTCATACCTGGCCCGTTTCGCTGCGCTCAGTGCTTATCTCCTAAAAGAGGGCGTAGCTTTAGTGAAGCCATGCTTTTATAGTAAGTTCGTACCCAGTTTCATTGATGCGTGACTTATTTCGAAAGCTATACCGAAAATTTGGGGTGCTGAAAAAGTACCACGCCCCTCGTCCAATGTCCATAAAATGTTACCTGTGGAACGGCATGTATAAATTGAGGTCGAATACTGAATTCCGAGGCTGTGCAACCTATAATTCCAAAACTGTTCGATATCGAAAATTTTAGGTGTATTTAAGGTGCCTTTTACGATCGACACCAGACTTCACAGGAACCCTCTCAAGGCTTTGGTATAAAAATTGGCTTAGAGGTTTCGGACTCTTTACGTGATATACACATATACCCACATACGTATATACATTAAGTCGCCTCACGCTCTTTAGGGAAACAAATTGTTCAGTCTCGTTCTTCAAAATAATCCATGTCTTATGTTATGATGATCCCCAAAATATTTCGACTAAAAATATTGGCTGGTATGGTAGTTAGAAAAAACAAACGGTCCGAAATAAGAGTAATGAAAAAATCTTTTGCATTAAAAAATCTTACATATTTTCCGTTGGACCAAAGATAATGTGGATTTTTATGGGTTGTTTTAACTTTTTTCATATTATTTTCACTAAAATTCAAACGAATTTTTTCCTATACGACGTTTAGTCAAATAAATTGTTAAATTTTAAAAAATGTGTAAATTTTTTTGTAATTTCATTCAATTTAGTTATTCACTACACTATTTTTTATCATCAATAGATAATTTATTTGACTAAAAGTAACATGGCAAAACAAAAAAAAAAAAAAATGTTGATATGAATTTTAGTGAAAAAAATATAAAAAAAAGTTAAAAAATTAATGAAAATCTGCATTATCTCTGGTCCGACTAAAAATTTAAAATTTATTGGTGCAGATTGGAAAACTTTTTGTTACTATTATTTCTGACCGTTTGTTATTTTTAACTACCACACCAGTAAATAGTTTTTTTATAAAACTAGATTTTTAAAGCATATTTGAAACCATTCCGTGGTATACTGGTTGAGGTCCGTGGCTTGTATGCCATAGAACCCAGATTCGAGTTCCACCTGACACAGAAAGTTTTTTTAATTGAATTAATTTTTCTGTTCGGCCGTCATCTCTATGCAGACAATGGCAAACCTCAGAGAGTAAAAACTGGCATGAAAAGCTTCTTGAGAACATAAGCCGTTCGGAGTCGGCATAAAACTTGTAGATCCAGTTCTCGATCATTTGTGTTCAAACTTTTCACAACTTTTCTTTTTATTTCAAACCATTCCAGCTCACGGATGGCTATTGCTACACGAAATATTTGGGGCATCATCATAACATAAAGCATTATTTTGAGGAACCGACCTGAACACCTTTCTTTTTTGTGAGGAGCCTTAGTAAACATACATACATTTTTTACAGATAGATAGATGAGCAGAAAAGGTAGGCATGGCAACTTTTATATATATAGTGACCGCCACTTGGTCCCATTGCACCTAGATACCAAGTTTTATTATCAAAACGCGTACAGCTCAGAAATCACAATGATTTCTAAAAAGTTGGCGTAGATAAAGTGCGACACGCCCATTTTTTTAAGGGTTTTGGCAGTAACAATATGAACTAATCTACCAAGTTTTAGTCTTTTACTGTAAAAAAAAGTCGGATATATATCCTTTTTATGGATTTGTGAGAGTTAAAAGTAGTCGTGGTAACATTTATATAAAAAGTAACCGCCACTTTAACCCATAGCACCTACATACCAAGTTTGACTATCAAAACGTTCACATCTCAGGAATTAAAAAGGAATTAAAGGAATTAAATAACGATGAGAATCGTCTGATTCATAGAAGTTCTATTAATTTGTGGGTAAAAAAAAACGAAAGTTTTCCAATTGAATTAATTTTTGTGCTCGGCTGCCATGAAAAGCTTCTTGAAAACATAAGCCGTTCGGAGCCGGCATAAAACATGTAGGTCCAGTTCTCGATCATTTGTGTTCAAACATTTCACAACACACACAACACAATTCATCATAAGAAGCTCGGTCAAAGTCCTTTCAAGGGCTGAAATTGGCCATTTGGTTTTTTTTTATGGGTAGTACAAGTGGGCGTGTCAAATTTTATATATATATATATTGACTGCCACTTAGAGCACCTGCATATTAAGTGTTACTATCAAACGTGTACAACTCAGGCAATAAGCTTGATTTCGAAAAAGTGGGCGTAGATATGTTGAGACCATATGAACTAAATTACCCAACCTTAGTCTTCTACTGCAAAAGACGTTTGATATAAAGCATTTTTACTGATTTGTGGGCGTTAAAAGTGGGCGTGACAACGTTTATATTTACATAGTGACTGCCACTTGGACCTATAGAACATGCGTACCAAGATTCACTATCAAAACGTGTACAACTCGGTAAAAAGCATGATTTCGATAAAGTGGGCGTAGATATAGTGCGGCTATGCCATTTTTTTGTACATTGGCCGGGAGTAATCATATAAATTATCAAATCTTAGTCTTCTACGGCAAAAGCCGTCTGATATAAAGCATTTTTACTGATTTGTGAGCGGTAAAAGTGGGCGTGGCATCGTTTATATTTACATAGTGACTGCCACTTCGACCTATAGAACCTGCATACCAAGATTCACTATCAAAACGTGTACAACTCAGGATTAAGCTTGATTTCGATAAAGTGGGCGTAGATATTGTGCGGCCATGCCCATTTTTTGTTTATTGGTCGAGAGTAATCTTATAAACTAAACTATTAAATCTTAGTCTTCTACGACAAAAGCCGTCTGATATAAAGCATTTTTACTGATTTGTGGGCGGTAAAAGCGGGCGTGATAACGTTTATATTTACATAGTGACTGCCACTTGCATGCATAGCACCTGTATATCAAGATTCACTATCAAAACTTGAACATCTTAGAAATTCAAATTATTGCTGAAAAGTGGGCGTAGATATAGTGTGAAAACGCCCATTTTTTGTACAGTCACCTTAAGTAACCATCTGAACAAAATGACCAAATTTAAGTTCTATATGATTAAAACCGTCTGATATCTAGCATTTTTTTTTTGGTTTGTGGGCGATAGAGCCAATTTGGGTTGTATGGGAGGTACTACGCCCCCTTGCCCAATAAACACCAAACTTCACAGAAACACTTCCAGAATGTTTCTTCAGTATCCCTTAGAATTTCATAAAGGTTGGTTCGGTGGTTTTGGAGTCTATACGTGATATACACACATATCCACATACCCACGTATCCACATACATGCATCCATTTTAATATGCATTCAGTTCTGTTTTTACACGTTCCCAAAGATTTCGTGCAAAAAAAAATTGTGTAAAAAAATGCATTGCACTTATGGAAAAGTAGAAGATTGGTTCCAAATTTAACAAATCTGTAGAAATAAGCTTTATCGACACAGTTTAGTTTAGGTAGCAATTTAGTTTAATTCGGACACACCCTTAACTCCGGAATTTTGTAAAGTATATGAAACCTCATTTAAATGTTCTACAGCAATTATTTTCATTATTTTCAGCAAACATATTGAAGAGTCCTGCTGCAATTTTGTGTAAATAAAGCTGGAAATTAATTTCTACACTGCTGATATATCAGCATCGGCAACACCGTTGGGAACGAAGTTAATGTCCAGTATAAATAGCGGAAATAGCTTAAAGCTAGCAAGCCATTGCAACAAATGCCTCGGATTGGGCAGCATGAACACAATGTGCGGAAATGCAATTAGCAATAATTCAAGCTGTCTCTATGTGCGGAAGTGCGAATGTGTTTGTATACCTAAGAGAGTGTGCGTAATGCTGTGCATGCATGAATGTATTTATACACGTTTCCATGTGTCTTCAGTTGTTGGTATGTGTGTTTAATTGCTTATGCAGAAAACTGTTTATGATGACAATAAATTTTCTAAGCTGCTTCTTAGCGCCTAGAGCGGAAACGCGTGTGTAGAAATCAAAGCAACAAAAGCTATACAAATACGAAAAATACGAAAAAATAACAACAGCAACTACAACAACAAGCAACCATAGCTACTTGGCTGTCATGAGTAAATGCAATGAAATGAAGCTCTAACACGTGTTCGTTGTTATTTGGTTTATTTCCTATTCTTCACCGGATCAAGATGACAATTTATATATAAAAAAAGTGATCATTAAGGATAATAAATTATGTGAGAAAATTTGTTGAAATTATTTGCTAAGGTAACACACTCAATATAGAATTTGTACGTAGGGAAAAAGCTTTTCATTTGCATTTTTTATCTATGTTCATTGAACTTGAAGTTCAAGTTTAGGCTTTATTAATGGCACACAAGCTTATAACATATGTATATTTAAATTATTAAAACTTTTTTGGTATTTTGTCAAATAATAGATACAACAATTTTCGACTATTCACAAGGTGTTGTAAACAGAGCTGCCATATGGCGGGATTTTCCCCGATTTTCGGGATTTTTCGACTAAAACGGGAATGCGGGGAAAATAATGATCAAAACGGGGAAAGAGTAACGCTAGTAATAAGCATTTTCAACATTTCTTTTAACTATCTTGTCGAACGAAAATATATCATCTTAATTTAACTTTATGCAAATTTGTTTGACTATTTAGAACCTGGATAAAACCGATAAAAACTTTATACTTTTTGGAACTAACCTGTTCTGAAAAAAATTAACATTATTTCCGTTGGGCATGTTTTTTACACGTTATTTCTCAGTCAAAATGGATATCTTGATATAGAATGCAGATCTCTAAGATATACAGCCATGGACACATAAATAGCACAAATGTCAACTTATTTTTTAAACGTTTCGTTTGAACTCAATAATGCATTCATTAACTGTAGTTATAATTTTTTGAGACTCCAGTGTGACGTTGTTTAAAACTCCGAGAGAGATGTACCGTTACTTACTTTTATTTGCTCAGGCCATCTCTTTCTGTATAGGCATGTACGATCTGCTGTGGTCATATAAATAGCACACATGTTAGTTGGTGAATAAAAGCTAACAAAATCGGGTGTTTGTAAAAATTTTAGAGTTTTATTCAGTTAATTTCGCCGATTCTAAATAAAATGGGTTGTGGCAAACGTTGCACTCCGAAGAAAAACTTCTATAATTCACGAACTAAGTCGAAAAGACTAAAAACCATCTGAAATCGTGGATATTCTCAAAATTTCGCGAAAAATGGTCTAAATGCAAGCAAGCTGGTACATCAAATGGTTCAAATTATTCTGAGAATAAGCCGCGCAATCCTAGACCGCGTAAAACTACTGCTTCTACTGATACACTTATAGTTCGCAAAAGTAAGGCTGAACTTTTCAAGTCAGCAAAGCAAATTATGAGGGAAATAAATGAAGAAAATAAACTTAATGTTTCAAAAAAACTAGTATCTAGGAGACTACATGAAGCTAATCTTTATGGACGCATTAGCAGAAGAAAGCCGCTCTTAACAAAAAAAAATTTAATGGATTGTTTAGCGTTTGCAAGGGCCCATGTGAATAAAGAAGACCAATTTTGGAAGAACGTGCTCTGGACTGACGAAACTAAATTTAATAGGGTTGGACCAAATGGAAAACTTTTTTTCGGCGCCCCAAACACCAAGAGTTGAATCTGAAGTATACAAAAAAATCATTAAAGCATGGATGAGGAAATTTAATGGCTTGGGGAGCTTTTTCCTGGCACGGCGTTGGGCCAATTTTTCGTATACCAGGAATAATGGATAAAAATATGTATTTAGATATTCCTAATAACCAGATGGAACCATTTGCATTTGAGAACATGCCTATTAGGTGGACTTTTACGCACGATGCACACAGCAAAGGTTGCGATTGATTGGCTAAAAAAGGAAAAAATAAATATTTTGAATTGGCCGGCTCAAAGCCCAGACCTCAATCTCACAGACAATTTATGGAATGATGTGAAGGTCAGCATAAGCAACCAAAATTTTCGAAATAAAGATGAGTTATGGAGTGGAATTGAGAAGGCTTGGTACTCTATTCCGAAGGATAGGGCCAGGAAGCTTATGGAGAATATGGGTCGAAGATATCGGGCTGTTTTGGACAATTCTGGATACAGTACCAAGTACTAGTAAGCATATTCGTAACCTCATTGTAAAATAAAAATAAATTACTGTCTTTTTTTTTCAGAAACCATATTGTGCTATCTATATGTCCACCGCAGCTAAGGAGAAATTTCAGATTTTTCATTAATTTTCTAATTTTTAATTTGTAATTACAAAGTTACTACTGATTTTAAGTTTTTAATGTTTAAACTCAAATACCATGAAATAAATTCTTGTTTTCCCTCTATGTATTTTATTTATATTTATGTGAAACACCCTACATGTATTTTTGTGCTATTTATGTGTCCACGGCTGTATCTTTACGATGATTTTGCTAAAGAGTTTTATACAACATTGATTCTGACGTTTACTTTAAAAAAAATGGTTCCGATTTATTTCCGTGCCTTCCAATAACGGTCTTATTCACTTGATTAAATGGACTTATTTTGTTAAAAAAAGTAAAAAACAAGTCACCTCTAAACGAGGAAGTGAAAATAATAACATGTTTGATTTAATATGTGTTAAATCGAGCTTTGATTTAAATTTTCATAAAATTATTTTGTAAATAGTCAATTCAAAAACATATTCAAGATGTTAGTGAGAGGAAAATGTTACCCGTGGCAAAATCGTGAGAAAGCCCAATTTTAATTAACTAAAAAAATTTTACTAAATTCATATGTGTAGGCTTAAATGCAAGTTATTGAAAGACTGCAATAACTCAGGTCTGTTGTAATTCGCCAAATTTAACCCTCTTATGTACGTGTACAAGAACTTTTTCAAACATTTTTCTAGCATTCGTAACGGTATTTTTTTGTTTCGGTGCGTATTAACTTATAACATCACATTTCTTAAGCTTCGTTTGAAATGATTTTCGGGGGAATCGAAAAAGTTTTTCACTTTAATTTTATTGTTGAAGTTGCTTGAGGTAGACTAATTTTACATTCGAACTTTTTTCAGTGATTTTTTTTTCTGATATGTATCTGATTAACTTTTGATTAATAATTTTCCAACATATTAGAAGAACATTTTTTTGTAGTTTTCAGGGTACGGAAAGGTCTGCTCGCGTACCTTTGTGAGCGTACTTTTTAAAAATTTACACAAGAAATGGTACGCCCTCGCGGAGGTGTACCCTAGAAAATATTTTTGACTTGAAATGAGACTTTGAAATGAGATCAATCTCATTTCGTGTACCTAGCAAAACGTATGCGTTCATGGAAGAGAACGTAAATCAGACTTTTAATGCTCATGAGACAGCTCATGAGTCGCTCACGAAAATGAAGAGCAGAAATGAAAACTGAGAAAAATTTTGCTCCCAGTAGAGTCCTAATGCAACTTTTATGATTTCTGTAGACATTGTGAACATAAAACTGATTCCATGGCTAAAAGGTTCCATTTGGATAACATATGGTACTTACTTACTTACTTAGTTGGTCGTAACAACCCGTGTCCGGGTTTCAACCGACCTCATCAGCTCTCGCCAGGCGCCTCTGCTTTGCGCGCGCCTTCTCCAATCGGATACACCAAGTGCGGTTAGGGCTTCCTCAGCCTGGTCCATCCATCGGAGGCATGGTCCCCTCGTCATCGTTGACCAGCGACCCTCGCCTCGAGCACCTTTTTCGCTGGAGCTTCGTCGTTCATACGATGGACATTACCCAGCCAGCGTAGTCGCTGCACAGTTATACGCCGAACTACGTCAATGTCATCGTAGAGCTCATACAGCTCGTGGTTCATTCGGATGCGATAGTCATCGCCGACTCGAACAGGACCGAAGATTTTGCGAAGAACTTTTCTCTCGAACACCCCCAGAGCGGCTGCGTCAGTTTGCGAAACTACCCATGCCTCAGCGCCATAAAGCAGCACAGGTAGAACGAGCGTCTTGTAGAGTGTTAGTTTTGTCGATCGAGAGAGGGCTCTGGAACTTAGTTGCTTACTGAGCCCGTAGTAGCACCTATTAGCAATTATTGTTCTTCGCTTTATCTCCAGGCTGATTTCGTTTTTGGTATTAATGGCGGTGCCAAGGTAAACGAACTCCTTGACTACTTCAAAGTTATAGCTGCCGGATGAAACGTGGGAGTCTAAACGCCGAGCTCCCTTGTTTGTAGACAGCATATATTTTGTTTTGCCCTCATTTATCGTCAAACCCACTTTGGCTGATTCCTTTTCGATAGCGGCGAAAGCAGCGGTAACATCTCTCTTGGTTCTGCCGACAATATCAATATCATCAGCGTACGCAAGGAGCTGGACGCCTTTGTAGAAAATGGTGCCATTACGATGCACACCGGCCTTTCGTACGATCCCCTCCATGATGATGTTAAAGAGATCGCAAGACAGTGGATCGCCTTGCCTGAAACCTCTTTCGGTATTGAAGGTTTCGGAGAGGTCATTTCCTACCTTGACGGAGCTGCGTGTGTTGCTCAACGTCATTCTGCAAAGTCTAATCAACTTTGCAGGTATACCGAACTCAGACATTGTTGCGTATAGGCAATCCCTTCTCGGGCTATCGAACGCAGCTTTAAAATCGACAAAGAGATGGTGTGTGTCAATTTGATTTTCGTGGGTTTTCTCCAGGATTTGTCGTAGCGTGAAAATCTGGTCTATGGTGAACTTACCAGGTCGAAAGCCACACTGATAAGGTCCAATCAGTGTTTTTGTAATCGGCTTTAATCTTTCACACAGTACGCTTGAGAGAACCTTATATGCGATGGAAATAAGACTGATACCTCTATTACTTGCGCAGATTGTAGGGTCTCCTTTCTTAAGTATAGGGCACAGTACACTGAGGTTCCAATCGTCGGGCATGCTTTCTGCTAGCCATATTTTGCTTATGAGCTGATGCATGCGCCTTATCAATTCATCGCCGCCGGTTTTAAACAATTCAGCTGACAGGCCGTCAGCACCCGCTGCTTTGTTGTTTTTGAGTCGTTGGATAGCAACTCGAACCTCATCATGGCTAGGTGGTGGTACTTCCACTCCGTCATTGTTGATTGGTAGCTCTGAACTGCGCTCTCCATGGACGGCATTGGTGGAATCGTCGCCAGTAAGTAAGTTGGAGAAGTGCCGTCTCCACAATCTCAGCACACACTGCGTATCCGTATTCAGATCTCCATTTTCGTCTCTACAAGTGGATGCTCCGGGCTTGAAACCTTGGGTTAGACGCTTAACCTGTTGATAGAATTTTCGTGCATCCTTCTTGCCCTGGTATACCTCTAGTTCCTCACGCTCACGCTTTTCCTGCTCTCTTTTCTTGCGTCTGAAAAGGCGCCTCTCTTCCTTCCTCTTTTCGCGGTAGTTTTCTCGCACGGCTCGCGTTGCAGCTGACTGCAGCGTTTTTCTATAAGCGGCGTTTTTTACTGCAGTCGCAATGCGACACTCCTGATCATACCATTGGTTCCGAGGTTGCGGGCGCCGGAAACCAATGACTTCTTCAGCGGCAGCGCGCATGGAGTGGGATATATGCGCCCAAAGTCCGCCGGCGTCGTCGGGTCCAGAGGTTGGTTGGTTGAGCTTAACCGAGAGTTGAGCGGAGTAGGCTTCGGCAGTCCGTTGTAATTGCAGCTTAGCGACATCTAGCTTTCGTTGCATTCCTGTGCGTATGTTCTTCGCATTGCATAATCGTATGCGGATCTTGGCTGCAACAAGATAATGGTCGGAGTCAATGTTGACCCCCCGAAATGTACGCACATCTAGAACACTAGAGGCATGCCTTCCGTCGATTACAACATGATCAATTTGGTTTCGCGTTTTTTGATCCGGGGACAGCCAGGTGGCCTTGTGGATGTCGAGGTGCTTAAATCTGGTGCTACTAACTACCATGTTTCGCGCCGCGGCGAAGTCAATCAGTCTTAGACCGTTGTTCGTGGAGGTCTCATGAAGACTGAACTGACCGACAGTGGGGCCAAAGATGCCTTCCCTTCCGACTTTCGCATTAAAATCGCCGAGGACTATTTTCACGTCATGGACCGGAAGGTGGTCGTATACGTCCTCAAGGCTAGCGTAGAAAGCGTCTTTGACGGCTTCGTCCTTTTCCTCCGTCGGGGCGTGCGCGCAAATAAGGCTGATGGAGAAAAATTTTGCCTTGATGCGGATCGTGGCCAATCTTTCGTTGACAGGTGTGAACCGGGAAACAAGGTGACGTAGTTTCCGGCTAACAACGAATCCACATCCAAATTCGCGCTTCTCCGCATGGCAGCTGTAGTAGATATCACAGTGTGCTTGTTTAGAGCAGCCTTGCCCTTTCCATCGCATTTCCTGGATGGCGGTGATGTCAGCCTTTATCGTTTTGAGGGCTTCCGCCAGTTGGATAATGGCACCTTCCCTATAAAGGGTTCGGACATTCCAGGTGCATATCCGTAAATCATTGTCTGTTTTTCGTTTGCGGTGGTCGTCAACGTAATTGGGGTTCTTATCCGAGGCTGGTTTAGTTTTCATTGGGCAGAAGTAATGTGGCGGGACCCAAACCCTGCGCACATTCCATGTTTAAGGTCTATGGAGTGACCCGCCGCTCAAATTAGCCGTCAAACTGACGGATGCCAGTTTGCCGTTGCCCAGGGAACACCACGTGGAGGTTTGAGTCGACTTGAGACGATTTCGACATGGATAATGCTGGCCTCGCCAGGTTGAGGCGGTCAGACACGTTGCCATGTGAAGGTTCGCCCCCTGTTCCCCATAACATAACATATGGTACTCCTTTGATAAAAATCTTAGATTTTTGGAACTAGTTAGGTCACTAGGACTGTTTGTATTTAGTGAACCCATTTAATAAAATTTTTTTGACAAATAGTTTTCGCTTGGACAAAATAGGTTCCACTTTCAATACTTTTGGAACAAGTATTTTTGGAACAATTGAACTTTTGTAGACTCCTTGGACAAACATTTTTGAAAAATAGGATCCACATGGACTAATAGCTTCCACTTAAACTATTTTTGGAACTTGTTGAGTGATTGGAACCTTTTTGGGTTAAGTGGACACCTTGCACACAAACCTTGGACTTTTTGAGAAATAGGTTCCCCTAGCAATACTTTTGGAAATAATTGGGACATTCTAACTTTTTATGGATTTGTGAACTTCTTAAACAAAAGTGTCGGATTTTTTGAGAATAAGTTCCACTTGCAATATTTTTAGAAATAATTGGGGCGTTGTAACTTTTTATGGATTAGTGAATTTCTTGAGCAAAAAAATTTGATTTTTTGTTCATTGACCCAACTATTTCCTGCACTATTTATATGTGCAAAGGAAACATATATGCCCTATTTGTCAAAAATCCAAGATTTTTGTCCAGGAATTCCACAAAATCCAAAAAAATTGGGTCTGTTCCCGTACTTTTTGGACTAAAAATGGTAAAACTGTCAAAATCGTGAGTGTAAGAAAAAAATCTCTCAAAAATAGAGCAAAACACAAAATAGTACGGGAAAGCTTTTCGGACTAAAATTGTGTGAACTGTCAAATAAAGTCGTTGCAGGCTTGATGTGAAGCATTGGTAGCGCAGACGGCATGCTAAAAATGTTTAACAATGTTTAAATTAATCCCCTAATAACCATTTATATTCAGTTTTTACACATTTCACCATTCTAACATTCATAATGTTTTCATTCTAAAAGTTTTTATTTATTTTAAAGAACTTGATTTTAAGCAGTTTGACACTTTTACCATTTTTGCCAGAAGAAATTTCTCGGAATAAAACTTGCAACTTTTGACAGGGAGGGGACATTTTTTACTCTCTCGATTGCACTCCCTTTCACAATTTTTTCGAGTACTGGAACGCTTCTTGGACTAAAACCTGCAAAACTGGTAAATTGGACTTAAACTTTAGAGTACGGGAACAGACCTATTGTTGCAATAATTCAGCTAGTACCATAAATAATCCAAGTGGAACTCGTAAACAATAACAACATATATTTTCGGCGAAAGAATCCACAAAACCCAAAAAGTTCCAATGACTCAAGTAGTTTTAAAAATAATCCATGTGAACCTATTTACCCTGTACGGCCATGAATCGTTCCATGAGCATAATTCGCCTCATTTGCGTTCACGCCCGTGAACGGGTACGCTAAATATTTTTTTTTTTCGTTCAAAAGTTGGCTCACGTACGCGGACGTGAGCCGTTATAAAAGGTACATGAGAGTGTGTACCTTTTGTAAGTGTGTAAAATGAGCTGTGTACTAGCTCGCGTGCGTACAAGAGCTCACCTTCCGTACACTGATAGTTTTTAATTTTCATTTGAAATTTGATGTTGTATGGGAAAAACAATTTTCGAGTTCCTACATTAAAAATTAGCTCAAAATAATCACTTAAAAAAATCTGCCTCACCTAACAAAATTTTTGCACGTGAAAGGGTTAATGGCCTTCTCTTCATAAACAAAATAAAAGTCAACTCTAAATTTAGTGCAAGCTATTTTACAACAAATTATCTTGAAAGACTGTTTTTGTAATTCGTTTTACCATAAAAATTTGACATCACTTTTATTTTTCTAATGAATTCGCCACCAGTTCTCTAGCTCAAAAGAGAACACTATGTGAGCAGGAAACTGAAAGTAGAAAAATAGTCTATTTTACGGCAAGTGATGAGCTTTCTTTCTCATCACTTTGTGCAGATATTGCCGTAGCTTATATGGAACTTGTTTCCATACGTTTATATGGAACTTTCTTTGTGTTTGATCGACAAATATGCACTGAAAATCGTTAGTATCTGTTAATATTCTACGTTTTTTTGTTTTCTATATCTTCGCTCATGTGTGAACGTAACTGAACTCATACCGCAGTGTAAAGAAAGAAGAAAAAAAAAAAACACAGGTACGTCGTTGGACATACGAGAGAAGCGAAGCTTTTTCGCAATTTCATAGGTTTGACCATTTAATTGTTTTTTTTTTTGTAATAATATAGCTTTAAAATTAAAAAATTTAAAATAATATACATTAGTATTCACGCCAGTAAATTTTTCTATCTTTTGTTGTTTTTTTTATTAATTTTTTTTTTCTCGCTATACTTTTTACAGTTTTTAGCATTTTTTTTTTAGAATTGTCTGTATTCTAGAGACAAATAATATAGCTGCAAAATGTCTTGAATATGTAGGATAGGTAATGCACAATAAAGGTCTGCAGAGAACCATCCATTCTACTTGTACAAACAGTTAAAACAAGTAAGAACTTGATATTATTGGTAAAAATACAGCAACTAGTAGAGCTTAACTTATGCTTACATGTTTTGGATTGAGCAGAGAGCGCATCATCTCTTTCTCTGGCTCTCATTGCAGTGTAAGCTTTTTTCTCTTTATCGGCTCAACTAAGCAGAGTAAATGTTTTAACTCTTTTTTAAATTGTAACCATTCAAAATGGATATCCCAGATAGTTCTCTTTGTGTTAATCTCGTGCTTTTACTTTTTCAATGCTTATAAAAAAAAGTGGTGGTGTAATCAAGGTTGATTTATAAGGTTGTCGCAGGGCTGGTCGCACTCTCTTCTCAGTACCCATAATTGTCAAAACCAGCCAATTTTGCGAATGACTACGAAAGAAAAACGGATGATAAAAGAAGGCATACGCAGATTTTCTATGAGCTGTCAACTTCGATTTGACAATTATGGGTACTCGCTCTCTCCCTTGCGACAACCTTATAAATCAACCTTGGGTGTAATGGATATGAATTCTGTGAATCGATAGCTTTATATAAGGTACTGTGCCACATTTATTAATTTTTAATTAATTAATTTTTAATTTCATTAAGTTGTTGACAAAATTGTCTTAGTTATGTTTATTTTTTTTATGAAATAAATATAAAACTTGAGTGCCCTAAACTCATATAAAGTGTCTCTTTTATTGTTTTATTGAAATAATCCGCTCTTTATTCTTTATGCTTTTGACGTCACATATCCAGATGTTCCAAGTAGAGATAACAATATTACCTATCGGTTTGTTGCGTATGATCTCAAACTAATATTCTTGATGCTTGATAATTTCACTCTCTCATATACATATGTTCTTTCGCTATATAAAGGAGAAATATTCCTTGCATACTCAATGCTTAGAGAGCGAAACCAATACAAGTTGATATAAAAAAAAAAGAACAACATATAACAAGTATGCTTGGATGGATCTTTGCAGAACTTTAATACAGAATCCTCTATTTATTAAAAGATTATTGTCATCTGCAGCAACATAGCTATATAGCACCATAGCAACAGTGTACTTAATATTGCATCATTGAGTTAGCGTAACTAAGATGTTTAGATCAGTTGGTACTGTAAAAGACTTTTAAACATTGGAATACGGGTTCGATTCTCACCGGGGAAGAGTCAGAAAAAACTTTAATATTTTTATTACATTTTCTTGTTATAATAGACGCAAGTAAACAAGAAACATAAGAAAAAAAAACAGCTTCGCTTCAAAAAAGAAATCTAATAAAACAAGATTTTTTCTTTTTCTTTTTTTTTAGGGATCTTCTCCATTCATATGAGTCCACAATGGATAAAATACATCATACATTATTTTGCCTGCTGAAAGCAAACAGATTTCTACATAAAATATTCAATGAACTCCTTCTCCCTACTTTAATTTATTAAAAAAAAATTTTTTTTAAATCGGTTGAAAAACACGGGAAAAATGGTTCATTACTGTTTCGCCTACGCCTATTTATATATAGATGTTTATTGAACTTGAAGTTCAAGTTTAGGCTTAATTCATGAAACATTTTTTTTGCTATTTTCTTAAACAATATAACAGTTTCAGACTAAAGCCTCTTAAACGTATTCTGGTGTGAAATTTTAAGCAGTTAGCAGAATTTTTGCAAAATATTAACTGTTGCCAACAAAAGAATAAAACAACAACAACTGCAATTACAACAACAAACAGTCATAGCTATTGGCTGTCATGAGTAAACGTAATGAAATGAAGCTCTAACACGTGTTCGTTGTTATTTCTTATTATTCACCGGATCTCTAGGACAATTTATTTAAAAAAAAAAGTGATCATTAAGGATAATATATTATGTGCGAAAATTTATAGGAATTATTTGTTAAGGCAACACAATCAATATAGAATTTATACGTAGGAAAAAGCTTTTCCATTGCTAATTTGCATTTTTTTCCTCTATGTTCATTGAACTTGAAGTTCAAGTTTAGGCTTTATTAATGGCACACAAGCATTTGTATGTATGTATATGTGAAAGTTTAAAATTTTTTTTTGCTATTTTGTCAAATAATAGATACCTCAATACAGACTCAAGCGTCTAAAACGTATTCTGGTGTGAAATTCTAAACAGTTGGCAGAATTTTTGTTAACATTGAATGTTAGCAACAGAATGCAATCAAGTAGAACTAAAAAGAATTTTGTGGTCAATGCTTATTGATGCAAAAGGTCACGTTCCAAATAAATATGTTTGTAGGACAAGTCAACACTATTCATGCTCTTGCTTACTCATAACGAAAATAAATAAAAAAAAAATTATTTTTTTTGTCAAAGTCAAACTGTTTAACTTAACAACGACACTGATATTGATTTGACTAACTTGATGGTAAAATGACTTGTAATGTTTTATAGTTGTTGTTGTTTTGCTTTAGAAAATGACAGCAGCTGTCTTTGTTGGCCTGTATAATCAGGGCGCAGATGTTATGAAATTTTGCAATAATTTATTCTAGACAGCCTTTTTTCTTTATTTTCTGTTTGCAGTTTGTCTGCTTTTATCAAGGTTGTCATAAAATAAGTTCTAGTTTGCAGAACTTTATGGAAATTGTTCTGTCATAAATTCAATAGGTCAAAAATTAATAGCCTTTGCATGTTACGTCGCTCGTTTCGAACTAGCCTCAGAGAAGTTCGATAGAAATTCACTAGAAATTTCTTTAAGGATGTAATAAATTTTGTTAAGGTTTAATTTTTCTTGTTTTTTTGTTTATTTTTTTTATTAATGCTTTTTAATGGCTACTTATAACCATAACCATAACCATAACCATAACCATAACCATAACCATAACCATAACCATAACCATAACCATAACCATAACCATAACCATAACCATAACCATAACCATAACCATAACCATAACCATAACCATAACCATAACCATAACCATAACCATAACCATAACCATAACCATAACCATAACCATAACCATAACCATAACCATAACCATAACCATAACCATAACCATAACCATAACCATAACCATGACCATAACCATAACCATAACCATAACCATAACCATAACCATAACCATAACCATAACCATAACCATAACCATAACCATAACCATAACCATAACCATAACCATAACCATAACCATAACCATAACCATAACCATAACCATAACCATAACCATAACCATAACCATAACCATAACCATAACCATAACCATAACCATAACCATAACCATAACCATAACCATAACCATAACCATAACCATAACCATAACCATAACCATAACCATAACCATAACCATAACCATAACCATAACCATAACCATAACCATAACCATAACCATAACCATAACCAAAACCATAACCATAACCATAACCATAACCATAACCATAACCATAACCATAACCATAACCATAACCATAACCATAACCATAACCATAACCATAACCATAACCATAACCATAACCATAACCATAACCATAACCATAACCATAACCACCATAACAATAGAAAGTTATTGTTAATAATTAAAGCTAATTTAAATTCAATTCATGCGAGTATAACACAAACAGCTTCACGAAGCTGTTTAAGGCCGGCAATACATTTCGAGGCATCCCAGATTCGATTTTTTTTTTCATTTTATGTGACTTAAGAACATCTCAAAAATATGTGAAAAAAATGTTTATAAAGGTGTCTTAAATATTAAGAAAGTTATAAGTTTGTAAAGAGACCCGCGCAACAGTTCGATATAATATAAAAATCAAGCTACTACAGCTGCTATTTTATAATATCAATTATTTTATCTGCTCAAACTGATATATATGAGAAGGGGAACATTCCAAAGAATGTTAACAATAATAATTTTCTGTGCATATGCTGTGATTTAATTAAGTTTTTAACATTAACCATTACATTACTCTTTGAATGCAACGGTTTGAAGCAACCACCGAATTTCGTTCAACGCGTTCTTTAGTAGGTAATAACTTCTCTGTATAGAGCTTAGGTATTCGAATGTTGGCAGCGTTTAGTTCACTTTGAATTGAGTTATCAACCGGACGCGTACCGGAATACGTATGCACCACTAAATCAGAGAGTCCAGGAAGCAACCAAGCCTATTTACGAAGCACTGTCAGCCGATGATTTGTTGAACAGATGCCTTGGCTCCGAAACTCAAAACAGCAAGGAATCTTTCAACGCAGTGCTGTGGTCATTTGCACCGAAACATATGCACGCACCAGAGCTCTGACCGCATCAAAAGAAGGTAGAACTGCCCGAAGAGCACAAAGAGCCACTGAGTCCTCATTTTTTTTGAAGAGGAAGCAGTTCTTTATGGGGCTGGCATTGCAGATTGAATTATGTAAGTATTTCACAAAAAAAAAACATGTTTTATTGCCTAAAACTTTCTTTGAGTTTTTTCAAAATCAGGTTTTTGAACTTCGAAGTCACTTTTCTCCGGTTCTACTGAACCGATTTTAATGAAACCAAGTGCAATCGACGCAGAATTGTCACCATTCCTACCTCAATTACAATTTTAAACAATTTTGTACTATTTCTTTTTACACTAAACTAAAAAAAAAAGACCCAAAATCGGTTTTTCATTTTTCAATGACCGCCATTATGTAAAAAACAATCGCAAAATTGTGATTGAGGTAGAGACCAGAATTACATGTTACTGAATTTAACACCGCTTACTTTTTCCATTTCAAATGATCCGAAGTCGAGTTATATAGGCCGCAAGCAGCATACCTTTTTTTTCGACGTCCAACTTTGAAGGCCGACAACTTTGTGAATACTCCCTTAAAATCGTTTTTCTTAAACTACGTTTTTGAAAACTTCGGGCAACCTAGCTCAAAAACTACTTGGCCGATCCTTACAATATTTGAAAGAACATTTTTTAATAATATTTTAAACAATCTGAATGAAACTGATTTTTAAAATAGCCTTTTAAAATCGTTTTATTCAATGTTGAAAACAAAAAATAAGTATAAAATGCAATTTTTTTTTCAAGTACGTATAATTTTTTTAAAAAAGACTTGTTTTTAAATTCTGTCTCATTCAGATAGGAGATATTTTCATTACGTCTTAAAATTCTAAACTTTTTTTTCGGGCCAACCTAGGAACCCCCAACATTCTGCCCGCAGTGCGAAAATAGGTCTTTTACAGCAATCGTTGTGGCCAGCGTCATCTCTGTTTCTGAAAAAAGGCATTTTTTTTAAACATAATTCTATATTTCACCAAATTTGAAAATTTTAAAACTCTTCACAAATTTCTTCTAATAAAAACCATCACCTCATTATCACTCTCTTTTACTCTCCACTAAATGTATTGCCGGCCTTAATATTTTTGAACGGCTCAAGTGCTTCAATTAACAATACATATGTGGACAGAAAAAAACGTATAATAATATTATGCAGAACATTTCTCCGAAGGAAAGTCACCTTGAAGCAATGTAGGGGCTTAGGTTGCAAGGACACATTGGGCTAAGACGACCGGAGCGGAAGCTTATGGTATAGGTCACCCATGTCATACAAGCCACTGTGCAATGATCTAGGAGCTATCACCCCTTGACTCCGGGGTCTAGGGATGGCACCCACCGAGTGTAAGTTTGCAGTCTAGGGGTATACTGTGCTGTAGTCTAGCGTATCCTCTCTCTGATTTGGCCAATCCAAAGAGAAACACTGGCCTTACCATGGTATTGGGGCTGGCCATAGCGGACCTTGTCTTTTTTCTTAACCCTATAACAATATATATATATAATGAAAGAAAAAACTAATAGTGCTTGGCGAAAGCACAGACGATGAAATGCTTGCCTCCAGTCAGGAGACAAGTGTGAGCAGTGTAGGAAGCACCACCCATAGTACTCCTGCACTGTCCAGTCAACCAACTCCGCCAGGTTAGCAACTTAGTTGCGCCTGCCTGTCCACAGCCAGGATAAAGGAGGATGGTTGTTTGTAGGATACGTCCTGCAAACGTAAAAACTGATAGGGCCAACCAAGAGCTCGGGGTGGAGCCCATCTTGGTAGCAGGTCATATTCGGCATATCGATATGAAACAAGCCAGCGAAGGTATAGCAATTGACCTTAAAACTTGTTAGTATGGGGACAGTCTTTACCCGTCAAATGAGACGCACTGAGACCTTAATTCGGCTGGTTATAACAGATGTGAAGTGTTTGGCATGCGTGCGTAAAAGTGTCGGCGCTTCGGCTTTCCAAAGTGGTTTGCTTGTCGACGTGTTTGACTCGCACCCTCAAACTGGCACGGCAGTGACTGAGGGAAGTGTTGAAATAGTTGGAAAACTAAGGGTTCTCATACTGCGCACGGCAGTTGAGAACAGTGGCCAATACTCTATGTCTGGATGTTGAAACCCGAACGGCCAGAGTAAGAGTGGCAATTGCAAAGGTCCTCCAGAGTAGGTACCAGTCATGTGCAATAGTTTGCAATTGAGTCGGCAGCTGAAAAATTGTTAGCCTAGCCTTTTAAGTGCTCATTGAGTACGGTCATGAATAAGAATGCACTTTTTCGTAATTGCATTTGTGTATTCTTGGTCTTTTTGCGGGGATGTTGTGGATCCTCATTGACGGGATCGAGTTGCCCAGATGCCTGTCGTGGGCTGGACCTTCGGGGAGTCCCGAATTGGTTGTGGTTGTGTGAATGCTACACAGGTCTAGATTGACCGGCGGGATCGCGCAGTGGTACGACCGGGCTGGCATATCTGTCTTAATATGCAAGAGATTGGGTAGGTCTCGTCTTCACCAGTAGATGGATTGTAAGTACGTCACTACTGAAGTCTAAACTGGTACTTCTATTACGGGCAGTATGTAATTTATTACATAATGCTCCTCATCAGCAGGGCACTGGGTGATGCTTTGTGTTTGTGAAACAGCTTCCATGTTGTGTTGTCACACCAGATGCCCCGTATGTTTTACTAGTCTTAAAACATAAACGGGTCCGTGTTGTGGTACAACACAAAGTTCTGGTTGTCTGTTTCATGAACTATTACCCTAGGTCTGGACGACCCAAGTACTTAAGTCTTGCGGCAGGCGTACTTGTAAAGCCAGTATCCTTCTGTCCAGTCAACCATCTCCGCCAAGGGAGGGTCTTCGGACACAAGCTTGCCTGTCCCAAGCCAGGTTAAAGAAAAAAAAATTTTAGAGCCAATCAACAGGTCGGGGTGGCGCCCATCTTGGGAGCAGGTCATATTCGAAATATCGAAATTTTAAAAGCCTGCGAGGGTAACAATTGACCTAAAAACTTGTTAGCACGCGGATAGTCGTGCTCGTCAAAGAGGACGACCCTATCTATTCATGGCAAGGAGACATATGAGGGTTGTAAAATTGGGTGAAGGAATTGAGGTGTTGAAGTGACTGACGGATATATACGATGTTTTGCTTGTGGTTGTATAACAGGGCGAATAGGCACTTACTCATGGCAGGTGAATTTAAGATTCATGTCTGATTGAAGTTGCCGGCTATGCACAATTAAGTGCGCAAACTGAGCACGGCCAGATACAAAAACTCATACATGAATTTTTTGTCTCCTTGCTGGGATGTTGTGGAGCTTCTTTGACGGTACCGGGTTGCCCAGGTGACTATCATTAGTTGGCCCTTCGGGGAGACTCGTGCTGGCTGTGGTTGTGTATATGCTACACAGGTCAAGATTGACCGGCGGGGTCGCGCAGTAGTACGACTAGGCTGGCATACCTGCTTAGTATGCAAGAAAATTTAGATAGGTCTCGTCTGCACCAGTAGATGACAATGAAGGTACGTCACTACTGATAGTTAAACTGGTACTGCTGTTGGGAACATTGCGGTTCCATGAATATAAAATTGTATGATATGTTGGAGTCGTAATGCTTTCAATGGTAGGGCACTGGGTGATGCTTTTTGTTTGCGGAAAGGCTTCCAGTTCGTGCTAGCCTTGCCCGATGACCGTGTGTTTGTGCATTGCATGCCACAAACGGGTCAGAGATGGGGTGAACACATAAGTGCTGGTCGTCCTTTCCGTGAACTATACCCTAGGTTTATAAACCCAATGAGGCCTACATGGCAGGTGTAATTGTAAAACTAGACTTTTCATGTCCAGTCAACCATCCACTTCCAATTCATCTGGGGTCAGGCTAGTTCCGGGCCATCCACATCCAGCGCTTCTGGGGCCACCAGTAGTGGATCCATTAATCATTCGCAAAAACCTACAGTCTTCGTAGCGGCTACGAAGGCTATGTACCAAAAGTCCGCCTTCGGTATTGGCTGGTTTACTAGGAACGTGGAGGCGGGTGCCAATTATGCTCGCAGTCAGCACGCTACTCAAGCTGCTTATCAAGCTGCCAATAGCTCTCGGGACGAGGCCGGTACTGAGTCGAAGAGAGCAAAAGTTTGCCGTAAATTATGCATAAATGAGGGACCTACCTCCAGCAACCGCACCTACAGTGATGTGGCTAGAGCCCACCTATAGGTTGCGCTAATCGATGCTAACTCCAGCAGTCATAAGCGGATCTCGGAGGAGTGGGGAAATATTGAGGCCAAGTTGTCGATGATGGCCATTGAGCACCTACTCAACAACAAGGGCGGGACTCTCCCTTTCTGTGAATCCGCGGAGACTGAGAACAGATTTAGATTGATTAAATATGAGGACTAGTTCTCCAAGGAATTCGTGACTGAATGCCAGATTTCTAAGGTCAGAGACTCATGGGACGGTTTTAGACTTAAGCTGCTGTTCCCAGCAAAGAACATTCTAAGAAGACATCGAGAACAGCATGTTGATAGAGATGATCCTTCAGCTTGACAACCCCAGCATCTCCCTGCGCGACTGTGTGGTCATCAGCGAGGAGTACCTGGGTGATGGACAACTGTCTTCAGTTACACATATTACGTGCCATACTTAAAATATTCAGGGGATAGTTGGCAGCATGTGGATAAAATCCTCGATTGACTTGGATCGACTCAGAGCCAACAACCACCAAAGGATGCTTAAGGTCGTACAGATAAATCTGCAGCATTCTAGATGTGCTACAAGCAATCTGGCTCACAGTAAAGGACTGCATCGACATAGGCATTATTCAGGAACTATGTGGGTCAGGGGCTCAGTTGTTTCCACAACAAACAATTTAATATATTCTACAAAAGGACTGCAGGTAAACCCAGAACTTGCATCGTAGCAAAAAACAAATTAGTGGTATTCACGATGTAGGGCAACTGATCTGGCAGATGGGTACATGAGCAAATTAGCTTTAAACAGCAACAAAATATATTTGATGTAAATTAGCTACACATTAGCTCTTTTGCTACACCAAACCCTTGAGTAGCTAAACTACCACAGAGAAATTTTGATTTTAAATGATTAGATGCGTTAGAAGCGAAGTGTGTTCACAATTTGTTCTGCTATTTTCCAATTCAGCTCATCTATCCGATCATTAGCCCAACATCGTGAATATCACTATTAACTTATTCTTACTTCCTAATCTTAGTTCTCCCGAACTGACAGTTGTAAGGTTGAATGGGACAGCTCATGCAACAACATTGGAGGTGTGTGTTTTTATTTGATTATTTTATTAACTCTCACCTAAATATTTGTGGCCTGGGGAACGCACCTACCTTTATATTCCCGAGCTCTGATAACTTTAGTAGTTGGGATGAGGTGTTGGATTTCTTTCTGACATAATTCTTTACGGTGGTTAATTGGGGAGCATCCGATAAAAACTTCTTTTCAGACCACGACCGGACTCTCTTCAATTTGAATCTGCAAGAAGAGGGCCCGCAATCTTTTCGTAATCCTAGACGCATTAACTGGGTTAAGTTTGCTAGTGCGTCGTGCTCAAAAATTCTTAAACTGACACACACTCACATAACAACAACGGAGGAACTTAAGTCTTGCATTGAGGCCCTTGAAAAGGCCATGCAGACTTAATCAACATAAACTTTTTAGGCTACACAGACAACGACCTAATGAAGGGAGACATTGGTAAATGTCCCTAACAGTCTCATGGACCATATTATCACAAAGAGAGAAGATCTTATGGTCTATAAATAGCTTCTCAGCCTACAAATGCTTAGGCAAGGATGGCATACTACCCGTAATGCTGAAAAAATGCAAGAGCTAGTTTCGCCATTGCTCATGAAAATTTTCACAAATTGTATACGACTTAACTGCATTCCAAGGAGCTGGAGAAGAATCAAGATAATATACATTCCGGAAGTTGGGAGGCGGAGTATGATGAACGAGTATTATTTTGCGGGTTGTGGCTTACTTTTTCATTTTAAAATATCACACTGCCGCACTTTTTTCTTTTCGCATGATGCGCTGACGTTGCGTAGCACCATGTAGTTTTTTCCTTGTATACCTTGAATCTTAGATCACTTTTAATGACATTACGGATGGTGTCCTGACTGACATTCAGCTCCCGTCTAATTTTTTTCCCGGGAACGGTGCAAGTCCTCCGAATTCTTTCCCTCACTTTCTTAATCAAACGGAATAAAATATACTTTAAAAGTAAAAGGAATATAATATACTTTAATGGCGGACTGTAAATGCCAAAGACATGATGAAAAACTTAAATGGGCGACCCCAATGTACGGTTAAAGGGAAAAAGTAATGCTTATGGGAACAATTGTTTTTTCCTATGGCATCAGCTCGTACAAAGCGTTAGTTCGATCAAATGCAAAAGAGTATTGTAGAGGTACCACTACTGATCCTTTCTGGAACTAGTTCAGATCTATTTCAAATTTAGTCAATTTTATTGCTGGTATATTTCTAGCCATAAAATAAGGTGAACATAAAAAATCGGTAAGTCTGCTGGAAAACAAAAAAAAAAAAAAAAAAATGTTCAACGCCGCGTCGGTAATATTTGGTGGCTTGGTGTTCTACAATAATGCAATAAATTTAAAAATATATTACATATAATAGCGTGCTGAGTTGGATTGCGTGTGAAACGGAAATGGAATTTATACGCTTGTTATAAGTGTACGATAATAAAGTGTGGCTGAAGGAGTAAGAAATAAAGCAACAAAAGCGTAAGCAGATGCTTTAAGTAGAACAATTAAGTGGAAAATAACCAAAAGAAATTAGATTTGGAAGTTTGTTTAAGTGCAAAATTAGGATAATCAAAGCGAAAAAGTTAAACAGTTTCTTTTTTTATAGAAAAATGTAGTATTTAATATAAAATTGTTTTTCTTTTCAAAAAAAAAAAAAAATTATATGTAAGACTGAAAAACTAAACAAATATAGACAACACAGTGCGACAGCCAAAATGTGAGTAAGAAACTGACAGCTGTTCTCAATTATCCCCAAGCTCCTAATCACGAATCTGGCACCCATCTGGCACTCCATCACGTCAGGATTTTGAGAAAACCGTTATTCAAGGTCAAAAAATTATACTGAGAGAAATCATCTTAAAGCGTCGAAACTAAAAGTGGTACGAACTTTTTGTCTGAGGGAAGGCTGTTTGTTATGAATTCATAAAATATTTTATTCTATACTTTCATCCCCCTACCTCCCTTTTTCACCATTGTTTTTACGTTTTTCAAAAACACTTTGAGAAATGTTGAGAAATGTAATTATGTGTTGGCAAAAAATCATCCCCATAAAAAAACATTTAAGGTCATGCAACAACAAAATTACCGTAGATCCACCATAACCATACAATAGACCCCCTTAATACAATATTAATTTTTTTCACTTATATGATGTCAACTGTAGAGGTATGGACGAATAATACTTCAATACATACATACAATATAAAATAACAAGCGATATGTCTGCAAAGTTTTTTCACTATTGATAACCTGCGGGCTTTATGGTTTCCCTGGAACCCTAATGCTTTATGGATAACTTCCCTCTACCATAGATCATATTCCCCAAATTATAAAATAGTACTTCTCTCAATTATAGAATGTTCTTCTAAAAGAATATAAATATTTTATGGGGATGTTTTCTTGCCAACATATAATATTACATTTCTCAATGGTTTGCAGAATATAGCTATGCTAAAATAAAGTGTTTTTGAAAAACGTAAAAATATTGGTGAAATAGGCGGGTAGGGGGATGAAAGTATAGAATAAATTATTTTAGCAATTCATTACAAACATCCTTCCGTCAGACAAAAATCTCATACCACTTTAAGTTTCGGCGCTTTAAGATGATTTCTGTAAGTATAATTTTATGACATTGAATCACGTTTTCTCGAAATCCTGACGTGATGTAGACATTTGGGTACCAGATTCGTGATTAGTAGCTCGGGGGTAATTGAAAACAGTTGTCGGCTTCGTACTCACAAAAAAAAGTTTACACTGTACAAGTGCAATCAGGATAGAACAAATAGATAAGAATAAAAAATAAACTATTTGTATACCCCTAAAACAGACCAATACTCTTAAAATAGTCCAAAGTCTAAGTGCAGCAGGATAACCACAAATATCGTAACAACCAAAACAAAACAAAAATAAAATAGAAAAGAAATCCAACATTAGAAATGGCAAAACAAAAACAAGACAAGTGAATTCTACTGCAGCTGAACATAAAATTTTAACTTGCCAAAGCATGTGAGTGCGGGTGGTATACTCAATCTTGTTGTTGTTTCTCTATACTTTCACGGAAAAACACGAAGCATATAAATCAGCAATGCAACAGCAAAGCAACTTGAAAAGATGAAAAATTAATGACTGCCTAAGCTGGAGAAATACGAGGCAGTATTGGCAAGATACTCTCTAGAATAGTGATTTTGTAGATGATTTTGTTGTTCCTAATGTTTTTGTTAGTGCAGCATTGTCATAGTTTCGAGCTACTACTGCCAAGATATATTGACGTTGTCAAAATAGTTATCGTCAAAACCACGGTTGGTTTGCCATTTTAAATTTCCTTGTTTTTGTTGCGTCATAGCGGTTGAATGAATGGTTAAGTTGGAGAGAGAGATACGTTAAACATGCAAAGCCTGACGCTAGAGTGATTGTTCGAATTTTGATTATTCCAGCGACTTGTGCTCGAATAAACAATGAAATCCAAAATGAGTAGAAATCATGAAGAATCATCATGAAAACTTAATGAATGCAATATACAGTTGAACGAATACTGCTTCTGAGGTAAGAATAAATTTATCAATTTAATATGAATTCTAAGAGAATGCATTTTTTTCGCATTTCAATAATATTTATCTCTATTACGCAATACTTTACAGAAGTTGAAATTAATTTAATTTATATGTTTATATAATTTTTCATTTAGTAGAACTGCTGTGACTTTTACATTTCGCGATTTTATTCTTTTCTTATCACTTTCATGACATCAGGCATAGTCGTTTTATTAGAGTTATAACCTTGAAACAAATAACCTTGACAAGTTTCACATTTTTTTTTATTTTTTTATTTTTTTTTTTTTTATCAAAAAATGTACATATAAAATAACCTTTTCTTAGAACTATAAAAAACTCCATAAAAACTGTCTCATGGATTGGTCGGGTAATAATTAACAGATATGTATTTTTTTTTTTAAGGTTATTAGCTATTCAAGTCATGCAGAAAAATATATTTTAAAGCAAAAATTTATTGTTAAACAGTGTACATTGTTATGTACACAACAATTGTTGGTTATGGCTTCTTAGATGTCAAATATATTTTTTTAAGTTTGAGCATAAAGATAAAAAGTTAAGTAGAAGAAGTTAAAATGGATTTGAAATTAAAACTTTTGAAATACAGTTAAATAAGTTTACGTGCGTTGGCTTATCTTAAAAATACGTTAATTTATATATAAATCAAATCATTTTCGTAGATCTCAGTTCCTATTCACACGTTTACAAATGCGTTTCATAGCAAAAAAGGTATACTTAAGAAGATGCTCATTAACACAAGCTACATACTATATTTCTCGTATTTGATATTAAATATTTAAGTCCAAAAATGATTTAAAATTTAAAAATCTTAGGCTTAGAAATGTTATCCTTTTTAAAAAGTTTGCAATTCTTGACAAAATTCTGATTCCAGCTATATTGCTTTCATTATTTCCAGAATTTTTTTTTTTAATGGGAGGTATTAATGGGAGGCTTTTATATAACTTTGAAGTAGTCAAGGAGTTCGTTTACCTTGGCATCGCCATTAATACCAAAAACGAAATCAGCCTGGAGATAAAGCGAAGAATAATAATTGCTAATAGGTGCTACTACGGGCTCAGTAAGCAACTAAGTTCCAGAGCCCTCTCTCGATCGACAAAACTAACACTCTACTAGACGCTCGTTCTACCTGTGCTGCTTTATGGCGCTGAGGCATGGGTAGTTTCGCAAACTGACGCAGCCGCTCTGGGTGTGTTCGAGAGAAAAGTTCTCCGCAAAATCTTCGGTCCTGTTCGAGTCGGCGATACTATCGCATCCGAATGAACCACGAGCTGTATGAGCTCTACGATGACATTGACGTAGTTCGGCGTATAACTGTGCAGCGACTACGCTGGCTGGGTCATGTCCATCGTATGAACGTAGAAGCTCCAGCGAAAAAGGTGCTCGAGGCGAGGGTCGCTGGTCAACGACGACGAGGGAGACCATGCCTCCGATGGATGGACCAGGCTGAGGAAGCCCTAACCGCACTTGGTGTATCCGATTGGAGAAGGCGCGCGCAAAGCAGAGGCGCCTGGCGAGAGCTGATGAGGTCGATTGAAACCCGGACGACCACCGGGTTTGTTACGGGTTGTTACGACCACCTAAGTAAGTTAGTAATTAATGGGAGGCGAAGGTATTAATGGGAGTAAAATGAAAGCTTAACAATTGCGTCAGTTGCGATTTTGTTTTTTCTATGAACTTTGTTATTTTCTATGAACTCACAAACATATATGATGTGCTCGTATAAAATATATACAAAGAAAAGCACGAGGGAAAATTGATTTCATCACAGAATTTTAAATATCATCTGATTTTATCTTCGAAAAAAAAAATTTCAAATATGTCAAATGAGGCGGGTCCTTTTAGTATAAAAAACTATATTTAATAGTGAAAATAATTAAGAATAGACAATAAAAATGTACAATATTATCATTTAAAAAATTTAATATAATAAATATATCTCAGTTAAAAACAAAAGAATGTGTCAGAGTCTTCTCTTTCAAATTTAAATTAATAAATTTTCAAAGTACGAATTCATGTATAAAATTAATATAGGTGCAAGGCAGGTAATCTTAGAGCAATCCGATTTTAACCATTTTTAGCTATTAAACTATTTTTGCAGCATTCTGATCAAGTTTTGTTAAGACCAGCTTACTTTTGTATGTTCCTCCCATACAAAATCATGTAAGAAATTAATAGAAGAATTCCAAGAAAGGTAATCCTAGGAACTAACTGATTTAAACCATATTTAGTACACTTTTAAACTAATATTTTTCTTGTCTTTTGACCGAGTTTCGTTAAGGGCTTAGGCCACACTAGATGCCGAAAAAATAAGCTTTCTTTGGATTTTCTTTTTCAAAAATGCTTCACAAAAAATCGATTGTACACAATAATTCTTTTGAAGCGATTATTTTCAAAATTGCGACTGTGCAGCGTTTTTTGCGATGGCGTCTCCATTGTTTCAGGGTCCACGGCCGGACAAACAGCTCCAGAAAGTTTTGCATTATAAAAACCAATGCATTACTTCCAATTATGTATAATATTTGTGATAGTAGTACGTAGGATATTTATGATAAATTGATTTTAAGCCAAATAGCGCACTTCTAAAGTGGAAATTGAAAAATGTGCCTAAAAAAATCATCAAATTATTGTTTATAACAAATTAACAAATTAACATTAAATTATTGTAAATAACAAATTTACTCTTCAACAAAACCTACGTACTTCCATACACAATATATTCTTCAAGATATATTCAATGTTTCAAGTGAATCGGTTGAAAATTGTTTGAGTTATGTTTCCGGCAAACTAAAAAAAATGCTGTTTTTGAGATAAACGCGTTTGAAATTTTGTTTTAACATAATATTTTTATTTGTTCGTTCATTCGTAGAAAAAATTCTGGGATCGAACGAACGAATAAAATTTTAGTTTCCATTTTTTACGATCAAACGAACGAACAACTATTATCGATGAACGAACGAACGAATAACTATTTTCTATGAAAGAACGAACGAACGATTATTTCTACGAACGAGCGAACGAGCATCTATTTACTACGAACGAGCAAAATATATATTTTGTTTCCCTACAAAAGAAAAAAACAGAGATAGCAGACAAAAAATTCCAACGAAATGCGCAAATTTACTGTTATAAATCGCACGGATTTAGAAGTTAAATGTGATTTTACTTCTGGACCATCTATTTTCTACGAACGAATGAACGAACAAGTGTTTTCTACGAACGTACGAACGATCATCTAAAGGGTGGTTAAATTTTAAGGGCCGATGTTGATTTTGAATAAAACACAAATTATTGTCATTTCTCTTTATTATGATAATATTGGTATGGTTCAATTATGTATGAAACAAAATATCGGCCAAATGGCCGTCGCGACTTCGGCGGCACATCTCCAACCGATGGTCCAAATTTTCGATGACGCTGAGGCATAAGTGAGATTCTATGCCGTTAATGTGCCGAATTATCTCATCGTTTAGCTCTTGAATTGTTGCTGGCTTATCGACGTACACCTTTCCTTTTAAATAACCCCAATAACCCAAAGAGAGAAGTCCATCGGTGTCAAATCACATGATCTTGGCGGCCCATTGACATCGCCACCACGTGAGATAACACGGCCATTGAATTTGTCGCTCAAAAGAGCCATTGTTTCGTTAGCTGTGTGGCAAGTGGCATCGTCCTGTTGAAACCACATATCGGTCACATCCATATCTTCCAAATCGGGCCATAAAAAGTTCGTTATCATCTCACGATAGCGAACACCATTCACACAGTAACTGCCTGACCGACCTCATTTTGGAAAAAATACGACCCGATGATGCCGCCAGCCCATAAACCGCACTAAACAGTCACTCTTTGTGGGTGCATTGGTTTTTCGACAATCACTTTTGGATTATCATTCGCCCAAATGCGGCAATTCTGCTTATTGACGAATCCACTGAGGTGAAAATGTGCCTCATCACTGAAGATGATTTTCTTCGAAAATTGATCATCCACTGTTGCCATTTCTTGCCACCATTCTGACCATTGACGATGCTTGAAATCGTCAAGAGGCTTTAGTTCTTGAGTCAATTGCACCTTGTGAGCGTGTAAATGCAAGTCTTTATGCATAATGTTCATCAACGACGAGCGTGAGAGGTGCAATTGTTGGGCACGACGACGAGTTGAGGTGGACGGCTCCTTAGCCACACTATCGCGAACAGCAGCAATATTTTCTGCAGTACGAGCTGTACGAGCATACACTGCTGTTTTCACATCTCCTACAGACCCGGTTTGCTCAAATTTTTGCACGATTTTTCCGATTGTACACACATTTGGACGATTAATCTGACCGAAAAATCACAAAGTGCACGATATGCATTTTGATTTGAATGCTTATTTTCATAGTAAGCCTGAATAACTTTAACGCGTTGCTCGATTGTGTATCTTTCCATGGTTCAAATTGAGTTAGTCTGAAATTGAGAAATGTCAAATGAAATGCAGAAAAAACTTGACGTTTACGAACGAACGAACGTACTAAATATTTATTTTTTTTCTCTAAAATATTTATTTTTGTATTTTACTTGTCGTTGGTTTCCGTTTTCGATATACAAAATAAAGCAGTTAGTCTTTTCTACGAACGAACGAACAAACGAACGTTCGTGCAAGGCTCTGGTTTTGAGAAGTAGGAAATTATGAATAAATTTGCAATATCTTTAATCTTCAAGTTCAAAAAGCAAATACTTTGAAATTTTTCCCGCCCATAATCCTTTGAGACATCATTTTTGAAGTCATAAATGGCCATTAAAAAATAAATATAAATAGATTTTTCGAAAATTCTAGAGTGGCCTTTGTGTTTCTCCCATACAAAATCATGTAAAAAATTAATATATTTTCAAGGAAGGTGCCCCTAGGCACTGACTGATTTCAACCATTTTTAGTACACTTCTATACTTATATTTTTCTAGTAATTTGACCGAGTTTCGTTAGAATTTTCAAATTTTGTATGCTCCATCTCATAGCAAATCATGTGGAAAATTAATATAGTTCCAATGGAGGTATCCCCAGGGACTAACTGAGATCAATCCCGTGCAGGGACGTATCCCCAGGGACTAACTGAGAGCAATCAGCCACAGCCTTTCGTTGAAAGTACGTTTTCTGTAATGCAGGAGATATATTTTCGTACGAGAGCAGTTAAAAAAGTCCTTGCAAACCTCAACATAAACAAAGCCTCTGGTCCGGATGGCATACCATCACCTGTGCTTAAAGCGTGTGCTTCTAGTCTGGCTCGACCTTTGCGTAACCTGCTCAACTTCTCCTACAGGACAGAAGTATTTCCATCTTATTGGAAAGTCGCAAGGGTCCAGCCGGTAGTAAAAAAGGGCGATGCCACGAACCCTGCAAACTACCGACCTATAGCGATATGCTCTACGCTCGCCAAAACTATGGAGAGCGTAAATAACTTCAACCTTAGGAACTATTTGGAGCACAATGAATTGCTTAGTGAACGTCAAAATGGTATTCCTAGGGCCCGCTCCACTGGTGACCTTATGGCGTTCCTAACTGAAAAATGGAAGAAATGCGTTCACGTATTCGGTGAGAGCAGAGTAGTTGCTCTGGATATTTCAAAGGCTCGTGTCTAAACTGATTGCATATGGTGTCGGTGGTAACTTTGCTCGGTGGATCGCGTGCTTTCTGATGAATTGAACGATCCATGTTGTAGTCGATGGCATATCGTCCAGAGAGCACGCCATCAACGCAGGTGTACCGCAGGGCTCAGTTCTATCGCCAACTTTGTTTCTGGTTTTTATCAATGATCTTCTGTCGCTGACTCACAACCCAATTCATTCGTTTGCGGATGACAGCAGCATTTGCCATTCATATTCATTTAAAAAACCACCGAGCTCTTTGGAGATTGAGAGGAAGAGGCAACATATGAATGACACACTTAATAATCACTTGGGAAAAATCTCCAAGTGGGGTCTTGCTAATAGAGTAGAATTTAATGCTGGCCAGTCCCAGTGTTAACCCACAAGCGAATCAATTGCCCCTTAGCTCCCCTCAATATGAACGGTGTAGATCTTACGGAGTCAGATGCTCTTGACTTTCTAGGCATATCAATACAAACAGATCTTCGGTGGAATGATCACATTTTTGATGTGTCAAAAGATGCAGCCAAGTGTCTTGGTTTTTTAAAACTGTGTAAGAAATACTTCTCGTCATCTAATCTTCTTTTGATCTATACCTCATATATTAAGCCGAAAATGGAGTACAATTCGCACATTTGGGCAGGGGCTTCAAGATCATATTTGGAGCTTCTGGACCGGATTCAAAGACGTGCGATATATTTGATAGGTGATGAAAATATTTCATCTTCTCTCAACTTTCTTGGGCATCGTCGCAATGTTGGTTGCCTAAGCCTTCTGTACAAGTACTACCATGGGAAGTGTTCAAGGGAGATACATGGCCTGACGCCACCAGCTCGTGTGATTCCTATGTCCACTCGGGCAGCCCCAGACTCAACAGACTACTGTGTACCTCGCTTAAATATTGAAAAGAACTACGAAGTTCTCATCCCTTCGCGGCTGGACTGGGCTAACAAAACCCCCCTTAAAACAAACGGCATAAAAATCTTTACAGATGTATCAAAAACTTCCCTGGGAGAGTAAATCCTGGGAGGTATTTACTCCCAGGAGCTTGAAATCGAGGTATCTTTTAGACTCCCAAATTATTGTAGTGTCTACCAAGCGGAGATGGTGGCAATTCACGAAACCGCTAAGATTCTGGATCAAAAATACCTTAAAGGCAAAAGTATTTTCATCTTCTCAGATAGCCAAGCAGCGCTCAAGGCGCTGAATTCACATACTGATAACTCTAAAACTCTCACTGAGTGCCGCAGATCTCTTAACGAGATGGCAAGGCTAGTCAGGATCCACCTCATATGGGTACCCAGACACAGGGACATCGAGGGCAAAAACTTGGCAGACGAATTGGCTAGGAAGGGTACGACCTTAAACATCCTCTTAAATGAGGACCTTATTGGTATACATGTAGGCACCTTGATACATGTAGGACTGCTAATCTGACGTGGCCTTCCTACGACTTAAAACGCACCAAATCACTGCTTGAGTTAAGCAGGGTAAGCCTGTTAAAAATAGTAGGAATCCTCACGGATCACTGCCTAATCGGAATACATGCTCTTCGGTTGGGACTTATAGCAAATGATTTTTGCAGAAGCTGCAGACGTGAGGAGGAAGTAGAAAGTGTTCAGCACCTCCTCTGCGAATGTCCGGCCCTTGCTAAAAGAAGGATGGCAACTCTGGGTCATCCCTTTCTAAACGGGCTTGCTGAAGTCTCATGCCTGGAAGTTAGGCATATCCTAAAATTCAAATCACCCGCACGAACTGGTTTGAGGAGGGAAATCTCTAGGGTTCAAAAGAGACTATGTGGTATTACAACGGGCCTCCACTGGCCTAGGTGTCGAGTCGGCTATCGACTTAACCACTTTAACCTAACCTAACCTAACCTAGTTAAAAAAAAAATAAAAAAATGAATTTGAAAAGTATTAACTTTAAAATTTTTATTAATTGCCGCCAGATTGGCCTTTTCGGCCTGTGTGCGCTGGTCGCTGATGCAGTTCATTCTGTTCAGGACAAGAATTGGTGTGTTCAGCAAAAAAACAAAACACATATCGCTTTTGATATCGTCGAATTTCGGCCACAGGCGATACTAGTATCAATTAAGAAGGAAGGTATCATAAAATAGCTTAACAAAAATACGTTCCCTGACTTTTTAAGCTTCTAATATTCCATCATGTAACAATAATAATCGAAGAATTATCAATAACTAATTCTGCAATCAGGTTATAAACGCGCAGCATGCCTATTTAATTCGCTAGAAATATTGAAAGCCAGAAGGACTTCCCCGAACAAGCACTGCGACAATTCGGACAGTTTTTCCCACAACCGCAAAACAAGAGCAATATGCGCATAATTTAGTCAATAAGATGTGACTCGCCCGTCCAGTACTATCCAAAAACACGCGCTCATGCGTAATTAACATGCTGCAGGCAACACGCGCGCTGACAAAGCAAAAATCGTTTTATTTTATAGCATTTTATAGACATTGAATAAAAATTTCCATAGATTAAAGAATTCTTGGCAGCGCGTAATGTTTAAAATGATGGAGTGCCGGCAACTAACAACTGTTGCTGCAGACGCTGTCAAGCATATTAATGGCTAGTACAAAGCAGGTCAGAACAGAACGGGGCAGTCTAAGTATGACGTAGTTATGCTATGGAAGACATGCGTGGGAACAGCGCAACAATTGGCACTGGCACAGAAGAAAGTAAACAGTTTGCTCTAGCAACTGACTAGCTATAAATAATAGCTATGAATACGAAGTGTTAAACAACCGCTGGAATATTACTATCTAGTTCCAAGAACGTGAATACGTATCGTAGTTGTGAAAACGCGGAAGCGCAGTGAAAATATTCTAAAATAACGCAATGACATCAGTGGAGCATAGTTTAAAGGTGTAACTTAGCAGACTGAGTTGGTGGGTCGGAGTGTGATTTTGCAGGTTGATTTCGTATATAACGTGTATTATTCTGTTTGTTTTGAGTAAAGGGCTTGAATTTATGTACACGTAAAACCAATTTGTTATTTGTTTATTTTGTTTTTTTATTTTTTTTTTTAACTTAGTTCATGCATTATTTATAAGCTTAAATGAGGAAGCAGAATTTTGTGTCAAAACAAATAAAAAGGGTTTAAATGCGTTGTGTTCTAGTTACACGTATACTATCCGGGTGTGACTCTGCTTAGGCGGAAGTTAAACTTTTATTTGCAAATAATCAAGCTTTTTTTTAAGTTTCAAGCGAAAGCTAAAAATTTTATATAAATTTTTGATTTTATTTCGTATAAAAAAAACGAAAAATATAAAAGTTTTTGATTCCATTTCAACTATTTCATTAACATTTCCATTTGCATTTAAAAAAAATGATTAGATTTCTCTTTTACATTGAAACGCATTTAAAATGGTTTCTAATGCAATTATTCAATTTGTGCCTTTGCATTTGAAGCTTTTAAAGAATGCACTCTCTTTTTTGTGCAGCATAAAATGTCAGCAATTTGACTCTATTGATGGATTTGCCTGCGTTGTTGGCTATATTTTTTATATCTATTTATTTGATTGGTTTATTTTTCCTTTTTTTTATTGTTGTTGTTGTTGTTGTTGTGGTTGTTGTTTCTATTATTATTGCTAGACGCTTCTATTATTTAATGCATTCTTCTATTTTATTGCTTTTTCCTATTTTTCCGCAACGCCATTCTTTTTTTCATCATTTGCAATTCCTCTGCAACCTGCTCACACTACCGTTTCACACTTCCTCAACCTAACCTCCTATAAATGAATGTCCTTATTTTACTTTATTGATAAATTTGCACATTTATCAATGCACGCGACTTGCATTGTTTTCAGGCTTCTTTTTTTTTATTCATTTTCAGGATATGTACTCACTTTGCTCGCGGACAACAGTATAAAAATTTTAGCTGCTATAAAAGTTGTTATCCATTAAATGCAGTCAGTCGAGATAGGATGGCTTTGTGTGTGTGTGTATGCATCTGTGTTGTGCTGTTGAAGGCGTGTGCATTGAGTCTAAGCTTATTTGAAGCCAAATGGGATTTGAAGCTGCTGCACTTGCTCGTGCTGCTGCACAATTTGTGTGCTAGCATTAAAAAGGAACGATTTTAAGGCAGATCAGTTGCAGCTGCAGAAGCTCTAGTAAAAGTGATATAATTAATGTTGAAGCACTGTGTTGATGAATGAATGCAATAGCATGGAAAACAAAGAATGACTAATTTATTTTTCATTCAGACAAACAGAGATAAGTGCACATTTTCCGCATGGCTTCGCATGCGTTAAATAGCCACGAACAATGACGTCAGTCAATCTACAAGAAATGCTTTTCCAATGATTGTAAAATGTTGCATATTTTTAGGTGAAATTTATTACATTTAGTTTTTAGTAGTGTTTGGGTTCAAAGAAAATTCAAATTAAAAAATAACCTTGCCGTTATTTTTAATAATAAATATTCTTATTTTTGAAACCTTTTTTAAAAAAAAAACCATTAAAAAAAATGTATAATTTATTGTTGGCTTGCAGATACCCCGATAGCAATTAAAGAGCTGCATAAAACAATATATTTGCGACACTTCACTACTGGACAGTACTTCAGTGCACTGCATTTCACTGTAGCGTTGACATCGCATACACTAGTTCTATGCAACAGCTCAGCAACGAAACAAGCACTTCTTCAGTTGAAATGCTGCAGAGCAGAATATCAAAACATAAAGCGACAATACAGTGAAGTAACAGTAAATCATAGCAAGCATAGCGAGTGCTTGCTTCAGCGTCCAACAGCTAGTAGCAATCTTATATAGGAATTTATATAGGTAGAAGAATTGAAACTTCCTTGAACAATCTTTGAAACAAGTTTTATAAAAGGTCTATACAAGGAAAAAACGCGTATGAAATTATTTGCTGTAAGCAATTTTAATCTAAGGTTTTTATTCAAGGCTTATTCAGGAAATCGGAAACTGAGAAAAAAAAAGATATGTGTGGTCGCCACTCACGGTAGAAGTGAAACAAAAATGGAATTTCTGAGAAGATTGCTAATATATTTTATTAACATTCCCTCTTTCAGTGCACAAGCAGTCTGCCTTCATACCAGTATTAGTTCAAGAAATGTCTTTTTTTCATTAGGCCAACTAATATTTTCAACATTGCGATATCATGGGAAATATCAATTGTTTCTTTTGTTTATTGACAGCTATTGAAAACTTCAATATTCACTTTATTTACTTTCATGACACAGTTATTTAACTTAGAAGATTTTTTTATTTTAAATTGATGACTTGCCGTTTATTTTTTTGTTAATTATATTTTTATTTAAAAATATTTAAAAGAAAAAATTTGTCGAAAATTCCGTGGCGGAAATAATGCATTTTTCCCTTTCCGTACTCGCATCGAACCGCGTACAATTCGACTGCAAGTTGAACGGGCTACCATCGTACCATTGCCTCCCTTGTACGAACAAACCCGAAATCAAGTATAGCATACATCTTTCAATTTATTTCATGGGATTGATGACAAAAATATTTATTGTTTATTTTAAATAATCATTAATCGATTATAACTCTGGCTTTATTTATCAGATTGGCAACTAAGTAATTGCGGATTTTTTTTTAGAAAATAAAAGACAATTTTTTCATGTAACGAAATAACTTTATTCTGTAATGTATTGCCCATTTTTAGCAATGACCTTTTGCCATCTTTCAGGCAGCGTCGTAATTCCACGTTCATAAAACTTCTGGATTTTATCAGCAAACAACTGAACCAGGCACGATTTGACATCATTATTATTAAAATTTTTACCATTCAAGAAGTTTTGCAAGGATCGAAATAAAATGTAATCAGATGGTGCAAGGTCAGGACTATATGGTGGATGTGGAAAAGATCCCAACCAAGCTCCAATAATTTTTGCCGAGTGACCAAAGATGTGTGTGGCCTTGCATTGTCATGATGGAATACAACACCTTTTCGATTTGTCAATTCGGGCCGCTTTTCTTCAACTGCATTGTTCAATTTTGTTAGGCCCATATTAGACGATGTCCGTTTGTCCGACGAAAATGAACACTTTTTACTCTCTTGTCCGCTGGATGGTCACACGACAGAAAATTTAGGGCGGACACATTTGACATTTCATTTAGTTTGAGTACATTTTCTACTGCACTTTATTTTGTGCACTTTAAAAACAGTTACTTTTAATAGCAACGTTGCGTAGGTACAAAAGTGATTGAAAGTTTTAGAGTTGAAATTGTTATTCTATTGTGTTTTTATTGATACGCGGTATTTCTTTATTTTTTATTCAATATGGAAATCGATTACGACTTAGTAGCTTTAAATATAATAAACTCGGCAAATCAATACGCATCAAACATAAAATGATTATCATTAAATTAATAAATGAATTCCATTAATATATTTATAACTTTACTTACCAATTCTTCCAACACCACTTTCTTGTCAATATTTTAATAATATAACGTGCCAAAAGTAAGTGTTTCAAGCAACTATTTTTGCTTTATCTTATAGTAGGATATTAGTACTTTTCCTTAGAAAAACTACTTTTTAGCTGCTAAACTTTTATTTCACCACATCGCCACACTATTGTGGCCGTTGTCTGCTGACATCAACAGCAGACAAAATGAACATATTTTGTCCGCCTTACAAAAAGTTCATCCGCTCTCACTCTCACTGTTTTTTGACAGTTTCACATTGAAAGCAACAACAAAGATCGGACAAACGGACATCGTCTAATATGGGCCATAGTTGTTCAATGTAGACATCTGAATTGATCGTTCGGTTGGGTGGTAAAAGTTCAAAGTATACAATTCCTTTGTAATCCCACCAAACTAATAACATAACTTTATTTTGATGAATATCAGCTTTTGATGTTGTTTGAGCTGGTTCACCTGTCTTGCTTAACGATCTTTTCCGATTGACATTGTTGTAAGCAACCCATTTTTCATCACCAGTTATCAATCGTTTTAAAAATGGATAATTTTCATTACGTTTCTTTATCAAATCGCAGATGTTAATGCGTTGTGTTAAATAATTTTCTTTCAGTTCATGAGGAACCCATTTATCGAGTTTTCGTACATAGCAAAGTTGTTTTAAGCAATTTTCAATGCATGTATGTGATACACGAAGCTTCTCTGCAATCTCACGTGTTGTACTGTGACGATCCGAATCGATTATTGCTTTGATTTGGTCGTCATCAACTTCAACTGGACGACCAGAGCGTTGATGACAAAAAATTTTATTGCTTATCCAAAATAATCATTAGTCGATTATAACTCGGGCTTTGTTTATATAATTTATTTTCAATTTTTCTTAAAAAAAATAACAAAAACTGCCAGTATAATTGTGAATATTTTTACAAAAAAATAAAGCACAACATTTCATCTTTGCTTTGTGATCAGAAGCACTGACCTTATGCTACTACGCATACGTGTTTAGGTTTATTTTACCGTGTCTACAAATTTAAAAAAGTTGATGCGTTTTTCGGTACAAGACTTGCATCGTATTTTATGTTGCATTTGCGACGATATTTCTCATTAGTCCAAGCCTTAAAGAATTGATAAGCGAATCATGAACGATTTTTCTTCATCTTTGACGAAACATGCTGATACGATCATACATTTCATTGACGAAAACCCCATATAAAATTCCCACAAACGCAATACAGAAGTGTTGAGATTTTTCGTGCATGAATATATTACTGAATCGTTGCGGAAGTTTCGTTAACAAACAAGACAGAAATATGAAAAAAATTGTCTTCCATTTTTAAATATTCTTTAATTTTGTTTGACATGTTTTTTTTGATCGGACTATTTCCGATTTGAAATTTTTGATATATCAGTCATACAGTCCATTAATACACCACGTTTTTAAAATGATATAGATTGCAACTTTTGACGAAAAAATTACCCCGAAATATAAGCCTTTGTAGGGAAAATATTAACGAACACAAAGCACAAATGTTGAAGAATTTCCGACAAATTTTTTAATGAACGAACACAAGCCGGACGCGTTAAAAAATTTTCGACTAGAATACAAGAGATAAGAGTTATCTTTTATGACGTGTTCTACTGTTTTCTTTGTTTCCTTGTTCTGTTTATTTTTTTTTTTTAATGTTAACGAAGCCAATGCAGATTGAGTTAAAGAATATTCTGCAAGTCTGTTATTGACGAATACAAGCCAGACGCGTTTAAGAATATTCTGCAAGTCTGGCTTATGGAGCAAATTTCTTTAATTTATTATAAAGCGGAGTTGGTAGTCCGGAAACTCAGTTAATAATGGATGAACTTGTAACCATTAGTTGGTGTATTCAAATAACACAGGAATTTTTTTAATTTCTATATAAATGTGTGCTAAAAACTGCATTTAAATTATATGAATTTATATGAAAATTCACAGATCTAAGAATAAAACAAATTTTAGATTCAAAGTTGCATTCGTTAATATTGCAGCTTGTACTGTTTCCAAATCAATCAATGCAAGACCTACTTCTTCAAAATTGCTTTCTAAATTTATCAAAACTCAATTTGAAAACTTGAAAACTTGATGATGCATGAGAAATGCCTAAGATATATTGAGTATGCTAATATTCTGAAAAAAGCTAAGTTCGGATTAAAATTTTTGGACCTTATGCACGTTCAGAGTATTGAACGAAAGACTCAATTCAATGCTAAAAGAAAGAAAAGAACTACTGATTGTAAAATTTAGCATAAGCATGAGCTACTCAAATAGATATGACTCCATGGTCCAGTGCGCAGAACAGCCGACTATGGATGCAAACGTAGTGTGTTCAATCCTCGGTGAAAGCAAAAATGTGAAAAATTTTATGTAGTGATTTTTTCGTTTTTATACAACCGGTGCGGCGAATTGCTGTGTTGTTGTTTTTATAAGAACCATTTTGTTACATTGGTCTTACCTCCTATCTAGCTCACCGCATTGTTGTATACGCGGCTATAAAAGTTTCACTTCAAAAACATTTTTTTGCAGATTACTTAATAGAGTAATATATCTCTTCATTTGTATAATTTTTAACTTAAGTCTTATGCATTTCAACCTATGAATATAATATTTTCCTCATTTTTTTAATATTAAAATTTAAAATGCAAAAATTTAAAATTTACCACAATTTCCAGTTTTTAATATTTGCGGCCGTTTTGTTTACCTCTGGACATCTTTATCCAGTTGATATTTGCCGGTACCTGAAACTACCAAAAGTTTAGTATTTTATTGGTTAACCCTAGAATAACCTTCCTTTCACAATGCTCGTAAAGAGTGGGTAAATTTTACGTAGGTTAGTACTGTAGGTATAAAGTTATCCAGTGATTACTAAATGAACTTTACATTTTGGTGTCATATCATAACTGTTCTCTTAAAAATACTTTCTGTTTGAAAAATTCTATACAGCTTTTCAGGAAGATCATTTATCTCTTCCCATGTCAAAAATTAATTAAGTTGTTTACTTGCTGTCTTTCCCAAACACATCAGGCAAAAACATTACCATAAACTTGCCTTAAATGTCATCCGATCTCTAACAAAAGTGTAACTTTAGAAAAAACTGATCTCACATTAACTGAAATTTAAGCTGCAACAGCAAATATTGCAGATGTTAGAATAGATTTCTACTTCCTAAACTTTGTTAAAATTAATTAACTTCCTTTTTCATCCCATTCATTCAAGCTCATCACATCAGCTCCAGATCATTGTTCACTGATCTTTGTGCTCAGTGATCGGTATAATTATCATCCTTCTAAATCGACCTTTTAGTATTGAGTTTGTTCTCCCCCTTCATCACAGTCTATCTGGGTGTTCCAATGTCATGTTCACTTAGCTGCAACACCTTAATTCTCATCATATCCGCTCAGATGTGTTGCTGCTGCTGCGTAAGTGATAAAGTATTTCCGTATTATTTGTAGAACACTAGCTGGTGTTCTCTTTTTATATTTTTAAATAAATAAATACATTTTTTTTTTAATTTTTTTTTGGCAACAAAGATTTGCTTTCTTAATTGGTGCTCTTGAAATGGGGCCAATGCTTCCGTGAAGCTGTTCATGTGCAAGTTGATGTACAATTCTCGCAGTCTGGCTAAGGTGCTGACGTGCATCTGCAGTGACGATGACAAGTTCATCATCTTCATCGGGTGGTAGAGAGCAGTGTGTGGTATATGTGCAAGTCTGACGAACATCTGGAAGTTCGCAAGCATTCCGGAAACTCTTGCATGTCTCAGTTTTTAACTTAAAGGATAATAAAAAAAGGCGCTCTCTATGACTTTGGTAAGATTCTTATCATATTTTTTTATGTTTTTTTTTTTTTATATCGATTTCGTATTATCAGGCAGGTGTGAAAGCATAAAAACTAAAAGTTGAATGCAAACAAAAAATGAGATTTCTTTTAGGACATTTTAGCAGAGGTTAATAACTTGTGTGTCGTAGACTTGGTTGATTTTTTTTTTAACTAAATTAATATTTATGAGGTAGACGACCGTTTGGCGCATGCTCGAGTGATTTTGGGTTTCATTAAAATAAGTGATCATTTAAACAGTGGAGCAAATAAGAGATACTTGGAACATACATAGAAAGGATTTTTATTTTATGTGCTACTCCAGACAAAACTCCTAATGCTTACACCATAACATACAAGACAATTAAATAGCCCTTAATGCCATAATTTTTTTTCAGATATTGTGGAACAATATTCCAGATATTGTGGAACGATATTCCAGATATTTTGGGACGATATTCCAGATATTATGGAACAATATTCCAGACATTGTGGACATTTGTGGAACAATATTCCAGATATTGTGGAATAGTATTCTAGATATTGTGAAACAATATTCTAAATATTGTGGAATAATATTCCAGATATTGTCGAACAATATTCCAGATATTGTGGAATAATATTCCATATTTGTGGAATAGTATTCTAGATAATGTGGAACACTATTCTAGGTATTGTGGAATAATATTCCAGATATGGTGGAGCAATATTCCAGATATTGTGAAACAATATTCCAGATATTGTGGAACAATATTCCAGATAATGTGGAACAATATTCTAGATATTGTGGAACAATATTCTAGATATTGTGGAATAGTATTCTAGATATTGTGAAACAATTTCCAGATATTGTGGAACAATATTCCAGGTATTGTGGAACAATATTCCATATATTGTGAAACAGTATTCCAATTATTGTGGAACAATATTTTAGATATTATGAAATAATATTCCATATATTGTGAAACAATTTCCACTTATTGCGGAACAATATTCCAGATATTGTGGAACAATATTCTAGATATTGTGGAATAGTATTCTAGATATTGTGGAATAGTATTCTAGATATTGTGGAATAGTATTCTAGATATTGTGGAACAATATTCCAGATATTGTAGAACTATATTCCAGATATTGTGGAACAATATTCCAGACATTGTGGAACAATATTCGAGACATTGTGGAACAATATTCGAGATATTGTGGAACAATTTAAATTTTAAACGTTTGAACCACAGATTTTTTTAAAAATTCAAAAGGGTGTAAAACCATTAGAGGGTATGCAGAATGTTTTTGCAGAAAGTTTTATTCAAACCGGAGATCAGGAATTCGAGAAAATAAACTCGACTCATCGTTTCATCGATAAAAGGTTTTTTGTTTTCAGTGTATTTTTTTTTTTGATTACTTACTTTAGTTTAAATTATTGCATTTAAGTTTGCATTGGTCAAAGTTTCCTTTCCTATAACTTTTTTTTTATACTTAAGTCAGATTATCATACATAAATATTTTTTAAAGTACTTGTTTACATTGCTCACATGGGCTCATTGAATAACATTAATTTTGAGTTGAAAACAAAGCATTTTTAGATTTTTGAATAAATTTTGACAATGCAGCATTAAGCTAGGACAATTTGACAATGAAAATAACAAAAAAATGTTTACCGTTAAATTTAATTTTTTTGCACACGCCTTGGTACATATTGCTTTTTCTGGAATGTGGAAAGTACAACAAATTTTTTGAAAATAATGTTAGTGTTTGACTTTAATATTTGGTCAAAAGTGAATAAATCTAATATCTGAGGAGAAATTTTTTTTCATAAGAAAAAAAACAAAAAAAAATTTAAAAAATTTGTGTATTGATGCTCCTTAAATTTGTAAATTTGCAAAATTTGCAATGTGAATTTTTCAAATCTCCTTACAGTACATTACAGCACAACTCTGGCACGTCACAGCACAAGTAGTGATTTAGAAAAGAAAGTAAAACCAACTAACTTCACATTAAATAAGCATCAAAGCATAAAAATATGCTCTCAATGGGCATACTAGAGCTCATATTTTTTATAATGCATCAAAAAAGTCGGAGCTTATTTTATGCACTCTAAAATACTTGATTCAAAAAATTGTCCACTGTTCTTTGACGCAGGAAACTTGGCAACAAGGCCTTACATACATTTTTAGGCTAATAACAATGAAGATTAAATTAAACATACGTTGACTGTATCGTATTACATGAGTTGAGTTGTATTGCTGAGGTTCAATAAGGCATAGGTCAAGATAAGCGTGTAAAGCACGTTACCTAAACCAAGGTGGACAGAGCGCGCACAATTACGTATAGGTAGTGTCTGGAAGATATCAAGCGAGGCTTTTGTAGGCTCGTTAAGTTATTTTTGTTGATATTTGTTACATACAAATCACAACGCGACATATGCCATTAAATTGAAAGGATTTTGTCTCGAAGCTATCATATTTCCAACTCTATCAACTGGAAAATTTTACCGATTTTTCAGTTCCACATTTAACTGAAATCTTAATCGATGGTCTTTTTTGTTTGAATGAAAATTAACAACAAAGGATGCCAATGTTTCTACATTCTGGTAGGTTAACTTTCAATTAATGAATGAATGCACATTTTTCTGAAGGCGTTTGAAACCTATTATTTCGTTTTAATTATCTACTTATACATCTTACAATTAATTATAAGCTTAAACAATGTCTGTAACTTCCTGAGTGTAAGCATCAAAATTGTTATTAGTGGCAATTAACAAGGCTCTAACTAAGTGTTGTTAAAGATTGTGAGTATTTATTTTTTTTTTTTTCTTATTTCTATTGACATCTATTGAACATTGCTCTGCAAGGACTTTGACCCAATTAATGTGTTTACATGAAATATTAAAAGTTTTGTTATATTCTGTGTATTTTTGGACATGCTTGGTAATTGATTGTATTGTTCTCAATATTGTTTTTCTGTTATATTCTTGATGTCCTTAATGGCTTTTCTCATATTGGTTGCTTATATGTTGCTTTTTGGACATTTCTTTGTATTTATAATTATTGCTATTTCACAGATTATTTGTGCTAATTAAGATTTGACTTTGTATCATGTCAAAATATTTAAAAGCTTTTTATAAAAGGAAATATACAGAATTATGTTGACAGAGCTCTCCCAACCTAAGAGGAGCATACGTTTGCCGTAGAAAAATAAATAACATTCAGAAAGAAATCATTTTCAATTCTAAGCTAATTACAAGCTAAACTTAGCTAAACCAAGACATAGATAGATCTGCTATTATTCGCGTTTTGAGTCATTGGTTGAATAATACAAGAAAGGGCTTAAGTCAAAGAAAAACTTTTCTCCTCAGTGGGCAAAAGCAGGGCTTCGAAGCGCTACTATCAGGGCTTGATTGAAATAACATACAATATTTTAACTTTAACGAAAAAGTAACCCTGAAATATTAGCAGAACCAGTTTTTGTAGGAAAAATATAATTGTTGAAGCGCTCACAGAAGCAGCGAGGAAGTCATGTGTCTTACCGCCAAAAGTAGCATTAAATGCACGCCTTCGTTAGAAGAGACCTAGCTTCGTTGCCTATTGGGTACTATATCTACTCATACTCGTTCACGCATAGCACACATAGTCTTGGTTCATGACGTTAGAATAGGTACGTATTTCACTTGAATTCAATGCAGATCTCTGATGTCAAATGCATAAAACAAAATAATACCCAACTCACTCATACTTATTTCTCTCTAACATGAAGAAGTGAGTCACATTAGATTATTAACCCACAACCAATAGAAAGATAATTTGCCCACACATACATATGCGTGTAGGAGTACTATGAGTATTTTTTGATGAGTGATGATGATTGATGAATGAGTCAAATTATTTTGTTGAGTTGGTATGAGTACACATTTGCATCAATAGTTATGGCTCAAGACTTAAATGTACTAAAAAAAAATATTTGGTGGCAGAGTTTGAACGAGGCCGTACGAGCTGCCAAGACGAACATCGCAGTGGCCGACCAAATGAGCCGACCACGCCTGAAATGGTAAAGAAAATCCACAAAATGGTATTCGATGACTGTTGATTGAAAGTGCGCAAGCTAGCAGATATGGTAAGCACTTCAAACAGTGTTGTACATTTCATACTGACTGAAAATTTGAACATGATAATGCTGTGCTCAAGTTTTGTGCCGCGTTTGCTCACAATGGAATAAAAACAGCGTCGTGAGCATGATAGAATTATAAGGTAAGGCCAACTCGGAGAGGAATGGAGTGGAAAGCACAATAAAGCGAGGTAGATGTCAAAATCAGCTGTTCATCGCGAATTTCTTTATGCTCACGCTTCGCAGTTGTTTTTAGGTTAAAACTGTTACTGGTTTTTTATAATTTTTTCACTCAAATTAGCACAAATTTAACACCCGCGACCGCACTGCTTGCAACTTGTAAACATAAAATATTTTCTTCATTTGCAATTTCTACGAAATTCGTCGTTTTGACATATATGTTCCTTCTCATTATCCACTCTTCGTTGACGCGTGCGAGCACTCAGCGAAGCGGCCCTACCTTATCATTGTATCATGGTCGTGAGTAGGTTTCAATTAGAGTCCTGCATGAGTATGCTTTTCGCTTATAGAATAAAAAATTTCCTCTATAGCTTTTCTGCTTTGCTCATACCTGCTTATACACTCTCTTTGTTTTATTTAGATATAAGAAACGAAGAGAATAAGAGCACGATGCTTTATTAATACCAGCAGGTAACAAATAGAGCAATAAAAAATAGTAAAAATATCAGTGTTCATACCCTGAATATTTAGCGAATATTTTTTTATTCGTTCGTTCGTAGAAAATAGATGTTTTTTAGATGAGAGATGGCAGATAGGCGGTCGGTGTGTTTGGGAGAAATATTGAGGGGCAAAAAATAATAGGACCAACTCATATATTTGACACCTCTAGGAGTTCAGCTACGGCCGATATGAACTATTTTTGACTGCTTTTGTGTTTTTTGTATGGGGACCCAAAGAAGGGTAACAGATAGGGGGTAAGTATGCTGCGAAGAAATGTTGAAAGGCAAAAAATAATAGGACCAACTCATATATTTGACACCTCTTGGAGTTCAGCTACGGCCGATATGAACTATTTTCGACAGCTTTTGTGTTTTTGTATGGGGACCCAAAGAAGGGTAACAGATAGGGGGTAAGTATGCTGCGAAGAAATGTTGAAAGGCAAAAAATAATAGGACCAACTCATATATTTGTCCCCTCTAGGAGTTCAGCTACGGCCGATATGAACTATTTTCGACTGCTTTTGTGTTTTTTGTATGGGGACCCAAAGAAGGGTAACAGATAGGGGGTAAGTATGTTGCGAAGAAATATTGAGAGGCAAAAAATAATAGGACCAACTCATACATTTGACCCCTCTAAGAGTTCAGCTACGGCCGATATAAGCTATTTTCGACAGTGTTTATGTTTTTTGTATGGAAGGTAGCGAATAAAGCAACAAAAAATAACACAAGTATGCATTAAGAATAACAAAAAGCTTATCGAGGGGAAAACCCAACATATTAACTTTTATGCAGGTCACTGCAGCAGATACCTGAGTATTCGTGTAGTTTATTAAGTGCTCAGAGAAAAAATTGAAACAACGCGTAGATCGCAAGCTTACCTCAGTGCAAGAGTGTATGAAAAGAGAACGGAGAACAAATAAAAAGTTATTCTCTTGCGGTAGACGACCTGTTGCTACAAGACCTGTTGTTTACATATATTCGCTTGCAGCTTTGCTTGCAGTGACTGCTACAGCAGAGAATCAGGGTATATTCACTTGAATAAATCCGAGTTTTTGCGTCGATTCATAATCATGGATGAAATCAAGGTTGATTAATATAGGTTAAATCACTTGAGAGAAGCTCGGTCGAACTGTCAGAATGGATGAAAGGAAATCAGGAAAAAAAACCTGAATCTGTACAATTTTTAGCTAACAGCTACTTTGACAGTTCGAGCAAAGGCGGGAAAAGAGTGATTTTCTCTCAAGTGACCTTATTAATTATCAAGTGACCTTAACCTTATTAATCAACCTTGGATGAGACATGGGTTCATCACTTCTCACATGAGACGAAAGAACAGTCAAAACAAAATGGACTAAAAGGGGAGAATCGGCTCCAAAAAAGGCGAAGACAGTTCCATCTGCAGGCAAGGTCGTAGCGTCAGTTTTTTGGGGTGTGCATGGGATAATTCTCATTGATTATCTTCAAAAAGGAAAAGTAATCAACGGCGTGTATTATGCGAACTTATTGCAGCATTTGAGTGATGAAATCAAGCAAAAATGGCCGCATTTGGCGGAAAAGAAAGTAAAGGAAAACCAGTTCACGAAAGTTCGAATTGCTTCCTCACACAGCCTATTCGCTAGATTTAGTCCCCTGGGACTATTTTCTTTTTCCAAACTTGAAAAAATGGCTAAAGATTTGCCAACTGTAAAGAGATGGAATCTGCGGTTGATGGTTATTTTGGGGCGCTTGACGGTTCTCACTTTAAAGAGGGCACAGCAGCTATTGAACATACTGTACTGTTGAACTGTTACAAAATAACAGTATGAAGAGTCCTCACATTTTTCAACTACTGGATATGAGAAAGTATCACGTATTTTTTTGTATCTGTTTTGACTCAAAAGCCTTCCAATTTAGTCAATAAATATATAAATAAAAAATTCAGGGTAATTTAATCGCATTACGGTTAAATAAGAAGCGCTAATTGCTTGAATAAACTGAAAGTGCGGCACTAATTAAAATTTTGTAAAACATTTTTTTTTCTTTTGGGCCTGTGTTAATATTGTCTAAGAATATACAAAAGAAGCGATGATTATGAATTATTAAAATGCCGACAATTTAATGGTAACAGATTTTGCAAGAGTTAAAGAGCAGGTCGTAAAATTTTGCAAATGGTTCTTAACTCAAGTTCTAGCTGAAAATTAATATTTTACAAAATTTTTTTTTCTTCAGTCCATGTTTAGTTCTTAAAAATTAAAGTTAGAGGCTAAAATGAAATTTGTGCAAATTAATACGCTAAGATAATGTGTGAACTGTAAAGTCTGGAAATGTTCAATAAATTATAAATGACGCTTTGTAAATCCAAATCTTTGCTTAGCTCGCACGAGCTTATTCTATTATAGACTACCTTAACAAACTCAGATTAAATAACTTTGAGCGAAGATATTTTATAGCTCAATGCTATTTTTGATACCATCATCACTCTCATTTTCCTGAATAGTTTTACCCAAAATTTACATAAATATTTTAATAAGCGATTTGCGGTAAAAGGCTGCTATTGTTACAGTATTGCATGCACACAAAACGTGATGATGATTGTCTAACGCCAACAGCAACAACAACTTCTCAAATATTCTTATTGACTTATTATGCGTGCGAAAAATACATTTCAATAATATTTACCAATATATTTTCAGCCCAATTTCATTGAGCATTATTATGCAGTCGCACGTTCGTAGAGCAGGCAAGGCGGTATTCTCTGATGGTACGCTAGAGATAGCTAAAGCAGACGGTGGAATAGTGTTAAAGAATAGTTTCTAGGATTGAACAGCAGGGCGATAGTGCACGAAGGAATAAGAGCAGACAATGGATAGAACACAAATTGTAGAAATGAGTAGTAAAAAAAATTTGATATAAGAAGGAATAAATTTGAAATAAGAAAGAAGATTTTCAAGCTTTAATATATATTTTTATTAATATAAAAAAAAAGAATTAAATTTAAATCACTTAAAAATAAAGGAATGCAATTTTGTATTAATATTAATAAGACTGGATTGGAATTTCTATTTCGTTGTGGGTCTCTAAAGTTAGAGGAACTCTTAATAATGCTTTCTTGGATGCCATGGAACATTTTTTACTCTCTTGAAGATACTTTTTGGTACAAAAAATTTTGTCTTTTGTATGTAACTTTTTATTTTTCACAGAATGGAAACCCAAATTTGATAAAAAAGAAACATGTATATTGCTTATGCGAATGTTTTGGCATGAAACTTATAAATAATATAGAAGAAGTATATATAACTAGCTTATACCCGGTGTGCTTTGTAACACCCGGAAACTATATTGGAAAATAATGAGTATACTCAAAACTTTCACCAAATAGTAACTTCATTCTGAGTTTCAATGTTCTGTTACTTTTACTTCCATTGATAATCGATATCAAAAATTTAGCTTGTAAGGGCGGAGCCACACCCCCTTGTCCAATGTCCATCCAAGTTTTCCATTAAAAGGACATCACCAAGCGCTAACTGCATTCTGAATTTCAATGTTCTGTGACTTGTATCGGTGAAGTCACGCCCGTTTTGCATAGGAGGGTAAAAATTACTAACGACCTATGCTCATGCCTACCAAATATACAAAAAAAAAACAAATTTCATTAAAATCGTCAGAGCCGTTTCGAAGGAGTTCGGCTACAAGCACCGTTACACGAAATTTTTATATATTAAAAGATAAGAGATTATTATTCTCTTTGATCTACAAAAGTCAATTTCTATAGGTAGTTTTAAGAACATACATTTTTCAATCCACTCTAAAAGGTGGAACTCTCCTTGAATTTTTACGAACTTTATTTTGTTGGAAAGATATTGGAAGTCGTCTTAACATTGAAATATCGACTTAAATAAAATGTGAGAAATTTCTGGACATGTATATATGCATATCTACTTTTATTAGTTTTATTAATTTTAATATTTACGACCATTGTTTTATATAAACATAAATAATATTCGGTTTTGATAACATTCGCCAAAATTAAGTTTTTTTGTATGCTGATTATAAAAAGGTAATCATTTCTAAGATACGTGTACGCCGGAGGTCATTTTAGCATAAAATTTCAGATTCTTGCGAGATCCTGTACGGGAGCGCTTAATAATTTCGAACTTAGTTTTAAGCAAATCATAACCGAAAGAAGAGCTCAATATCTTTCCAAAAAAACCAAATTTATCCAAAATCCAAATAAAAAATGCACCGATTAAAGCGGCTTGAAAAAGTGGTTTTAATATAACTAAAAAATTCAAATTTTGGATGTCAATTATTTAATTACTTAATAAAATTATAATAATAATACAAAGTGTATGAGTAATATATTTATTCATTTTATTAACCAATTTGGGTATGCATTTTGTGAAAATAAAAGTTATGTGCAAAAAAAATTGATTTCCTTCCAAATAAACACTTTCGGGAGGATCAAACGCGCTTGACTCATGCGTACAATTTCGATTTAAAAAAAGGTTGCAAAAACGTTTGAAAGAGTTTCTTTAACTTTTAAGACCCAGAACGGCTGATTTTACCTTCTCCCTACAAAACTCTAGGGTTTAAAGGTCATACATTTTTTTTATTCCTAGATTTTTCTTACTTTTTCTTTTTCCTTTTTTACTGTTCTTATTTCAATTTATATCAATACTATTTCTTTTCTTATCTTTTTTCATATTCATATTTGTATTCGTATTCATATTCATATATTTATATATTCATATTTATACGAGTATTCATATATTTATATATTCATATTTATATTCATATTCATATTCATATTCATATTCATATTCATATTCATATTCATATTCATATTCATATTCATATTCATATTCATATTCATATTCATATTCATATTCATATTCATATTCATAATATTCATAATATTCATAATATTCATATTCATATTCATATTCATATTCATATTCATATTCATATTCATATTCATATTCATATTCATATTCATATTCATATTCATATTCATATTCATATTCATATTCATATTCATATTCATATTCATATTCATATTCATATTCATATTCATATCCATATCCATATTCATATTCATATTCATATTCATATTCATATTCATATTCATATACATATTCATATTCATATTCATATTCATATTCATATTCATATACATATTCATATTCATATTCATATTCATATTCATATTCATATTCATACTCATATTCATATTCATATTCATATTCATATTCATATTCATACTCATATTCATATTCATATTCATATTCATATTCATATTCATATTCATATTCATATTCATATTCATATTCATATTCATATTCATATTCATATTCATATTCATATTCATATTCATATTCATATTCATATTCATATTCATATTCATATTCATATTCATATTCATATTCATATTCATATTCATATTCATATTCATATTCATATTCATATTCATATTCATATTCATATTCATATTCATATTCATATTCATATTCATATTCATATTCATATTCATATTCATATTCATATTCATATTCATATTCATATTCATATTCATATTCATATTCATATTCATATTCATATTCATATTCATATTCATATTCATATTCATATTCATATTCATATTCATATTCATATTCATATTCATATTCATATTCATATTCATATTCATATTCATATTCATATTCATATTCATATTCATATTCATATTCATATTCATATTCATATTCATATTCATATTCATATTCATATTCATATTCATATTCATATTCATATTCATATTCATATTCATATTCATATTCATATTCATATTCATATTCATATTCATATTCATATTCATATTCATATTCATATTCATATTCATATTCATATTCATCATATTTCATCATATTCATATCCATATTCATATTCATATTCATATTCATATTCATATTCATATTCATATTCATATTCATATCCATATTCATAGTCATATTCATATTCATATTGATATTCATATTCATATTCATATTCATATTCATATTCATATTCATATTCATATTCATATTCATATTCATATTCATATTCATATTCATATTCATATTCATATTCATATTCATATTCATATTCATATTCATATTCATATTCATATTCATATTCATATTCATATTCAGATTCATATTCATATTCATATTCATATTCATATTCATATTCAGATTCATATTCATATTCATATTCATATTCATATTCATATTCATATTCATATTCATATTCATATTCATATTCATATTCATATTCATATTCATATTCATATTCATATTCATATTCATATTCATATTCATATTCATATTCATATTCATATTCATATTCATATTCATATTCATATTCATATTCATATTCATATTCATATTCATATTCATATTCATATTCATATTCATATTCATATTCATATTCATATTCATATTCATATTCATATTCATATTCATATTCATATTCATATTCATATTCATATTCATATTCATATTCATATTCATATTCATATTCATATTCATATTCATATTCATATTCATATTCATATTCATATTCATATTCATATTCATATTCATATTCATATTCATATTCATATTCATATTCATATTCATATTCATATTCATATTCATATTCATATTCATATTCATATTCATATTCAGATTCATATTCATATTCATATTCATATTCATATTCATATTCATATTCATATTCATATTCATATTCATATTCATATTCATATTCATATTCATATTCATATTCATATTCATATTCATATTCATATTCATATTCATATTCATATTCATATTCATATTCATATTCATATTCATATTCATATTCATATTCATATTCATATTCATATTCATATTCATATTCATATTCATATTCATATTCATATTCATATTCATATTCATATTCATACTCCTATTACTATTCCTATACTTATGCCTTTTCCTATTTCTTCTCCTATTCCTGCCCTTATTTCTAGTCCTATTCCTTTTGAACTTTAGCTTTTTTTTTATATTTCCATTTTTAAGTATCCTTAGGGAATCTTTATAATCAGTCTTGTGGCGAATATTTTTTATGGGTTTTTTTTTTATGTCGCCCCGTTAATTTCACAAAAGAGAATGTAAGTTTCAATACACAACTCTCAGCTTCAGGCACTTTGAACATTTTATATAACGCCACTCATATCGCCGTATCAAATTTCGTTTGACTCAACTTAACTTAATCCCTATGAGACTCTTTTTCTGATTTATTCTTTTGAAATAAATTCATAAATAATGAGTTTTGGGTACTTATGCCACGTTTAATGAATGCTCTTTGATGTAGTTCTATGCATTGATTTTCTTTGAGGGTTTAATATTTTCTTCGTTTTTCATATCTTCATATAGAATGCATAAGAGCATGAAATGTAGCGAGAATGTTATATTTTTGGTAGATTTTTATTAATTTTTGTTCTTTATTATTTAGGATCACTTTTATTTAGTATTAATATAAATTATTCGTAAGTTATTATTAGTATGTTGCTTTTGTACTAGCAACCTTAATTTTCTCGTATCGTTTTTTCATTGCTGTGTTTATTATTTTGTTTTGATTTTTTTCTACCTGCGTGTAAGTAGTTTTCTTTAATGACTTTTTCTGCTGTGCTGTTTCAAATGTGCACTCATCCTTGCAGGACTTTTTGTTTGTTTTCAAAATAACTGAACACACACGTTGAATTTTCAATGGCTTCTATTTTATGTACCAATATAAGAGGATTCATAAATATTTTATGAGCTTGTGTCGCGCAAAATATACCGACATCATGATGTCATCTTTATAAAGGTGTGATACTTATATAAAACAATGCTTTAAATCTGACATTTGATAAATGGTGTCTTTTATATGCTGTATATATTTTAATATTTAAACTTTTGGCATGGTTTACTTTGTCATAAAATTAAAAGCTATTTTTATGCATTATTAATAAAATTAACTGGTGAGCAGGCACATACGTAAATGAACATGCTGGACAGGAATCAGTTTTTTGAATTTTATATAAAATTGTTTATTTCAACACTTCGTCAAAGCGGAAAATATGAAATTTTATATTTTTAAGTGGCAAGGGTTAATTTTTAAGTTTTTAAGATATGTTTTCAAAAAATTGAAAATACTAACTGATTAATTTTACGCAATATTGTTTGAGGAAGATTTAAAATTTTAAAATTTTTTTATGTACTAGCTTTGGAAGTTTAATACGCTGAGAAAATAATGTGAAAAATATAGCTCAGAATTCGAAGTATTTGAGAAATTGCAACAAAAAGAAGAAATTCTGTTTTTCTCAGACTAGAACGATTTTTTCGATGTTCTCGTTTTGTGGGAAGCAAATTAATAAAACTATGATGTCAGACAAAAATGCTCGAATTTAAGCAGTTCAATCTGCACACTTATTATTATAATATAACTTAAAGTTATTTCTTATTAAAAATGAAAAAGATTTATTCAATTTTATACTAACATTGTAAAAGCCAAATCTTATAATTGCATTTTCATATACGTATAATTCACTATAATTTCACTATAAATCATTGAATTGCTATGGGGAAAAACTTTTTGTCTGAAAATGTTAAAAATGCGCATACATCTCTTTAAAATAACTTATTTTAACTTACATAAAATGGTTTTATTTCTTTGTATTCTTTACTAAAGATGTAAAATCGGTTAAAGTTTTTAATTAATATATATTTTTAAGCTTCAAATTTAAGTTTCAACTGATTGTCTCATCACGTATTGTATTTTGAGTCTAATTATAATATTTCGGTTGGAATAAAAATATTTGTTGGTATTTATTTTACACACTTTTTAGACACAATATGCTTCTATTATACCTAATTTGTACACTTATACGAAAGTTTACACAATATAAAGACGAATAAAATTAAAGCAAAAATTCTCAATATGTACCATTTGTCAAGAAAATGTTGGCAAAACTTTAAAAAAATGCGATCTTGCTTACAAATTTTTTATCTTAAAAACGGCTTAGTAAAAAAAATATTTGTGTATGGCCGCCACGCACGGTACAAATGAAATGTTTACCCAAAAATGGAATTTCTGGGAAGATTGCTAATTTATTTTATTAACATTACCTTCATCAGTGCAACCAAATGGTTAAAAAGCGGTCTGCCTTCATAACAGTAGTAGTTCAAGAACTGTATTTTTTCATAAAGCCAACAAGTATTTTGAACATGGCGATATCTTGGGAAATATCAATTGTGCCTTTCGTTTATGGACAGTTACTGAAAAGTTCAATATTTACGTACAGAATTAGATTGCAGTTTTTTTACTTTCGTGAAACAATTGATAGCCAAGAGGATTTTGTTATTTTGATTTGATGACTTAAGTCATCCCAGGCTCGATCGTCATAGTACATAAGACAGATCTTGCTGTTTTATTTTTTTGTTAATTATATTTTTATTTATAAATATTTAAAAGAACAAATTTTTCGAAAAACCTGTGACGGTAATAACCCATTTTTCCTTTTCTGTACTCGCATCGAACCGCGTACAATTCGAATGCAAGTTGAACGTGCTACCATCTCACCATTGCCTCCCTTGCATCAAAGCGAACAAAATACGAACAAACCTGAAAGCAAAAATCTGCCAAAAACTTTTATTTGTTTATCCAAAATAATCATCAATCGATTTTATAATTTGGGCTTTATTTATATAATTTATTCTCAATTCTTAAAAAAACAAAAACTGCGTGTATGATTGTAAATATTTTCAATTTAAAAAAAGCACAAAATTTCAACGGCAGTTAGGGCCACTAAGCCTTCGCTTCGTGGTCAGAAGCTCTGACCTTATGCTACCGCGCATACTTGTTAAGGTTTATTTTACCGTGCCTACACAGTTAAAAATGCTGATGCTTTTTCCGTTACAAAATTTGCATGGTATTTTATGTTGAATTTGCGACGATATTTAATGCTCAATGATGAAGACATGTCTATATATATAGAAGAAACTCCAACACGACACAAAATCCGAATTCGATATAGAAAATTTAAAAATTTACGAATGGTTCGCGATGATAACTATCAAATTCGTTATCGATTCGAAAAAGATACGTTTTAAGGACATAACGGTTACTTCGTAAACGAAGGTTCGCTTATGTTTCGGCAAATTATTCGTTTACAATTCCAAAGCGATTAATTCCGCAATACAAATGCGAACATAGTTATATTTTCTACTATTTTACTATAAGGTGGGTACTTTCAGATAACTTTTTTGTCACTTTCAGACTTACTTTTATTATTACTGGTACACTGGATAGCACTGGTATGAAATAACTTTCGATTTTTGATCGCCAATTAAGGACAAATACAAAATTTTTCTTCGATAAAAGTTCATTGCAAACGAACTTTCGCCGGGTGGGTTACAATATTTTAGTCACATATCCTTCTTATGTTTTAGTTTCTACCAACATATCGTAGGTAATCTAATAACTCAGTTGGTAATGGAAGGACTTGCAATCAGTATTTTGTGTGCTAAAATGCCGTAGCATGCAAATATTTTTTTATTTCGATATAAATGTGAGTTAAAATCTACATTTCAATTATATGAAAGATACGATATTTATAAGGAATTTCACAGATCTGAGAATAAAACAAATTTTAGATTCAAAGTTGCATTCGTTAATATTGCAGCATGTTCTGTTTCCAAATCAATCAATGCAATCAATCTGAATTTATCAAAACTCAATTTGAAAAATACCTAAAAGTATGCAAATGTTCTGAAAGAAGTCACGTTCAGACTCAAATTTTTAGAACGTACTGTACATTCAGAGGATTGAACGAAAGACTCAATTCAATCATTAAAGAGAAGTACTGAAGTAAGAGAGAAGTACTGATTGTTGATTTAACATAAGTATGAGCTACTCAAAGTAATATGTATCCGTGGCCCAGTAATTAGAACAGCCGGTTATGGATACAAACATACTGTGTTCAATCCTCAGTGGTAGCAAAAACATAAAAAATTGTAAATAGTGATTTTTTCGTTTTTATACAACAAGTGCGGCGAATTGCTGTGTTGTTGTTTTCATAAGAACCATTTCGTTACATTGGTCTTACCCCCCATCTAGCTCGCCCCGTATTGTTGTATACGCGGCTATAAAAGTTTCACTTAAAAATGTACCAATATCGACGAAAACGCGGGAAGCATCAAAATGAATGATGTACCGAATCAAATATGAACTTAATTGGAGAAACACTTACTTTGCTTTTTACGAGCTCATTAAAATGTTGTTATTGTCCAACTGCCTGAAAATCTTCATATATTATCCCGTTGCATAAGTCTGGTAACAGGTCTTTAATTGACAACTATAGGGGAATTGCAAAATTAAGTGCTCTACCTAAGCTTTTTGAGGCAATTGAAACTTCACAATTATCTCATAGCGTTAAATCTTAAATGTCTCCTTCCCAACATGGATTCTTAGCTGGAAAATTGACGGTTTCAAACCTTCTGGAATTTTCATCTAAGACAATAGAGAATTTTGGAAAGGGGCTACAAACTGATGTTATTTACATGGATTTAAGCAAAGCTTTTGACGTTGTTAATCATAGCCTCCTGACTTTAAAACTATCTCTTCTTGGGCTTCCCACACAACCTGTTAAATGGTTAAAATCTTACTCATGCAATAGATCACAAAGTGTTATGTACATGAATTTCCTGTAACTTCCGGGGTACCCCAAGGAAGCCACCTTGGGCATTTACTGTTTTTACTCTATATTAATGATCATCCATTGGTGATAAAAGATAGCCAAATTTTAATATGCGCCGATGTTGTAAAACTATTTTTTTTCTGTAAAAATGAAGAAGACGCTCTGCTCTTACAGAATGATCTTGACCATCCACATAACTGGTTTTACAATTTACAACAATTTACAAAATTGGTGAATATTTACTTGAGTCTTTAAATATTTTTTAGATGATCTCGGAGTAACGATGGATCTAAAACTTCGTTTTCATGTTCACATTAATATAATAATAAATAAAGTTAATTGTACCTTAGGTTTTATTAAACGATGAGCAAAAAAGTTTAATGACACTTATATAACAAAAACTTTATTCATATCTCTAGTGCGCCCTATATTAGAATATGCGTATGGTGCCCTCGATACGGTTGCTATATTGATGACATTGAATCTCTTCAAAAAAAATTTTTTTTGTTCTGTTTACGTAATCTTTACATATCGGTTACAGCTTATAAATCTTCCTACTTTAGAAAATCGCAATGAAATGCTTAATGTTTGTTGGTTTGTTAAACTATTATATGGATATGTAAATAGTTCTTACTTATTGAGTAAAATATACTTTAACGTTCCTCTTCGTCCAAGAAGAAGCTTTGAGCTACTATATATGAATTTTTGTAGAACAAACTATTTACAAAATGAACCACTATGAAGTGCATGTGGAGACTTTAATGTTTTATCCAAAATTTTATCTTTAAACAAATCCATATACTCAATTAAAAATAAAATTTTAGAATATCTAAAGTAACGCAATTGATTTTGGCCATACTCTCTGATGGTGATGGATGCAAACACAATATCGTATTTATCAGGCTGTAAAGATTTGTATACATATTCAAGATATTGGAGTGGTGCATATGACCTAGTTTGTCGAAATCCCACCTTGCTGGGCCAGTACTCCATCGACTTTAGCAAGATAGAACTTATCTCATTAGTGTGGCGTACGGACCTTGTTAGTATAAATAACTAGCTGAATACCCGGCTGAACTCGGGAGTTGATATAAATAATTTTCGATTTCATTCGTCAATTTGAAAAAACTTTTCACAAACTTTAGAAGGAATTTTGTGTGCATCTTTAAAACCGATAACTTCAGCGAAATGAGCAAAATGTAGCTTCAACATCTGAAAATTATAAGATAAAGTTAGGGAAATCGTGATTTGTGTGTGCGTGCCGCCGATCGCTTGCAAAAATATATTTTCAAGTTTTATATTGTGTTCGATAGATTGCATCGAAAAAAATCAGAGCAAAAATAAGCATTGAAAATAGAAATTGCAATGTCAAAACAACTTCAACTTACGACGCAACTAATTTGCGCATGTGTTGATGTGTACTCAAATACCACAGAATTCGGCATCAGCTGTCCTGATTTGCGAAAAAAGAAAGTGGAATATAAATACACGTTAAGTAGAAAGGAAGATATTTATCAACCTTCGCGCTTTGCTACGCCTAACTGTATTTTGTAGTACAACGCCCTCTGGGGTTCAAGATTGTAACGAACCTCTGGACGTTACGTCACTTTGCCGGGGTATGAACTCAGCGGCTGTCCAGGGTCTTAACAAGAAAGTAGAGGTTGTTCCACTTGTGATCCGTTTGAGGAGGATCGTTCCTGATGGTCGTTGTTTGAGTTTCTTTTGTTGTTACTGTACCTAGTTGTTTGTTAGGCACACGCTTGTTGCTAGGTCAAAGTCATGCGATGGTACCGTTGCTTGAGTACCGTAATGGCTATCGTACGATGGAGCGTCGCTGCGTTGGAATCTTCTCTAGCGTTGCTGTGGTGAGACTCTCGAAATGGCGGCGTTATGCTCGTTACGATGCGTTGTGCTTTTACGCTCGTCGTGTGTGAGAGAGAGAGAGCGAATGCTGGTGGTGGTGAGCCGTCGCGTATTGTCGCGTATTGTCGGGAGGGGAAATATGTGTGGTGAATTTGCTCAATGCCTGAGTAAGTAGGAGAAGCCTACCATGGTGAGTATGGTCTCGTGTAGAGTTAAAGCGAGAGGGGAAAATGTGGGAAAGACACTCGTAGAGAGCAGGGGGGTGAGAGATAGCCACCGTGCATCGGAATACCCGCTGCCCCAGTGATACAGCTCAATCTGAGGTGAGTTAGGATTTGGGAGAGTGGGGAAGACCACTGTGCATCGGAATACCCGCTGCCCCAGCGCTATGGGAAAATCTGAAGTAAGTTGGAATTTTGGAAAAGTGGGAAAAGCCACTGTGCATCGGAATACCCGCTGCCCCAGCGCTATGGGAAGGATCGGAGGTAAGTTGGAATTTTGGAAAAGTGGGAAAGCCACTGTGCATCGGAATACCCGCTGCCCCAGCGCTATGGGAAGGATCTGAGGTAAGTCGGAAATTTTAAGGACCACCGTGCATCGGAATACCCGCTGCCCCAGTGTCAAAGGTATTAAGGAAAGAATAATTATACTCCAAGTGAGTGCGCTCGTACAGAACAAATAACGAGTATCAATACTGTGCATCGGAATACCCGCTGCCCCAGTATAGAAACTCGTCGAAGAAAGGATTTGCCGTAACAGGATGGGAGAGGCCACGTCCGTCCGATCTGCTGTTCACCAAAATGCTTCGCCTCTATAGCAAGTCGATCTTTCTCAACGCCTGACTATTTGGCTGGCTTGGCTGCTGCTTTGTCCGAAAAGTGAAAATGAGACACGACTGTTCTGAGTAAAGGCTCCGGTACGACTCAACTTTTATTCATTCTCAAAATAAAATCTAAGTCTCTATTCTACATTTCATTTAACAGTGGTGTTCATTAAGTACGTTTGTACTTTAGTATTAGTAGTAGATAATTCATGATGGCTTAATGGATAAATATTTTGCTGTACATGTATTTATGTTAGGCTTATAAACTAAATAAGAATGTTATGAGCTAGTAGGAAATATGTGTTAATATAGTTTACTTATAAAATAATACTTTTTCGAAATATTTCAATGCTTATGTCATAAAGGTGGTAGTAGTAGCAGGTGTGGTAGTATTAAGAACCTCGTAGTATTCTGTCATACATGACTGCTGGTTCTGATGTTTACACCGTAGGATTTGAATGATGAGTTGGTTTGATGTGTACGTTGATTTTCCTTGAAATTTATTTGCGTTGCATTTTTCTTGAAATTTATTTGTGGGATCCTATTTTCATCCCTAAAAATAGGTTCCTCACAAGATATAGCAAAATACATAGCGCCAAAAGACTCACCTCACCCGAAAACCACTTATAAAAATCATTCTTATCGGATGAGTTGTTTCGAATTTTTTGCGGTATTTTTACAACAGCGCCCTCTGGTTTTCGAGATAGAATAAAAAAAAACGCCAAAGTCCTTTCCATACTCTATTATTAAATCCTATATATCCGATATACAAATTTTTATCTAAATTGAATGAGCAGTTTTTGAGTGTTTTACGATGTTTTAAGTGATTTGTACTACAGCACCATCTGATACCCAACGTATCCAAAAACTCCTACGTATGTACAAATGTTCACGCAAATCGGATGTACATCTCGGAGTTTTTCGAGGTTTTTAAACGTTTGCGCTGTTGTGCCCTCTGGTGTTCAATATAGAACAAAATAGATAAGTCATAAAAACTACCGTACCCGTAAGCCCCTAAATATAAATTTTCATGCAAATCGGATGAATGATTTCGGAGACAAACTATAATAACAAAATTCGTGGAACCCGTTCGCACGCCATCTACCGGGATCCACTTAAGCACACACAAAAAATTTCATCAAAATCGGTGCAGCCCTTTAGGAACAGTTTAATAAGAGACACATGTACAAAATGTACAACAGCGCCCACTACTTTTCGAGACAGAGCAAAAGAGATAACGAGAAAACAGTTGTCGTACACGAAAATCTTTTAATAAAATTTTTCATCCAAATCGGATGAGCGGCTTACTATTTTTTCACGATTTCTTTAAAAAATTGGTACTACAGCGCCCTCTGTTGTTCGATATAGTAAAAAAAGATAAGTCCAAAACAGTCACCATGTTAGAAAATCCCTATATACCAATTTTCATGAAAATCGGATAAACAGCTTAGAAGTTTTTTAAAATATTTGTACACAGCGCCCTCTGGTGTTCAATATAGAACAGAGTACATAAGTCATGAAAATTCACCATATCCGAAAACGTCGATACACAAATTTTCATGCAAATCGGATGAACGGTTTCGGAGATAAATTATAAAAACAAAATGCCTTAAACACGATCGCAGCGCCACCTACCGGGTCCAATTGTGAATCTGAACCGTCCAGGAATCCACCCAAACATACACACGTACAAATTGGACAACAGCGCCCTCTAGTTTCGAGAAAGAGCAAAAAGATAGAACCAGAACCCTTGCCGTACTCAACAATCGCTATTTACAAATTTTCAGCCAAATCGGATGAGACGTTTTGGAGTTTTGCACGATTTCCTAAGATTTGTACTAAAGCGCCCTCTGGTTTTCAAGATAGCACAAAAAACACTTACCGTATCAGAAAACCCCTATTTTACAATTTCCATGCAATTCGGATGCACGGTTTAGGTTTTTCAAAATATTTGTACTACAGCGCCCTCTGGTGTTCGAGAGAGAAAAGAGTAGATAAGTCAAAAAAACTCAGCGTGTCCGAGAACCTCTACATACAAATTTTCATGCAAATCGGAAGAACGGTTTTGGACTTTTTCGACTTTTTTAAAATATTTGTAATACAGTGCCCTCTGGTGTTCAAGATAGAAAGAGTATATAAGTCATGAAAATTCACCGTATCCGAAAACGTCTATATACCAATTTTCATGTAAATCGTATGCACGGCTTAGGAGTTTTTCGAGGATTTTCAAAATATTTGTACTACAGCGTCCCCTGGTGTTCAAGATAGAACAGTGTAGATAAATCAAAAAAACTCAGCGTGTCCGAGAACCTCTACATGCAAATTTTCATGCAAATCGGATGAACGGTTTCGGAGATAAGCTAAAAAGAGAATGCCTGGAACCCAATCGCAGCGCCCCCTAACGGGTCCAATCTTTTTTCCTGGATAAAAAGTAACCTATATGTTGACCGGTGATATAAGGAATCTGGATGTCAAGTTTCATTTAAATCCATCCAGTGGTTTTTGCGTGATGCTTTAACAGACAGACAGACACAATTTTTTAAAATGCGATTTTCGGACTCAGCGTCATTGAAAATGTCCATCGCAAAAGGAATTTAAAAGAAAATATTTCATGTACAATTTTTTTTTTTTTACAATTTTATATATATACTAGCTTAAACCCGCCGCTTCGCCGGGTTTTCAAAAAGTTTTCATTCAAAAATTGATAGTGGGTTTGATTTTTCTCTACCAAAACGATTTTTTATTGTTTAAGTAATACTGCAAATTATTAACCTTAAGATTGTTATATCATCTGATAGGAAATCGAAAACCTAAATTTTGGATTTAATTTTTTTTACAACAAAAACAACTTTTATCCAATTTTTTGGCTTAAACTAAAAATTTTTGAGCATTTTTTAAAAAAATTTTTAAAAATATTAATACTTTGGTTTAGTAAAAATTTCAACTTATGTTTGAAGGATATTTTAACAAACAACATTTTTCAAAAAAAATTATTGAATTCCATTGCAAACTGACTGAAATATTTGCCTTCAAAGCTAAAAGTGGGAATTTCAAGTCGTTTTTCTCTCATTCTCAGCTTATAATTAATACTAAAAAGATCTGGTACTAAAATTTTTCACAGTTTTCAAACTACATACATGATTTTGGTATCAAATTGAAGGAAATTTAAAAGCGTTTATTAATTTTGTTCTCGTTTAACCGAAGTGCAATTTAATCCATTAGGGCCGTAAGAAAACCATAAAAAACAGACATTTTTAGACTTGAAGCAACATTTTGGTGAAAACTATGTATGCCATTGAGCAGAAATAAGTTATTATTGCATGCTAATTTTACTTTTTTTAAAAAACTGGCACTAAAACTTTTGAAATATTATGCGGTATTTAATGAAAATTCGAGACGCATATGTTTCCATATAGTAACATTGGTTGTTAATGGGTTAAAATAAAGTATCCTATTGCACTCTCTGCTGACCTATAAATATGTGTACAAAATTTTATAAAAATCTGAGTTGTCGTTTCAACGTGATGAGTGAACATAAAAAGTGGCTACAGATTTATTAATAGTATAGATAGATATTGGTGTGGTGAATATGACCTAGTTTGTCGAAATCCCACCTTGCTGGGCCAGTACTCAATCGGCTTTAGCAAGATAGAACTTATCTCATTAGTTTGGCGTACGAACCTAGTTTGTCTTGATACTTCCCACCGTTCTAGACCAATATCCATGATACGTGAAGTATGACAGAATTTCACACACATTTTTTTCACATTTTGTGTCAAGAGTTTGTCAACACAATGCTTTTCTGTTCAACTTATATCTTAAAATTCTAATGTATATTAAGCAATATTTAAATTTTAAATAACATTTAAATTGTTAAAATTTTCTATTTTACAAATTGAATGGTTGATATTATCTTTTATAATGTTATATTGCTATAAAGCTTTCAGGCTTAGCAAAAAAAAAAAAAAAAATTAATAAATAAATAAGAAATTGATTTCAAAACATTCAATAAAGAAGGAATTTTTTAATATGAGATGTATTTTTTTATAAGAGGTTTATTTTTTTTTTTTTTTTGTCTATTATTCAATTTCTACTGCATAATTTTAAAATTTTAACTGCATGTTTTATGTGCATATTTTTAATTTTTTTTGTGCATAGAAATCCGCACCCTAGGTTCATAAATATAAGCATTAATGTCATCAAGTGAAAAAGTTCTAGTTTTTAACAATATATCGTAGTTTGTAATTTTTGTCAAAGCAAGGTTTGGTGAGTAATTTGAAAATGCGTAGTAAGAATTTATATAGAAATTCTTAGAGAATATACTTGGCTTAAGGCGGTCTTCTCATTGAGCAACTTTTTTTTTTTGACTTTTTTTTTTGCATTTATTTATAGCTTGGGTAGTTGTGAATATGCCCCTAAAAGGATTTTTAGAAATTCGAAATACTTTAGAAGATACAGCCTTTTTTGTGAAGCAAGGTCTTCGTCAAAATGAGCTATAAAAAAATTACTTCAAACTTTAAACGCGTTTATCTCGAACCCACGTTTTTCGAACTGGCGGCCATGATATCTCCAGTTCAAATGCACCGATTTTCATGAAACAAAGTGGAATCGACGCAGAATTGTCACCATTCTCGGGTGAACCTCGACCATAATTTTAAAAAATTTTTTACTATTTTTTTTTTACACTAAACTAAAAAAAAAAAACCCGAAATTGAAATTTTTTTTTTGAATGGCCGCCATTTTGTCAAAAAAAATCACAAAATTAAGCTTGAGGTTCACCCGAGAATTACATCTATACTGATTATAACCCCTTTTTTTTCATTTCAGACGCTCCGGATACCCGGAATCGTGGCCGCCGTGGCGACACCTTTTTTTTTCACCACCAACTTCTCATTACTAGAAGTCTCATTACTTTTTGAACAGCCCACGTATCGAGGCAAAAAAAATTTTTTTATTTACTTTGAGCCTTTTGTAATACAATAAATAAAAAAGTTTTCAATTATTCTTTGCGTTTTCAAATAAGAATTTTTTTAAAAAGGGTCCAAAAAACGGGTTTTGAATGAGAAGACCGCCTTAACTCTTGATCATATTCTTTATTGGCGCATTTCACATTAAAATACATATATGCAATGATTGTTTTTTATGTGTATCTTTATTTGTATTACTTTATACTTGGTCTTATGAAATATTTCTTGATTAAAGTTTTGCATGTGTTTTATAAAAAAAATTATGCGATGTTGCAAAATATTCAGTACTAAGCTGTCAAAAATTAAATTTCATTTTATATTCAGGCCAAATTTGAAAGAGTGGCATTTCCACAATTGAGAAGATATTGCAAAATTCCCTTTAATTCACATTAATAAGAATTCAAACCATGAACCGGTTTATTTGAATTTTTTTCTTTACCTAATTTTGTGCGTCCTGCCAGCAGCTATCACAAAAGTTCACATCAAAAATTCACTTTAGCATGAAAAATGGGTTTTGAGAAGTAAGCAAAAATCAGCTGTTTTATGAAATTCATGCAGAAGAATTCGTTTTTCAGGCACAGTCTACGGACTGTATTGTTACGAAAAATGTTTCTCATTAAATATAAATCTATTTTTAACTGGCATTAATGTAAAGTATATTAATATATAAAATCCACATATCAACGAACGCCAAAGAATTACAAATTCATTGAGTGCAATAATTTAAAACTGAAAAAAATATATTCACTTCCTGTTATGCTCAAGCTGAAGATATTATTTTTTTCCATACCATGCTGCAAGAAAACGGCAGGCTGCTGCTCTGCAATGCATCCTCCATCCAACCATCTTACCACCAATCAAACCAACATTTATGAGGCCACAAATAAAAACAGCTAGAGGTAGCTTGGAGGCAACAATCTACTTTGTGTTTAAGTTGTGGTTCGATGGGGTTGAGTGGGTGTTGATGTAGATGTGGGTGTGTGGGTGGTACAATAACAACAATAAGCACAGATGGAGTAGTATGACGCTGCAAGGTAAAAAGCCGGGATAATAATATACACGACTACTACTACTGCCAGTTAGAGGTTGGTGGCATCAAACATACACTCCGCGTCAGCAGAATAGGTTCACTGCTTCAATGAAATACAAACCATTTTGTTCTCTTAAAATGAGCGTAAGGGAAAACTTTTTGTTGTTGTTTTTTCTTAAGTGTTTTATTATAAAAATTTAGGTAAAGAGAAATTGTAGGTACATAAAGAAGCCGTTAATTTTCTGTTATTGTTTGAACTTTGGCAATACAAAAATATGCACTTTTTGGTGCGTCAGTAGAATAGGTTCATCTTATTAATTTGAAGAAATGGAATCGAAAATATTTTTTTTATCTTAATTTATTTTCTTTTTTTGTTTGTTTTATTCAACAAATTTTTAATAATGAGTGCTACCTTCTTTATTTAAGATAGTTTCATAAATCCGATATGGAATGGAATCACAAAGTTGCTTCAAGTAGTTCAAAGAAATTTCACTCCAAGCCACTTTAATGCAACGCAGAAATGAGTGACTCTTTGTCTTCAAATTGTCGACTGGAGTCATAGACTTTCCGAACTTATCAACCCCATATATTATCAATAATGTTTAGAGCCGGAAAATATGGAGGCCATGACAACAGTTGAATATTTTTGTGCACTAATCCAGCTTGTAACGATACGTGCCGTATGAATTCAGGGGTCATAAAATATTCTGAGACTTTGAAAAAGCTTGTTCTATACAAATCGCTCTATACAAATTTGCCGTCATTATGGCGTCAACTTGGAAACTTCAGCTAAATCGTTCCAAAATATGTTATAGCCCCCCAAACCAATACACCTCCCACGCAGTTATGGTGACGAGTTAAAAAAAGTTCTTCTTTTCCTAGATCATGAAAGTAATAGTTATAAACAAACATCCGGTACATCCAAATTTAATATCTTTTCGTCTGAGAAAACTATGTACTGTCATTCTCCCGTCCAAGTCATGTGATTCTTACAAAAATTCAACCAATTTTCCTACAGTTCAGGGTTTAGTGGTTGTTTTTTTCTTAATCTTACGTCGTGTTGGGTGCTATATGGTTGCAAGACTAGCGCTTTCCACAGCTTTTTGTCTAATTTTTGATGCTGAAAGGCAAGAGTTGGAGGCTTTCCGAATAATTGCTCTCTTATCTGCATCTGATGCAGCAGAATATGTACACCCTTTTATGTTTTTTCCATAGGCGATCTTATTTTTCAAAAAATTGCATACTACGTTTTGACTTCTTCCGATTTTGCTAGCGATTTTACGAGCACTTAAGTTTTGCTCTTTGTACAACTCAATTTTAACTTTTTCCTTAGAACTAAAAGTTTTTCCGCGTCCCATACTGCCTCAAAATACTTACAAAACACCTTTTTTCTAATTTTTTTTTTAGTATCGATCTTTCTGAAACTCTTAAAGAAACTGAAGATGTTAAGTGTGAACCTATTCTAATGTAATGTAATGCCAAAGCTAAAACAACAACAGAAAATTAACGGGTTCTTTATGTACAATTTCTCTTTGCCTAACTTTTTATAATAAAACACTTAAGGGGGTCTTCTCATTGAGCAACTTTTTTTTTCAACTTTTTGTTTTTGCATTTATTTATAGCTTGAGTTGTGAATATGCCCCTAAAAGGATTTTTAGAAAGTCGAAATACTTTAGAAGATACAGCCTTTTTTGTGAAGCAAGGTCTGATGGACAAGAAGGTGATGGAGGTAATAAAACCAGCTTACGAAGCGCTGTCGGCAGATAATTTGCTTGAAAGATGCCTTGGATCTGAAACTCAGAATTCCAATGAGTCCTACAATTCTGTTCTTTGGTCACTTTCGCCCAAACACATCAACTCAGGCGCACGCACCATCGAAGTGGCCAATTTCATTGCAACGTGCCTCTTCAACGACGGTTTTATACCCATACTTAAAATTATGGGTTTGATGGGTATTGCGATTGGCAAAAACACATACGAATACGCACTATCTCGCAATGAAGACAGATTGAACCGATCAGAGACTCGAGCTGCGGCATCATCAAAAGCTGGCAGAACGGCTCGCAGAGCAGAGAGGGCAGCAGAAAGCAGTTTCTACGAAAAAGAGGAAGGTGGCCTGTATGGAGCTGGCATCGCCGACTAATATTTGTAAGTAAAAATTGTCAGCTCTTTAAAACTGCATTTAAACATATTTGATTTTTTTTTTTTTTCCCCAAAAAAATTACTTCAAACTTTAAACGCGTTTATCTCGAACCCACGTTTTTCGAACTGGCGGCCATGATATCTCCAGTTCAACTGAACCGATTTTCATGAAACAAAATGGAATCGACGCAAAATTGTCACCATTCTCAGGTGAACCTCGACCATAATTTTAAAAAATTTTTTACTATTTTTTTTTTACACTAAACTACAAAAAAAAAAACCCGAAATTGAAATTTTTTTTTTGAATGGCCGCCATTTTGTCAAAAAAAATCACAAAATTAAGCTTGAGGTTCACCCGAGAATTACATCTATACTGATTATAACCCCGTTTTTTTTTTCATTTCAGACGCTCCGGAGACCCGGAATCGTGGCCGCCGTGACGACACCTTTTTTTTTTCACCACCAACTTTGAAGTCTCATTACTTTTTGAACAGCCCACGTATCGAGGCAAAAAAAATTTTTTTATTTACTTTGAACCTTTTGTAATACAATAAATAAAAAAGTTTTCAATTATTCTTTGCATTTTCAAATAAGAATTTTTTTAAAAAGGGTCCAAAAAACGGGTTTTGAATGAGAAGACCGCCTTAAGAAAAAACGACAACAAAAAATTTTCCCTTACGCTCATTTTAAGAGAAACAATGGCTGGTATTTCATTAAAGCAGTGAACCTATTCTGCTGACGCGGAGTGTACCTCGTTTGTGGAACCTAAGTTGCAGGGGGGTTTTTTTTTTTTTTTGGTTTTTTTTGTGGACATTTTTGTGGAGTATCCTTTGCAGCGGCTGTTGGCTGTTTTTGGTTTTGTAAACAAATATACGTTCGTACACGTGATTCAATGGCGTCTAGCGAGCATGTTGTAAGTTTCTGCTGTTGGCCAATTGCAAGCCACTCTAGGGGCCAAAAACTTTACGTGTCACAACAATTGAGCTTGAAGTGAGTTTGTTTACCACCCGCGCTTGAAGTTGGCTGCAACATGTTGCTGTTGCTATCTGTTTTGCTACATGTTGGCTTAAATTTCTGCATAAGAGCTGCTTTCACTTGCCTAACTTGTGCTAAAACTTTCAATGCACAGTTGTTGGTAGCGCTGCATATAGCTTAAACGCATTTTTGCAGCGTCCAAGAAGTTCAACTCATGAAATATTAAAAAAGAAAAAAAAAAATGTTTCTTCTTTTAGAAATAACTACTTTGGTTCGAACTCATTCATGTCCTGACTGACTAGCTAATAAAAACACCGCATTGGAATTTTTGACATCGATAAAAATTTAGTCTTCACCGACTTGTTGTACCTAAAGCAACGTTGCAAAATCTCTAACGGTACAAATTAATTCAAAAAATATAAAAATAAATTATAACAAAACTTCGCAGTAATTAAAAAAATAAAAAAAATAAAAATTAATATAATAAAATATTAAAAGAAAAATATTACAAAAAAAATTAAAAATTATTTAATTTAGACGCTTGTCTCAAGGTTGGCACGCGTCAAACTGACTTAATTGCACGCTACACACAACACATTTGTCATTTGTCTGAGCTTTAGAGTGTGTGTGTGTGTGTGTGCTTATTCCGCTTTGTCGCTGTGTTTGTGTGCCGCTTGTGTCTGTGCTGTGCCGTAGTTTCTCTTACACATAATGTCATGCATAACAAATAAATACTGGGTCTGTCTATTGCTGCAGTTTGTTTGACCATTGAATTTTTTTTTTATTGTGCATTTAATTAAATAGTATAAATTGTGCGTGTTTTTTCCTGCTGTAATTGAGTGCTTTACATAGCTATATATATATAAATACGTATATATATATCAATTTTTATGTCAGCTTAGTTGTGCTCGATACTGCTGCTTAACAACATTTAAATTGTGGCCTGTTTTTGTTGTCTTATAGCCAGCATATACTAGATTCGCATTAACGATAACGTCAACGACAAGGAGCACATTGCGGTTAGCAGCAAATTGTCTGCGTTTCATTGATACAGAATTTGTTAACATTGCGTTTTTAACGAAATTTTTGTTTTTTCAAAATTTATATACACATCTGAAACAAAAATTGCACACATTCAACTTGGCAGAGTGAAAACAGCTTGTGTGGTAATGTTTCGGAAATGTTTTTGATTTAAAGATGCAGAAGTAAAAATGTTGTCCAAGCATGCAACTGTGGTAAGTAACGAATTTTTGAGCAAATTTTTATAGAGATATTTTTTAAATAGTTTTTAATAAAAGAATTGCTTTTATATAAGAAAGACAGCGCTATATCTAGCGAAATACTGCTCGCAGAATTAAGAAATTTTTCAAAATTCGAAAATACTGAAATTATAATAAAAATGAAAAAAAAAAATTAAATGGTTTTGAACTTAATATTTTTCGAATATGAAATTAAATTAAATTAAATTCATCGCAAATTAGTAAAGAAAAAAGATGTGTGTGGCCACCATGCACGGTAGAAGTGAAACTTTTAACCTTCCGGCGGGCGCGCCCTTTTTTGTAACTTGAGCATTCGCGTGTCGTAAATTTTACGTCACCATATAAATAATGTGTTTTTTATATAAATTGTTGAGGAATTTTTGTAAGGCTATGAATAATGATAAATGACAGTATTTGAAAAAAATTTATTTGGATTTTCTAAACAAAAACTTTAAATATGTTAATATTTTAAATATTTTTTTATAAGTATAAAACAAAATATTTTATTGACCAATTCACTTGAATCAGTGGTCTCATCCTTACAATTGTTGCAAACCACCTCAACTGAAGAATGGTTCTTGCATGTAAAGGAATGGCAGCGGCAACATTTCATTGATGCTGATGATCTTTTTTTCAACAGTGTACATGACCGACAAGTACCGCGTTTTGTAAGGCTTCTTTCTTCTTCTGCTATCGGTTCAACTTGCCGACCATAATTCACTTTGAGAAAAGTATTTGTATCTTGAGGTAAATTTGATGCATTTGATCTGAAGATAAGATGCTCTTTCATCATGGTCAATGCCAAATTTTTTAGGAAAAATCTTCGACGCATTGGAGATTTCCCTGGACAGGAAAATTTGTGTAAAATTTGAGCATTTATGCCGCAAATATTTATTAGAGTGAAGAAAACTACACACGGCCATCTCTTTGTTATTCTACTGACCGAGTACGAGGCACACATTTTGTCGACGGTATCCACTCCGCCTTTGGTTTCGTTGTAATCCAGTATAACCTGAGGCTTTCTAGTTTCAGGATCCATTTTGTTGTCGTCATGTAATGTTGAAAGTAATATTACAGATTTATTTTTCCGAGGTACATAAGAAAGCATCATTTTGTCCTTTTGAAAACCAAAAAGAGTCGATCCAACAGCTTTGCTTTTGTCTGGCAAGAATTCTTTTGGAATTTCAGCTTTGTTCTTTTTAATTGTGCCCAAAACTGTTATTTTTTTAGTAAGCAAATAATCAGCAAGTGGTACACTTGTGTACCAATTATCGATGGTCAAATTCCGGTTTGAGTTTTCTATCGGAGCGATTAGACGCTTTACAATATCTGTAGGAGAATTAGAGGCAGCAAATGGTCCATCGGGTTGTTTACCGCAATATATTTCCAGATTGGATGTGTAAAAACTTTTGGCATCACATAACGCAAACATTTTTATCCCGTATTTTGCTGGTTTGCTAGGAATATATTGTATGAAGCTACAACGACCTCTAAATGGATGCAGCATCTCATCGATTGTAGTATATTCACTCAAATTGAATGATGACTTACAGTTGTTGACAAAAGCTTGGTAAAATTCACGTATTGCTGCCAGTTTGTCAACTTTCTTCCTTTCAGCTCGGGTATTCTTGTCATCGAATCTCAGGCAACGGGTGATGAAGAGAAATCTCTTGTAACTCATGGCAGCTCTTGCTATTTCAATCCCGGTGCCGTCAGAGGAAAAAATCTCTTTCACATTTGCATGGTGAGCTTTTTTTACACCAATCAAATATAGCAGACCCAAGTAAGCCATAAATTCTTGCCTGTCGATGTTTTTACAGTCCCGATCTCTAGAATATTGATGGTCAACTTTTAGCCGATCGATATACATATTTGTGTACCTCAAAACATTGTCAATCATAGACATATCGATAATTTGAGAAAACGCATTTAGTTCATTTCAATACCATGAGCTCTTTGAGTCAAGCCACTTCGTTGTGCTACTACGTTTATACTTTTGGTTTTTGTTTTTGCACGGTATGTTGTCTTTCGCCATTGTGTAGTTTTATTTTTGCCAATAAAAAATTCTTCATTTGTTTCCTCTTCTTCTGATTCGTCTGAAGTATTTTCTTGTTCTGTAACACTTTCTTCAGCTTGTTGCTCAATTTCTTCTTCCGAAAACTCGCTATCACTTGAAGGAAAATAGTCCTCATCATTTGCCTTAGGTTCTTCGAACATATCATGCACAATTTTTTCAAGCTCCTTTTGTGTGAGAGGCTTACGAGACGTAATGGAACACGTCTAAAGAAAAAAAATATATTTAGAAATAATATAAATGAGAAAAAAATGAAAAAAAGTAGTTTATTTAGTATACTTACACTTTAAGGCGCGTGTCGTAAACTTTACGCTCAATGGAAACTTTCAAATATCAACTAATAACAATAACTTATAAGACCACCCGCTACGGCTGTAGGTTGGAGACACACTGACTGTAGAATAGCTAATAGGTCGGTTCTTGCAACTAAGTCGTTAGAGTAGGGATAGCGAAAGAGTAAATTTGTCGTAAATTTTACGACACCGCGCCCGCCGGAAGGTTAACCAAAAATGGAATTTCTGGAAGATAGCTAATTTATTTTATTAACATTCGCTTCTTCAGTGCAACCAAATGGTTAAAAAGCAGTCTGCCTTCATACCAGTACTAGTTCAAGAACTGTCTTTTTTTCATTAGGTCAACTAGTATTTTCAACATTGCGATATCATGGGAAATATCAATTGTTTCTTTTGTTTATGGTTACAGTTACTGAAAAGTTCAATATTCACGTACAGAATTAGATTGCAAGTTTTTTTTTACTTTCGTGACACAGTTGTTTATCAAGAGGATTTTTTTTTTATTTTAAATTGATGACGTAAGTAGTACCCAGGCTTGATCCTCATAGCACAGACGACATATCTTGCTGTTTAATTTTTTGTTAATTATATTTTTATTTATAAATATTCAGCGCTATCATAGTGGGCTCAAATCCATTGGCCAAAATACCCATTTTTTTGTGCTAACCGATTTATAAAAATTTAGGTCTAAATATATAAAATTGTGGGCGTGGCATGCGGTTAAACACAACTGTTTTTGCTAATTTCAGGAAAGCTGATTTTTTTTTTTATTTTGTCATGGAAAATGAATGGTCATTGCTCGCAAACTACAGTAATTTTCGTTTATAACGAACCCGTTTAATACGAACTTTTGCCTAAAATGAACCAATTTCAAAAGTACGCGTTTTATTTCTAATAAACCATACAATTTTTTTTCGCTTATTACGAACCCGTTTCTAGCGAACTTTCGGTTACAATGAACTTTGATTGCACGCAGAACTTGTTTATTTTTCGGTTAAAACGAACCAAAAATTGGTGCTATGAACAAAAAAATTATATTTTTGCACTGGCACCACTAACACGCAGTGTTTTTTTTTCCTATGTTCTCGATTCCGGGGATTTCCCTAAGTTTAATGTTTGAGATATTATTTCGATATGATATCGTCAACAGAAAACATGAAATAAGTAAAAAAAAAAAACAAAAAGAAAGAAAACAAAATTGCTTAAGGCTTATTACTAAATGCTATTAATGGTATTCATGCAATGCCGAACATTTTCCGATGCCGAATAACGGAAAATATTCGCTGTTTTTGCATGAGGTACCTTTTTTTAGTTATCGGCGAATGCCGTATATCAATCAGCTGTTCTTTAAATTGCATTGAAAAAGTGGCAACATTGGTTTAATATTTGTATTAAATATATGTAAAATATTTGAAAGGTGGCAGCAACTGGTTGCCGAAAATATTCGGCGCTATTTACGCATCAAAATCGTGCGGAAAACTGGAAACTATGCCGAATATCAGATTCCATACAAATTTTGACAGTTCATATTCGGCGTTTTCGGTTTTTCCGATTTTCGGCATATTCGGCTCGTTTTCGGCATTGCATGAATACCCTTATTATAAAAAAGATTGAATATTATATAATTTAAAACTTATAACTAATTTAAAACTTATTTAAAACTCATGAAGATAAAATGAGAAAAAGAGAAAGAAAAAAGAGTTGAGAAAAGGTACAAGTAATAGAATAGAAAAGATATTTGATATTAAGAAAAGAAGGATATAACAGAAGTCTTAAAATTGTTCGTATTGAAGATGGATTTCATATTTTGAGGTAGTGAGTTCCATAACCTAATGGCGCTAATGATAAAGAGTCGTTTAGAGTGTAAGCAGGAATATATCGGCAAAATTAAGTTAAAAGTTCTATTGGAAACACTGAAGCGTAGTTTTTCAAAAAGGTATGATGGAGTCTTGTTAATTATTAGCTTGTGCAGCTTCTGACATTTAAGTAGGATATTATGCTACAGCCCAGAATTTCCTTGCTTCTATCGGAGACATGCTCAAAACGTTTCAAGTCATATATATATCTCGCCGCATCATTATAAGCAACAAGGATTTTGTGCTCAGAGTGAGAGTCAAGGTTACAGTAAACAAGCTCAGAATAAGTTATAAGTGGAATAATAAGTTGGATAACAAGCCTTCTTTTAGTCAGAGTGGGAGTGTATTTAGAAGATAAACGCAGACATCTAAGTGTAAAATAGATTTGTTTAATAATATTATTATTTTTAACAAAAAAACCTAAATTTTTTATTTTGTCGACCAATTGAAGTTGTTTACCGTTCAGGTTAATTACCGGAATTTGGGTAAAGTCAAGTTTATTCTTGGCTATTGGGAGAATATATGATTTGTTAACATTAAGGCAGAGATCATTTCAGATGCCCACTTAGATATTGCACTTAAGTCTTCATTAGTTCTACAACACAAGTCCTCAATTAGGCCGATTCGGTTAGAAAAATATAATTGAATGTCATCTGCATAGGCATGCATCGTCATATCATTGCACACAGAAAAAATGTCATTAATAAATAAACTAAAACAGTGTCGGGCAAAACAATACATAAACATGCAAGCTTGTGTCTGTGTCCATGAGAGAGCGACAGCGCTGGTTTTATTTACACTGTAAATAAAATGCATTTTTTTTATGTTTTATTTATATAATTGTAATTATTATGATTTATAATTATAATTATTATTATCATTTTTTATTATTTTAATTATTATTATTATCATTATTATAATTATTATTATCATTATTATTATCATTATCATTATTATTGTTATCATTATCATTATTATTATTATTATCATTATTATTATTATTATTATTATTTATAATTATTATTATTATTTATAATTATTATTATTATTTATTATTTTATTATCATCATCATCATCATCATCATCATCATCATCATCATCATCATCATCATCATCATCATCATCATCATCATCATCATCATCATCATCATCATCATCATTATCATTATTATTATTATTATTATTATTATTATTATAATTATTATTATCGTTATCATTATTATTATTATTATTATTATTATTTTTATAGTAACTTTTCAAATTCTATTATATCGTCTATATTTATGTTGCCTTCATAACTTTTAATGCGCAGTAAATCTGAGATATGTTCATCTGATAAACGGTTTCTAAATTTATGTAGGATAATTTTGAGGGTTGAAAATCCAACCTCGCAATCGTATGAGGAACTGAACATAGAATATATTTTGAAGATTTCATGTTTAATATTTGGATATGTTTCCTCTCTTACCTGTTTCCAAAAATGTTGACCCATTTCCAAGGGAAGGCTTATATCATTGCGCAGCATTGTTAGCTCTGCGTGTATTTCTGTTGGTTGGTCGTTAATTTTGCAAATTAAAGGATTATTATGCAATTCAATTGCGGTTTTAATTATCTGAAAATCTTGAAATCTTTTGTTATAATTTATTAATAACTCTTCAACAATCCTTGTATAGTCTATTAATTTATTAAAATTTAAATTATCTGACCATATTATCCTGGTTTTATCCAAATTGGACAGATCATTATTTTTTAATTGAATTATTAAAATATTTAGTTTGCGCTCAAAGTGTTCTACAATAGGCACTAGCTCAAAAAAATGTCTGTTTTTACCCTGCAGTGACAGATTTAATTGATTTAATAAAAGAGTAAGGTCGCATAAAAAGGCTAAGTCTAATAAAAAATCTTTATTCTTAAGATTTGAAATTAAATCATCCGATTTTGAAAAGAAATTTTGTTCCAAAAACAGTAAAACTTCATTCCTCAAATCAAAAAGGCGTTGCAAGCTCCTACCACGGCTAAGCCAACGAACCTCTGTGAACAAAATTAAATCACCAAACTCGGCATCAAGTTCATCGAGAAAATCTTTAAATTTTCTGTGCCGTAGTGCATTATGCCCCCCTCGAATTGCATTAATAATTTTGATGGCTATTTCCATTACATAGGAAAGGTTTAACTCTTTCGAAAAAAGCGACTGCTGATGGATAATGCAATGAAAAGCTGGAATTTTTATATTATTTTTCATTAACCAACCTATCAGCCCTTGATTTTTTCCAGTCATCACTCTGGCTCCATCAGTACAAATCGCAGTCAACTTTTTTTTGTTAAAAAGTGAAAAAACATTTTGTTGTAGTATTTTAAAGAGGTTTTCGCCTGTAACATGCCCATGCATTGAAACAACGGAGAGTATTTCCTCTGTTGTTTGTAAGTTTTCATCAACTGACTTAACACATATGATTAATACGCTTAAGTTATTTATGTCCGTGCTCTCGTCAAGACATATAGAAAAAAATTTGCAGTTTAATAACCTTTGCTTAGTGGTAAAATATAAATATTTACAAATAACTTCCGTTCGGCGAGTTATTGTTCGTCTGGATAAACGTATTTGTTCTACAATTTGTTGCATTTCATTTCCTTGCTCCCCAAAAAAACTGAAAACAACCTGACTTAATTCTTTAAAAAACATACCATCTTCATACGGTCGGCATTTTTTTGCCAAGGCCAATGACACAGCATAGGATGCCTTTTTAAATTGTAATGAAGAAATATTATGATGAATATAAGAATTATTTATATTTTGATTAAAATCATCAGCAATAAACCTTAAAAAATATTTAGCTTTTAATTCGAAAAGCTTTAGTTTTCGTTCTTCTCCTAAAATTAAATTGAATTGTGCGTGACAAACCGAGTAATGCCTTTGCACATACATCAATACGGAACGAGAAACAGTGCGTTCGCATATAAGACATTGCGCTACAGCGTTTGTATTTTCTATAAAAAAGAAATCTAGCATCCATTTATCATTAAACATTTTTCTCTCTGTAGTTGCGAAGCGAGCAGAAGCGAGTTCTTACCTTCTTGAATGCTTAACGTCAACTGACATGATTTGAATAGCAAAATTAAGCTCACAGCTTCTCATAAGCACGAACCAAAGTCATAACTCGGCTACTGTTCGTACGCCACACGAAATTTTTATTGTGTACATGTGAAAACATTGACGTCGGCAGCAAATCTAGCTCAATCACATGTGAATAGGTTTTTCAATTTTGCCTGACACTGAACTAAAAAGAAGAGGCCCAAGGATAGATCCTTGGGATACTCCAGCTCTAATTAATAAGTAGTCAGAAAAGGTGTTGCCAATCCTCACTCTCTGCATTTTACCATCAAGATAGTTAGCAATTAACGAAGTAGCACTAGCACTAAAACCAAAGAACTGCTTGAGTTTTTTAACTAAAAGAGAATGATTAACGCAATCAAAGGCTTTAGAGAAGTCAAGTAGACAAAGGAGTGTGATGTTTCCTTTGTCATATTGTATGCGAATATCGTCAAGTATCTTAAGCATTGCTGTCGCACAGCTGTGTCCTGCTCGAAAACCCGATTGATATGGTGATAATAGTTTTTGACTTTCTAAGTATTCATTTATTTGTTTTGACATCAGTGATTCACAGATTTTTGAGAACGTACTTAGAATGCTGATCGGTCTAAAAACTTTCATAGCGGATGCATTAGTGACTTTTGCAATTGGAATTACAGTAGCTCGTTTCCAAGTGTTAGGAAAGCAGGAAAGAGTAAAGCAGTGGTTGATTATATGCGTCAGCGGTTTAATAATATATGGCAAAATAATTTTAATGAATGAATTTGAATGAATTACGATGTGCAGACTGCAGTTGAAAATTGCAAGGTTACAAGATGGACGTAGTACCAAATGAAAAAACCAAGAAAATGTTTTTCTTTAAAAGAGAAATATGAAATAATAAAACGCTTACAACAAGGTGTAAAACAAAAGCAAATATGCCAAGAATTGAGCCTCAGCAAGTCAACAATTGCTACAATTTGGGAAAAATAAAAACTTGGTCCTAACTAATTTTGAGCAAAACTCCTCAAACATAAAAAAGGTTAAAACCCCTTGTTTCATAGAGCTCGACCATTGCCTATTACAATGGTTTACTCACAAGGAAAGGTCCCCAGGTGTCACTCACCGATTTGAATAATTTTTGGATATGTGATAGAGGACAAATATCAAAGGTCGACGTATTTTTTTATACGTGCTCAATCGATAGTTTACGGTTTCAAAATGATGTTTTAGAATCAGCGAAAATTTCGTTTTTTTTTTGCCACAATTTCACTATTTTCCATAGAAATATATACAAATATGGTATCAAATGAAAGGTATTTTAAAGCCACATATGCTGGCATCCATTTGGGGGAAATAAATTTCATTGTAATTTTGTTGTTGTAATTTTTAACAGTATTTATTTCATTTGTTTCATTTTTATTTATATTTTATTTAAGAGAATTCTAAAAGTGACCTTTTTTTTTGTTTTTTTAAATTTTTATCTTTTTATATTAAAATTTTTTTTATTAAGAATAATCATGATCATTTTGAAAATTTTAAGAGAAACAAATATATTTAATACTTTTCAGTTATTAACCCTTGGTTAGTTGGGGTAATGAGTTACCATAGGGTGGAAGCTATATTACTGGAGCGAGGTGTGGCAGCCAAGGGTTAATGACTAAAAAGGTATAAAATATATTTGTGCTTAAATATAAATATTGCATGGGAAGCATATAGAAACTTAATAATTAACTTACTTACTTACTTAGTTGGTCGTAACAACCCGTGTCCGGGTTTCAACCGACCTCATCAGCTCTCGCCAGGCGCCTCTGCTTTGCGCGCGCCTTCTCCAATCGGATACACCAAGTGCGGTTAGGGCTTCCTCAGCCTGGTCCATCCATCGGAGGCATGGTCTCCCTCGTCGTCGTTGACCAGCGACCCTCGCCTCGAGCACCTTTTTCGCTGGAGCTTCGTCGTTCATACGATGGACATGACCCAGCCAGCGTAGTCGCTGCACAGTTATACGCCGAACTACGTCAATGTCATCGTAGAGCTCATACAGCTCGTGGTTCATTCGGATGCGATAGTCATCGCCGACTCGAACAGAACCGAAGATTTTGCGAAGAACTTTTCTCTCAAACACCCCCAGAGCGGCTGCGTCAGTTTGCGAAACTACCCATGCCTCAGCGCCATAAAGCAGCACAGGTAGAACGAGCGTCTTGTAGAGAGTTAGTTTTGTCGATCGAGAGAGGGCTCTGGAACTTAGTTGCTTACTGAGCCCGTAGTAGCACCTATTAGCAATTATTGTTCTTCGCTTTATCTCCAGGCTGATTTCGTTTTTAGTATTAATGGCGTTGCCAAGGTAAACGAACTCCTTGACTACTTCAAAGTTATAGCTGCCGGATGAAACGTGGGAGTCTAAACGCCGAGCTCCCTTGTTTGTAGACAGCATATATTTTGTTTTGCCCTCATTTATCGTCAAACCCACTTTGGCTGATTCCTTTTCGATAGCGGCGAAAGCAGCGGTAACATCTCTCTTGGTTCTGCCGACAATATCAATATCATCAGCGTACGCAAGAAGCTGGACGCCTTTGTAGAAAATGGTGCCATTACGATGCACACAGGCCTTCCGGCCTTAATAATTAACAGAAAAGGAATTTTGTTAATACAGATCCACATGGTATGAAAATAGGTTTATAGTAATAACTTTTGATTGGAAAAGAATATTGGGATATTTTTTTTAAATAAATTATTTTTGAAGCTGTACTCTTTTTAGAAAATATAAAAAGAAAATTTTTTAAAAAATTTATTTCATCAAAAAAGCGAAAGGGACATGCCCTTGTTTTTTTATGATAGAAATAGTTAATAAATTTTTGTTTAAAGCTGAATCAATTTTTGCTAATAAACGTCATGCCATGTGAAAGGGAGTTTAAAATGCAATTTTTAATTTAAATTATTTTTACAACAAACACAAATTTTACGTAATTTTTTGAGGAAACATTGAATATTTTGGGCCTTTTTTGAAAAAAATATTAAAAATACAAATGTACAGTAATTGGTAGCGTTAAAATATTTTTTCGCAAGTACTTTTATTAAACTTTATAACAAAAAAATATTTTGTGAAATATGTTGGAAACTAGCGGAGATATTTACACCGAAAGTCATATTTTTAAATTTCCGATGGTTTTTTCTCATTCCTTTAGGCAAACAAGTTAAAAGCACAAAGTTGTATGGAAGCCCTGTTAAATATAAACTTTTCCGATCAAATATTTACATATACGGAAATTTGGAGAAAAAACAAAATTTTTGATACCCATATTGTGGTGATCACCTCTAAAAAAAAATTTTTTTTTTAAGAAAATAAATGCATATTTTAATAAAGAAAATTTTAATATAAAAAGTTAAAATTTTAAAAAAACAAAAAAAAAAGGTAACTTTTAGAATTCTCTTAAATAAAATATAAATGAAAATAAAACAATTTCGAAAATGCGCTCCTTATGATATCGACCTAAATACTGTTAAAAATTACAACAACAAAATTACAATGAAATTTATTTCCCCAAAATGGATGCCAGCACATGTGGCTTTAAAATACCTTTCGTTTGATATCAAATTTTTATATATTTTTATGGAAAATAGTGAAATTGTGGCAAAAAAACGAAATTTTCGCTGATTTTAAAACGTCATTTTGAAACCGTAAACTATCGATTGAGCAGGTATAAAAAAATACGTCTACCTTAGATTTTTGTCTTCTATCACATATCCAAAAATTATTCAAATCGGTGAGTGACACCTGGGGACCTTTCCTTGTCAGAAAAGAGACAGTAATTTGACTATAACCAATGCCGTTTTACAGGCGAAAGCAAAAGAATTTGGAGAAAAGCTTAACTACTCCGAATTTAAGTGCAGCGAAAGTTGGATTGTTCGATTTAAAAGAGGCCACAACATTACTAGCGAAAAAATAGTTGGAGAGGCGGCTGAAGTCAATGTAGATGTGGTCAACGATTGGTTGCAAAATAAGTGGCCAGATATAAGAAAAAAATTTTAAAGATGAGGACATATTCAATGGCGATGAAACTGGTTTATTTTATAAACTGACTCCTAATAATACACTGCGCTTCAAAGGTGAGACCTGTACAGGTGGAAAACTATCAAAGGAACTATTAACAGTGCTCGTAGTAGCAAATATGACGGGTACAGAGAAACGAAAACTTTTAGTAATAGGAAAATCAAAAAATCCCAGGTGCTTTAAAAACATAAACAAATTACCAGTTAATTACCAATCTAATAAAAAGGCTTGCATGACATCCGAAATTTTCAATAATGAATCAAGACAATGGGACAATAATTTACGTCGTGCGAATCGAAAAATTTTACTACTGGTAGACAACTGCCCAGCTCATCCAGATACAAAGGACTTAGAGTACATTAAATTAGTGTTTATGCCTCCAAATACCAGCTCAGTTTCACAACCCATGGATCAAGGTGTCATTCACGCATTGAAAAGTAAATATCGCCACACACTTCTCACAAAAATTGTTATTTCAGTTGATATGGGTGAAGATGACTTCAAAGTAAGTATACTGGACGCAATAAATTGTTTGCATATGGCATGGTTAAAAGTCAGTAAAGCAACAGTTGCTAATTGCTTTCGGCACGGCGGATTTACCAAGAATAGGGGTGAGTTCGAATTCGACGGATGATGATCTGCCATTAATGGGATTGATAAACCAACCAATGGAAACTTTTACAGATGGTAATAAAAAGGGTTTGCTAAGTTATCGCACTTTAAATTAACCTTTATTATTTTCATTTACAGTTGGGAAAATAAGCTGCAATGATTACATATGTTTTGATGACGACCTTGTAACTACGGAAGCATTGAACGACGAAGCTATTTTGCAGTCTGGACAACGAAGAGCCCATCCCAGTCACAACTGCTCTGGATGCAATGTGTAGCGTAAGTTATGTAAGAACTTTTCTCCAGTCACGCGATACTCCACAAAAAATTCTTGACAACTTGGCTCAAGTGGAATTATATATAAATGAAACTAATATTGGTAATAAGCAAACTAAAATAACTGATTTTTTTAAAAAACTAATATTTTGTATTAAAATATCCTAGTAATGTTTAAATAAATAGACAAAGGAGTTTCACATGCATGTGCACTTGTATAAATGGTTTTTTCAAGTCTTCAGTTAAAGCAACTTCGTTTAAAATGAACCACTTTGCCCTTCAGTCCCTTCAAGTTCGCTATAAACGAAAAGTACTGTATAATCAATAAAGGATTGATTTTTTTTTTTGTTAGGTTGGTTGGACTATTATCGTTAAATAATTGTATGAGATTGTAGCTGTACTATTTATTATTTGTAGCTGTGCGAAATGTTTTCAAAATGACTGTATAAATTTTTGTATAAATTTTAACTTTAGTGGAATAGAACTTCTAAGGATCAAAACGGATCGAAACAATGAAAGCAACCAGTTAAAGGTGTAAGTCTCCTCGTTCACCCCATAAATACTTTTAAGCCCCCCACGATCCCACCGTAGAAGCTTTTTTCGTTTTACTGAAACTATTCACACAAATATGCGAATGACGCCAATTTAAACGCATCCCTCCCTATAAGTATGCAATGATGTATTCTATTTAAACTTTAGGTATTTTATTGCATGCAATTTAAAGAATTTTTCAGTTTTATTTACCCTTATTATTCCAACTCTATAAGACAGCTGCATATACAACATATATAGTCAGGTTTTAGTAATTCAAATAGTGCCTAGAGTTTTTTTTTAATTAACCCATTTCATTCTACCTGTATGAAACATGCGGAGTTTTGGAGTTTTAAATTTTACCTTTATAGAGCTGGTGCAGGTAATAAGTAAAAAGATACAGGTACTGATACTTGACAAAGGGCTTAAGAAAGCACTACGGTATGAAAAGGCTTATATGGAAGTGATATTCGGATACAATCTCAGTTGCTATAATATCTCAGCCATTGCAATTGTAAATAAATAAATTGAATCAAAAATCATGGAGGGATTCAGTTATAAAGAATTGACTGAAGAGTATTTAAGAAAAAAAAAAAACAGGTAAACGTTCTAAGCTACGTAAAAAAAAAAAAAAATAAACTTCGAAATACTATTGGACTTAAAAGAGAAAGTATTTGTTTCCGTCAAAAAATTTAAGAAACCGCTACAGCCAGTATAACTACACAATTTGCACAATTTCTTTAATTTTTGCAGATTTTTAAGAGATTTTACGTTTAAATAAAGCCAATTTGTATGGGAGGCAGGCGTGGTTTTCATTCGATTTTGCCAAATATCATAGTGATGGTCTATATTGCATATCAAAGCCTATATGCAAAATTTCAAGACATTTCTTTAATTTGAGCAGATTTTTAAGAGATTTTACTTTTAAAATAAAGTCACTTTGTACGGGAGGTAGGCGTCGTTTTCATCCGATGTAGCCCATTTTCAAACTTGATCTTCCTTTTTTAAAAATAAACTTATATTTTAAATTTCGTCGCGATAGCTTTAAAATTGCGGCTGTAATCATGCTGACAGACGGACACACGGAAATCGACTCAAGAGATGATGCTGATCAAAAATATAGATATTTTTCTATACCTGCTACGCCTCCATCTTGACATTACAAACGGAATGACAAAGTTAATATACCCCTTACGCGGTACGCGTTGGGGTATAAAAACAGATTTTCCCAAAATTCTACTCTAGATTTATCCATTTTGGACAAAGCACTGCCTCCAAAACGTCAAGTGTCTTCGTCAAAATTGTGGTCACAGTAGATTGTGCCAGTCCAACTTGAAAATCGTTTTAATCGTTGGTACGACCCCTGCTCCGAAAACCGCAATATTGTAGCCAATTTCGCTGAGGTTGACAAACACTTTTTGAATGACTACCAGGTTTCATTTTAGGCTCAATCGACTGAAGTACGCATTTGAAAATTGTTTGATTTAGTCGGAAACTATCTTCAATTCTATATTAAATGATAAAACCTACTCTTTCTACTTTAATGCGTTTTTTATCTTCTTCATCGCTTGAACTTTCGTGCGAAAAAAATAACATTTTGCCAAGCAAGCTTGAAAATCTTTGAAGTAACTAACAAAATTAATTTTATATACATTTATCGATAAAGTATTGTTGTCGCCACGTCAGTGTTACATGATACAAATTAAACAATGCATTGATGTCGACATCGTCTCAAAGTGACATCGATATAAAATCGACGACGATGTCGTTGACGCCTACTATGATAGGGCAGATTTAAAAGAAAAAATTTGTCGAAAAACCTGTGTCGGGAATAATTCACTTTTCCCTTCCGTACTCGCATCGAACCGCGTACAATTCGACTGCAAGTTGAACGTGCTATCATTGCACTATTGCCTCCTTTGTATTAAAGAGAACAAAATACGAACTAACCCGAAAGCAAGCATCTTCTAATTTATTCCATAGCATTGATGGCAAAAAATTTTATTGTTTATCCAAACTAAACATTAGTCGATTATAACTCGGGCTTTATTTATAAAATTTATTTTAAATTTTTCTTAAAAAAAAAAAACAAAAACGGCCAGTATATTTGTGAATATTTTTAATTAAAAAACAAGCACAAAATTTTAACTGCAGAATGGAAAGGATTAAACCTTTGCTTCATGGTCAGAAGCACTGACCTTATGCTACCGCGCATACCTGTTTAGGTTTATTTTACCGTGCCTACATAGTTAAAAATGTTGATGCGTTTTTCGGTACAAGACTTGAATCGCATTTTATGTTGTATTTGTGACGATATTTTCCAGTAGTCCAAGTCTTAAAGAATTGATAAACGAATCATGAACGATTTTTCTTCGTCCTTCCATATAAAATCCACACGAACGCAATATAGAAATGTTGAGATTTTTCGTGCATGAATATATAACTGAATCGTTGCGGAAGTTTCGTCAACAAACAAGAGAGAAATATGAAAAAAAAAAATTATTTTCCATTTTTAGTTATTCTTTGATTTTATTTTACATGTGTTTTTGGATCAGATTTTTTTCGATTTGTAATCTTTGATATATCAGTCATATGCATTCCAACAATCGTTATTCCAATAACGAAAAAATTACCCCGAAATATAAGCCTTTGTAGGGAAAGCATGAACGTACACAAAGTAGAAAGGTTGAAGAATTATCGACAAATTTTTTAATGAACGAACACAAGCCGGACGCGTTAAAGAATTTTCGACAAGAAATGCAAGAGGTAAGAGTTATCGGTTAACGCTTGTTCCACTGTTTTCTTTGTTTCCTTGTTCTGCTTGTTTTTTTTTTAGTGTTGACGAAAGCAATGCAGATTGAGTTAAAGAATATTCTGCAAGTCTGTTATTGACGAATACAAGCTAGACACGTTAAAGAATATTCTGCAAGGCTGGCTTGTGGAGCAAGTTTCTTTAATATATTTAAAAGCAGAGTAGGTAGTCCGGTAACTCAGTTGGTAATGGAAGAACTTGTAACCATTAGGTTGTGTGTTCAAATACCACAGCATGCGATTTTTTTTTAATTTCAATATAAATGTGTGGTAAAAACTGCGAATTCGAATTATACGGAAGATATAGTATTTATATGAAATTTCACAGATTACACAGAATAAAACGAAGATCACAAAGAATAAAACAAATTTTAGATTCAAAGTTGCATTCGTTAAAATTGCGGCATGTAATGTTTTCAAATCAATCAATGCAAGGCCTACTCCGAAAATTGCTTTCTGAATTTATCAAAACTCAATTTGAGAAATGCCCAAAAGTATGCTAATATTGTGAAAAAAAGCTACGTTCAGATTCAAATTTTTAGAACGTAATGTACGTTCAGAGTATTGAATGAAGGACTCAATTCAAGCATAAAAGTAAGAAAAGAACTACTAATTGTAAAATTTAACATAAGTATGAGGTACTCAAATAGATATGTTTCCGTGGCACAGTTGGTAGAACAGCCGACTATGGAACACAGCGTAGTGTGTTCAATCCTCGGTGAAAGCAAAAATATGAAAAATTATTAAATAGCAATTTTTTTCGTTTTTATATAACCAGTGCGGCGAATTGCTGTGTTGTTGTTTTCATAAGAACTATTTCGTTACATTGGTTTTACCCCCCATCTAGCTCGCCGTATTGTTGTATACGCGGCTATAAAAGTTTCACTTCGAAAATCTCTTTACTAATAAGGGAGAAAATGAAAAAACTCTTACATATTTATAACACCTTGTGAATTGCCTAAATATATTGCTGACATACTATTAATAATGTTAAACTATATAGCTATCTGTTTCATGGGCACCAAAATCGTGTCGCACCGCGCTGTTGAATATGCTTCTTTGTTCAACTCAAAATAAGCGCCTTTTTAATTTTCACTTCATTAAACTTCAAGCCCAGAATATTTAAAATAAAATCCAATTAGTTTCGTATTTGCCGATCTTCATATATACGCCTACAAAACACAAGTCAGCACAATAAAATATTTCAAAAGGCAAAACTTTTGCAAGAAAAGCACTGCAAGTGACGAAAATAGCTTTAATTAAAATCATTGTTTAGCATGAAATAGCAAAAACAAAAAAAAAAAAAAAATGCAGCACAATAGATCCCACATTTCCGGTTTTTAAGTACCACAATGTATAATCTAGCTAATAAAATTAGACAGGAAAAAAAAAAACAAGTGCAATGTAGGATGTAGACCAGCTGCAGGATTTGCATTGTTTTGCCAACAAGCAGCTACAACTTTTTACTTGCAGCACAATTTCACAATTACAAACACAATTTTGCACAGAGCAAAATGCAACACATTGGCACTATGTACTTCAAACAAGCTTGCATACACAACGGCAAACTATTCTGCATGCCTGCCCGCTCTACACGCTGTGTAACTCTTAATCCGCTATGGTTTAGTACATAAAAAGTAGTGTGTAAAAAATAATTACATTTAATTAAGCGCAAAACAAACAGCAGCAAGCTGTGCAAGAATCCTTTACAGCACGCTTGAGAGTAAAAAAGACAAAAAAAAAAATAGAGAGAAGAAACGCTGCTGGCTGGCTGGCTATAAGGAAAGCTGATATTTATTTAGGAATCTGCATTAGTTTTAATTAGAACGACAAGTTGTGGATTACCAGCGTTTTGTTTACGCATCTAGATGTCGTAAGTATCAGTGTATGTGTGAATGTATGGTTGTATTTAATAGACATATGTGTCTATGTGATTGCTTAAACCATTTCATGCTGTAAGCTCAAAAAGTAGGGAACTAATGCGGGGTATTCACCGCAGGGGCTCTTTAAGGTGGCCCAGTTCATAAGTTTGTGCTTTCAGTGCAAACAAAAATGAAAATATAATATTTGCAAAATATGTAACTGTATATACGTACTTATGTAGAGGTACATACTTTCGACACATTTTATGATACGTGTCATGTTAGTTGAAAGCAATATCTACGCAGTAAAAGTGATGCAAATGATACTACAAATCTCGTAAATACATTCTTAAGAATAGAAAATTATAAAATAACATAAAAATGTCTTTTTATCTCTTGGATTTTATAACAACTATATGGAGAGAGTTTTCAGATGCATTAACGCATTAAATATTTATTAAGGTATTATTATAGTTTCGGATAGGGAATAAGTAAGCAATTTTCTAAAGTTAATAACTTGCGCCCTTTATTAGATATTGACAAAAATTTTGTTTTTAAAAAATTTTTACATTCTTGAAGATTGAAAAAAAAGAGAAAAATAATTTTCATATTTGTATGAGTTAAAGATAGCGCCAAAGTGAAGTGCTCAAAAATTCGGTGTCCATATGGTGGACAACTAATCCCAGGATTGGCTAGGCCAATTTCAAAAAACCTTGTTTTATTTTCTTTATTAACATATTTTCTAAGGCAATCTACCAAAAAATCTAAAAACAATTTAAAAAACATAATTAGCAAAAGTAAAACGTCCAAAAATGTACTCGATTTTTGTTTTAAATATTGCCTAATTTTTTTCTTTCTTTAATTTTTCAAGTATTATGATAGATTGCCGGGTGGAAGGCATCCCTCTTCAAGAATATTTTTTTTTGTTTTTTTTTGTCTCTGACTTTCCATTCCAGAGATTAACTGTCCGACATATGGACACCGGATTATTGAGCACTTCAATTTGGCGTCATCTATAACTCATCGAAATTATGAAAACTATTTTTTTTTTCATATTTCAAGGATGAACAAATTTAAAAAAAAAAAAATATATATTAATATCTAATAAAGGGCCCAAGTTATTCACTTTAGAAAATTGCTTACTTTTTCCCTATCCGAAACTGTAATGATACCTTAAATGTTCAATATTCTTTACAGAAGCAATTTGATCCAAGCAGCTCAAAGAAAGAGCCTACACTTATTTGATAAATCAAACACTTAGCTGAAAAGTTATCTCTCTTGTATATACGCTGAAAAAAAAATGCCTCTTCGCAATTATATGTAACACCTATTACATATGTAATTACAACTATTTTCAATTATATTTGTAATGCGAAAAATAAACACAGGTGGGAGAGAAATGAGAGAAAGAGAAAGCTTTGTGTGATTAGGTCTCCTTGCGTATATTAAATGGATACTCGTATGGTCAAAACTAATAATATTTGTGATTGCACGCACTTATATTTATTACGAATACGTAATTACAACAATTACAGTTGTGGTTACTATAGTTATATGTATAACAAATATGTAATCAGAACAATTATGTATGTAATTGTACCTTATTATATTAATTACGATTTTCCAAAAGACACAAATTAATTTTTTTATTTTTTTTATTTTTTAAAATGCAAATTCATGTAAACATAAAAACTTTGTAATGATTAATTCAAATTAGAACAAACGTATAATTTGTAAATAATAATTAAATAATTAAGTACAACTAATTTAAAAAATAATAAAATCAGACATATAAGTTAGAGCGGTTCGATTTGTATGGAAAAAAATTTTGCTACCAAAGGACACCTATTTTCTGATTCTACGTTCAATTCTAAGCAAAAAAGTCCATTACACTATAGGTGTACGATAAACATCGAGGCGCCCCATTCTTGATTAAAGATTGTATTAAAATAGTATTTTAACAATATAATTCACAGTACAAAAAAATTTAAGTTTTTGAAAATCTCAATGGATTTCTCAACGACTTCTAAAGACTATGGGTCTGCTAAATCCGAAACTGAAGTCAGAATTTTCGGGGCACCCTAGGTTTTTGTGTTACATGGAGAGGCAGCCCCCCTATGACACTTCTGTTAAGTAAATCAATATTGCCTCTCTAAGGAAGGGCCGGAGAGGATAAATATGTATGACTAGCCCCGATTAGTTTTTTAAATCAGACATTTTTTCCTTTGGGACCTATCCCTTCTGATCCTTCTTTATGGGGGCTCCCATACAAATATTATGATTTTTGTATATTTTTATCAATATTTCCCTTTTAAGTATTACCAGTCCCCATTACTTCTCCAAGAGGAATATTTTTTCCTTTGGAACCTATCTCCTCCGACTTCTCCTTAGTGGTTTTCAATTAATAGTCACAAATACAGTGAATGTATTTGTCCAATCTATCTATCTATACTATTATATTAAAGGGTAATCACGTATGTTCGGGACCGTAAAGCTTGAGAACGGCAAGTGCTTTCCCAATAATTATTTTTCTATTGGATATATTAAGGCTATATGAAATTTGCCACGCTCACTCTTGATGCCTAATAAAAGCGAAAAATATAAAACAGCAAGAAATACTCAAGAGACTTGGACGAAAAAACCTCCAATCTATATAATTTTATTTAAAAACAAAAATTATACAAAATTGAGTATGCCTATCTGCCACGCCCTCTACCTTCATATTTTTATCTACCACACGCTAAACGCTGTTTTACTCTTAATCCGCTATAGTTTAGTGTAAAGATGGGCAACATCAGCACCTTGGCACCGTGCGACCGAGAGAGCTGACTGCGCGTAATTGCAGAATGACAGAGTAAAGACCGTGCGAATAATCGAGTAGTTAATTTTTTGATTTATAAGATTTCAAGAATTTCAATAACAATAATAAATTTTTTTATTTTTTAAAGCTCAGTATGCTGTAAAAACGAAAACAAAATTCACATAAGAAGTACAATGAGTTTTTTGACAGCGAACAGGCAGCGGATTTTTTTTTTTGCTAGGTAGTACGCTGTTGAAGGAAAAAATTTGTTCAGTGTAGACAAGTTCACAATCATGTGTGGAGGTCATGTGTAAAATGTCAAAACTTCGCGGGCAATTATATGCCCGTACATTTAATTGCCACGGAAATTTGACATTCAACAAAAAATAAAATAAAAAGTATGTGTTGGCGTTAAATTTATTTAGTTTATTAATGTGTAGCCTTGCCTTTTATAGGATATTAGATTACAAAATAAAATAGGCCTTTTATAGGATATAAAATTTCAATAAAAATGTGAATCTGTCAACCAGAAAAGCGAGTGCTTTTTCTCCACACAAAAATTTTGACTATAAACCAAAACTTCGCGTGCAGAATTATATGCCCAAAAATTTTCGTTTCTACAGCATACTAAGCTTAACATGTTTGATTATTCATATTCCTGATTAATCCAATAATCACTTAAATAATTAATCATAATTCCTATAAATCGACTAATCAGTGATTTGATTAACCAAAAAAACTGATTAAACGATTAGTCAGTTAATTTGGAATCTGATTTATCAAAAAATGAATTACTCAATTTATCGCTCGGCCTTAGCAATAACGCAATATGTAAACAAATTTTTGCTATTATCGTTACACTAAGAGAAATGTTGATGGCTATTTTTAAGAATAATTAACCAATACATTTTCCTTATTCTCTACTACAAAGGTACTAAGGTTTTTTGCAGTGCTTCAGAAATTTATTCTGATAAAAAAATGGTCTTTTTATAAAAGCTTGTTTAAAATACTTTATGAAAAAAATGCATTTTTATATTGACTAGCAGCACTTAACCTTAAATGTAAGTACTTTTTTCTACTGGGCGATTGAACATGCCAGATTGTTCCTCTCTTGAATACCTGAGAGTGCTAATTAACCCTATGCTTCTAATAAAGATAAAAGTGAGCTCACGGTGAAATAGCTTCAATAGTATAAAATTATATGATGTTTAGTGTAGTAAAGGTGTTGATAAATAATTTTAAAAACATTTTTATTACATGCATAATATGCTATGCACTGCACACGTAACACCAGTATTTATAGTAATATTAATATAATTGCTCTTAATAAAAAAAAAAAAACGAAATGGCCATTTCAGCCCTTGAAAGAACTTTGACCGAGCTTCTTATCATCAATTGTGTTGTGTGTGTTGTTAAATGTTTGAACACAAATGATCGAGAACTGGACCTACCAGCTTTATGCCGACTCCGAAGGGCTTATGTTCTCAAGAAGCTTTGCATGGCAGTTTTTTACTCTCTGAAGTTTTCCATTATCTGCAGAGAGGTTACGGCCGAACAAACCAATTAATTCAATTGAAAAACTTTCTGTGTCAGCACTGTAGTTAGGCATTACAAGTTCAACAATTTTTGACTAAACCTATATATTATTCAATCCCTATATTCTAAAATCCTCTATATTCTTATATAAAGAGGATATCATATCATCATATCATACCGTTTGGAACGAAAATGTTTCTTGTAAAGAAGTACACTGAACCAAAAAATAAAAGAAGAGGCCCCAGGAATGATTATTTGATTCAATGAATCTCTGTTCATTGGTTTAATGAAAAAGTTCATTGATTTAATTAACTTTTTCTTACTCCCAAAGAACGCATTCTTTAAATGAATGTACGACTTCATTGATTTCAAGGTTTTTACAGTTTAATGAATCTTTTCTTTGAAAATAAGAACCATTTCCTTGATTAAAAGCATAGATTCTTTTGCTTTAAGAAAAAGTTAATAAAATTAAAAAACAACAAACAAACAAAGAGACTTTTTGTTATATATTATGTACGTTCTTGGTTTAGTGTAGTATGGGTCCTCGAACATCAAAATTTCCTCTGAGGCACACATTATATACAATAATAAGATCAAGTACATTTTTTTTTTCATTACAATATCAACATTTTTTGACTGAACTCTTTCTATATTCCTTAACCCTCCCCTTAAAAATGGGACGTAATGAGACGGTTTGAATTTTTAAGCCCTCCAAACAGCCAAAAAAAGCAATAGAAATGCCGTTATAACCCACAAAAATACTTTAAAAACTAAAATTAATGAATATATTTTTAAATGTTTTCAATTAAAATATTTCGAACTGCAATACGTTGTAATAAATTACAATGTATATTTTAAAATTATCAAAATAAAACAACCAACAATAAAAAAATTATCAAATTGAAACATCTTTGAAAAATAATTTAAAACATTATGGAAAAGACGGTCAAAATTAAAAATTTTTAACCAAAACCCAAAAATTTGAACTTAAGACTTAAATATCTCAGAGAAATGGTTAATACAGTATTGGATAGCTTATTTAATTATCTGTGAGAAGACATACAAATGTTTGCTTTATATGAATCAGTTTAGTTTCTAGAATAGAAAAACTGTATCCAAGTCTAAAAAATGCAAATCATCCTGTATCTCAAAAATTCGACTTATTAGGGGAAAACTGAGTATAGACGTAGAATCAGCGTAAAAAGCTCTTATAGAAAAGTATTTCAGGTCTCTGGATAAAAAAAATTTCCTGAATTTGTAGACTAGTGTTATCTATAACTTCTAAGCTACATGAAAGCGGCCTGAAATTTGGAAAAGAAAATAAAAATGGGCATTTTAGCTAAAAGTAAATTGCTCCTACCAAATGCTTTTTAAAGAATTTAGAGCACGATTCATGAAATTAAAATTGGCCTTAAAAAATTAAAAAAATGGCCTTGAGAACTTTGCTCATTTTGTACATGGCAAACTTGTTCTCCTGGCAACAATGCAAAAATTGGGCGATTCTGCATTTCTTTTTTTGGGAGAATTTTCTTTTCTTGTTTTTGGGCTATTTTTGTACAAATTTTTGGGCTTTTTTTTCGTTTTAATTGGGTGAAATTTCATTGTGACATTTTTTATTAATTTTTGGTTCATTTTTCTTTGGGTGATTTTTCATTTTTATTTTGGGCGATTTTTCTTTTGGACAATTTTTCATAGCGACAACAACTATATCTTTAAAATCGTTAGTCCTACAAAAATATCTAAAGGAGTTATTTTAGAAATCTTGAACATTTTTAAAGCGAAGCATTTTACGCCACGTTCTGTGATTTGCTTGAGTGAAATCTCAAAAACGACACTTTTACTTTTGGGCAGCGTTTTTCTTAGAAAATTATGTTTATTTGTACCTTGCATCTATTATAAGAAGAAATTGTATTTTTAATACATGAACAATTTTTCTTCAATCTTCCGCTGGGACTCGAACTCGCATCGTTGTGAGTAGGAGTTCCCTACACTATCCACTGATCCAAAATCTCATTTAAGCAAAGTTGTTGATTTAACATCAAGTATGTATTACTGAAGCTATGTTTTGCAGCAGATCACAATAATCTCTTAATAGATAGAGGATTGTGTGACTGCAATAAATACATTCCACATATTATAAATACAGTCCACAAAAACAGTGCTTCTACTTGCATCAAGATGTCTCAGCATCAGCAAAAATTAATAATTGCCCACAAGTGTGTTGAAATAACAATAAATGTAGCACGTAATAAAATAAATAAAATAATAATGCAACGTAATAAAATTTACAGGTGCGAATATTAACGTGTGTTTTTGAATTGAAACTTTTATAGCCGCGTATACAACAATACGGCGAGCTAGATGGGGGGATAAAACCAATGTAACGAAATGGTTCTTATGAAAACAACAGCACAGCAATTCGCCGCACTGCTTGTATACAAACGAAAAAATGGCTATTTTATAATTTTTCATATTTTTGTTCTCACCGAGGATTAAACACACTACGCTGTGATCCATTGACGGCAGTTCTACTAAGTGGACCACGGACACATATCTATTTGAGTAGCTTATACTTATGTTAAATTTTACAATCAGTAGTTCTTTTCTTTCTTTTATAATTGAATTGAGTCTTTTGTTCAATACTCTGAACGTACATTACGGTCTAAAAATATGAATCTGAACTTAGCATTTTTTCAGAATATTGGCATACTTTTAGGCATTTCTCAAATTGTATGAATAAATTTAGAAAGCAATTTTCCAAGTAGGGCTTGCATTGATTGATTTAGAAACAGCACAGCTGCAATTTAACGAATGCAAATTTGAATCTAAAATTTGTTCTATTCTTAGATTTGTGAATTTTTATATAAATATCATATCTTTCATATAATTCAAATGTTTGTTAAAAACATTTATTTCGAAATTAAAAAAAAATCGCACAACGTAACAAGTGGTTACAAGTTCTTCCATTATATACTGAGTTACCGGACTACCTACGCAGCTTTTAAATAAATTAAACGGACTTGCTGCATAAGCCAGACTTGCAGAATATTCTTTAACGCGTCTGGCTTGTATTCGTCAATAACAGACTTGCAGAATATTCTTTAACTCATTTGCATTGCTTTCGCCAACATTAAAAAAACAAACAGAACAAGGAAAGAAGGAAACAGTAGAACACGCGATGACCGATAACTCTTATATCTTGTATTTCTCGTCGAAAATCCTTTAACGCGTCCGGCTTGCGTTCGTTCATTAAAAAAAAAAATCGTCAAAAATTCTTCAACTCTTGTGCTTTGTGTTTGTTCATGTTTTCCCTACAAAGGCTTATATTTCGGCGTAAGTTTTTCGTTAAAAGTTACAATATAGTTCATTTTAAGAACGTGGTGAATTAATGGACTGCATGACTGATATATCAATGGTGTTAAATCGGAAATAGTCTGATCCAAAAGAACATATAAAATAAAATCAAAAAATATATAAAAACGGAAAACTATTTTTTTCATATTTCCGTCTTGTTTGTTCACGAAACTTACGCAACGATTCAGTAATATATTCATGCACGAAAAATCTCAATATTTCTGTATTGCGTTTGTGGGAATTTTATATGGGATTTTCGTCAATGAAGTGTATGGCCGAATCAGCATGTTTCGTCAAAAATGAAGACAAATCATTCATGATTCGCTTATCAATTCTTTAAGACTTGGACTACTGGGAAATATTGTCGCAAATGCAGCATAAAATACAATCCAAGTCTTGTACCGAAAAACGCATCAACATTTTTAACTGTGGAGGCACGGTAAAATAAACCTAAGCAAGTATACGCGGTACCATAAGGTCAGTGCTTCTGACCATGAAGCAAAGGTTTAATGGTCCTTTCTGCAGTGGAAATTTTGTGATTTTTTTTAAATGAAAAATATTTACAAATACTCGTATACTGTCAGTTTTTGTGTTATTTTTAAGAAAAATTTAAAATAGCTTGTATAAATAAAGCCCAAGTTATAATCGATTAATGATTATTTTGGATAAGCAATAAAGTTTTTTTGTCATCAATCCTATGAAATAAATTGAAAGATGTATGCTATGCTTGGTTTCGGGTTTGTTCATACAAGGGAGGCCATGGTATGATGGTAACACGTTCAACTTGCAGTCGAATTGTACGCGGTTCGATGCGAGTACGGAAAGGGGAAAATGCATGATTCCCGACACAGGTTCGTAGACAAATTTTTTCTTTTAAATATTTATAAATAAAAATATTATTAACAAAAAAATAAAACAGCAAGATCTGTCGTAGGTGCTATGAGGATCGAGCCTAGGTACTACTAAAGTCATCAAATTAAAATAATAAATCCTCTTGATAACCAACTGTGTCACGAAAGTAAAAAAACTGCAAACACTAATTCTGTACGTAAATATTGAACTTTTCAGTAACTGTCCATAAACGCTTTCGTTTGGATAATTGATCTCTTCCAAGATATCGCCATGTTGAAAATACTAGTTGGCTTTATGAAAAAATACAGTTCTTGAACTACTACTGGTATGAAGACAGACTGCTTGTTAGCCATTTGGTTGCACTGAAGGAGGGAATGTTAATAAAATAAATTAGCAATCTTCCCAGAAATTCCATTTTTGGCTGAAAGTTTCACTTTTACCGTGCGTGGCGGCTACACACATCTTTATACCCCAACTCATACTGCGTAAGGGGTATATTAACTTTGTCATTCCGTTTGTAACGCCAAGAAGAAGGCGTTGCAGGTAAAGAAAAATATAAATATTTTTGATCAGCATCACCTCCTGAGTCGATTTCCGTGTGTCCGTCTGTCTGTCTGTCTGTCGACACGATTACAGCCATAATTTTAAAGCTATCGCGATGAAATTCAAAATAGAAGTTTATTTTTAAAAAAGGAAGATCAAGTTCGAAAATAGGCCAAATCGGATGAAAACCACGCCTACCTCCCTTACAAATTGGCTTTATTTAAAACGTAAAATCGCTTAAAAATCCACAAAAATTAAAGAAATGTCTTCAAATTTTGCACATGAGCTTTGATATATAGTATGAAGCATCTCTGTGATATTTGGCAAAATCGGATTAAAGCCACGTCTAACTCCCATACAAAGTGACGTCATCAAAATAGAAAAACTTTCTTTTTCCAAACTCTACCCATATTGTTTATCCAACACATACCAAATATTGCACATATATTCTATGTATATACACATATGGTGTAATATGAAGTCCTTAGACTTGGAAAGTAGGCGTAGCATCTTACTTTAAATCGAACTTTTTCAACACCGTGTGTCAGACATCCAGAAAATTTTGCACATATTATCCTTGGTAACTTGAGCAATCTTACGAGTAAAATTATAAAACGGGGCAGTACTAGATAGAGGGCGTGGCACTTTGCTTTTAAACTATCTCTATCTACTCCGTTTGTCCGATTTCAACCAAATTAGTTACATATATTCTAGAGCATAATGAGAGGTTTTAAGCTTACAAAAGTGGGTGGAATCGGACAAGGGTCGTGCCACTTTTAATTCTAATCGAACTCCTTCTACACCGTTTTTCTGATTTCAAACAAATTTTGTAAATATATTCTTTGGAATAATGAGCAGTGAGTAATCTAAAAATTGGTCGTAATTAGACAGGGGCGTGCCACTTAAATATAAATCAAACTCCTTCTATAGCCTTTGTCCAACTTCTTTCAAATGTTCCATATTCTTTGGAATATTGAGCAGTCAGTAGTCTAGAAAATTTGCTCGAATTGAACGGGGCGTGGCACTTTCATTTTAAACGAAATTGTTTTAAACCGTTGGTATGAATTGCCACATACCAATCAAATTTTTCACATATATTCTTTAGCAGTCTTCAAATTACTCTATGTGGCAGCTAAGGGTAAAATAAAATTAAGCGTATAACACGAATATTTTTGCAGATAATATATAAACATTTTATAGACGGCTAAAGACTTCGAATATACCTCAATACGGCCGCGGTGGGGTATTTTAGCTTCGGTACCCTGCCGAAACTCCATTCCTGACTAGTTTTTATTTTTCAATGCTTGGTCAGGCGGAAAATGTTTTTTTTATCTTTCCCTACTTTTTAAATCAAACAACTTACAGTTGAATCTACTATGATAACTTGCGGTTGAATCTGCCGTTGGCTCTATTATGATAACTTGCTATACTAACATAAATTGACACGAAATAGTCGAAATTTTTAAAAGACATCTTTACTTCCTTATTTTAGCTAAATAGAAGCTAAGAATCTTATAGTAAGCAACTGCTTAAATTTTATGACATTCCTGTGCCTATTGAGATATAAGCTTATGGAATATTTATAAATATATACAGCAGAAAGTTGACAGCTACTCATAAAGTTTCTACCCCCATTATTAAAGCTATTAAAATTATACACACATCAAATATTTATGATAAGAGCCGTAATTAAATTTTTCGCTCAAAAATTACAAAAAGCTACACGTTATCTACTGCAATTCATCTTCTTTCCGGCAACCGCTTTTTCAATAGATACCATATTTAACTCTGTCATAAAACCGTTTTGTATTTTATATCTTTTTAAACTGTTTAAGCTTTTAAGCCTGTTAAGATACAAGACGAAATCTCTTTAAAATTTTCCCAAACTCAGCATTTTGCCTGCCACAAGCCCATCAATTGCATGACTCTATCAATTTTATTGAGTCACAAAACGTGTATATAGATTGTTAATTTAGAATTTATTTGTTCGCTCTTTTGTTGGGCTTTTAACTACAGGCGTTGTAATACTTCACATCCTGCCTGCCTGCCTGCCTGCCTGTCTGTCTATGCGACTGTAACGCCAAGTTTGTCTGTACTCTGTCTTGTTTTCACCAATAGACAATAAATTGGCGCCAATGTAGACGCCGGGAAAAAGTCGTTGAAAGAGCGTGAACAGTGCAGTCAACATTAAAAATGTAAATTATTAAGCAAGTAACGGAAAATCAAACAAGCAAGAAAACGAAGTCATCGTCTTAGCTGTAACGCTTGGTTTAAGGATAATAACAAGGATGTTTGTCTTAGCTGGGATAACTGATATCATAAAATAACTACAAGGATAATGATGTTGACTTAAGGCGCTAGTGCGGAGTCATGGTGTGGGCGCGTGTGTATGTGTTTGTCACATAGGTGAACGTGTTGTTGCATGAATATGTGTGTGTGTCGTATGTTTTTAACGCTTCATGAAATATTAACACCTTCGCCAATTTTATGTGTGTGTGTGTGTGTGTGTGTTTTGTATACCTTTAGCACGCTGTCAATATTTGATGAATGTGCCTGTATTTGTTTATGTCTTTGGCTAAGTGCCTTTATTGCTGCCAACTTTAGTAGCTTAACTTCCGTCGGAAGCAGCGAAAGCAAAAACAACGAAAATAGCGGCACGTGCTTAACTAAAGCAGTCATTTCTTTTAAAATTCTTATAAAAGAACTCGCTATTTTATAAGCCTATAATTTTGCTTTCAATAGCTTTTACTTTTTAGCTCTTGCTTTGTTTTGGGTTTTGCTCTTGCTTATGCTGGTCTTTCGCCGCATAAAATATTAATAGTGTACAAGTAAAATACATATCTATGAAGAAAATCTCTCCATTCATAAATTTTTGTTTTTATTTTAATATTTTTCTACATCAGATACAAGCACAATGATTGAATAACAGAGCAAAAGAAAATTTTCTAAAATCTACAAACTCGCGAATCTTTAAATCGGCGCCATTGTGTAAAAAAAAAATATGGTTAAAGCACTTATTTCCGTGCTAATGCACAGAAATAATTGCGCCAAGTCTGTTTTCAGTTCAAAAATGTAGGAAATCTATTTTTGTTAAAATTGTGCTTAATTTGCATAAAATTTTTGGATTATAAAAACATCAAGATTTCATTCATAGCCGTAGGAAATATTTTAAATTAAATTTAGGCAAAAAATTAAGCACAGACGAAAAATATGCGTATGAATGAAAGTGCGCGAAAATATTGTTATAGGCGGAAAATTTTAAGGCTGGAAAGTTGATCAAAGATGACCGTTGAAAAAGTGTTGATTAAAACTAGCTCAAGGTCAAACAAATTTGGCTACAAGTTTTATTAAATACATGGATGAATATCAAGCTAATCTTCTTTTATCTGTCCGTGCTTTTTCCAGATCTTTCTCTCAACAAATTAGTTAAAAAAATAAACTAAAAAAATACTGCTGTAAAATAAAAACAAAATATATGAAATTAGGCACTTGGAGTTAAGGCAAATTTCATGTTTAATACTTACAAGCAATTATTTTCTCCGCTCTACTACCTGTTTCATTTGTCAATCACTCTTACCAGCAATTATATAATATAGAAAAAGAAAACGAAAAGAATGAAAATTAAAAAAAAATATGCATTGATTTGCAATGACTGTATAAACTCGGAGGAGTTTTTGGTGTTTTTAATTTCAAAAATTTAAAAAAAAATTAATTTTTTTTTGCAGAATTTGTGTTCTCACCGCTTCGTGTCAGGAGTGTTATGTTTTACTAAATTTGCTCTATCTTTACTTTAGTTACTGATATGCCGCCAAGAAAACACACGATTTATCGACTTCAGTTTTACTAAAGAAGTAGCATTTGAAAGGACTTTGACCGAGCTTCTTACGATCAATTTGTGTTGTGTGTGTTGTGAAATGTTTGAACACAAATGATCGAGAACTGGACCTACATGTTTTATGCCGACTCCGAACGGCTTATGTTCTTTTCATGGCTCTCTACGGCTTGCCATTGTCTGCAAAGAGATGACGGCTGAACAGAAAAATTAATTCAATTGAAAAAACTTTCTGTGTCAGGTGGGATTCGAACCAGGGTTCTCTGGCGTATGGGGCACACACTCTACCCACTGCACCAAGGCCGCAAAAGTGTTTATTAAAATGTAATCAGCAGATTATGGTATTCTATACATACTATGTCAAGAGTGTTGTCTGTGATTTGGCGGTTTCAAGTATTCAAAAAAACCTGTGTTTGTATTTTATAGCTTAGTTTTTAACTGTTTCTTATTCCACTGGTCAACAATTGCGCAACTTATTCGTGCCACACGAACTTTGATAGCTAATATTGTTTAAGCTTTCTTCTCTCGTTATGAAACTGAATTTGTTTTTTTTTTTTTCTTTTTAGTTGGCCTCAGTTTTTTTTTGGGATTTCGTCGGACTTTGTGTTTTTACAACTTTGATCCTGTTTTAATGCCTCAAAAATATATATATATTTTGAGTTTTTAATGCAAAAATTTTTTCTTAACAAAACTATTTAAATATCGTTTAAATTACTGAGTGTTGTTTCAAGACCAACGTCTTTGCCGCCGAATTACTTTTATTAACTTTTTTACATTTTTTTTTTTTCCTTAAATTTTCAGCTTAAGAGAAATAAACTATCAAATAATAAAATTCGGAAATTTTCAGTAGACTTAAACACTTTTTAGTGGTATAACACTCAAGACAAAAAACGTATGCACTTCTTAAAATTATGCAAAAACTTAAAAAAAATAAGTTCAACAGAATTTTTTAACCCATTTCTTGCCAAAGGGTGCGTTTTCGCATCCAAAAGTTTGGATATTTTTTAACGTGCAATAAATGTAAGTTTTTTTTTATGTGAATGCATAAAAACAATGCTTGATATTTTAGCTTTCCCCCTGCAATACTCTCTCCCCCCTACCACATAAAAATATTCAATTTTTGACCTACTTTTAAGCAAATCAAAACAAATACTTCACGGAGGAAAAACTGTTTTACAATTACCTTAATGTGATGAAAATAAATTAAAATATAAGAAATTATTTACTTTATAACGGTAAGGAAATGCAATTGTTATATATATGCATTACCTTTCGTTGGATGCGAAAATGCACCCATAGCGTTTAACCTGATTTTTCAGTCATAGTTTTTCGTTGAACAAAGTGCAATGTGCCTCTGCATTATTAATGTTATAAAAAAAAAAAGTTGATTTTCCATATAATTTGTATTAATCTGCCCCAGATGAACGGAAGAGCGAAAAAAATTTTTGACCATTTTAGACCCATTTTTGGGAACCTACAACCTAGCCATAATAATGGTTTCGCCGGGAAAAAATTTTTTTGTCTTGGTCAGAAATGGGTTAAAGAGCGCAACAGGGATTTTGGATTCTACATTTATTTTCGCAACAGCGGTCATGTTTAAAGTTGAACGATATTAATGTTGAAAAAATTTAAAAATTTTTTTGTCATATCCATATTTTTTTGAATTTATCATATTAATTACTAGCTTATACCCGGCATATCCTAAAAAGTGGGCGTAGCTATATTGAGGCCACACGCCTTTACAGTAAGTTCGTAGCGATTTTCACTGATGTGTGACTTACTTCGAAAGCTATAACGAAAATTTGAGGTGCTGAAAAAGTACCACGCCCCTCGCCCAAATAAATTAAATACTCAAGTAAATTGAGGTCGAATACCGAATTCCGGGGCTGTGTGAGTAGATACGATATGTTGGTTCTGGATCAGGTGGAGCGGTGGAGCAAGCCAATGACGTCACTCCGGTACAGCGCCATCTAGTGGGGGCTTTTTGCTCAAATGTGCAAAGGTGTATGTCTTTGCTAAAAGCTATTATGGTGTATGTCTTTGCTAAAATCTATTATGGTGTATGTCTTTGCTAAAATGTATTAAAAGTAGGCAAGTTTGGTGTATGTCTTTGCTGTAAGCTTTTAAAAATTGGCAAGTTTGGTGTATGTCTTTGCTTTATTTATACTTTTAAATTAGCAAGTTTGGGGTATGTCTTTGCTTTAAACTTTTAAAAATTGGCAAGTTTGGTGTATGTCTTTGGTTTATTTATACTTTTAAATTAGCAAGTTAGGGGTATGTCTTTGCTTTTAAGCGTTGATCATAATTTTATACACTAAAAGTAGGCAAGTTTGGTGTATGTCTTTGCTGTAAACTTTTAAAAATTGGCAAGTTTGGTGTATGTCTTTGCTTTATTTATACTTTTAAATTGGCAAGTTTGATGTATGTCTTTGCTTTAAACTTTTTAAAATTAACAAGTTTGGGGTATTTCTTTGCTTTAAGCGTTGGTCATAATTTTATACGCTACATTATCGGTAGTGGTAGTCAAGCGAGTTCTTATCAGTGTTTGCATGTTTTGTTTTTTTCTTAACCCTCGCATTAGTTATAGCAATGACTCAAAAAATAAATATATATTTATAAGACTTCTAACGTAGACTGCGTGGTGGCATACTTATCAGAGTTCGCATGAGTAAACGAAATACATAGCAACCAGGAAGAGTCAGGAAGTTTCTAGAAGCTTCGAGATGCAGAAACTTCGAGAACATTTTAGAAGCTGACTTATGTCATTGTATGCCGAAGCGAATGGTGTGAGAGAGAAAGGGAGAGAGAGAATTTGATAGTAAGAGAGAGAAAGGGAGATGGCAAATAGCGCGATCCTATACAAATAATACTTCAGAATCAACCTAACCTTAGCCAATGCCATAGGTATAGGGGGGCACCCTTTATATATATAGGTATATATCTTTACCTACATAGGTATATAGGCTACTCTATAGGTATAGACTATCAGTTTAAAACGAATACGCATAATGTCAATAACAATCTCTTTAAGCGGAACCACTTCAACTCTTGTTGCAAAATATTTTCCTCCGGTTGAATTACCTACAAGATATGTTTGTGGACTTATAGACTTTGTATCTATTAATTCTATACCAAATGTACATGATTACAATAATTTATTCCATATCGGACCACATACTATTACAATTCCAGTTGGTTCATATGAACTGAAAGACATTGCTTCTTTCTTAGAGTCAAGTATAAAATCCATTGATGATTCAATTTACTTAAAAATTGAGCGAAACAATAACACCCTAAAAACTGAAACTACTTCCTCCGAAGACATAGATTTTTCAAAACCAAACAGTGTAGGACAGTTGTTGGGATTCAGTAAAAGAAAATTGATAGAAAATGAGCTACCGTACGAGGAATTTATCAATGTGGTTACTATAGAGCCATTACAAGATATAGAAAAAACAAAATATATAAATATAGATCAGTCAGGTACAACTACATATTTTCAATCTGACTTACCTTTGAATATTACAAATGTAAATACAATAGGTATCGAAAGCAACTTGACAGATGGATCATATATTAATAGCACTTTGGTTCACACTATTCACGAATTTCCTCTAGATGTTCCACCCGGATATAAAATTAAAGAGAAACCTCAAAATGTCATTTATTTACCTGTCAACTGTCAACAAGTAAGCAACATAACGATTATAATCTTGAATCAAGACGGCGACCTTATAAATTTTCGAGGGGAAAAGATTACCGTAAGACTACACTTCAAGCCAGAACAATTATAATTATGATTATTTATAATAAAAATAAGATACAAAGAGAATTTACAGTTAGTCCTACATCAGCACTTGAACGAGGAAGAAGAAGAGCTAACAAACCATTGACAAGATATAATATAGAATTTTTAAAATCCTTGGGACTTAATCTTGGGAGAAGAGTCAACAACAACTATTACTAAACTGCTAAACTGGTCTGTACTATTCAACAGCTAACTGCTAAAACTGATCTATGCTGTTCAACAGCTAACTGCTAAACTGGTCTGTACCACTCAACAGCTAACTGCTAAAACTGATCTGTACTGTTCTACAGCTACCGGCTAAAACTGATCGATAATTAGTCAATCAATCACAATATCGATAATCAATCAACCAATAATTCAATATGAATGAAATACTCAATGTACTTCAACAACCTATGTACGATGAGAGTATTATAAAGAGAGACTATCATAGTTACTATCCATACCAAAAATCGTTTAACAATAACGATGAAATTCGTATACCAATTCAAAATCAAGATCTCTTTGTCTTACCAAGTGAGAGTATGATTTACATTCATGGTTTTATAGTAAAACAGGAAGGAGGAAATGATGTAGTAACAACAGGTGTGAAATTTAAAAACAACTTTGTTTCATATCTGTTTGATGAAATTCGTTATGAAATTAATGGTTTTGAAGTTGATCGTACACGTAATCTTGGAATTTCATCAACCATGAAAAATTTCGTTTCATTGAATAAAGCTGAAAGTGGCGCATTAAGAAACGCAGGTTGGGTTCCTGATGAAAATTTCACATTGGAAAAATCTCATTTTAGTTGTTGTGTGCCGTTGAAAATGTTCCTGGGTTTTGCTGAAGATTATAATAAAATAATATTAAATTCGAAGCATGAACTTATCCTTCAACGTTCTACATATAATGATAGATCATATCATTCTACAAATGGAAGTGATCAGTTAAAGCTAACAATACTGGACATAGTTTGGAAAATGCCTCATATACAATTATCAGACTTTGCAAAATTGGAAATGTACAAGATAATTAAAAACGAAAATTTGCTAATACCAATGGCGTTTAGAAGTTGGGACTATCATATAAATCCTATACTACCAAAGGAAACAAAAGTTTTATGGAATGTTAAGCTTTCACCGCAAAATGAAAGACCACGATTTCTTATAATCGGTTTACAAAGAGAAAAAAGTAAACAGGAAGGAAATATATTTGATCATTGTAATATATCTAATTTAAAAGTATATATAAACTCTGAATCATATCCCTATGATGATTTAAATAGTCGCTTTGAAATGGGACAGTATGCTGTACTATATGATATGTATGCAAAATTTCAACAAAGTTATTATATGCGGGAACCTAAACCATTGCTAGATGTCGTTGGATTTAAGGCTATTGCACCACTTATTGTTGTTGATGTAACACACCAAAATGAAGCAGTTAAAGTTGGACCTATTGATGTACGAATTGAATTTGAAACCGAAGCAAACAAACCGATTCCAGATAGAACCTCAGCCCACTGTTTAGTAATTCATGATCGAGTAATTGAATATTCACCTCTAACCAGCGAAATCAGAAAAAATTAATTAAATATAAGATCACTTTTTTCCATTAATAAAATTATACAATTTGTTTATATATATATATATATATATATAAATAATAATAATAATAGTAATAAAGAAAAATTTAAATAAATTTTTAAGTCTATACCTATAGAGTAGCCTATATACCTATGTAGGTAAAGATATATACCTATATATATAAAGGGTGCCCCCCTATACCTATGGCATTGGCTAAGGTTAGGTTGATTCTGAAGTATTATTTGTATAGGATCGCGCTATTTGCCATCTCCCTTTCTCTCTCTTACTATCAAATTCTCTCTCTCCCTTTCTCTCTCACACCATTCGCTTCGGCATACAATGACATAAGTCAGCTTCTAAAATGTTCTCGAAGTTTCTGCATCTCGAAGCTTCTAGAAACTTCCTGACTCTTCCTGGTTGCTATGTATTTCGTTTACTCATGCGAACTCTGATAAGTATGCCACCACGCAGTCTACGTTAGAAGTCTTATAAATATATATTTATTTTTTGAGTCATTGCTATAACTAATGCGAGGGTTAAGAAAAAAACAAAACATGCAAACACTGATAAGAACTCGCTTGACTACCTCTACCGATAATGTAGCGTATAAAATTATGACCAACGCTTAAAGCAAAGAAATACCCCAAACTTGTTAATTTTAAAAAGTTTAAAGCAAAGACATACATCAAACTTGCCAATTTAAAAGTATAAATAATGCAAAGACATACACCAAACTTGCCAATTTTTAAAAGTTTACAGCAAAGACATACACCAAACTTGCCTACTTTTAGTGTATAAAATTATGATCAACGCTTAAAAGCAAAGACATACCCCAAACTTGCTAATTTAAAAGTATAAATAAACCAAAGACATACACCAAACTTGCCAATTTTTAAAAGTTTAAAGCAAAGACATACCCCAAACTTGCTAATTTAAAAGTATAAATAAAGCAAAGACATACACCAAACTTGCCAATTTTTAAAAGCTTACAGCAAAGACATACACCAAACTTGCCTACTTTTAGTGTATAAAATTATGATCAACGCTTAAAAGCAAAGACATACCCCAAACTTGCTAATTTAAAAGTATAAATAAACCAAAGACATACACCAAACTTGCCAATTTTTAAAAGTTTAAAGCAAAGACATACCCCAAACTTGCTAATTTAATAGTATAAATAAAGCAAAGACATACACCAAACTTGCCAATTTTTAAAAGCTTACAGCAAAGACATACACCAAACTTGCCTACTTTTAATACATTTTAGCAAAGACATACACCATAATAGCTTTTAGCAAAGACATACACCATAATAGCTTTTAGCAAAGACATACACCTTTGCACATTTGAGCAAAAAGCCCCCACTAGATGGCGCTGTACCGGAGTGACGTCATTGGCTTGCTCCACCGCTCCACCTGATCCAGAACCAACATATCGTATCTACTTGTGTGATCTATAATTCTGAAGCTATTTCGATATCGAACATTTGGGGTGTATTTGAAGTGCCACGCCCCCTTTCACAATAGACAAAAGACTTCACAGGAATACTCTCAAGACTTTGCTATCGTTTTCCTGAAAATTTCATAAAAATTAGCTAAGCGGTTTGGAATCTTACGTGATATATCCACATACGTTTGAATATACAGCCATTTTTTATAGATAGATAGATAGATAGATGGGCGGAAAAAGTGAACGTGGCAACATTTATATAATGCAGAGAGCGCTCTCCAACTCCGTTTTTTGAGGAGCACATTCTATAAACAAAAATTATTAAAGAGCAATGAAAAAAATCTTTATCACTCTGAACATTTAACAAAAGAGTGTTCATATTTTTTTTCTTCACGAATGAGGAAAGCAATATAAACTGTTCGCAAATTAAATACATAATAACAAGTAATCCCGTGTGGCGTCCAAACGCCCAAATAAAAAAATATCTAGTGCAGGCCCGTAGCCAAGGGGGAGATTTTAGGTGTTTAAAACCTCTTCTTCCCCCCTTATGGTCCAAAAATTATAAAAAATAACACAAATGAGTCTATTAAATTCAAAATGTATTTTTTTTTAAGACAAACTGAGAAAATTATGTGATTTTACTTAAAGATGCAAAAGTTTAAACATTTTCAAAGCCAATTTAAAAAATAATCGCTTAATTAATGAAAAATGTGTGTGGCCAAATGAAAGATTAACTTTGCTTATACAAGTCATAATCGTTATATTGGAATTTAGCTGCAAGGAGTTTGTATATTAAAGAACCGTTTTCAATTGTTGATTTTGATGCTCAAAAAGACCCTGATATCCGGAAAAAATTATATTTGGAACTATACCTAGAACGAATATAATTTCATAAATTATAGAAAATTAGGTTGACTTTTTATGCAATATCTAAGCTTATTGCACCAAAAACCTTTGATTTGTTTGAATTGTTTTTTTTTTTTAATATTTAAAAGCTATAAAGTATAATGCCAAAAAAATTAACCACGAAATTTAACACATTCCACGTGAAGCGGATGACTAAAAAGTTTGCCCATTATATTTTGTTGTTTTCTTGGCACAAACATTCTTTTCCAAATTACAGGTTTTGAAAAATCACCTAAAATCAAAATATCAATTTTTTTTCGAAAAAGGAGGATTCAAAAATTGTATACCGTCCAACTCTATGGGGATTTGATGATTTTTTAATTATGTTACCAAATTCTCATAAGAAAAATTAACAATTAAAGTTTTCAAACTTCGGCATTTTTAAAATTATTTTTTATTATGTTAAAATATTAAAAAACAAATTATTGGGTTGGCAACTAAGTAATTGTGGATTTCACTCATGGATGGATTTAGTTGAATTTTTAGCTTTGCTGACGTAATCGAAATGTCAAACACATTTTGTTATTTGATAGTTGGTACTTCAACTGTCAATCAGTAAAAAAATTTTTTTGATCGGTTGTGTAGTTTTTGTTTGGCGTCTGTTGAAAAATGGAAAATCAAAACGAACATTTTCGTCATATTTTGCTTTTTTATTTCCGGAAAGGAAAAAACGCATCGCAAGCTCACAAAAAGTTATGTGCTGTTTATGGTGACGAAGCTTTCGGCTTCGGCAGTGTCAAAATTGGTTTGCCAAATTTCGTTCTGGTGATTTTTCACTCAAAGATGAAAAACGCTCTGGTCGTCCAGTTGAAGTTGATGACGACCAAATCAAAGCAATAATCGATTCGGATCATCACAGTACAACACGTGAGATTGCAGAGAAGCTTTATGTATCGCATGCATGCATTGAAAATCGCTTAAAACAACTTTGCTATGTACGAAAACTCGATATATGGGTTCCTCATGAACTGAAAGAAAATTATTTAACACAACGCGTTAACATCTGCGATTTGTTAAAGAAACGTAATGAAAATCATCCATTTTTAAAACGATTGATAACTGGTGATGAAAAATGGGTTGTTTACAACAATGTCAATCGGAAAAGATCGTGGAGCAAGCCAGGTGAACCAGCTCAAACAACATCAAAAGCTGATATTCATCAAAATAAAGTTATGTTATCAGTTTGGTGGGATTACAAAGGTATTTTCTACTTTGAACTTTTACCACCCAACCGAACGATCAATTCAGATGTCTACATTGAACGACTAACAAAATTGAACAATGCAGTTGAAGAAAAGCGGCCCGAATTGACAAATCGAAAAGGTGTTGTATTCCACCATGACAATGCAAGGCCACACACATCTTTGGTCCAGCGGCAAAAATTATTGGAGCTTGGTTGGGATGTTTTGCCATATCCACCATATAGTCCTGACCTTGCACCATCTGATTACATTTTATTTCGATCCTTGCAAAACTTCTTGAATGGTAAAAATTTCAATAATAATGATGATGTCAAATCCTACCTGGTTCGGTTTTTTGCTGATAAAAACCAGAAGTTTTATGAATGTGGAATTATGATGCTTGCTGAAAGATGGCAAAAGGTCATTGCTCAAAATGGGCAATCGTTCCAGGAAAAAATTGTCTTTAATTTTCTAAACAAATCCGCAATTTCTTAGTTGCCAACCTGATAGAAGTTCAAATTTTTTTTTACTTTTTTAATTTGCAAATAGCTTAAATTTAAATCCACGACTAATTTATTGTGAATTCTTAAATATCAAAGAAAAAAATTACTGTTTTAAAAAAAATTTGAAAAAAAGGTTTTCAAAGAAAGACTTATTTCGATGCTATAACTTGAATAAGATATTTGGTATAAAATATTGGTGCAATGCAAAAACCAGTTTTCGAATTACGGCTTTTGAAAAATAATCTGAGACTTAAATATGACTTTTATCGGAGTCGATTCCTCTGATCAAAAAATTGTAATAAAAAAAAATCTATAGTAATTGTTATTGGAACTGAATGATCGTGTCAGACATGATATAAATTTTTTATGAGGAAATGGAACAGTTTAATTTCTAAAGGGCTTAAGATATTTTCTTTTGAATAGAATTTCAATTGTTGAAATCGTTTTCGAGAGCAGTAATGTTTTTGCCTTTAATGATAACTCGATCTAGGTTTCACACAGGTCTAAATACTTGTACACTAGCGGGGGATCAATAAAAGCGTAAGATGGCCAAAAAAGAAACCAAATCTAAAGAATAAAATTTTTTTTGTTCTCCCGTTTATGTAAAATGTTCCGGAAAAGTTGCGAATCAAGCTTCAACAAATGAACTTTTTAAAAAAAGTCTTAATTTTTCATAGCTAATTTTAATTTTGATTTTAATAAACTGCAAGAAATCTTACCTATTTCTATCTTTCAAACTAATATTGTTGTATTAGTAAAATTTTGTCATAAAAACTTTTACTTTTTGTGCTAATTTTCGGAATTATACTTTTTAAAAGGCAATAACATATTCTCAATTTGGACTATTTTTAAAAAAAAATATAGTCAAAAGTCAAAAACTTAGTTTTAAAAACTAATTTGATAACAAAAATTCAATAAACTCTTGTCATCTCTCTAATGGTCATTTTTAAACGGGCATATTCACGAGTAGTCTTAAGAGAAAAGGGATTTGTTAAGAACAATTTTGATATCCTTGCGTTTAGTTTTTTACTGGTATCTATTTATATATTTTTTTATCAAAACCCCTAATCACCCTACTGCCCCCCTTAAGATAAATTTTTACTATGGGCTTGATCAAGTGATAGGTAATTTCGTTTTTATATTTTTTTACCTTAGAACCAAGGATTTCATAGAAACTTTCTATGTTTTATGTTGAATTTTTATGTTGTTGTAGCCTAGTTATTACTTATCACATACTTTTAGGCATCACAAAAAAAATTGGTTGTTTTTTCATAGAAAATTTACCTTTCAATTGCTACTCTATTTATGAAAATCGCTTGCGTAATAATAATATAGATAGATGATGAGGAAAACTTGAGAGTTTTTTCGAACCCTGATATTTATAAAGGTTAAGATTTGATAAAATATTGTTATTTTCTCAGAGAAAGATCCAATAAATAATTATAATATGTGTTTAAAAGAAAAAAAAAAAATCTATATAAAAGAAAAATTTTTAAAGTGTATTCAAATACAATTCGACATTTTTAAAGTTTTTCCAGATAATCACACATATTTTTAATAATGTCGAAGTTCGTGCAAATTTACTTATAAAACATTCAAACCTCCATAAAAACCATTCCGTAATATATTTATACCCCAACGCGTACTGCGTAAGTGGTATATTAACTTTGTCATTCCGTTTGTAACGCCAAGAAGGAGGCATGGCAGGTATAGAAAAATATATATTTCCGTGTGTCCGTCTATCTGTCCGTCTGTCCGTCTGTCGACACGAATACAGCCGTAATTTTAAAGCTATTGTGATGAAATTCAAAATATAAGTTTATTTTTAAAAAACGAATGAAAACCACGCCTACCTCCCATACAAAATGACTTTATTTTAAATGTAAAATCTTTTAAAAATACACAAGCATTAATGAAATGCCTTGAAATTCGACACGTATGCTTTGGTATTCAATTTAAATCCTCACTATGAAATTTGGAAAAATCGGATGAAAACCACGCCTACCTGCCACACAAAGTATCTTTTTTTTAAATGTAAAATCTTTTAAAAATCCACAAAAATTATAGAAATGTCTTAAAATTCTGCACATAAACTTTGATATTTAATATAAGCCACCTCTATGATATTTGGTAAAATCGGATGAAAACCACGCCCACTTCCCATACAAAGTGGCTTTATTTTAAACGTAAAATCTCTTAAAAATCCACAAAAATTAAAGTGTTGTCTTGAAATTTCGCACATTAGCTTTGATATATAATATGAACCATCTCTATGATGTTTGGCCAAATCGGACGAAAACCACGTCTCTTCCTCCCATACAAAGTGACTTTATTTTAACGGTAACATCTCTTCAAAATCCACTAACATTGATGAAATGCTTTGAAATTTAGCATATAAGCTTTGGTCTTCAATATAAATTCTGACAATGAAATTTGGAATAATCGGATTAAAACCATGCCTACCTCCCATAGCTTTATATTAACCGTAAAATGCCTTAAAAATCTGCTCAAATTGCAGAAATGTCTTGGAATTTTGCACATAGATTTTTATATATAATATAGACTATCACTATGCTATTTGGCCAAATCGAATGAAAACCACGCCTACTTTCCATACAAAGTTGATTTATTGAAAACGCTAAATCGCTTAAAATCTGCAAAAATTAGAAAAATGTCTTGAAATTTTGCATAAAATCTTCGATATTTAACATAAGCCACTCTTTGATATTTGGCAAAATCGAATGAAAACCACGCCTACCTTCAATAAAAAGTGACGCCATCAAAATTTAAAAACTTTCGTGAATACATAAAACTGAATGACATCGTTTCTGTACGTACCCAAGTTCCGCCCACGTCGTTTATCCAACCCATACATATATTCTACGGTAAAATGTGGAGTCTTTATACGTGAAAAGTGGGAGCGGCAGCTAAGGGTAAAATTAAATTAAGCGTATGACACAAATATTTTTGCAGATTATACATAAAAATTTTAGAGACGTCTAAAGACTTCGGATATACTTTAGTACGTCCGCGGGGGGGTGTTTTAGTTGCGGTACCCTGCCAAAGCTCCATTCCTTACTAGTTTTATAAAAATTATTGTCAGCTGAGAAATCGTTTTCAAAATAAAAAAAAACAATACTTAAATATTGGGTAACTTGTAACTTCCCGTATCCGGAAATTAGGCTTCACATAGGACTTAGATCTTATACACAAGTTTGAAAGTTAGTTTGCCTCTTTTAAAGTTTTTAAAAATAATTAAGTTCCTATTTAAAAATATTCAGTTAGATAGCAAGGAGAATATCAACTTTTATAAAAAATTTAAAAAATAAATACAATCCCAAAAAACTGTGGCCAAACATTGTCGCTCTGTGAAACAAGCGTCCTTGGATCAAATTTGTTTGCATAGTGTTGCAGAATATTACAGAACTTCATTTTTAGATATTAATCAGTTTTTACTACTGATAAAATGTTGACTTTTGAGTAATGCTGTATTTTTGTTGTTGTAATGAAACGGAACCCGCTAGTAGCAGTTCAAAAATATGTCCTTGTAGCTAGTTGGCGTTCCACAAAAACGGGAGTGCAATAAACGCACACATACATCGACGAAAGCAATGATATGCAACAGAATGTCAGTCAAAATTGTTAGCAGAACTGAAATTGCCAAATAAAGGCTGTATGCGAAAATGTGTATGTAAAGATGTATGTGTGTGTGTTTTTGCGGGATGTGGAAAAATAAGCTTCCTGTTGCTACTGTAGCTGCTGTTGCTGCTGCTCTTGGTAAGCAATTTAAAGTTTCTTACTTCGAGCTAAAGTAATGATTACTTTTTTTAAAAAAAAAAGCTTAAAACTTATCAGAGAATTAAAGTTATATAATAGCTATGAATGACGGAAACTGGTGGCAGAAAAACTCTTTAGAAATAATTTTAGCAAAATAATCTGCAATTTTGTTAGTTTTCATTTGATTACAAATAACGGTTGTGTAACTTTTAAACTCAAAAAAAGCAATTATTTAAAGTGTTTTAATGTAGTTATTGCTGGCTATAGAAATTGCTTTGTTAAACCTTGGTTCGAACTCAATCATTTTTAAACAAATTTTTTATATTTATACTAACAAACAAACAAAAATGTTTACAAAAATATTGTTTTTGGTCTTGAATTAAATTCTTCCCACATTTATTTTTTTCTTACCAGCTTCTCTTCCTATTTTACTTCATAATTGCATTTTTTATTTGTAAAATGTTAAAAAGTATGTTAACTAAATCTAACGCAATGTTTTTCTTTGTTGTAATTGTAATTTAAAAAAAAAAAATCCAAGGCTATGTTATGCTGTGTTTTACCACAAAAACGAAAATGGAAAATTAAACAAAGAGAAATTTCAACTTATATAAAACAAAAATTCTACATATAAAGCAACACCAAATAATTTTTATTTGTTTTTACCCACACACCAAAATAAACATACTACATCTACACGCACAAACTGCACACCAGCATCCTGTACGTTTGTTTGCAACAGTGCGTGAAACAAACAATGGCAACATAACTTTTTCCTGCCGGATCTCAAAAAATGTTTTGCTGGCTTGCAGCATTGCGAAAACAACTTTTTTATTTACTTTTTTGAACATGAAAGTGTTGCAAATTTTTAATTTATTTTGCAAAACTTTTCGAGTTTTCCAAAAAGTTAAGTAATTTATTGAGTTTAAGTTTATTAACTATGAGTACAGCTTCTTACTGCTTTCTTTGTCCATTCTTTGTATTTTTTGTTTTTTTCATATACGAATACTTTTGTCTTTATATATGTTTCGACCTTGAATAAAGAGCTGATTAAAAAAAAACAGCTTTAAAACTTTACTATCAAAAACCTCTGTTTGATAAGTTACTTCATTAATAAAAAATATTGGGAGCATAGCTCACATTACAACTATTATATTTATCTTAAGAGTACCAGAATTTTTCTCACCAAAATGTAATATAATTTTTTTTTTCAAAAATATATACATATATCTCGATCAGCGGTATCTCACATCATATATCAAATGCTTCATGATTTGTATTTGTTTGAAACTTATTTGTATCGTATGCTTTCCATGTGTATATATAATTTACCCTCAAATATTGCCATCTGTATCTATATCTATATCTATATCTATATCTATATCTATATCTATATCTATATCTATATCTATATCTATATCTATATCTATATCTATATCTATATCTATATCTATATCTATATCTATATCTATATCTATATCTATATCTATATCTATATCTATATCTATATCTATATCTATATCTATATCTATATCTATATCTATATCTATATCTATATCTATATCTATATCTATATCTATATCTATATCTATATCTATATCTATATCTATATCTATATCTATATCTATATCTATATCTATATCTATATCTATATCTATATCTATATCTATATCTATATCTATATCTATATCTATATCTATATCTATATCTATATCTATATCTATATCTATATCTATATCTATATCTATATCTATATCTATATCTATATCTATATCTATATCTATATCTATATCTATATCTATATCTATATCTATATCTATATCTATATCTATATCTATATCTATATCTATATCTATATCTATATCTATATCTATATCTATATCTATATCTATATCTATATCTATATCTATATCTATATCTATATCTATATCTATATCTATATCTATATCTATATCTATATCTATATCTATATCTATATCTATATCTATATCTATATCTATATCTATATCTATATCTATATCTATATCTATATCTATATCTATATCTATATCTATATCTATATCTATATCTATATCTATATCTATATCTATATCTATATCTATATCTATATCTATATCTATATCTATATCTATATCTATATCTATATCTATATCTATATCTATATCTATATCTATATCTATATCTATATCTATATCTATATCTATATCTATATCTATATCTATATCTATATCTATATCTATATCTATATCTATATCTATATCTATATCTATATCTATATCTATATCTATATCTATATCTATATCTATATCTATATCTATATCTATATCTATATCTATATCTATATCTATATCTATATCTATATCTATATCTATATCTATATCTATATCTATATCTATATCTATATCTATATCTATATCTATATCTATATCTATATCTATATCTATATCTATATCTATATCTATATCTATATCTATATCTATATCTATATCTATATCTATATCTATATCTATATCTATATCTATATCTATATCTATATCTATATCTATATCTATATCTATATCTATATCTATATCTATATCTATATCTATATCTATATCTATATCTATATCTATATCTATATCTATATCTATATCTATATCTATATCTATATCTATATCTATATCTATATCTATATCTATATCTATATCTATATCTATATCTATATCTATATCTATATCTATATCTATATCTATATCTATATCTATATCTATATCTATATCTATATCTATATCTATATCTATATCTATATCTATATCTATATCTATATCTATATCTATATCTATATCTATATCTATATCTATATCTATATCTATATCTATATCTATATCTATATCTATATCTATATCTATATCTATATCTATATCTATATCTATATCTATATCTATATCTATATCTATATCTATATCTATATCTATATCTATATCTATATCTATATCTATATCTATATCTATATCTATATCTATATCTATATCTATATCTATATCTATATCTATATCTATATCTATATCTATATCTATATCTATATCTATATCTATATCTATATCTATATCTATATCTATATCTATATCTATATCTATATCTATATCTATATCTATATCTATATCTATATCTATATCTATATCTATATCTATATCTATATCTATATCTATATCTATATCTATATCTATATCTATATCTATATCTATATCTATATCTATATCTATATCTATATCTATATCTATATCTATATCTATATCTATATCTATATCTATATCTATATCTATATCTATATCTATATCTATATCTATATCTATATCTATATCTATATCTATATCTATATCTATATCTATATCTATATCTATATCTATATCTATATCTATATCTATATCTATATCTATATCTATATCTATATCTATATCTATATCTATATCTATATCTATATCTATATCTATATCTATATCTATATCTATATCTATATCTATATCTATATCTATATCTATATCTATATCTATATCTATATCTATATCTATATCTATATCTATATCTATATCTATATCTATATCTATATCTATATCTATATCTATATCTATATCTATATCTATATCTATATCTATATCTATATCTATATCTATATCTATATTTATGTCTATATCTATATCTATTTCTATATCTTTATTTCTATATCTATATATTATTCTATTATATTATTCCGCCGCTTCGCCGGGTTTTCAAAAAGTTTTCATTCAAAAAACGATTTTTTGTTGTTTAAGTAATACTACAAATTATTAACCGTAAGATTGTTATATCATCTGATAGGAAATCGAAAACCTAAATTTTGGATTTAATTTTTTTTACAACAAAAACAACTTTTATCCAATTTTTTGGCTTAAACTAAAAATTTTTGAACATTTTTTAAAAAAATTTTTAAAAATATTAATACTTTGGTTTAGTAAAAATTTCAACTTATGTTTGAAGGATATTTTAACAAACAACATTTTTAAAAAAAAAATTATTGAAATCCATTGCAAACTGACTGAAATATTTGCCTTCAAAGCTAAAAGTGTGAATTTCAAGTCGTTTTTCTCTCATTCTCAGCTTATAATTAATACTAAAAAGATCTGGTACTAAAATTTTTCACAGTTTTCAAACTACATACATGATTTTGGTATCAAATTGAAGGAAATTTAAAAGCGTTTATTTATTTTGTTCTCGTTTAACCGAAGTGCAATTTAATCCATTAGGGCCGAAAGAAAACCATAAAAAACAGACATTTTTAGACTTGAAGCAACATTTTGGTGAAAACTATGAATGCCATTGAGCAGAAATAAGTTATTATTGCATGCTAATTTTACTTTTTTTAAAAAACTGGCACTAAAACTTTTGAAATATTATGCAGTATTTAATGAAAATTCGAGACGCATATGTTTCCATATAGTAACATTGGTTGTTAATGGGTTAAAATAAAGTATCCTATTGCGCTCTCTGCTGACCTATAAATATGTGTACAAAATTTTATAAAAATCTGAGTTGTCGTTTAAATGTGATGAGTGAACATAAAAAGTGGCTACAGATTTATTAATAGTATAGATAATTGCAGTGGACATTTTTTGGGTGGGCCAAAGGTGATAAGTCCTAAGGAAAAAATGTTCCTCTTGGAAAAATAATGGAGGTCGGTCATACATTTCAACCCTCTCCTGCCTTCCCCAAAAGGGGAAATATTGATTTTATTAATTGTAGGGGCTTAGGATTTACTCTGGACCCGCCTCCGGGGAGAACCTTACGTGATCCGAAAAAACTGAATTCATATTCGGTTTCAGCGACCTCGAAGTCATAAAAGCCCACAGGGTTTGTTTTTTAGAAAATTGTTGTACAGTGTAATTTTAAAAGTGCACGATTTTGCTAGGAAAAATTTCCATATACTTTTTTTAATTTTTTACTCATACTTACAAATTTTTTTATGAAAAACATCCCATGAAAGATCCTACGGGTTTGAGTGCTGCAATTTGTGTTGATTTATTTTGATCGCTAGTCTAAATCCAGTTGATTGATTGATTGATTTTATTTCTTGCTTGTTAAAATAGTGCGTCTCATTGAAGAGGAAGAAACAAAAAAGCAGCATGTGAGTGCTTAAAAATTATTGCTACAACTATATTCTGTCTATTGCTAATGCTATTTCATTCACTCTCTTTCTTCGATTTGCAGTCGAAGTTCTAAGTTTTTTCTCTCTAAGCTTGTCTTTTAATTGCCGTAATTATCCTGACAGTACGCTTGCAGAGCCTTAACCAAGAAATGCAAGCATTATTTTTCGCTTAGATGAGTTTTTGACATATAATGCGGGGAATGGTATGTATTAGTTGACAGGGCGTGACATGGTGTATCATTTAGTCTGAACACTAGTTAGCGTGTCAGCGTGAGCTGCTTTCCTTTTTAGTCGTTTGCTCGTTATTACTTTTGTTTTGTATACATATATAGTATATGTGTGTGTCCATAGCTCTACATAGAATGCTTTTAATTTATAGCTTTCCATGAGTATTGATTTTTTGGGCTTAAACTTTAGTTACCCGCGTTAACCATAACATTGCAATTAGTTAAACGTTGTTGCTGCTGAGTTTCCGTTATAACAAGTACGTTGCTGGTAAATATTAATTGTATTTATACCCTTTCTTTTTTGTGGTGTCGCATAATCCTTGATAAAATAACATTATTAATAAAGCAAGCACAAAAACAATTGGGACTTGAAAATATGGTTTCATTACAGCTCATACTTTGTTTACGCTCTTTATAAGATATATCAGTTTTTACAATGTCCTTCTGTGCACGTCAATTTTTTTTCTTGTTTTTTTTTGTCTTCTCGCTTTCAACTGGTTCTTAGCTCGAAATTAATTTATTATGACTGTTATACTTGTATACAATAATTTCATTTAGGAAAGTGCTGCACTAGAACAAATATAACAACAAAAAAAAAAAAAATCAACAACTACAGCAATACTAACATTATTAATGTTCTTATCCTTAAGTTATCAGCTATTCAAGCAACTTTGTGCCACCCTCTTTGTGTACCTACATATTTTATTTATATTTCTTTCTTTGTTCTTGCTGTGAATATTATCCGTTTTGTACCCAAGTTTGTATCCTTGAAGTGTCCATTAATTTTATTTGCATAGAAAAAATTGCATATAATTGCATGATATTTATGAGGAAGATTATAGTGATGATGATAATGATCATTTAGCAATATTTTAGCTAGAATTTCTTGCTGAGACGATACTGTTGCTTTTGTTGTTGGCAAAATTTTATCGTTTATGTTTCAACTGCAGCGTTTCTAAGAAGCAACAAAAAAAAAACAAAAAAAAAATTCACATTTTTCTGCATAACAACAGGATAAAGGTTAAGCTGAGCATTTAATGCCTTTGTTGCTGTTCACTTAAAACTTCCGGTGTACCCGCAGAGTGCTTAATTTTGAAAACAAAAAACGAGGCAGTTCTTTTGAGCTACATTCATTACATAACTAAGTGTATTAATTAAAAACAGTTTACAGTTTTAAGGGTTCAACCCATCACCTGTTATTGTTTTTACGTTTAAGAAGAAAAAAAAAAAAATGCAAATATTTTATTAATTATTTTTTTTTGTCTGATAATGAATTTGTATTTAATATTGTATTTGTGAAGAAAAAACTAAATAAGTATAGTTTTTAAAGATCACGATCTCAATGTTATTTTGCTATAGTCGCTACAAGTTTCTCAGTCCTCTAAAGCTTATATTTAAGTTAAACTAAAGTACTTTGGGCCATATTTAGGTCGTATTGTGAAAATTCTGATGAATCACATGATTGATATTTTTTGTACATTCTATTAATTAATGATATAATAACAGCCAATGAACATATTTCAAATATTATTTTATAAATAAAGATCTTTCTTGTAATAGTTTTTTTTTAAAGAATTCTATTTTTTTTTTACATCAATAAATTTTTATATAACTTTAGAGATAATTTCTTAATTTTTACGTTAAAACTAGTAAAAGCATACATAATGCATTCTTTCAGAATACATACATGCCGAATATAATTCAAGTTTCAAAACTTTAAATCGGTAAAGTAATCGTGAAGTTATTTTAAACTTGTTCACCAAATTTGCTCACTTCGATGTGGAAGGAATTCTACAAAATGTCTTTTTTATAAATTTTTTGACAATGAATAACTGTGGATATTCAGACAAATTAACCACAAACACTGTCATCAGAATTTAATTTTAAAGGTTCCAATTTTTTCATAATTTGGTTAAAGAAAAAAAAATTTAAAGTAATTTCTTTTTTTCTTTTTAAATTTTTTGACATAATAAAAATAATTTAAAAAATGTCGAAATTTAACAAAATTTTATTGTTAATTTTTGCTTTTTAAAAACATGCAATTATCTCTTTAGAAAATGTTTTTATAAAAATTTTTTTTACTGAGAAATCTTATTCGAAAAAATCAAACTAGATTATTTTACGAAGCCCATTCTTCGGAAAATAGACAAGGTATTGGACCAAATTTTTGCACACAAGTTGGAGATTTAGGATGCTTAACATACCAAAAAAGTATGTTAGATTGGATAAAATGTTTAGTTGTGCGCCTTAAGTGAAATAGCCCATGATGTTTTTAATTTCGTGATATATGTATTTTCTGGATTATACATTTTTGCAGAATTAAAAACAATTCATTCAAACGTCTATTTTCTTAAAGACTTGGGGTGCTATAAGTTTTGAAATGGCTTAAAAAATATCAAACTACAAACTTCTGTTATACATATAACATATTTTTTCGGATATCAGAAACTTTTGAACATTAAAAGCCATTTTCGAAAATGGTAGGATGATGTGTAACACGCTTTTATTTGCTCCAATAAAAGTGTTTAGAAATTTAATTTTTGATTGGTTGAAAGGCTTATTCCTTGCAGAAGAACCAATTCGTAGAGAGTGTTTTCATAGCTTTGGAATATTTTGAGAAATGGATGAAGTAGAACAAAAATTTCAAATATAACTTCTTTGGCCTCTTTCAAATCGGTGAGGTGATGTGCAGCACTAACAGAATATTGGTTTAAATACCAGATATTTAATTTTTTTATGTTTATTTTGATTTTTTATGTTGAGTAAAAGTATTATGATCTAAGCTGTATGAAATAATAGCAATATCTCGTAAATATAACTAATTCTCAATACTGACTAAAAACAGATCATTAACTTCAATAGAATATTTAAATGTTTTTATTAATTGCAAACAAACAAAAAATTAATTTTAAATGTTAATCAATTTTAATATCGGAGTGACAATTTTTACAAAAAAAAAAACCGCTCACAAAAAATAAAAAAGGCGCTTGCACTTGTTGCATTTAAGTGAATTTTTGTAATTTAAATGTTTTGGCAAGAAATTGCAATAAATTATGCAAAAATCTTGATGAAATTCTTCGGATGGCGTAGAAGAGCGCAGGTTTTGCGGCCGAGCACCTGCAGCTTTTTTTGTTGTTTGCTTGGTTTCTTTCGCATATTGTTTTTTTTTGCCACTTCCTGCAACTGTAATACAGCTTTTCATTGACTTCCTACCACGATTGAATTTTCGTCTGGGCTGAATAGCATGAAATGGGCCGATATCTTTTAATGCTGATGATGTAATTGCATTTCGGAGTTTTTGACGTTGTTGCCTCTTTAATGGCAGTTATAATGTGTAAGATGTGTTACACATCACCCCACCACGAGTGTTACACATCACCCAAATGGAAGTCACTTTATTCTCATTGATGTTATTTTACCACGACGTGAAAAAACGCTAAATCTTTTGTTATATTTAAAGATATTAAAGCAATACCACATTTTACATCTACTCACTTTTAAGATCTGAAGAAAATCTTAACCGAAACGCTAATTTTTGTAAGCTAAAAATGTTTTTACAAAAATTTTTCACTTTTTTTAAGAACTCTAATAAAATGTATGTCTGTCTGCCTACTTCCAACACTTATGAAAAAGTAAATGCCGTCCAAAGAAACATATCACAGTTGTTCACTCACGCATATTTTACCATTTTGTACGAAAAACTGCCGTGCTACACATCACCCCATGGTACACATTACCCGACCTCACCGTACTTTAATATGCAAACTTCTTATTGTGTTCTTCTTATGGTTTTCTTTGGCTAAACAATTTTTTAAAGCTCGAGTGAATTGTATTTATTTTGTATTGAATATAATAATTATTCACGTAAATCTCAATTTTTCTTAAAAAGGTTTCTTTAAAGGGCTCAAATCAAATTAAAAGTCTCATTTGTATTTTTTATATTTTCTGCACCCTAAGGAGGAGTTTGAAACCCGAAAATATCCCCTTGGCTATGAGCCTGAACTGTAAGAATCTTTGTTAATAACCGGCTACCATATTCGAGCCGTAATTCGGTATTTTAAGCACCACATTAAAAAAAAACCATTAAAAAATTCCAAAAGCTTATGTCAAAACCGAAATTATCGACAAAGAAACTTTTTCTTTGCTATATTTTACGGACATACTATAAAATTTTAAAATTTCGGTCGCTATTTTGACATTAATTCAAAATCAACGAATTCAAAAAGTCCTTCACATTGTTTCATACACACACACACACAAAGACAAAACTTTGACAAAAACTTTTGTTGACTCTATACTGACAAAAAATTTATCAACTTAACCTTGGAATTCGTTAATATGCAAAACATTGTTCGTATCGGCAAATTTCTAGATTGAGTTGATATATTTTTTTGTTGTAAAATGAAAAACATTGTTCGTATCGACAAATTCCTAGGTTGAGTTGCTAAATTTTTTGTCAATATAGAGTCAACAAAAGTTTCTGTCAAGGTTTTTGCTTTGAGTGCAGATACAACGACATTTTGAAATTTTTTGGCAGCCACGATTTACCATTTTGAGTTTTCAAATTTTTAATTTAGATTTCAATTTAGCTATCCCAAAAATCCGCTTTTGCTAAATTTCTTAGTATTACGTTGAGGTTTTGAAATTTTAGCCATTTTCAATTTTAAAATATAGACATCGAAACTGAAATCAGCTACACAGAAAATCCCATTCAGAGCTTTATGACCGTATTTTGTAAAACGCAAACGATCGTCTCACTTGGGGTTTTTTTTGTGTGGCAATTCCTTTTTCATATGAAGTAAAATAAACTCTCTTTCTCTCACTGAAATTTTCTACTAAAATTTATTGCCAGACAAAAAAGAAACCCCAAGTGACGTGATCGCTTGCGTTTTACAAAATACGGCCAGTATAGTATTTTGGCCATAGCGCAATGTGAGTTTTGCATTTTGAGCATAATTTAAAGATCCAAATTCTGAGGCAAAAACTTTGTATGAGACAATTTTAGAAAACATTTGGGCAATAACATTTTGTTTTTTTTTTTAATTGCATATTTATATTCTTACAAAATAAAATTTTTCGTCTGGAGAATACAAATAAGCAATAAAAAGATAAAGGGTTCTCATTTAAAACATCAAAATTGATCTCGATTTGATCTTAATAGTTTGACTCAAGGCCTTCAGCAAGTTCACTATCTTTACCTTAATTGACTCTCTCGAAACCGTGCAAATTCTTATCCGAGAGATTTTAGACATTTAGATGTCTCAAGATGAAAAAACTCATTCTACATATCATAAAACCATTTTAATGAGATATACCGAGTTTGTTAAAATTCGTATGAAAATTAAATTTCCAGATAAAAAATCTCAAATGTGGTGATTGCATCTGAGATTTTGACTTTGTCCTTTAATTCTTAGTCCTTTGCTTAATTCGAATGTAATGAAAAGACTCCCGTATAAAAAAATGTTAAGATTTATCATATCAGATCATATGATATTATAGTTTTAGTATTATATTATTTTAGTATTATAGAAGGCTTAAATATACAGAAATAAACCTAAATATAATGCTTAAAGTTTTATAAATAAATACTTTACTAAACACATCTCACGCTACTAAATTTTTACGATCACAAGAAGTGACGATAACACTGAAGAAGATTAAGTGTAAATAAGGGGACTACAATTTACATTGAGTGACCATCGACAGCATATAGTTCTCATATTGTTCATACGTAGGTATGAGTATTTAGGCGGCAAAATGCAAAAACCCCGTTCAAGTTCACTTGGAAAATTAGTAGTTTTACGTAGTGATTTAAAAAAAACTTGCTGGTGATTTAAAAAAAAAAAAATAGGAATAAAACTAAAGAAATTTTTGGTTGTAGGAAACTACAACCAAATCACAAAACCAAAACCCAGTAATATAGTTACTTTCGGCTTCGGTTAAACACTACGATCCGACTTTTCGGCTTCGGTCAAACTCAAGCTTCGGCTTTAGACAACTTATTTTAAGTATTTTTTAAGTCCGGTCATTGTAAGGCCTTTATTATAGATGCCCAAGGTATAGTATTGGTGAGAGTGACGGCAAGTGTAGTTTGTCTCTCCCACTCAACATGCTGATTTCCTATTGGTTGATTGACGATCAAACAAAAGAGCGTTAGTATACGTGTGAGTTTAATTTGCTGATATCAGCCACTACTGGGCATCTTTGGCCTATATCATAGGTATTCTGTCGCCCGCCGCCGCCTTATTTAATCGGCCCTCATTCGCCGTGAGCACTTTGCCACTATAATTCTGATGTCAAGTATATGAACCAGAAAATAAAATTAAGCCTTTAAAAATATTGCTGAAGAAATAAAAAGAAAAAAACCTAGTCAGAGAAAATAAACCAGAATATTTAAAAAATACAGACAAAAAATAATATAAAGAAATATCAATGGTTGAGTGATTGAGTTGACTTCCGAGTCAACCGTAACCGTTATTACTTTATTTTTTTTTTTCTCTTGGGTAAAACTTGTATTGCCCAGGGGTTGTGGGATAGCTTAGACGGTCTTTGGAGTTCCTGAGCTTACCTCAGCCTAAGAAAAAAAAACAACTCGTTACATAGAAATAAGTTTCCCACCACCTTCAACAAACTCCTTTCTTACGTCTTTAGCCGTTGGGAAGCGTTTTCTGAGGCTAATTATTTTTATCGTCAGCTATTCTAGTCTGTTCACTCGTTCCAGATCAGTTTTTCTAACTCATCTATTCAAAAAATCTGCTACTAAAGCCAATTCTATTGGCAATTTCCGGTATTGATAAGTTTTCCTCATGCAGCACCACAATTTTATGCTTTGTTACTGCCTTTATTTACGCATATTCGCAACTTATAGGGGGAGAAGGGGGAGGGCAAGGGGGGAAGGGAATTTATTACAGCCTTCAATTTTGCGCTTAAAGCACAAGAAGGATTTCTAGTTTTCTGTTGTTAGAGTCTTACCTAAAATAATATGCACCTGTGTTATAATAAAAACCTGTCTTTAATTTTCTTACCTTTCCGGATTTTAATATCCGCAAGTATAAGCTTAAAAAAAAAAAAATGATGAAATCGATTTGAAAATACTACAACATATGCAAGACTTCATATCTTACTTAAATGTCAGATCAAAAAATACTATTCGAAGTATCATTCATTTATAAATCGATTGTACTATGGAATTTTGGTATAATTTTATTTCCATATTATATTAAAACTCATAAAGTTTAAAAGAAAATCTTAACAATAAAAGTGATAAAAACTGATAACAACTCCAACCATTGCCTTGCATAACAAAGTGCTTTAATACTCAGACCAGAAACCAATTTAATGTGCTCTTAGACACTGCTGAGATATATTAATATAACTTTTCCATCGGGACTGTGTAATTGACTAAAACTCTTGCATTAAGAAAGTTAATCAAGTCCAAAGTTGGTCAAACTAAGTTGCTAAATAATAGCCAGCTTCTATGCAGCTTTCTACGATTTATTAAATCATGCGAAATATTTGTCTAAAATAGATATAAAAGCTTTTTGGTAGCATTCAAGGTCAATAGCTAAGGTCGAACGTAGTCAAATATTGTTGTTTCCCTTTCCTCTTAATATGTCGATGATTTCATTGATTATTTTATAAGGCAGTATATTGTTGACAAGCCAATAACAATCAGCCACAAGATGTTTCATTCTCTTTAAGTGTCCTTTACTAACAATAAGTATCCATCACACAAGCTAGAGTTGTTGTTTCCAAGCAATCAAGTAGCTGACCACAAATCAGTATCACTCTCAGGTGGTCAAAATAAACAAGTCGGCATAATAAGCAGCCACATATATGTATTTGGTGTTGGTCAGGCATGAATGAAATGACCATGAATGGTTTGCTAAGTCAATATTTAAAGCTATTCGGAAAAATTTGTTGCTATGCGAAAAACATAGAAAGGTATGATGTGAAAGTCTCACTTGGGTACTCATAAGTATTTACGGTAAAAACATTGTTGAGGTGGAAAAAAATTAAGCATTGTGGTTTTGTGCTTGACTGCCTTAATCATATTGATGATGGGTACAACACAGATTTTTTCTTTTATTTTCCTTTCTTATTCCTGTGAGTGTGTCTAAGTATTTTTATAAAATTTTTCAGCTTTTTATTAATTTCATTATTTATTAGAATATTTTTACACCATATAATTAAAATAATGTGTTAAGGATCTGTTAAGCATTTTTCATATATTTATTTGTTCTAATCTTAGGAAAAGTAATGAATTTAAGAATGAATGGAATTATGACAACGCAATGAATTTAAATGAATTTATTCGTTGTTACATATTTGTTACGAAATTTTTATAAGAAAGTTATGATTAGAACATAAAAAAAGATAGTAACAGTATAAGACAGTAACAAATACCAAAAAAAATTTGTAGACTACTTGAAAAATTAGGACATCAACCAAAAAATCAAATACTGAGAAACGATTTATCAAACTTAATGAGTTTTTTTTTTTAAGTTAGTAGCTGTTATACCTATAAAATCGTCAAAAAAGTTTTTCAATTCCATATCTTAAGTGTTTTATATTGGATCAACTAATTATTTCTTTCAACAATTTTATTAAGATGAGAAACCACACACAAAGAAATTTTTTATTTACCGCAACTGAAAAATTCATCAACTATACTTCATTTGCGATCTGTTTACCGCAACTGAAAAATTCACCAACTATACTTCGTTTGCGATTTGTAGTTACTGCAAACGAATATTCAGTTGTCTTTAACGAAAAAAACAGACAGAAAATATCGAAAAATATTTTCGTTATTATAGTTATAGATATAGAAGCATTTTTTAACTCATAAATTTAATATGATTTTAAAAAAATATACTTTCTTACTTCCATCGTTGAGAATCGAACCCCGACGTCTAGCTTACTGCGTGCTCTGCTTAACTTGTTGCACCACAATCTATTGTATTTTCAGTCGGCTAATATTCGGCTAGAACTGCTTATTTTTTCTGTCAAAAAATATATTTTTTTTTTTAATTAAAAGTGTTCGTTTGTTAGAAAAGAAGTTCGTTTCCTACAAACGAAGTTTCAAGTTACAACAAACAAATTCTTCATTTGCCTCAACTGAAAAATCGCACGCGTTTATGACAAACAAAATTAATTGCCTGCAACTAAATAACCCGTTTCCCGCAACTGTTTCCGTTTCTTATAATTGTTGAAACTATTGCAGAAAAACGTTTTCAAGCACGATAAACGAAGTTTGTTTGCGGCAAACTGACGATAAATGTTTTTTCCTTTCCGTGCATCAATATTAAAATCCTTACAGCGATTTTTACTGTAGAAATTGCAGGGAATTCCGTTTTTCTTATCAATAGAGTAACCTTAGAGTGTATTGTCTATATTTTATGTTGTATAAATACTTCGTTAAAATTAAAATTTGAAGAAATGTAAAAGTACTAACTTTATTCCTAGAACTATATAGGGTTATATTAAAAAAATATGTTGAACCTCTTTACATATAATTTCGACTTAATTCACGTCTTTTGACTAAAATTGCATCCTGTACATGAAACGGGTACATGAAACGTTTTTGGTATCTTTTTGGGTTAAACCTACAGAATTTAATATTCATTGTACAAAGGTAAAATATATGTCAAAATATCAGTTACATAGCAAATGAAACGAGTATTTTACATTAGATTTGTCATTTCATTAATAAAGTCACAAAATAGCAAAATCTATGCAGAAAAATTCACAATTTTGTATGAAAAATATCATGTATAAAATTCTTAAGTAGCTTTTATGGTTGCTGGTGTGGTTCGTGCCAAAATCACGAACTCAACATCTTGCCGTTGGCTAAATCGAATCTTTTACGAATATTACTCAGTAACTGCGTGTGTTGTTATTATCGAATTTTTGCTATGGAGACTACAGACGTATGCACCTGAGCTTTGTCTTGGTGGCAGACTCCTTTTTTTCTTCGAAAAAAGCGTTCGTTGTTGCTTCAAATCAATGCCAAATCTGTCCAACTTCTGTAAATATTCGCCGGTGCTTGTTTCACCCTTTTAATCGATGTGAATGACTCCGCATGCATCCTAAGAAACCATATCGCCATGATCTCCTTGGCCGACAGACTCACCTTGGCCTTATTTGGTGCACGTTTACCCAGAAAGGTCCACTGCTTTGACTCTTCCTTGATCTGTGGTGTGTTGTGGTGCATTATGTTTTGTTTTGTCCAAGGGTGCGAATCGGCGCAAGAACTCTTTTGGATTGGGGTTTAACATTGCCAGAGCTGGGTTGAAAAGTATTCATTACAATTCAATTCTATTTCCTTGGAATTAGGAATTGGTAATTGGTCATCTCAATTCCTCAGGATTGGAATTGGAAAAAAATCGTCAACTCCATTACAGGAATTGTACTTGGTAATTGAACGTTAAATTACTCAGGAATGGAATTGGAAAAATCATCAATTCCATTACAGGAATTGTTTGCTATCATCTTTATTAAAAGTAGTCGAGTCTCTTATGGCAGCGCAATTTTCGGAACATATTAAGAAATATGACCTTATGTCTCCTCTGCAGTCTGGTTTTCGACTCGGTCATAGCTGTGTCACAGCTATTTTATAGATTTTGGATGATATCAGAGTAACATATGATTTGGGTCACATAAATTTACTTTGTCTGCTTGACTTTTCTAAGGCCTTTGACTCAGTTGATGATCATTCTATTCTGTGTCAGAAGCTTGAAGATTATTTCAAATTTTCTAAAATGGCGGTCCGTCTGTTAAATAGTCACTTAGTTGAAAGATCTCAAAGAGTAAGGATGGGTAATAGTCTGTCCGCTTTCCGTTATGTAACCTGTGGAGTGCCTCAAGGCTCTGTACTTGGTCCTCTTTTATTCACTATGTTATTAATGACATCTTCAGCAAATGCCGACGATCTACAATTGTACCTGTCCATACCCTTTGGTCATGTTGATGATTTATGTATTAAAATGAAAGGACTTAAGGAACAGAATGGGCAGATTGGCCTAATAACAGATATGGGCTAGCAATAATTCGCTAGCTACGGCCCTGTATAATACTGAAAAGTTCAGGACAATTTACTGCACCAGACACAATTTCAAATAAGAATAGTAACGATAAAATTTGTCTTAAATTTCAAAGGTTTTTAAAGCAATGAGAAGGCAACGAGCATTATTTGGCGGAATTAATAGTGCGTAAAACAAACCTACCAAAAGATATCTGGAACTTTTCAAGCCGATCTTTATGCAATTTAAAGAATGGTCATTCATATAACGGAGGCTTATTTAAGTCAAAATTGAAAAAGACTTGTGAATAAATTTTTAAGTGTACTATCAGACTCATTCCTAATGTTAAGTAAGATCTTTAGGTCATCAGAAAAAAGCAGACAATAACAGTACACAAGCAAAGATGGAATATTGTTAATGATGATAACAAATCATAAGGACCTTAGATAATCCCTTGTGGAACACCATTTGTTGCACAAAATGGAAAAGACTTTGCATTATCTAAAGCGACAAAATTTTGTCAATTATGTAAATACGATTTAAGCCATTTTGAAAAAAATTCTAATGAAACCCTAACAACTCATTAAAATGGAATGGAATATTTTATCAAAAGCTTTTGAAAAGTCAGTATGCCATAGATAACATTAACTTGACAATCTTACTGGAACGATGAAAGACCTTCTTCAGAGAATAACATTAGATTTGAAATAGTAGAGTGGAAATTATATTTTTCACCGCGAAAATAAAGTTTGTCTTTGACAATGTACTCAAAAAGCTTAGAAATACCATTTTATTTAGAAATATTCTTATAATTGGCAACATTATTTTTGCAACCACACCGAGAAAAAAGCTCATGTTAAATTGAAAAAAACTTAGTATAATTTATAAGATGGCTTTGGCAGTTATCAGCCACACAAGTATTTTATCAAAACGCCTAAGTTTTACATGTTGACTTGCCAATTTTTATGTGGGTGATAAATTAACCAAGTATTTGGTAATTTTTAATACACTACTTTAAATAAAAAAATTGAATTTCAAAAATATAACTTTTTTTCGGTTTATGGTTTTTTTATTCTCCTTTTTGTTTGAAGCTGCCGGCCGCCTCTCGTTCTGTGATTTACTTTACTGAAATCGGCAACAACACAAATTTTTCTTTTATCAAACCCGTTTTTTTCTTAGAAATTAATGAATTCTCCGCTTTTCTTGCTGCTTGAAGTCTATTATAACAAGAACATTAAATTAAAATAAATTAAATTAAATTAAATATCAAATACAAAAATTTTACCGTCACATGCCGTTGAGTTTCGAACCCATACCAACTGATGCCACTGTGTATGAAGACACTACATTACGCATTGAGCCAACTTCTTCGTTACGCTTAGTCCTCTTTCACATTGGTCAAGATTTGAAAGCAATTTTTTTTGACGTTCTCTTTTGGACTTGACGAAAGCTTCTACATTGGTCAAGAATTGAATTCAATTTCATATCTTTTTTGCTTGTTTTCTTAAAATTTAAAGCAAGCAAACGTAAGCGACTGCAGCCAACAAATTAATAAGAGAGAGAGAGAGAGAGATGCACGACGATACACAAAAAATAAAATGTAGTAATCTGAGAAAAATGCGAAAAGAACAAAAGGGAACACGAAAAAATTGAAGGTACAGAGACATCGAGACCGTCAACTTTTTCTCCCCTTCGTCGCTTCCGATTTAGGCGAATTGCCAGCAAACTCTGAAAATTGAATTCAATTCTTGACCAATGTGAAAGGGGTCTTAGTGATTTATTCAATACTAATTACAACTGAAGCTATGCTGCAGCTATCAACAGAATACTGCGACATACTGCATCTGTTAACATCTGTGAATCAAATATTTTTTTTTTTTGGCAGGGTATCGAAGTATGTGCTTTCAAAGCAATGTATTAAACAATAAATTTGTTAGGTGAATTAACGTAGCTGCAGTTATGTCAGCAAACAGCAAGCAAGGCTGCTGTCAATTGGTAGAGCGATGGACTGGCATCTGGCAGCAAAAGTTCCAGGGTTCGATGCAGCACGGCGGGCAAAGAAATTTTTTTTTTCTTTTCTTTTTGTTGATGAAATTTAATAAAATTTACTGGTGTGAATATAAACGTGTGTTTTTTAATTAACTTTATGTTATTTTTGAAGTTAAAAGTGGTTTTATTAAAAATAAAAAACCATTAAATTATCAAATCTATCCTCCTCAAGTGTGTCTAATGGTGCAGCTGTGTTTTTTTTTTTTTGTAGAAAATAGCTCAAAACTATGCTTAGCCATCCATGCTAGTTGTTTTTTAATTTTGTATTTTTGGATTTTGGTGAATTTGGCTTAGGTTAAATTAAATATTTTTTTTTGGCAAGGTATCGAAGTATGTGCTTTTAAAGCAATGTATTAAAAAATAAATCGCTTAGGTTAATAAGCATAAGTTTATAATTCCCATACAATTCTCTTTATCCAAGCCGACTTAGCCGACTTATATGCTTATACTGGCTATATACTAAGGCTAACTACTATATGCTTTTAAGCCACGAATACCATTTAAAATATCCAACTCACTCAATAATAGTGATCCAAAGTTTTACTGCTGTTCTATTTATAATCATACACTTTATAACACACTGATGCAAATTTAAGTTTTTTAGAAATTAAATTCCAATGAATTATTTCAAAATGGGAACCATTGAATTCCTCATAAAATTTGCTAGTCTCTTCTCTACGAAAAGCTAAATGCATTGTTATTGCTGAGTTATAAGCAATCAAAAGCCGTTGGTGCTAATTTGCACTAGTGTGTATTGTGTCATTTAAGGGTTAATGAATAGTAAATGGTTTGATAAAATCATGCGACGCTTCAAAAATTTTAAAATATATTGTGTAAAGGCAAAAGGGGCGGCAAAATTATGGCATGTCTGTTCCTACGAAATGTCTCGGGACGCTCCCGTTTGCACGTAAAAGAAATGAAACTCAATTATTTTTTTAATGATAATGATAATGAAGATTACCATTTGATACAATTGTTTTGTTATTATAGAGCTATGATAAACAAATCTTTTGATAACGATCTCTTTTTTGTTGTGTCACTGTAACTTAAATTCCGTCCTTAAAATAGTGCCGCATGGAACGGACCACACCCCATGCGTAACTAGGCAGATCAAGACAAAAACATAGAAATAAATGTTAGCAGCAAGATAAATAAGCTAATAAATGTAAGCAGCTTGATGCTTGGAGCTCTGAAGAATCCCTTCACTTGTTTACGATTTGTATGTTTTTCCTGTTTTGTTTTTTCTTTCCCCCACAGCTCATAAACTTGACTCAACTGTTGTTAACATGTCCTCAATTTTTCAATTATAACATTTTGTTGTTGTAACTTGTATTTTTATTTTTTTTTGTTTTGTTATTGTTATACGTTTACTGTTCATCTACTCAATGTTTTTTGCAAATCTTTTTATTTGTGTTGGAATTTTTGTGTTTTTCCACAGGGTGGTTCACCGCAGGGAACGTCTAAAAATGTAAACAAAATAACAATAAGAACAATTATGGTGACATTATTTTTGTTTATTTAAGCCTTCGAGTTATACGCAACAGAAAAAAAAAAAACGCTGTATTTTCTTAGCTTTATGTTAATTTTGAGGAATATCAAATGCGTCAGATGTCAACAAGTACGTCATAATACTAATGTAAGTAAAATATTTTCAATTTATTTATGAAAATTAATTTTTTTTTAGTTGTAAAAAATAAAGTCACAACTAGCAACTCTTGCACTCTTATTGCTTCTTGCCAATGTGTGTTGCCTGGTAACAACTTTTTTTATGCCGCCTTTTTGCGTTTTCTTCATTTTCTACAAATTAAATTTACTGCGTGCTCAATCTTTGTTACTGTATGGGAACACGTTCCATTGCAATTGTCATCTGTATTCAGCGCTGCAGCCACTTAAACTGATCCTTGTTGATGAAGTAGGATGCTTTTGTCAGACATGCAAAAGTAATTGAATCATCTGCTGGCTTTTGCCAGAAGCATCATCATATAAAGGTCACTGAACTTTGTGATTGTGTGTGTGTGTGTGTGCGTCTGTATATGCATGTATATGCTGATGATGTCCTTAGAGCATTGCCACTTATTAGCGGAATTGACTAAGATTGATGTATATAGTTAATTGATGTTTCATTGCATAAAGCTGCATGATAGTTTGCACTGGAAAAAAATTAACTGTTGTAATTTTTTTTTTATTTTAATTTCACAAAGTAACTAAAATTCAAGAAAAGTTGCTGTTTGTTTTAGTAATAGGATAATATTACTAAATTCTCTGGAAAAAATAATGAGACCTTAGTCATATATGAAGTTTAAAACGTCGAAAAGTACGCAGATTAATTATAGAAAATTCTTAAACGAAAAGTTAAAAACTGATATAGTAAAAAAATATTCGTAAAGTATGCGATACTTTGTTGAGCACACTATTTAATTAATGCAGTGAAGAAACTTAAAAATCACAGTGCATAATTTTTAGCACAAGTGAACTCTTAGGCTGAGGTCAGACGATGATCGTTTGAACGGCATTCAATGAACTATTTTTACTCTCTTTCACATTTTGATTGTTAGTTGGTCAGACGGCAGCGAATTGATTGGCGTTTACTTTTTGACATATCATAAATTCCATTACTTTTTCTCCTCCCTTTTCATTTCGTACTATAAAAAATTGCTCTTACATGACCAGTTCTGCTTGGAAGGTATTAGTGAGCTCATGCATGATCCCTGTAGGAAAATCAACTAATTTAAAAGTAGTTGAAAAAGTATTTTTTTGTCAACGACAACTAGGTGAAATTCTGACTTTTTACCATAGAACGAACTAACATATTTTGTATGGTGATGTCCGCTAAATAAGTCAATTGACTTTCGTCTGCATATATTTTCAACTACTTGTTAAAGTAGTTAAATGTAAATTATTTTTTAATTACCTTAAAATAACCAATTTAAAACTTTAATATTCCACTTGCTGAAGATGAATTTAAAAGCATAAAAATTATAAATTTCTATACAACAAAGAGATCATTTATTTGACTGTTTTGAAAAATACATAAATCATGCCAAAGAATCATGCCTGGTTGACACAAATAAATTCTGAAATATAAAATCTGAAGGCAAAATGTAAACAAAGTTAAAAGTGATCAGAGCTTTTTAATGGAAAATTGTGAAATGTCGTTCTTTATGGTGTTCTAATTGATTTTAAAATAATTCAAAAGTGATTCATGCCAAGCTTCATTGCCAGTTAATTCAAAGTAAAGACAAGGAGCGCAACAGAAGTACGCTGCGATGGTAGATATAATTTCATTATTCCTTTCTTCATTGGACTATTTCAGCTTCCTACAGGTGATAGTATAAGAAGCTGGAGGAACTCTGCGCTTATATGTGGGCACGCCACCGCCTGGGTACATGAGCGAAGGTGCCGATCCAATTGATCGGAATTGTGTGGATACTGCGCCTGTTATTTAACACGAGCCAGCTTTTTGATGCTTCATTTCAAAATATGAGCTAAACAAGCGTGTCAGCGGGATTTTCCACGCTTTGCAACCATCAGTCATGGTCGATGCACACACAGATGTTTTGCTAAGTGCTTCTTTTAAGTGTCTATCGCAATGATGTGTTGGAGCAGACTCAACGCTACGTAGGAAAAGGCGTGCGTCTTTACTACTGAAGTGATAAGGTGTTTGCTGAATGGTAGCAATGTATCAATTTCCGTACAGAGTCCAAATTGTGCAATGTTTGCTAAAAAGTACCAGTTTGTAATTTGAATATCTTAAATAATAAAGAATTTTTAATCGTTTTAATCGTTTATTAGTTTTTAAGTGTGTTTACCACGTCTGTCTTGCAGCTCAATGTCGTACATAAAAAAATATGTCTTTTTGAAAGAAAATGATAGTGAAGCCTAAAGTCAATAATATTTGATGAAATAACATGGTTAAATATTTCTAAACTTGTAATCTAATAAAAATTTGCAATTAAAACATGTCCAAATCAGAGTAGTTGCCGCCTTAATATTATTCAAAGTAGGTTATCAACCACTTATTTAGAATTGAAGTGGATCCCGCCTTAATATAATTCAAAGTACTTCATATACTAGATTATTTTAAATTAGTTTTTAAAAACAAGCTAGTTTGTTCCTATAGGGATGTAATCAATACGGTAGTAGTTAAGGTGTTCTCAATCGGAAAATAAAAAAAAAAAAAAATAGACTGCCTTATTTTGACATTTTCATAGAATCATATATCAAACCATGTATGAGACTTGTCAAAATAAGATAGCATGTCAAAAAACATATTGAACAATTTCATGGGATGAGAACACCTTATAATAATTGCACTATGGTAGTAGTGACAGTTGGCTTCACAAAATGGCTATCATATGTGTTCATTTGCGTGTACATTTTACATTTTATTATTTTTTTTTTTGTAATTTTTTCGTTTTCTACTTTATACCATTTTTAGAACCCACTACTACCTTATTAGATGGGTCATGCAATTATATTCACACAAACGGTGACTATAGATGTCATTTGGTTGTATATATAACTTACTTAATTTTATTTTTTTTAATTTTTTACTTTGTAACATTTTTGATATTTTATGATCGCTAAAAGATCGCCACTATCAACTTGTTAGTTCCATCATGCAATAATATTTACACAATCAGCGACCACAGGTTGTCATTTGCTTGTATATTTAAGTTTGAAGTTTCGACTTTGTACGTTTTTTAACAATCTATGAAAAATGTAAACAAAAATAAGAAGTTAAATATACAAGCAAATGACAAGCTATGATCGCCGATTGTGTGAATATAGCCCAAAACTCCTATTTTTATACAACACTTTTTTTTTATTAAGTTGTAGTATAAAAGTACTCCTTTTTTTAAAAAAATACTTTTGACCTATTAAAAGCCAGCATATTCGTTATTTTGCCACCTAGAAACACTGTCCTGAACGACAATTGCTGTCATGCGCAGCGTTCAAAAATGAACAAATTTTGATTGCTCTACAATGTGTTCATCCGCTCTCGTTCTCACTGATTTTTGATAGTTTTGCATTGAAAGCAACAACAAAACATATCGAACACCGTTCAAACAATCATCATCTGACGTCAGCCTTAGCAATTCATAAATACGTTTGACTCTTAAACGCTCTGTGGAAGTGCGTTTGACTGACACGTGAAACTTGCCGAGGACTCGGTTTATATCCCAGCTTTGGCAAAGTTTCAATAATGCAATAATTTATACATTTCCAATAACAATAATATTACAAATTTCTAATGTAAAAAAAACTCATTCTTTTTTATGTAAGAAACTATATTTTCATGTAAAAAAAACTTATATCAAAGAATTTTTCGCGTAGAGTTACGTCTTTTAGGTCGATTTGTATGTCGAAATTTTTCACAAATTGCTTTTAGCGCATGTATCATTCTTGTTAACACTTTGGGGTATGCCTACAGATTTTAATATCTATCGTACAAATATGAAAAATATGCCAAAATATCAGTTACTCGTATATGGCAAATGAAACGAATATCTAACTTTGGATTTTGTCTCTTCTTTAATAAATATTTGATATTGAGAAATATTAAAAATTTATGGGTTAACACATTTTAAATATACTTTTACTAAACAAAACAGTAAAAATGCATGTGTTTTTTTGATCAATTCTTGCGGTTTAGTTTTTTTCAGTGTACATTCGGTTGAATTGCTAGCTCACAATAGTTTGTGTAGTCTAGATATATGCAATTTACATGCGAATAAAAAACATCATTATCACAAATTGCTGGAAGCACTTTAGTGCTGATACGAATTGATAAGAAAAAAAAAAACATTGAACTGCATAGCTCTAATAACTTTCCTCTTTTTTATGAGAAGAAAAACGAAATTGTATTGCATAATTTATTTATCACGAAATTAACACTGTCGTTTGTGAAAAAAACGAGCTGCAATATTTGTTCGTGTGAAAATGGGTTTTGCTTATTGAAATTGAGCATCACATGAACGAAACCACTCGTTTCGTGATATATAAAGATGGAGCGCAATGAAACACTTTGAAATCCTTTGTGCTGCAACAGACCCGATGTGAGCTCTTAATTGTCTATTAGAGCCCTGTATGAGTATGCTTTTCCGCCTCCCTGAATATATTCTCTTGCTATAAAATAAACAATTTCCTCTATACCTTTTCTGCTTTGCTCATACCAGATCTTACACTCTCTTTGTTTTATTCAGGTATAAGAATCAAAGAGAATAAGAGCACGATGCTTTACTAACAACATCAGGTAGCAAATAAAGCAATAAAAAATAACAAAAATATCAGTGCTCATACTCCGAATATTTAGCGAATATTTTTTTATTCGCTAGTTCGTAGAATGAAAAATATGTTTTTTGTATTGGTACCCAAAAAAGGGTGGTAGATTGGGGGTAGGTGCGTTCGGGAGAAATGTTGAGGGCAAAAAATAACAGGACCATTTCATATATTTCACCCCTCTAGGAGTTCAGCTACGGCCGATATAAGCTATTTTCGACAGCTTTTGTGTTTATTGTATGGGGAGCCAAAGAAGGGTGGCAGATAGGGGGTAGGTGTGTTCGGGAGAAATGTAGAGGAGCAAAAAATAATAGGACCACCTAATATATTTGACCCCTCTAGGAGTTCAGCTACGGCCGATATAAACTAATTTCGACAGCTTTTGTGTTTTTTGTAACGAAGGTAGCGAATAAGCAACAAAAAATAACACAAATATGCATTAAGAATAACATAAAGCTTATTGCGGGGAAAAACCAACATACCTGATTCTTATTCAGGTCACTGCAGCAGATTCCTGAGTATTCATATAGTTTATTAAGTACTCAGAGAAATAACTGAAGCAACGCATAGATCGCAAGCTCACCTCAGCAGGGATGATATTAGCTTAGTTGTGAAAGGGCGAAAATTTATACAAAAATAGGGCATTTTTGTCAAGAATGGGGCCTTTCGTGGTAATTCAATATTAAAGATTTTCTATTTGGATATTCAGCCATGACCACGAATATCTCAATCAATTTCAAATAAACTGTCTCGGGAAATTAAAGCATATTGAAATTTTCCCATTTGTTCTATTTTGTTTTGCCTTCACTGTTTTAACCTATGCAGGGAAGTTTTTTGATTTGTAACAAAAATAGTAAAGTGTACTAAAGTGTTTAAACGATCGCCTCAGAATCAAACATTTTATTTCATACAGAGGTCCAATTCCACTTTAGAAAAAGTCTTGTACATTGATTGCAAAAGTCAAAAATATGCAAAAAAAAAAAAAATAATCAAAATAAAACTAGATCATTTTGACAGAAAACCTTAACCCAGATCGATATCTTCATCATTAAAGAGTCCTAAAGTATTCTTTCGAGTCTTTGGTTATATACATAAGAATGTCAGAAAGATATGAGAAATTTAATGCAAACTCCTCGTTACGAATTGTAAGAAGACGAATTAATGATGGGGACGAAATGGTCATAATAGCAGAAAAAAATCAGTCCTACAAAAAAATATATTCAGGAATGACTGAAGATAATAAATAATAATTTATAAAAAAGCAGTTTCTGCAGTCCCCATTTTTTCTAAAGTGCAATAGTCTGAAAGAGCATGAAATTTTATTTAGGATATCATATGTCGAAATTCTAGTTTTTTTTTTAACAGTTAAAATAAAAAAAGAAGGTTGAAAATTTATTGAAAATTGACGCCATTTAAGACTTAGTGGGTTAAGGTTAAAGTTATATCAGTCTACAATGGAGCCTTCAGGGTCCGCTCTTTTTCATCTATATGCACGATTAAATAATGTAAGCAATGCATTGGGCATGGAGCACTCCACCTCAAAATTCCGTTTTAAGCCTATAGAATTACTTTTACCTGATTTACATTGATCAAGAATAGACGTCAATTCTTAGCTATTCCCTTTTAAATCTGACATATCTCACGTTGATTTCCGCGTCTCTCATATGTACTGTATCTGCATCCAATCAAAAACGTAGCCTTATAAAGCTTAAATTAAACAAAAAGCAGGAAAATTGTTTAAGTTTAATGCTTTTCCAAAGCTGTATTTTCAAAATGGGTTTCTTATATTAAAAAACTCAACAGTTCTTAGTTTACTGAGATCTATTAAAAGTCATTTTATTAAAAATTTAAAATTTTTATATTGATGGCATTCTATTTAGATGATATTTTTTCAGTTGAGTTTCAGTGGAGTAGAAAAGAGGGCCTAAAATGAATCGAAAGGGCTTCGGGGCTTATGAAATCAAAAAGGGCTCAAAAAAGCCCTAAAAGCCCCCAAATATCATCCCTGCACCTCAGTGCAAAAGTGTATGAAAGGAGAACAGAGAACAAATAAAAAGTTATTCTCTTGCGCTACACGACCTGTTGCTACACGACCTGTTGCTTACATTTATTCGCTTGCGGCCTTGCTTGCCGTGACTGCTACAGCAGAGAATCAGGGTATATTCAGTTGATGAATATATGCATGCAGGGCTCTATTGCCTATTGAAAACTATTTATGTACTATGGAATAATACTATGTACTATGGAAGATTCATTATTATTACGAAATCATAATTTTAAGTTGCTTTATGAAGCATTTTCATTTTGTTAGACACTTTTGAAAAAAAGGTTTCATGGTACAAAAATTTGTTCACAAGTTTCGATTAGTTTTTTTGTGTGAAGTTGACTTTTTGAGTGGTCTAACCGTACTCAAATCTGTAATAAAATATTGCAACTTTTTGCATATTGTTTGCATGTTCAGTTGAAACTCAGTTTAACACGATAGGCGCGATAGTGCGTTAAATGGCTAGAAAAATATAAAATTTAAAAATGTCGTAACTTCTTAAATTTGTATGCACAATAAAATTCAATTGTCACAAAACAGAAAGAATTTGAATTCAAGTCAATGATTTTTTTTATTCTTTCAGTCATTGACAAGTATGAATTCTCAATAATTTTTACTGCTGTTGGCCTACTCAACAAAAGTAAGTTTCGGATTCGCATAGCAAAGCAAATCTTTGAAAGACTTATTTTCCACAATGGATATCGGAAGCATATTATTGACAATAAATTTAATGGTTAATTTTTGAAAATGGTTTTGGTTGTGCTGCTTTCTTTTGATATTTTTGGCTTTAAGTTTTTTGTATTGCTTAAATTCGTCTTCGTGTTGTACACGTAAATGGCGAACAAAATTCGAGGTAACTTCCAATGAATCCCGCAAGTTATTTTTACATTTAGTGGAATCAACTAATACGCCTTTTCTATTTCTTTCAAAATCACTCGTGTTTAACTAACATAATAAGCATAAATAAAATATATATAAGCATAAATATGTTAGAACAAGCTATGTACGCATTTTAACGACATTTTTTAACGTACCATTGTTAATAATTTCAAAAATTTCCCAAAGAAAAGTACATTCTCATGTTCATCTTCTTCAAGCGATGACGATGTTGCCTCCTTTAACGAAATCGAAATAGTTGGCACAAGTATGACGTTCTTTTTATTCACATGTGTGTCTATATCCAAAGCACGTTTTTTCTGGCGACCACTTGCATGAGCAGAAGTGTTGTTAATATCCTCGCTATCGTGTGAAGAGCAATCACTTGGCACTATGGACATTAGGGTGGTTTTATCTCAGAGGGTAAAAAAAAAGTTTCTTTCTGCCGGATTTTAGGATTGCCAAAGTTTCAGCAGGATTGCAGTTTGGCGACTTTGCCGACCCATATCTCTAGAACGGTTTAATATATTTGCCAGTGTCATACATCAAATTGAAGGCAATACTCTTTATAATATTTTATATGCAATAAAAAAATATGTTAATACGAGTAGTACTGAATTCGAGATAATGAAGCCAATTTCCCTAAAAACGTGACTAGGTACCCCTTAGAGCGAAGACGGAACCTATTGTGAAAAAACCCGTTTTCCTTTCTATATTATCATTTTTGGGAATGAAAACAATTATGTATTTAAAAAATCAAGTATAATAAATGTCTTTTCCATTTTATTCTTATATAAATTTATTCAAGGGACTGACATAATGTGGTTTTGGAGCTATCTGGATACAGCTGACGGCATCTGCTGACTACTTGGAGAACGTATTGTTTTTGTTGCTCGTCCTTTGTAAGTAATTGGTTAATAATCTGTGATGAGCTTGACTCCTCGCTCTGCCATGTCGTTCACAACTTTCAAGTTGTTTACCATCCTTCGCCCCTCCTGGTAGTTGATGTTCTGATGGTAGTTGATGTTTCACGTCCTTCTAAATCGACTGTTGTCTCGTCGTCGGTGAGCTCCACCGTCTGTGTGAACAATGAGATGAGACAATAAGTATAAAGTTAATATTGATGGAAATTTCAGCTAGTGATCTAGATCTTATAAAGTTTCGCTACAAGGGAAATATTTTTTTTTTTAAATGCTTGTCCAAATTTCCCGCTTCAAGTTGTTTGTCCAAAACCTTCCGTTGTTTCTGTAGTAGTCTTTCTTCAGCTTGAGCCAACTTCAGGTCAACTCCGAGCATGGAGCCTGGTTTTCCTTTCTGTCTTTGTTTCAACAGAAACTCCTAGTCTTCTTCTAAAGTCATCATCGTCAGGGCATCTTGGTGGGCAATATCAAAGATATTATCCAACTTTAGGGTAAACTCTTTTACAGCATTTCTTGCACTTTCCGTTTTTCTATCCTTGTACTTTTGCATTTTTCTCCAGTCATCGTGCAGTTTTTCCAGCTTTACTATGACATTTTTCTATTGTTTTGTAGGAATTCGAGCTTTTGTCCAAAAAACGAAAACCTCATCAACAGTAGTTGTGGCAGAGTCTCGCGCATTTAACTTCACAGTACGCAAATTGTAGAACATAGGAGCTAGAACTTGTCGATTGAAGGGCAGCTTACATCCAGTTATCTGATGACCTGGATAGTCAATTAGAAAAATTTTGTCTCTACTTCTACTTCTCATGCCATATGTAGAAGCCATCACTTTTACGAGAAATAAAAATGTTCACTAGAAGAAAGAATAAATGACACAGAATGACACTAACTAAAACAAAGAGTACGTGTTAGTAGGTACCGACCTAATTAAAATAAAAATGTTTCTGTAGTCAATATTTAGTGGGTTTTTTTAAACTCGATCACACGAACGTAGAACAAAATACGACTTACAAAATACGAACGTACAACAAAATCATAAAAGCAAGAACCACCTAGCTATCCTTTTCTTTTTTTAATAACAGACTCTGAACCACTGGACTCTTACTTAAAATATAACAATAGGTAGTAGGGTAACAAATACATTTTTAAACTAGTTTGGTTTTATCTGCTTGGGGTCGCCAGTGATACAGTATGAGGAAAAAATAGATACATATCTGAGTTAAAAAACAAAAAAATTGTTGTGGGTCTAAAATTAACGGTATACCATAGCAAACATATTTAAATGAAATGGGATTCCAAAGTACAAGTATTTGTCCATAATAAACAATAACAATACAAATAACGCATCTTCGCTCTCAGGGTTACCTAGTCACGTTTTTATGGACATTGTCTCTATTTTTCGGTTTCAGTACTAATTGCGTATTTATTGTGTCGAATATAAAATGTTTAAAACAGTATGGCCTTTAATTTGATGTATGACACGGGCAAATAGCTTTAGCCGTTCCAGAGGTATGGGTCGCCGAAGTCGCCAAACTGCCAAAAAAATCGAGATTTTCAAAACTGAGGCCACAGTGGCACGGGTTAACATCTTCCAATTGTGCTCAAACTTTGGCAATCTTAAAATCGAACAAAATGAAACATTTTAGGGGGGTGCTCCAAAAAAAAAAAAACCGAGAATCGATTTTTTAAAACCACCCTAATGGACATAGTTAATAATTTACAAAACACACAATTCACAAAAGTTTTAATTTACAAAACGTGCACTTTACAAAATCACTACAATAAGGCTGAATTCACTGACCACTTTCAGCAAGTTTTTGCGAAAATTAAAATAATGTTAATCAAGTTGAAGAGCGTGCAGCAAGTTTCTCTCACTCAGCGGAGAGCGCAAGAGCTTCATATAAAAAAAAAAAGTGCAAAAATTGCTGAAGGGGGTCAGTGAATCCAGCCTAACTCAATTTTTCAGTGCAACACGTTATCACTACTAATAGTTTTTGCTGATTGTGAGTACAAGCAGCCCACGTCTCTAAGCGCCCTTTAGATTAGATAACGGAACCACTGCTACAGTATACCGAAAAATAGGCAAAAAAACCAAAAACAATACAGTGTTTACTATTTTTATACAATTTATCCACTTTTTGCTTTATATTTTTGCCTTAAAAAATAAAAATCAAAACTTCCAGTTATTTGGCGCTCAAAAAAAAAAAAATGTTAAAAATCAATACGAAAACATGTTCTACAATGTGAGAGGAGTCTAATGGTACCTTCAAAACGGTGGTACTTTTGTTTTTTTTTGGTTTCAAAATCTAAAAATAATTATTATTTACAGTTTCTGAATTAATTAAAAAAAAAAGATTTTGACACATTGAGTGCCAAGCGGTTTTGACGAAAACCCTCCCAGGAGGCTAAACATTTTTTTTTTTTTTTAAATGAGTGTATTAGTGATAAAAAACGTTTTCAGAGATATTCCTAGTCGATTCTGACCCTTACTTTTATTTTATATAGACTTTTTTGTGTCGTGCATTTCTGTACGACGTGGCACTGCACGACGGGTATGCATTTGTAAAAGTCGCTGTCGTACAAAAACGTACGACGGTTTTTTTTCTTGTTTTTTATTTTTGTTTGATTTCTTTTTTCTTTTCTTTTTAGTTAAAATAAAAATATAATAAAATAAAAAGCAAATGCCTGCTATGTTGAAACGATCGTTAAGAGAAAAGGAAATATTGGAAGTCTTGACGGAGAGTGATGAAGATTTTTCTAATGATGATGATGATTGTGATTGGATACCGGAGGTTTTGGATTCTGACTCTGAGCCTGACATAGATCCTGTGGGAACCGATGACATGTTGTTTGAAGATGGTATCAATACGGAAGACGAAGCTGACGAAGCTGACGAAGCTGAAGAAGACAGTTTAACAGCAGGCGCGGAAATGTTGTATGCCAAAGTCAATTGGACTGAATTTTCATCACGTCAAAAGACCTTTAAATTTACTGGAAAATCTGATATCCAGCAAAATATTTCATCAGACATTTCCTGCTTGGATACATATTTGCTATTTGTAGACAATGATATCATTCATTGATTTAATTGTCAAAGAAATCAACCAATTACGCACAAGAGATTTTGGACAAAACCGCCGTAACTAGATCTTCGAGAAAAAAACAATGGGTACCGACAACAAACCTTGAAATTAAAAAGTTTGTGGGACTTCTTTTATGGATGGGTTTGGTGAAAGTTGGGTCTCTTTTAGATTTTTGGTCAAAAAATCACCTATATAACCTTACAATTCCTGGAAAAACAATGTCTCGAAATCGTTTTCAGTTGCTGCTGAGCTTCATGCACTTTGTAGATAATATTAGCATTATTCCAGGTGATCGACTTGGAAAAATCCAACCATTGTTAGATATGCTCCAGATGCGGTACCAAAAAAGATTATGTACCAGGAGAAAATATCGTTATTGATGAAACACTGATTCCTTGGAGCGGCAGACTTGTTTTCCGACAATATATTCCCAATAAGGCTCATCCGTATGGAATAAAACTGTTTAAATTTTGCTCTACTGAAGGATTTACCTGGTCATTGAATATATATTGTGGTAAATCAGCTACTGGGGTAAGAGAAGTTGGCTTAGCAAAAAATGTTTGTGAATATTTAATCACTGAATTGAAAGGAGAATGTCGTACATTATACGTTGACAACTTTTATACCAGCTACGAACTCGCTCGCTCAATGCTAAATAATAAAACCCACCTTGTCGGCACTCTTCGCGCAAACTAGAAATATTTGCCAAAAGAAGTAATGAATTCTGCGCTTAAAAAAGGTGAATTGATGGCCCAAGAAGATGTAAACGGAATAGTAGTACTAAAATGGAAGGATAAGCGAGATGTCAGAATGCTTTCAACAAAGAATGCTCCAGTGATGACGCAAAAGAATAGTTAAGTCAAAACCGTTAGCTATCATTAAATAAAACAAAGGAAAAGCTGGTATAGATTTATCGGACCAAATGGTCTCGTATGGTAGCACCCTACGCAAAGGTTTGAAGTGGTATAGGAAATTAACAATTGAATTATTACTTGGCCTGTCAATAGTAGATGCGCATATTGTTTATAAGGAAGCTACAAAGAAAAACAACAACATACGCAAATTCCGTCAACGTGTAGCTAATGAGCTTTTGGATCTAACATCTCCACAAGCAGTAAGCCCCGGCAAATACATTATAACTAAAAGGGTAGATGCCAACAATAAAGTAATTCGACGTTCTTGAGTTTTGTGTTACGCAACTGCAAAAAAACAGGTGGACCGGAAAACAGCAAGGAATCACTTGAAGAAAACGAGTACTTATTGTCCAAAATGCCCCAATACCCCCCCACTTGTGCCTGCAGTGTTTCCCAACATACGCCCATCTAAAATGATATAATGTATACTTACTTTTATCCTTTCAAAAATGAATATAATATTAAATTACTTGAAAATTTAATGTAAATTTAAGAAAAAACATTTCATACATTTTTCACTTAATAAAACCTCAAAAAATCATCCTAGACCCATGTATGCTTTTGCAAAAATTTTCAGTAAAGAATTCTTTATTTAAAAATCGCAACAAATTGCACTCAGTGTCGTACATAAAAGAACTACAGGCTCTAAGTAAAAGCAATCAATGTCGTACGGAAACGTACGACGTGGCACTCAATGTGTTAAACAAGGGATTTGAAGTCCCAGCTGACTTCAAGTGATGTGAATGCAATCAATTGCCACATAAATGAATGCGAGACTGTAATCAAATTAGTAAAAATGATTGCTGATTTCAAATGTTCAAGTCAGAAGAACCAAAAAAAAAGAATTATGTATTGCAATCAATTTCAACAAAATTAAAAGACTTAAAACGTGAAATTATTACAATTTTTTACAGCTCTGCCGAGCACATTGCAGCACATATTATTATTATGAGACTTATTTCTTGGTACATTTTAAATTGAAAACACAGCTTTTTGATATTGGAATGAATTGCAATTTTTCTTGATACGTCTCTTCAATGCATGAGTTAAGTGAGCATGTATTCAAGGCCAATAGGTGTGTCTTATATGAATTTATTTGAAAACTTAATAAGGATGCTTATTAATTTTATATACCGACATAAAGTAAAGTAAAAAAAAAAAAAGTTTAAAGCAGTATTCTATCAAACAAAAAGCCTTTATATGTCTCAAAAATTTCTTGTTTCAAATGATTCAACTTAATAACATGCGATGCTTAAATAAGTTTTGAAAATATATTTTACTGAAAATATACTGTAACTAAGAGCATGCAAAGTTTTTCACTTAAAACTTATAGCTACAGCGGAAGTAGTTATTCTGCAAACGCAACAGCTGCAGGCAGCGTACGCAACTTTAAAAAAAAAAAAAAAGGAAGAAAAAAAGCTAGAACATTTTTGAAGCTTCAGCATGCTTAAAATAGTCAACACTACTGTTGTTGAACTTTAAGTTAAAAGAAAGTTTTTGGCATACTTATGATGGAGCGGCATAATTAAGAAGTGGCATGCTCTGAGAATGTTGCAAAAAAAAAAATGCGAGCAAGTTCAAGGAAAATGCTCTTAAACTCTGGTAGTTTAAAAAAAAAAAATAAATAAAAAATGCAGCATAAGAAGCAATAGCCTTGAACAAAGATCTGGACGGCGCTTTTTGAGTTTCAGTGCGCTGTCGGTTGAAGCGCCTTGCGACCATTTTATAGCCTTTATGCACACTTGCAGCAAAACTAGTTCTTACCACAATTTTAAAGCTTTTTTTATGGCTCAGTCGTTTGCAGCTGCTTGTGGCATGTCTTCAACATTTGTTGTAAATTTCTATATTTTTAAAATTATTCTTTGGGGGCTGCTTTTTTTTATAATTTCCTACAAAATAGCTGTGCTTGACTCTAACGTGAAATGTGCTGCAATGAAATTGAAAATTCTTTTTGTGGCAAATGAGCTTTCAAAGTTCTTTTTGAACATTTTATAAATAAAGTATTTTGTGGTATCATTTTTTTTTTATGCTATCTACTGACACGCTGCCATTTGCCACATTTTCTCAAAGCATGCAATTTCCGTCAGAATATCTAAGTCAGTTTTTTTTCTCGCATAGCTCGTGCTATTCGGATGATTTTTCACAAATCATAAAAGCATTCCAAATGGTCACCGGGTCAAAGAAGCGGAAGTTCAACGCAACACATGCACACCTGCGGGTGAATTTTTACGCTACAAAAAATAAGTTCAAATAAAAAAAAAACCTTAGCTATGTGTGATAAAATCATAAAAATACCAGCGCAAGGAAATTGCATTGAATGCTGGCTCATGGCAAAAAAATACAAAAAACGCTAGTGTGCGATAAAAAGTAGCAATAACAACAAACATGGCGCACAAGTCCCGGAAGTCATGTGATCAAGCAGAAATAGTTCGCTGCACTGCTTTGATATGGTGTGGCACTGACATTTTAGACAAACTATGGCAGTCCATGTTTTTCGAAGAAAATTTTTAGAAAATGTTGAAAAAAATTCAAAATTTGCCCATATCTTTATGAAACATTGTAGCACAAATTGAGCACATTACAGCACAATTTCTAAAAATCTAAAAAAAAAAAACATGAAAGCCACGGTAATTTGCACTTAAAACAAACACAGCTGATGAAAGTCATGCCCCTAAAACCATTTTATATTTTAGCGCGACACGTGATGGCAGCGGGCGAAGTATAGCAGTTGTTTGTTTTCCTAAGAAAATTTTTAAGGTAATTTTGCAAAAATGCAAACTTTCTCAAACTCTTTAAGGCACCTTGTAGCACAAACTCAGCACAATACAGCACAATTGCTGAATATATGAAAATATTGAAATCAACAAAAAATATCCTAAAAAATTATACCTTTAGAATGAATTTCATTTCAAATGCGGTTTACGATACCACACATTCGGCACATTGCAGCACAAGCATTTTTTTTTTAATAAAAATAACAGCTAAGATGAAATGTTTTCTTTTTCAATTTTCTTCAGACATTGAATGGCAGAAATCCAGCTATTCTACGATTTTGCATTAGTCTTGCGGGCCGAAGTGAAAACTTAAAGCACTGAAGAACAGTGTTTTTTTTTAATATTTAAATTAATTTTAAAGAAACCATTCATATTTCAATCAATTTATAAAAATTCGAAAAGTATAAAACAGGCTTATGGTTACTTAAGTGAGAAAGAAAAATGTTTGATTGGAATTTGTGTAAGTATCGTGTCAACCCCGCATCGATCGAAGTTTTATAATTCTTACTACTGAGTTTTCGATCATAGAACATAGTCAGACCTAACGCTTCACTCAAAAATACAATAAGAAGGTAGGTTTGTATTATGTGCAAATTTAATATTGAAGTCTCCATTTAGTATCATAGGTGGTCCCAGAGTACTGCAAAACTCACTTATTGCTTCATTAAATCATTCACTGGAATTCTTACTCAACTCAACTCATTCAACAAAGTTCAGCGTTGGAAATCAGCACAATACTGGCGAACGCGTCTTTTGTGTCAATTTGAGTTTGAGTTCCGTTGACGGCTTGAATTCACATGTTTGAGTATTGGCGTTGAGAAATCAAAGAAATAGTTAAATTTAGTTGTTTGTAGTCAATCGTAATAAAAACTTCACCTTCTTCTTCTTCTTGTTCTCTCTTTCGCTCTCTCTCTCTCTCTCTCTCTCTGTCTGCACATGAAAAACACATACATGTTGATTTTTGCTTTTTGCGTTTCATTCTTGATGAAAATAATCGTTGTTGAGCTCAACGAAAAAGGTGGAAATATGTCTCCGAAGACGACCGTTGATTAAAATCACACAGCCAACACGAAGCACATGGCTTGATTGAATTTAACTCAACAGCGAGTGTGTGCATTCGAGCAAGTCTGATCGATTGAATGGAGAGGCATCATTTTTATAGTGTTGATTACGCATGAATATTTTTATGTGAGTTTTGCAGTTCTCTGATATATACATTGTCCAAATTTTTCTGTAAATCTATTTCGAACAGAACTTTCTTTTGAATAAATCATCAAAAAAAATCTCTCCTGCATTGACACAAAGAGGGCTGAAATATATAAGCTGGTCCTATTATTTTTGTTTTTCCTTCAACATTTCTTCTGAACACACCTAAACCCGCCTTTCTGCCATCCTACTGGGGGTCCCAATACAAAAAACTCAAACGCGGTCGATTATAGTTCATATCTCTACCGAATTGGTCTTTGGAGGGGTCAAATTTATAAGCTGGTCCTATTATTTTTATCACCTATCTGTCACCATTCTTAGGGTCGACCCTTTGGGATATAAAATATGTGAGCTGGTCCTGTTATTTCTTGCTATTCAACATTTCTACTGAATACCCCTTCAGTTTATCTATCACCTTTCTGAGGTTCCCATAAAAAAATGTTGATCTCTCCCGAATTGATCCGTAGAGGGGTTAAATATATGAGCTGGTTCTATTATTTTTTGCCATTCAACATTTCTCCTGAACGCATCTATCATCTTTCTGCCATCCTTCGGGGGGTTCCCATACAAAAAATACAAGAACTGTCGGTTTTAGTTAATATCTTTCCCGAGAGGCCACATATATATGAGATGGTTCTAAAAGTACGTTCAAAAAGTCCATAGGATGACACATAGATGGCGTTACAAGATTTTTTTCCAAATGATTTTTATTTAGTACCAACCTTCAAACGATACGTATAATAATTTAACAACACTCTGACTTTTTGATAAAATAAAATACAGTGGAAACCAAACAATGGCTTGATAAACATTATCCGGACTCTGCTCCATCGAGACAAATGGTATAAAAATGGATTGTGAATGAATTTAAACGTGGTCGTACCAGCACAGATGATGCAGATCACAGTGGACGCCCAAATCAGACTGTTATTCCACAAAACATCAAAAAATCCACAAATTGGTTATGCACGATCGCAAATTCAAGGTGCACGAGCTAGCCGACATTGTAAAGATATTAAATGGTAGTGTTTTTACTATTTTACACGAACATTTGGGTATGCGAAAGCTCTGTGCAAAGTGGGTGCCGCGTGAGCTCACAGTCGACCAAAAACAACAACGAATTGATGATTCAGAGGAGTGTTTGGCGCTGTTAAACCGCAATAAAATCGAATTCTATTGCCGATATGTGACAGAATCCAAAAGTCAGTCAGCTGAGTGGACAGCAGTCGACGAACCGAATCCAAAGCGAGCAAAGAACCAACAGTCGGCTAGTAAGGTGATAGCGTCTGTATTTTGGGATGCGAAAGGAATAATATTCATCGACTATCTTTAAAAAGAAACCACCATGAAGAGCGACTACTACTGTGCACTTTTGGTTCGATTGAAGGCTGAAATCGCTAAGAAACGGCCACATTTGCAAAAGAAAAAAAAGTTGTTTCACCAAGACAATGCACCGTGTCACAAATCGATAAAAACGATGGCAAAATTGAATGAATTGGGCTTCGAATTGCTTACCCACTCACCGTTTTCTTCAGATTTAGCCCCCAGCGACTTTTTTCTGTTTACAGATTTCAAGAGAATTCTTGCTGGAAAGAAATTCAAATCCAATGATGAAGCAATCGCTGAAACTGACGCCTATTTTGACGAGAAAGAGAAATCGTACTATAAAAGTGTTATTAAAAACTTGGAAAATCGCTATACTCGTTGTATCACTCTCGAAGGCAACTATGTTGAATAATATAATCAAGTTCTAACAAAATTTTGTTTTTTTCTTACTTATCCTACGGATTTATTGAATGACCTGTTATTTGTTTTTACTCTTCAACATTTCTTCTCAACACAACAAACCCGTATCTGCCACCACTCTGAGGGTTCCCATACAAAAAACATAAAACCTGTCCATTATTGTTCATATCACTCCCAGGCTGAGTCTTAGAGGGGTCAAATATATAGCTTTGCCTATTATATTTTGACCTTCAACATTTCTTCGAAAACACCTTCCCCCTATCTTCCACCATTCTGATTATTGTTCATATCTCTCTCGAATTCACCCTTACGAAGTGTCAAATACATGAGCTGTTCCTACTATTTTTTGTCCTTTAACATAACTTCTGAACACTCCTAGCCCCTATGTGTTACCCTTCTGGGGGTTCCAATACAAAAAACACAAAATTGTTGCTAAATTTTGTGCTTGCATAGTAGCTGAATCAGAAATACAGACATTAACAGTGCAAGCCTTAACACTGCAAGCTTTAACAGTGATGACATTAACAGTGTTGACAATATAACATTGCTGACGTTAACAGTGCTGACACGAATTTATAACTTATACACCTACCAAAAATTGCTCAAGCTTCTTAATAAAGTTTTCATTTAAAGAAAAACGTTTAAAAATGTTTGTACGGTATAAAAAATTTATCGTGTTAGAAGAAAAATGAATTTTTGATATTTTTTATGAGCTAGCAAAAGTTAATAAAAAATGTATTAAATTTCTTTTGCAAAATTAACCGGCAGCTACACAGTTTTTTTTTTACTGTTTTTCAGAGCAACTTAAACTATAACAGGCTTTAAAGTTACACATTATTTTTGTGCAAAAAAAAAAGTAGTCATGAATAATATTCTGTTAAACTCTGCTTTTGAATGTCAAACAACTGCTAAAGCATTCTTTGTTTCCACTTTAGTGTCGACGCACAAACAAAATATTCTGTCCGTCGTATACGTTGAATCCTTTGAGACTGGCAAAAGCCACAAAAAATACACAGTTCTTTTCATTTCAACTCCCAGACTATATTATAAGCTACATTCTTTTATTTTGTAGTATTTCGTTTTTTTTTTTATTCTTGTTTAATGTTGTTATATTGTAGCACAACACCACCAATATCAAAACCCAGCCCATTCTATCGCCTACCCCTTGACACTAATAAATGCAAACTAATGGTATTACTTGTCGTTTTTTTTACATTCTTATGCATTTAATTCCTCATGCTTAATATCCTGACAGCACGTTGTTCTTTTGTTTTTTTGCTGACATTAACTCGGTAGTATTGCTTTTATTTGTCACACGTGCTGCGAATTGAAATAACTTCTCTATTGTTTCCCCATCCAATTTGCTTAGCAAATTCTAATGCAATCTAGTAGATACACAGGAAAGCAAAAAAAAAAAAATACTCTTAAAGAAACTATATCCAATTTTGTCTTGGCTTTTGCAAAACTGTTAGTTTTAGCGCATATATTTTCAGCATGTCATAAAATTTAATGTCTATCGTCTCGCCGTATGATTCTTGAAGAACTTTTTGTGCAGAGTGGGCTTGCTTCAGCTTTGATTTGTTTTGACTTGCTGTATTATAGTGTTATTATATATTCAATTGCAACCATAAAAAATAATAATATACGCGTTTAGCTCTGTTGGAATAAATGCAACATTTTCGGTTTTGAAATAAATATGATAACATTTCTTGAGATTTGGAATAAAGTGTATAAGGCATATATCGAAAGTGGTGCGAGTAATAACGTCGCCAATAACATTCGGAAGAGTGAACTTGGACCTCCTAGTACTAAACAGAGTGTACGAAGTTAAAAAAATGGTATGGGCGCAGGACTTACATGCAAACACGATGTATACGCTATGGTATATCAATGATTTTTTTAAGATAACACAGTACTGCGTTGCATTATTGAGTTGAAGCACTTAGCTGCGCTATTGCGCTAATACCGTAGTCTACTCTAAAGTAACGCACTAGCGCAGTAATACAAATAGTTTCTTGCTCGTTCTTCTTTCTTTGCTTATTTGAATGTGTGCTTTTCCAAAAGCTCAAGCAAGCATGAATTTAACTTTAAATTACCAACTCATTTTGCAACCGAGAAACGTGAATGTCTAAATTTGATTGCTGTGTATCAACCTTGAACAAAGTTCAGTTTTGACTGCGTGCTTCGTATTTATTTCTTATTGCTTACTCCTTCCTTAACGAATTTATACTCAATATTTCTTTATTGTTATAATATTATTTAGATGAAACAGTTTGCTACAGGATTTTGATTATATTTTTTGTATTTTTTTTTTCATGTTGAGCTCTGCGCTTCATTTAAGCACGCTTCGTACTTATTTCTTATTGATTAAACTCTTTTTAATGAATTTGTCATCAATATTTCTTAATAATAATAACCTTCTTTAGATTAAACATATATTGCTACAGAACTTTGATTTGATTTCTTTTATTTTTTCTAAAGGAGCCTAAACTGCATTTACTTCTGCAAATAATTTATTGCGCTGCCCCACCAACCGCTTTTAAAAAAATTTACTTATAAACTCGATGCACCATTCAACTCATAATCTTACTGAGCTGAATAGAGTACTTTTGTCCGTGAGCTGAATAAAGAATAAAGTCCGTATTTCAAAGTACTTCAGGACGCAATTACGTTAACGCATTTCGCTGATACAGTAAACTGAGCTTGAGTTGCTGTATCAGCGCAGAATTTTTTGCTGCGTTGGCCATACCTAATGTGATGAATCAAACGTAGAATCAAAAGTAGAATAGTTGAACCTTAATCCGCTAAAACTCTTCCTTTCTGGTTCCTTAATACTCCCCGTAACAATCAAAAAGTATCTCTTTAGGAGGTGGGCAGAACAATTTTGTTCACATTAGAGCCCTGAATGAGTATGCCTTTTCGCCTACTTGAATATATTCGCTTGAGGCAGTATAAAAATGTTTACTCTATCGCTTTTCTTCTGTGCTCATATCTGCACTTACACTCTCTTTGTTTAATGCACAAATAAGAAAAGACAAGACACGCTGCTTTACTTACACCAGCAAGTAACGAATAAAGCAATAAAAATTAACACAAACATAAGTATTCATACACTGAATATTTTGGTCATACTTTTGTTATTCATTGCAAATATCTCTTAATATGCTAGAGACTTATGTAATTGTTTCTTTAATAAATAAGTTAAATCGCTTCCGTACTCAAAACCAAAATAACTAAACAATAAAGAATTGCATAAATGCTTATTAAGCACCTAATTAAAACGAACATAGCTATTAACATTTATTCAGTTCACATTCCTGAAAATTCGAGTAGATTATTAAATATACAGAGAAAAAACTGAAAAAACATGAAGCTCGCAAGCTCAGCTCAGCACAGTGTAAGGTTGCGAACATAGTGAACGCTTGTTACTGAGCCGAGCCTAAAAACTCATTGCAGCAATAAGGAAACCAAGTCATGTGTCTCTTTTGCTCCAAAGTGTTTTTCGGCTCGGCTCAGCAACAAGCATTCACTATGTTCGCATCCTAAGAGTGTATGTAAGAGAACAGAGAACAAACAGTAGTTAATCGCTTGCTCAGATTTACTCTGCCCTACACAACCTGTTGCTTACATTAATTTGCTTGTAGTGTGTAGTGTAGAAAGTGTATTTCTACTCCAAAAAAAGCAGTGTACATTAGCTTAGAGAATTTATTCATGCAGGGCTCTAATTCACATATCGTCAGTTTATTCGTATTCTCTTTCACTGTAAAAGACAAAATTGCATATTCATGAGGCCCACCTAATGTAGCTAACGCATCAAAATTCGGGCGTACTATTTAATAGTTCCGCAAGCTTTTAATTTTCAAAAGCTTCGTTCTCTCGCACGTCCTACTCGCGGTAAAGTGCCTTGGTGATACTACTAATTCCGTACGATCCGATTACATACAGTGTATAAAAAAAAATTGTTGATCAAGTTATAAAGCTTGATGAGGTCATCAAAACTCCGAAAAATATACTTATATCCAAAAATTTCAAAAAACTCAATAAAAGTTACCGACTTTAAAACCGAGTGGAAGAGATACTAAAACCGAGTGGAACTTTGTTGGAGCAACAAACATACAATTATTTAGAGAAATAACATAAAATCATGGAAACGAAATCAATAAAAAATGCAACATAAAGTACCACTCTTCTGAGAAATGGTATCGACAGCATGATGCAGGCCACCCCTAAAAAATCTTCGTCACAACCAAAAACAAAGTTGATTGAAAAATCAAGCTTTTTCAAGTACTTGAAAATTCACTTGGTTTGAACTTGAAAAAACCAAGCAAAGCAAGCTTCGTATCAAACTAATCAATCGCAAGCTTTACTGCTCTGCTGCGCACAAAAACTTGAAGCGCTTGAAATTTTCGGGAAAATACTTGAAAATATTGATATGTTCGGCAAAAGCTTATAAGCTTGCAAGTATCCAAATACATAGTTCAAATTGGGAAAGCTTGTTGTCTTGGGGGTCGCTGATTGCGATTCTGATGCCAGAATATAAAAAGTTGTTTGGCCACTAGGGTGGACCGTAACAATACTTTTTTGTGATTTTGACAGATTTTGCGCTTTTTTGCAATCTAAGTCGGATCAATTATTTGGATTCTGATGTTATGAAGATGATGTTCTGAGATTATAAAGTTCCAGTTCCATATCTCGAAAAGGAAGCAAAATAGGTAAAATCTAACCAATTTTTGGGGTTACTATAGGAGGAAGCATTTTTGACTCCCCCATTTTCCACATTTTTAGAGGGGACGTTGAAACACATCAGATTCCAAATAATTGGCCCGATTTACAGAACAAAATATTAAAAAAAAAAGCACGAAGAAAACATTTTTAAGGACCACCCTTATCAGCGTCCCATATTTTTCACAAACTATTTTTAAAACTATTTATTTGGGTACACCCTTGTGCCCAACACATTTTTCTTTAACTATACTTTTCTTAAGCAAGTAAGTTGAGTTAATGGAAAATTCACAAACAAATTCAAGCTTTTCAATATCTATGACGTACATTTCAAGTCTGCTGCCGCTTGTTTTTACTTCGTGTCGTAGAACACGCGTTCATAAATTCGGGCAACAAGCTGACGTCGACTTGACTAATTTCAAGTATACTTGAAAGCGCGCTTGTATTCATAAATTTTGCAAGTACTTGAAATTGCAAATGAATAGGCTTGTGCACTTCTCTGCTCTGTATCTGCATACTCATTCCCTTCTCAAGTCATTTTTCAATAACATTGTCATCGTCCTTTAAATCACAAATACATCATAAATAAATATCTCAATCGTAAGCTAAAAACCTAATTATCTCTGCTTCGTAAGTTTTTTGCTAGCACTAGCTAAAAAAATAAACTTTATAAAAATTTTATAGTAAATTCAATTCAACAATAATAAAAACTAAAGCTTGATTATTTCTTGAAACCTCCTTGCTTAAAGGTATTTTTTTTTCTTAATTTTTTAACCAAAGTAGTAGTAGTAGAATATATCTATTCTTTGGTTGCAATTGATAAATGATTTGTAAATATTATTTAAATCGATTTTCTTTAAAATCTTTCATAGAAAACAGCTAGATGTGTTTAGGTACATCTTTTTAAAGAAATTGTCAAGCTTTAGCTACTTATATCATAAGATAAAAAATTAATTGAATTTGTAACAAAAGTGAGCATAATACAAAATACCATATTCTTCTATTTTCTCCATACTTTCATTTGACCTTTTATTTATGTAAATCGTGTGTATGCCAAAAAGTATCCATACTTCATTATTTAATTTCTTAAACTAGACCTCTAATAGACTACCAGCAAACTTTTTGAACGTATTATGATTGAAAATTTATTAATTTATTTATATTAATGCTTTTATTTTATAATAACAAAAATATGAGAAAAGTTATAATAATTAAGTGCTAAGTTCTTATACCATCTTTTATTCTTTTGAAGATAATCGTTTCTTGAATATTTTTATTACAACACCAAGAGTTATATTAATGCCACATTTTTTAAAATATCACGAAACATCAAACAGAGTCATTATAAGTTGTGGCCATTTTTTTGTTTTTTCTCCAACTAAACTGACAAATTTTTAACCCTTTTTTTAAGGAATAGCGTAAAACATGAATTTATAATTATTTTTTAAACCACAAGCTGTACAGTTGAACAAAGCTTTAATCAAAATAAACGTTCATGAATATTTATGCACATGATGAGAGTTAAGCTATATAACAAAAAAGGAGACGTTACAACCAAACACAAAAAGAAACTAGCTTTACCCTACCGTTTCAACTAAACATCATTAAGTGGGTGGCAGCTGGCTGATATATAACAAAAACCTTGATATTGTGAAATCTCATCACTTGATGGGTCATTAAAATTATCTGCGTACAAATCAGTGTTGGAAAAAAAATATACCATGGAAAGTTTTGTACATTTTTTTCTAATATTTCATAAAGCTTTTTTATGTTAATGAGTGAAACTTCAAATTTTTCTAAGTAAGTCAAAATATGCTGCTGCTTTATGTGCAGCATCAAAATTAAATTTAAACCTTGACTGTTTAAGTGTTAGCAGCAATTTTTAACGTAAGGACAACGCTAATATCCTGTGGAACAAAGCTCTTTGCCTGGCTGCCATTAGCACTAGCTGCAGTCAACCATGATTGTTGCAATTCATTTTCATTTTGAAATGCCAAAAGGAAATGTGCAACAAAATGCCATATCCTGCATCCTTGCAATACAACTTGCAGCAATAGAGCTGAGTGCATACTATATGTTGCAGGGACAAAGATCGATGCAAGTTCATATCGAAACGCTGAGTGAAGCAATCAAGTAAAGCAACAACTATGTATGTTAGTATTGCCAACAATAAAAACAACAACAACAACAACAACGAGATGCAACAAAATTGTCATTTCCTTGCTAGCAAATAATCTATAAACCACTTTAAGACAGTTGCCGTTAAACTTTGTTATCAGCCGCAACAAAACTACTTGGCCAGCAATGAAAGCAGCGGGTGTTGTTGGGTGAATAGCGAGTAGTCAGCAGTTAATAGTTGAACTGTAACTACACCACTACGCACACAAGTGCACAGGAAGTGAAAGTTCAACAATCAGCGCATCACCTTCAAATGCTTTTAAATAAATGAAGCTTGCTGCTGTAAAGCTTTTCATATTGGTGTTTGTTGTTTGAACAAGTGCGGCTGCAAGAATGTGAATGCAAGAGTTTCCGGAACATACACATGAGCATTTCTATGTGTAGTGCATGATGTTTGGTGTTGTAACCCTGTAGGAAAATCAACTAATTTAAAAGTAGTTGATAAAGTAGTTTTTTGTCAACCACAACTAGTTGAAATTCTGACTTTTTTCCATAGAATGAACTAACATATTTTGTATGGTGATGTCCGCTAAATAAGTCAATTGACTTTCGTCTGCATATATTTTCAACTACTTGTTAAATTAGTTATATTTAAATTATTTTTTTAATTACTTTAAAATAACCAATTGAAAACTAATAACTAACTAATTATAACTAAGTTAATAATATTTGATGAAATAACATGGTTAAATATATATAAACTTGTAATCTAATAAAATTTTGCAATTAAAACATGTCAAAATCAGAGTAGTTGCCGCCTTAATATAATTTAAAGTAAATTATCAATCACTTGTTTTTAAGTAGTATTTCAATTACTTATAAGAATTGAAGTGGATGACGGCTTAATATAATTCAAAGTAGTTCATATACTGATTTATTTTAAACTAGTTTTTTAATTAGTTGTTTTTAAAAACAAGTTAGTTTGTTCCTATAGGGAATAGAATGCATAGCTCAGTTGTTGTAATTGTATATTGCGTGTTTGCATACGTATGAGCAAAAATTACATTTTTTCTTTTTTTCTTTTTAATATTTTTGCATTTTCTCTTGAATACTATTTTTCAACATGTCATGCTTACAGTTGACCTACACTTAAACTATTTAAATAAATGTCACAGCTGCCTGGACTATCCGGTTTTACATTTCTTTGCACACTGTCAGTGTTGCTGTCATGTAAGCAACATCCCTGGGGAAGAGAAATGTTGAAAAAGCACATTTTTAAATATGTAACTATTTGATATAAAGTTATTTCCTTTATAACTGTCAGCTGAAAAGCTTTCAAGTTGCATTTCATTAAAACCAGTCTTTGCCTTTTCTACAAAAACAACAACAACAACAACAGCAACAACCTTTATCATATATTAAGTTAACTTTGCAAAAGAACTGCTTGTAGTGCAACCTCAGTAGCTTGAATGGATTAAATTAAATAAACATATACAAGCGTCTAGAGCAGAAGCTTTTGCACAAGTCTAATATACTGCATCTTGCTGTATAACGAAACGAAGACCTATAAGGAACGAAGAAACGAGCGACAATATAATTTGGTATGAAAAAACTTAGTGCTCACCGTGTCTCGCACAATCGAGAGTGTTCGTTTCGTTATATAGCAAGATGCAGGTAATTAATGATTTTGCAAATTATAATGTAACTATTAAGTTTTATTAGTAAACGATTCTTACTTAATTTTTTTTTTTTATCAAATCATAACTATTTCTTAAAGCTTTTTGAGCTTTTTTGTTCAATGTCTTTTATCAATCGTTAAACGATTCTGTTCAACAAACGACACGATGTTGCGTTCGTGATTTTGGCACGAACCAAACCAATAACCATAGCAGCAATATAAGCAGCCGCTAAAGTATTTTATGCAGGATTTTTCTTATACGAAAATGTAATTTTTTTCCTGCCTAGATTTTTCTATCTTGTGTCTTTATTAAAGAAGCGACAAAATTAGGGCTTGCAATCCCGGCATCCCGAGATCCCGAACTTTTTTAAGTCCCGACAGTCCCGGGATTATGAGACCTGAAATTTCGGTATTTTCGGGATCCCGGGATTTGGGTAAATTTAAAAAAAAATTTATACATATATATACGAGTGTTTATATAAAATTATTAAACTTTTAAAATAAAAATCTATAAAACAAGTAAGGAATGGAGCTTCGCCAGGGTACCGAAGCTAAAATACCCCCCGCCGCGACCGTATTGGTATATATTCGAAGTCTTTAGGCGTCTATAAAATGTTTATGTATAATCAGCAAAAATATTTGTGTCAAACGCTTAATTTTATTTTACCCTTAGCTGCCACATAGAGTAATTTGTAGACTGCTCATTATGGTAAAAAATATATGTGCACAATTTGGTTGGTATTTGCAAATTCATACCAACGGTGTAAAATAATTTCGTTTAAAATTAAAGTGCCACGCCCGTGTCTGATTACGCCCAATTTTTTACACTAATCACAGCTAATTATTCCAAAGAATATATTTGCAAAATTTGGTTAAAGTCAGGAAAACGGTATAGAAGGAGTTCGATTAGAATTCAGTTGACACGCCCACCCACTTTTTTAGCTAAAAAACTTCTCATTATGCTAAAGAATATATGAAGGAAATTTGGTTTAAGTCGGGCAAACGGTGTAGATAGAGCTAGTTTAAAAATAAAGCGCTACGCCCCCTGTCTATTAACGCCCAATTTTATGACATTAAGATTGCTTAAATTACTAAGGATTATGTGTGCAAAATTTGGTTGAAGTCAGACACACAGTGTAACAGAAGTTCGATTAAAAGTAAAATGCCACATCCACTTTTCTAGTCCAACGACTTGAAATTTTACCGATGAATATATGTATGGGTTGGATAAACAATGTGGGCGCAATTTGGGTATATACAGACACGATGTATATATATATATATATGTATATTATATATATTTACAAAAGTTTTTCTGTTTTGATGACGTCCCTTTGAATGGGAGGTAGGCGTGGTTTTCATCCAATTCTGCCATATATCATAGAAATGATCTTTATTAAGTATCAAAGCTTATATGCAAAATTTCAAGACATTTCCGTAATTTTTGCAGATTTTTAACCGATATTTCGTTTTAAATAAAGTCAATGTGTATGGGAGGTAGGCGTGATTTTCTTCCGATTTGGCTCATTATCGAACTTGATCTCCATTTTCTAAAAATAAGCTTATATTTTGAATTTCATCGCGAAAGCTTTAAAATTACGGCTGTAATTGTCATCGCAGACGGACAGACAGACAGACGGACACACGGAAATCAATTTAAGTGGTGATTCTGATCAAAAATATTAATACTTTTTCATACCTGACACGCCTCCTTATTGGCGTTACAAACGGAATAACAAAGTTAATATACCCCATGTATACCCCAGTACGCGTTGTGGTATTAATAAAGTTTAGAAAGAGTTTACTATAAAAATCCTCTTCATCTTCTAATAATTTATTTATTGTAACTACTGCTGCCAAAACGCTATACATGCTGCCCATTGTTGTTTTTTAACATTTTTTTTCTTGAATAATAAAATGAAATAGTTCCTTTTTTATAATTATTTTTAAGTTTCTTAAAATTGTCAGAAGGCACTCGTTTTTTTATAATTATTTTTAAGTTTCTTAAAAGTGTCAAAAGACAATCGTTTTTTTTTTTTTTTGTATAATTTTTAAGACTTGATCTCAGCTTGTTCCTTTTTAAATTATTTTTAATTTTTTTGTTTGAATTATCTCATATGTAAAATAAACATTTTGAAAAATAATTTTATTGCGTTTCACTGATATTAAAATTCGTAGAACACTTTTTTCGATTTCTAAAAAAAAACCCATTATTTCCGGTTGCTTCAATTACTTTAAGTTTAAAATTGATTTCAAATTTTTTTACGTGTGTCTTATTAAAAAAAACCAGATCTTTCAATTATGAAACTTATTTAAAACTTTTTCAGTATAGTTGCAATCCCGGGATTGAAATTTTCAATCCCGAAAATCCCGGAATCACCAAAACAACCCGAAATTGCAGGCCCTAGACAAAATCCAAAAATAAATATTCGTTTCATCTGCTTTGTAATTGATATTTTAACATATATTTTATCTCTGTGCGATGAATATTAAAGGCTGTAGGTATACCTTACAAAAAAATTAACAAAAAAGTTGCATTTGCTTGAAAAAAATTGCAAAAAACCGCACAAACACGATACCATACAAACCGCATTGCAAGATGTAATTCTATTGAAAAAAAGAAAAATAAAAGAAATAGATAAGTATGAAAACAAAGGTAAATATTTTTCGGTTAACCAGGTTAGCTGATTTTTAAACCAAGCTGAACATTTGAGAGCTCATAGTTTATAAACAACATTCGTAAAAGAAGCAAATGCGACGGCAGTGGATAGTGAAAATGTGCAACATAATTGTCAATCCTAAGTTAGATCTCAAAAATAATAGAAAATAATTTCAGCAGATTAAATTTAGTTAAATGGAGCAGCATAACAACACAGTACCAAATTTGTATTAATTTCCAAACTTAATACACTCTACAGGCTCCATTCTAACCTGTAGGGTGTATTAATCATAATCACTGAGGACCTGATTGGTCTGTGGGAGACACCGGGAAGGCAACGGGACTAACCTGATCGAATTTATTTAGAAAATATCTTACTTTTTATGGTATTAAATAGCTAAATTTTGTGTTCACTCAAAATCCAAATAAAATATTACTCAGACGTCAATTTTAAAAATGCCGTACAGCGCAGGTCTTGCACTTTTTTGTTTTTGTCAATTAAGATTAATATCATAATTATCATAAAAAATTACAAAAAATTTTAGAAGTTAGTTGACGGGCTGGTTATAAACATGATTTTTTTTTTAGCCTTTTTACTGCTAAAATTTTGTTTAAAAGGCTTAATTTTTAATTTTCTTAAACTAAATTTTATTGAAAAAAGAAAAATAAAATTTTTTAAATTTTGCTTAAAAAAATAGCAGTTTGACCTAAGGACATGAAAATCTTGAAATACTCCTCGAAATCGACCAAAAAAAAAAAATTTCGTACAAGAGAACACCATTCTCGAGAGGGAACACAATGCAAAAAATTGGGCGATTTTTCATTTTTTTTTTTTTTCAATTTTCGTTTATGTTTTTGGGCAATTTTTTCACAAATTTTTGGGATTTGTTTTCGTTTTCTTGGGAAAAATTTCATTTTGTCGTTTTGAACGATTTTACATTAATTTTTTGGTCATTTTTCATTGACTTATTTTTCATTATTTTTTTTTTGGCGATTTTTTCTTAGGCGATTTTGCCGAGAGCCTAACGTCAGTATAAAGTCAGTATTTGAGCATTGTCATTCAGTCAGTATTTTGGTTCTCTACTATTTTGATCTACTATTTTTCTTGTGTAACTTAGTCTGTAATTATTGCTCATCTTATTTTTAGCAATTTAAATTTTAATTTCGATAGAATCGCAGTCGCAACTAGCCACAAACGATATTTAATTTTATATTCTACATTTGCTTGACTTGCTAGGCTATATAATTCTTTATGTCTTATATCTTGTAAATTCACACGTTTGATATTTGAAAAGCATACATATTAAAAGATTTAAGCATTTAAAGCCTTATAAATGCATATGGAAATATTTTGATATATATTTAATCATATTTTTTACATATCAATCTTAAAATATAGGTACAGAAAGTTTAAAAAAGACACAGTTTTGATAGTATTGTAAGTAGTACGTAGAATTTTTCATGATAAATTTGGTGAATAATTTGTTGTTCTTGTCTATTTTCATAAATAAATATTTCGGAAAAATATGAATTTATTATTTCTCCTGAAGTAAATAATTTAAAAATATTTTAAATTTCATGGAAAATAAAAATTATAGCAAATAAATATATTTTTAATATAAAAAAAAAAGAAATAAATAAAATAAGCAAGCAACTTTTTTTTCATACGAATATGTGAATTTTTCTTTTTAGATTTTGCCATTATGTGACTTTATTCAAGAAAAGACAAAATTCAGTTAGATATTTGTTTTATCTGCCGTATAACTGATATATTGGCATATACTTTATCTTTATGCGATGAATATTAAAGGCTATAGGTATACCCCCAAAAGTGAACAAAAACGTCGCATGTGCTTGAAAGAGTTTGCAAAAAAGATTGCTATATGAAACGCGCTGTAAGGCGTAGTTCTGCGTCAAAAAAGTTTTCGCAATACACCTGATATGCGGAGTGAATCAAATTATAGCGTCATCGACCAAATTTTAACATATTTTTCTGTTGCTGCTTTTGTCTAGTTGCAATACCAATTTGCTATTATAGTTTTTGCTTGTCAAAGAACCAGCATTTTATACCAGTCACATTACGTGAACAAAGAAATTTGATATATAAAATAGCGCGAGAACAATAAAACTTAAAAATAATAAAGCAAAAATATGTTCCTTAAATTTGTGTAATTTTGTTTTCATTTCTGCGAGCTGTAAAGTCAACAGAGTTATGAAAAAAATCTTCATATATGCTGAATTATCTACAATACAATGTGTTTTTTGAAGTGAAACTTTTATAGCCGCGTATACAACAATACGGTGAGCTAGATGGCGGGGAGGTGGGTAAAACCAATGTAACGAAATGGTTTTTATGAAAACAACAACACAGCATTTTGCTGCAATGGTTGCATAAAAACGATAAAACGGCTATTTAATAATCTTTCATATTTTTGGTTTCACCGAGGATTGAACACACAACGCTGTGATCCATAGTCGGCTGTTCTACCAACTGGGCCACGGAGGCATATCTATTTGAGTAGCTTATACTTATGTTAAATTTTACAATCAGTAGTTCTTTTCTTTCTTTTATGATTCAATTGAGTCTTTCGTTCAATACTCTGAACGTACATTACGGTCTAAAAATTGGAATCTGAACGTAGTTTTTTTTAGAATATTAGCATACTTTAAGGCATTTCTGAAATAAATTCATAAAGCAATTTTCGAAGTAGGTTTTGCATTGATTGATTTGGAAACAGCACATGATGCAATATTAACGAATTCAAATTTGAATCTAAAATTTGTTTTATTTTTAGATCTGTGAATTTTCATATAAATACCATATCTTCCATATAGTCCAAATGCAGTTTTTAACACACATTTATATCAAAATTAAAAACATCGCATGCTGTGTTATTTGAACACACCACCTCATGCTTACAAGATCTTCCATTATCAACTGAGATACCGGACTACCTACTCTGCTTTCAAATAAATTAAACAAACTTGCTGCATAAGCTAGACTTGCAGAATATTCTTAAACGCGTCTGGCTTGTTTTTGTCAATAACAGACTTGCAGAATATTCTGTAAACTCAATCTGCATTGGTTTCGTCAACATTAAAAAAAAAAACAAACAGAACAAGGAAACCAAGAAAACAGTAGAACACGCGATAACCGATAACTCTTATCTCTTGTATTTCTTGTCGAAAATTTTTTGACGCGTCCGGCTTGTGTTCGATCATTAAAAAATTTGTCGAAAATTCTTCAACCTTTCTGCTTTGTGTTCGTTCATGTTTTCCCTATAAAGGCTTATATTTCGGGGTAATTTTTTCGTTAAAAGTTACAATATATATTTATTTAAAAACGTGGTGTATTAATGGACTGCATGACTGATATATCAAAGATTACAAGTCGGATATATTCTGTTCCAAAAAAATATGTCCAAAAGAATCAAAGAGTATTTAAGATTGGATGACAATTTTTTTTCATATTTCTGTATTGTTCGAAACTTCCGCAACGATTCAGTAATATATTCATGCACGAAAAATCTCAACATTTCTATATTGCATTTGTGGGAATTTTATATGGGATTTTCGAAAATGAAATGTGTGGCCAAATCAGCATATTTCGTCAAAGATGAAGAAAAATCGTTCATGATTCGTTTATCAATTCTTTAAGACTTGGACTACTGGAAAAGATCGTCGCACACAAATGCAACATAAAATACGATGCAAGTCTTATACTGAAAAATGCATCAACATTTTTAACTGATATAAACCTAAACCTAAACAAGTATGCGCGGTAGCATTAGGTCAGTGCTTCTGACCACGAAGCAAAGGTTTAGTGGTCTTTTCTACAGTTAAAATTTTGTGCTTTTTTTTAATTAAAAATATTCACAATATTACTGGCAGTTTTTGTTTTTTTTTTTTAAGAAAAATTGAAAATAAATTATATAAATAAGGCCCGAGTTATAATCGATTAATGATTATTTTGGATAAACAATAAATTTTTTAGTCATCAATCCTATGGATTAATTAGATGTACAGACAGAATCTGGTTTAACAAGTACACCTGCCGCAAGGCTTAAGTACTTGGGTCTCCAGACCTAGGGTAATAGTTCATGAAACTGACAACCAGAACTTATGTGTTGTACTACAACACGGACCCGTTTATGTTTTAACCAGTAAAACATAAGGGGCATCCGGTGTAGCAACACGAACATGGAAGCCTTTTCACAAACACAAAGCATCACTGATGCCCTGCTGATTACGAGCATTATGCAATAAATTACATACTGCCCGTAATAACAGTACCAGTTTAGATTTCAGTAGTGACGTACTTACAATCCATCTACTGGTGAAGACGAGACCTATCCAATCTCTTGCATGTTAAGTAGGAAGATGTACACTATGTTTGCTTTCAGGTTTGTTCGTGTTTTGTTCGCTTTTATGCAAGTGAGGCACTGGTTCGATGGTAGCACTTTCAACTTGCAGCCGAATTGTGGTTCATTGTTCATTGACACTGTTTTTTTGGCAAATTATTTCTTTTTAATATTTATAAATAAAAATATAATTAACAAAAAAATAAAAGAGCAAGATCTGTCTTCTGTGCTATGAGAATCGAGCCTGGGATGACTTAAGTCATCAAATTAAAATTATAAATCCTCTTGATAACCAACTGTGTCACGATAGTAAAAATAAAAACTGCGCCCAAATTCTTTACGTGAATATTGAAGTTTTCAGTAACTGTCAATAAACAAAAGACACAATTGATATTTCCCATGATATCGCCATGTTGAAAATACTAGCTGGCTTCATGAAAAAAAAAGACAGTTCTTGAACTAATACTGGTATGACGGCAGACTGCTTTTTAACCATTTGGTTGCACTGAAGAAGGGAATGTTAATAAAGTAAATTATCAATCTTCCCAGAAAATCCATCTTTTTTTTTTATGTAAGTCCGACATATTATTAAATCTGCCCCCCAAAACAAAAATTCTGGTTGGACTCGATAACGTATAATTTTTTTTTTTTTGTTTCTTTTATTAAAATCCGACCACCAAACTCTATAGTTTGGATAAACAATAAAATTTGTAGTTTTTTTTTAATAATTAAAATATTGTATTTAAATAATATTTAACATTATATTATTTAGCATTATATTTAAAGATTTGTTGTGTATGTACCAACGTATTTATGAAGCATTTATGAAACAAAATCATAAAAAAAATTATAATATTATCCCTAGCAGCAGATGTTTTTATTAACTATGATTTTGTTTAGCAGATGTTTTTGCATTTAAAAATTTAAGTAAAAAATATAAAAAATAATTTTACATACAAAAAGGGTATTTATTTTCGCAGAATTATCCAAAGAATCAATTCATTCCATAGCAATGACAAAGTTCAATGTATTAAACGGCAAAAAATAAAAACTACACTAAGCACATTCTCTACAAGTGACACTAACTTATATAATAAACTGACATAAACTGACACATGGACACCATATATGACCACTGGAGCAGAAAATAAATAAGCAATAATTTTTTTTTTCAACAGAAAAGCTTACCATTTTCAATAAGCAATGACACTCCAACACGGCATCATCTTCAAATAGAAAAATATAAAACATAAACATAAACATCAAACTGTATGAAAGTCCTTTTTCATACGCATATCCTTGCCATGCTCTTTATAGTGGTATTAAAACTAATTTTCTACTGTCAATATTTAGAGTAAACGAACGAACATCTTCAGTTATTCGAAAAAAATTATTGCCATAAAGATTTATAGCTGCTTTAAAAAAAAAAAAAAAAAAACATTCAGGGAATATAGTATGTGAATGCTGTGACAGCTGTGTTGGCTTCTTTAATAGTCATAAAATATCTTTTTTTCATCATAAATATACCATATAATTTATCAGACTCGACAACACTGAGCACAGTTGCTGTGAGTTTTTTTACAGTCACTTAATGCCCGCATCATCCTTGCATCGTTATATACCTGCCTGCATCTTGACATGCTACGTCAAGTTAATCAGCGAAATATGCACGCATCATTGCTCTTAAACTTAAAGTTTCGCTGTTAGTTCAAAGTTGATTTCTTTGGCTTAAAATAAGCTCAGTTTCTTTAAGTTTTGTCTCATCCACTTCAGCTTTCGTCATCTATTCATAGCTCTTACTTACGAAAATTTCTGCTTATAGAAGCAACTTATATATAGAACATAAAATTTCTCAAATACAATAATAAACAATAATTGTCAAATATCAACTACAAATAAAGTTTTTACAAAAAGACATCTATCAGGTTAAGTAAAATCTTGACAAAGCTTTAATTCTATGCAAAAGCTTGTGCAATCACCAGAACAGTTGAACAAAAGAGTTCATTAGTTATGTAAATTAGAATTAATTCTTTGAATATGAAAATTTTTGACATAACGGGAGTCACAAGAAGTGTGTATTTTGAGTTTTAAGGCAGTATTCTAGTGTAGAAATTTGTATATATACAGGTTGTCCCTCAATTGAGTGCAACTATTTACGGAGCTAAAAGGTTATGTCAAGCTGAGCAAAAAATCGTATGGGTGGGGGGGGGGGGGCGGGGTCTATTTTCACATTCTTAGGAGCTACAGGGTTAATTAATATTTCATACAACTTACATACAACTTATTTTTATAGCTTATTTTAAAGGCAATAAAATCACCTTTCCAACGGTATATCAACAAACCCCACCAACTTAACCATTACCGAGCTGTAATTGTGTGAAGTAGAAATCAATCGGTTGAAATTACCAAATTTCCACTTTGAGTGCAAATTTCTCACAATTTTGCGTAATATATGAAATTTTTTTTTAAATAAATTTTGTAATTTATTCAATTTTATTTTCAATGGCACCAAACACATAAACATATCTTTAAAAATAAAAAAGTTGGCTGAACTAAAAAAATTATACTTATTAGAAAATAATGATAAATAATGGGATTACAATTAGTTATGCAGTAGATAATATCATTGTTTTTTAAGGTATGTTTATGTTTTTGGTGTCATTGAAAAGAAAATTGAATAAATTGCAAAATTGATCATTAAAACAAATTTCATTTATTACGCGAAATTCTGAGAAATTTGCACTCAAAGTTGAAATTTGGCAGCTTCAACCGATTGATTTCATCTTCACACGATCACAGCTCGTTAACGGTTAAGTTGGTGGGGTTTGTTGATATACCGTTAGAAAGGTGATTTCATTACCTTTAAAATGAGCTATCAAAATAAGTTTTGTAAGTAAGTTTTTCTGCTAGAAACAATAACGTGAATCAAAGTCGTGAAATATTAATTAGCCCTGTAGCTCCTAAGAATGTGAAAATAGACCCCCCCTCCCATACGATTTTTTGCTCAGCTTGACATAACCTTTCAGCTCCGTAAATAGTTGCACTCAATTGCGGGACACCCTGTATATAATACAGGGTGTCCCAGACTTAGAGTACTATAATGTGGGGGCTGATTCCTCGTGATGAGACGAGCAAAAAATTGTATGGGTGGGGTGGTCGCAAATGCCCCCCTAGGGGGCTAGGAGGGAAAAACAAAAAATTATGTCGTTACGTTTTAATCCATAGCTAACCTATCTCTGCAACGATTTAAAAAAAATATACTTTTTTGAAAAGAAAATGAAATTTGCTTTAAATTACTTTTGCAAAATTTTTCCATAAAGTCATAAACAAAAAATGTATAAGCACCTGAAGTCAAAAAATAGGTTTTTTTCTTTAAAAATTCAACTTTCAAGGCGATTTTCTCAGAAAAAAACCAAATGTTTTATTATTTTTTATGACGCAGTTTTTTTCCTTGGTCAATTCTCTAAAAATCCATCATACATTGTTTATACCTCAGAGATAATATTTTTCGTATAATATCGATTTTCCGATTCTACCACTTTTTCCTCCCACTGGGGTACTTAAGGCAAGCAAGGCGACTTTGTTTTTTTGTTGCTTACAATAACTAGTAAAACAGTTAGATTTAACGGAATTAAGAAAAAAAAGCAATTTCTCATTATTAAGTGCATCACATGCCTGAATCGACACATTCTTTCACCGATCGTAGAGTTATAATGTTTTCCAACTCAGAGTACGCAGACATTATTTTTTGTTACGGTTTTAGAAAATTTTTAGAGAATTGACCAAGGAAAAAAACTGCGTCATAAAAAATAATAAAACATTTGGTTTTTTTCTGAGAAAATTGCCTTGAAAGTTGAATTTTTAAAGAAAAAAACCAATTTTTTGACTTCAGGTGCTTATACATTTTTTGTTTATGACTTTATGGAAAAATTTTGCAAAAATAATTTAAAGCAAATTTAATTTTCTTTTCAAAAAGTTATGTTTTTTTTTAATCGTTGCAGAGATATGTTAGCTATGGATTAAAACGTTACGACACCTAATTTTTTGTTTTCCCTCCTAGCCCCCTAGGGGGGCATTTGCGACCACCACACCCATACAATTTTTTGCTCGTCTCATCACGAGGAATCAGCCCCCACATTATAGTACTCTAAGTCTGGGACACCCTGTATTATATACAGGGTGTCCCGCAATTGAGTGCAACTATTTACGGAGCTGACGTCAACATGGAGGTACGCTTTTTTAGGAACCCCCTCCTCCCACTCTATGAGCCTGTAGCTTTTCAATTTTTATTTGTTTTTTTTTTTTTTTTTAATCTTTTTATGTATTAATGAAATATTGAAAAACATATCGTAAAAAAATAGATACTAAATATATTTCTCTTTTCTTTTTATTGAACTTAAAAAATGCCCAAAATTGTTCCCTCCTGACTAGAATACTGCCTTAAGAAATTTAAAGAACCGTAAGTGGAATGTTACCCAAGGGCCCATTAAAATTTTTTGGGCAAAATAAAGCACGTATTTGATTTTTTTTTTTTTAAGCGACGAAATACTTTATGCAAAATTTTGAAAATTATAATTAAAAAACTCAAGAATATTTTGTGAAATTTTAAATAAAAAATATTCATAAATATAGTAGCATTCAGTTGTTTTGTGAAACACCTTCGATATACAGCGACCATGTTAATTATTTTTAATGAAGTCTTATAACTAAATACTTTTCACATTTTTATAAAATGTTATTTTATTCATTTTTAACATTCTTAATAGTCCGTTGCTCACATTATAAATTACTGTTATACAACCTCGAGTAATCCCGAGATATGAAAGGCCAATAAGTCTTCTGTCCTCGATATCCAAGAAATGTGAGGCGCTCATGACCGAGCACATATCCCCCCTCCCCCCACTTGAGCGTATACAATCTCATGTCGCACCTACAATCTGGTTTTTTCCCTGGGCACAGCTGTTCTACTGCCGTGGTCAAAATACTTGATAATATTAGGGTAACCTATGATTCTGCATTTTTAAATGTAAACTCCTTACGAAATTTTTGTAGATTGTTTTTCTTCAGTGTTTATAACACAATAATGGATCGTAAAGTCCATTAGGACCTATAGAATGCAAAGTGTTTCCACTAATAATTAATTTAAGCATTTAATCTTTCTGTTTCCTGCCTGTACTACTTTTCTTGCCTGTTTTTATATCATACTTATTTAATATCTGTATCCTATTTTTAAACAAAATATTTATTTTTATAGTGTTAATTTCTAGGCTACAATAATTTAAGTTATAATTATGTAATCAATATTTAATTAAATTCAGCGTATATTTTTCTACGCATCTTTATGTTGTTATCTCCACTGTCATAGCGGCATGCGTTATTGAGTTGCAGCACTCAACTGCATTATTGCGCTGACACACTTTCTTTATTAAAACTAATGCAATAGCACAGTAATACAAATTGTTTCTTATTCGTTATTCTTTCTTCCTTTATTCGAAAGTCGTGGGTTTCAAAAAATGAGAGCAAACTTGAATTCAGCCTTTTATAAGGTGTTTTTATCGCAGGTTGAGGCAGCTCATCCAACTTAGGTTTGAGCAAAGGATCCTTTGATCAATAAAAAATGACTCAGTATTTTTCAATACAATTCTTAAGTTTATTGAACAACTTATTAGTAACTGTTCAAAGAACCAGTTACTGCTATAGTATAGCATAGCATAGTATAGTATAGTATAGTATAGTATAGTATAGTATAGTATAGTATAGTATGCTTTAGTATAGTATAGTATAGTATAGTATATTATAGTATAGTATAGTATACTTTAGTATAGTATAGTATAGTATAGTATAGTATAGTATACTTTAGTATAGTATAGTATAGTATAGTCTAGTACAGTATAGTATATTATAGTATAGTATAGAATAGTATTGTATAGTACAGTATATTATAGTATAGTATAGTATAGTATAGTATAGTATAGTATAGTATAGTTTAGTATAATATTGTATAGAATAGTACAGTTTAGTATACTATTGTATAGTATAGTACAGTTGAGTATAGTATAGTATAGTATAGTATAGTATAGTATAGTATAGTATAGTATAGTATAGTATAGTATAGTATAAGTTTAGTATAGTATAGTATAGTATAGTATAGTATAGTATAGTATAGTACATTATAGTATAGTATAGTATAGTATAGTACAGTATAGTATAATATAGTATAGTATAGTATAGTATAGTATAGTATAGTATAGTATAATATAGTATAGTATAGTATAGTATAGTATAGTATAGTATAGTATAGTGTAGCATAGTATAGTATAGTATAGTAAAGTATAGTAAAGTATAGTAAAGTATAGTATAGTATAGTATAGTATAGTATAGTATAGTATAGTATAGTATAGTAAAGTATAGTAAAGTATAGTAAAGTATAGTATAGTATTGTATAGTATACGGGCAAATCCCAAAAATGGTCAACCACATCCGAAAAATAAAGAGTTATTAAAAACTTATAATTTTAGGATATTATCTTGGAGAGACATTTTAATTTTATTTATTTAAGCAATTTATACATTAATTCATTTAATATGGTGATCAAGTCCCCGCTGTGTTCACAAATGTAGTTTTTCTTTTTAGTAAATGTTAAGTAAGTGTTTAGTAAATGTTTTTGTTTTATTAAAAATGGAAGGTATTGGCTATAGATAAGAATGAAATGATTGAAGCAAGGAAAGAACAACATATTTAATTTTATTCTTAATTACTTAAGTACTTAGTTACTTAATTACCCAATAAATCCAAATGGAAAAATCTGAAACGTTCAACAGGAAACGCATGAACAAATGCAATAATATACTGTGACCTTACTATGCCCTTAATAAAGACGGCGTATGGCTTTTTTGAAAGCTTATTAAATTTATAAAAAAGATTGTCTTCCGACTTTTTTTAAACGAACGATAAATTCGCAGATCTAGGCAATTTTGAGTAGAACTTAGTCTCAAAATTACTACCGTTTCTTGAAACGGCCGAACGTGTTTAAAATAAAAATGTTGCTATAAAATTAAGTTGAATAAAAATTCTTTTATTTTTTTTTATTATACCAATAGATAGATTTTCAAAAAAATATACACCTATCGTTAATAATCTTTGGTTCGTATGAAAAATTTTCAAAAGAAGCGTCCGAATGAAACGTCCGATACGCTGGGATATCCTGATATATAAAAGGCAAGCACATTGCTCTGCACCCAATATCGTTCAAACTGTAATTCTTTTTTGCGATCAGCCTGCAAGTATGCACAGAAAATGTTTTTGATACTTATAAGTGACATGCTTGACTTTTATGTGTGTATATACTTTCAGGCTGAACAGTATGTTGTAAAAGCACTGTAATAATGCCAAAAAATAATCACAATTTATACTAGTTATAGTGTAGTTTAGTGTAGTAAAGTATAGTATAGTATAGTATAGTATAGTATAGTATAGTTTAGTATAGTATAGCATAGTATACTATAGTATAGTATAGTATAGTATAGTATAGTATAGTATAGTATAGTATAGTATAGTATAGCATAGTATAGAATAGTATAGTATAATATAGTATAGTATAGTATAGAATAATATAGTATATTATAATATAGTATAGTATAGTATAATATAGTATATTATAATACAGTATAGTATTGTACAGTATTTATAGTATAGTAATATAGTATAGTATTGTTGATCTCCTTGTTTATTTATTGACCTCTTTAGATGCATTTTTGGTTTAGATTTCGTCATCATAAATATGATAGATATTCAATAGAATTTTGCAATGTACACTAAGAGAAATAAGGAATATTAAAATTGTTCGCGCCCGCGCATAAATTGTATTTAAATATTAACGTGGATAAATCAAACATTTTCCTTACAACACGCTTTTTTTTCGTGTATATATTTAAATTTGAGTAAGAAAAATTTGGTTTGATTCTAGCTAAACTTTCTGTTATTAATCATTAAAAACAAAAGTATCTGTTTATGCAAATGCGTAAGTGGTTCAAAAACGACCCTTTTTTTTTGGGGTAAGCTAAAAGCGTTTATCGATAAATTTAATATATTTTCCCCTCAGTATATAACAGCAGCATTTTCATTGTCTTATCAAAAATGTTCACTCAAACTTCTCTTGCGTTAAACGTCGAATGGTCGTCTTTCTTCTCAGCAGATAAAATTATTTCACTCGAAATTTTGTCGAATTCCTCTTAAATGCTTGGTCCTTAAACGTATTACCAAAAAACAAAAAAAAAAAAAAAAAAAAATAGATGGTTTAATTTTTGCTCTCAGAGCATAGGATCTGATGATAATAATAACTATTTCAAGAATTTACGCATTGTAGTTAAGAGATTATCGAGATTGACGTCGCCTTCTCAAGTACAAAAAAAAATTCGACGTAAAATTTTATTATAGAACTCATTTCAACCACCCACACGTATAGCCAAGAAACAGTTGAAGTATTCCGCCAACTGTTCACATTATTTGTAATTCAAAGGGCAATGTGTCTGACAATCGACTTGCTGATATCAATGAAGTTCTTCGAACTGTTGCCAATAATAGTGTAGTCAAAGATTAAAATTATTCGTTTATTTATAACAAATCTACTGTCAGTGACGTCGAAAGCGAGGGGTGAAATGCAACGATTGCCCGCCAGATATTTTAAATTAAAACTTACAAATTGTTATTATCGAATTTGTTTTTTTGTGTGATTCATTCTATTATATGAAACTTTTTATTTGTTCTCTGTTCTCTTTTGGTACATTCTTGCACTGAGGTGAGCTTGGGATCTACGCGTTGTTTCAGTTTTTTCTCTGAGCACTTAATAAACTACACGAATACTCAGGAATCTGCTGCAGTGACCTGAATAAGAGTTAATATGTTGGTTTTCCCCGTTATTCTTAATGCATATTTGTGTTATTTTTTGTTGCTTTATTCGCTACTTTCTATACAAAAAACACTAAAGCTGTCGAAAATAGTTTATATCGGCCGTATCTGAACTCCTAGAGGGGTCAGATATATGAGCTGGTCCATGGTAGAATAAGAGAAGGTAAATGCATTTCGGAGAGGTAGACTGCCATAACTGTCAAAACGAATATGACAGCTCATGCAAAATCAAACAAGTGATTTGTATTGATTTTGACAATTTTAGCTATGGCAAAGAGAGGCACAGTCCGAAATGTGTCTACATTCTTTTATTCTACCATCAGCTGGTCCTATTATGTTTTGCCCTTCAACATTTCTTCCGAACCTTTCTTTACGTCCCCATACAAAAAACACAAAGGCTGTCGAAAATAGTTTATATCGGCCGTAGCTGAAATCCTAGAAGAGTCAAATATATGAGCTGGTCCTATTATTTTCTGCCCTTCAACATTTCTTCCGAACACATCTACCCCCTATCTACCACCCTTCTTTGGGTCCCAATACAAAAAACATCTATTTTCAGGTATAAATATTCAGGGTATGAACACTGATATTTTTGTTATTTTTTATTGCTTTATTTGCTACCTACTGGTGTTAGTAAAGCATTGTGCTCGTATTCTCTTCGTTTCTTATATCTGAATAAAACAAAGAGAGTGTATAAGCAAAGCAGAAAATGGATAAAGGAAATTTTTTATTCTATAGCAAGAGAATATATTCAGGGAGATACTGAAAATTGCGACTACACGAAAATGGGTAGAATAATTGAGTACATTCTATGCCTGCATAGTTCAACTGTTTCTGCTGAAAGAGTTTTTGCTGTGATGAATAAGACGTGGACGATAGGGAAATCGCATCCTCAAGTCAGAATATTAAAGGCCATTCTGGACATTAAAGTGAATTTGAATATATCGTGCCTACAATTCTAGTCGTTCATTAAATCGCAACCGGATATGCTTCGCCAAATCTCATCGAAATATAATGTGGCCAGTGACAAACAGTTGACAAAGATGAATTTGACTAAAATCGCTTGGAATAAGATATTGGCAATGTATTTCTTATTCAGTTCTCTAAGTGATATTACATTTAAAAAGGTTTTTAGTCGTTTAATATTGATCCTCCTTTTGAAATAAAAAAAAACCTTATTTTTGTCAAAATTTGGAATAAAAATCCCCATTTTTAACAAAACTGAAATGGGATGGTTAATCATCGTTCATATCTTTCCCGAATTGATAGCTTCAAGGTTATATATATCAGCTAGTCTTATTATTTTTTGCTCTGTAACATTTCTTTTTAGCCCACCTAACCCCTATTTGCAAAAACTGTCGATTTTAGTTCATAACCCCCGCGAATTGACCCCCCAGAGGGGTAAAATATATGAACTGGTTCTATTATTTTTGCTTAGCAAGATTTTTTTTAAGCACACCTAACCTCTAGCTGCCTCCCTTCTGGGGGTCCCAATACAAAAAATCACAAAATCTATAGATTATAGTTCATAGTTTTCTCCTGGATTGACCCCTATACGGGTCAAATATATAAGCTGGTAATATAATTTTTTTCTCTTAAATATTTCTTCTCAGCACACCTTACCCTAACAAAAAACACAACAAAAACTGTCGATTATAGTCCATATATCTCCCGAATCGATCTTTAGAAGGCAGCGGGAGGAGAAATGTAGGCATTAACAGTGCAAACCTTAGCTGTGGTAATGTTAAGAGTGATGACATTAACACTGGTGACGATATAATATTGTCAACGTTAATATTATTAAAGTTAACATTGCTGACGCAACATTGCTGACGTTATCATTGCTAACGTTAACAGTGCTGACGTGAGTTTCCAACACTTTACCATACCAAAAAGTGCTTAACGCGCCTAAAGAAGTTTTCACTTCAAAAATATTTTGAATGGGTTTTTGTGTGGGAAAATAACTTTAGTATTTTAATAAAATGTTTTGCCATCCATTTTTACTGGTCCCCCTAGTTGCATATAGCTTTGGACGCGCCTGTCATAAACACTACGATTATACAACTAATAGCCATCTTTGTCATCATTATTCGGCACGCTTTACGCACGACTGCACTACAATAAATTTAATTTTAGTCCCAGCTTATGCAACACCCACCTTCAATACCTTCAACACCTGGATTCTGTCATAACTCTGCCTGTTAATTCGCTTAACAATAAGTTTTACGTAACAATTGCTTTTTCCTACGAAATGCTCTTCTTTATTAACGTTTTATTGCCTTCAATCCTTTATTAATCAATTTTTACCATTTCACCTTTGGCTTTGTTATTGCTGCCTTTTATGGCACTTTGTGTTCAGTTAGCTCATCAATCTCTGGGTTCATCATCAATTTATAATCGCCAATAAATGGATTCCTATTTTTCTTTGTCTGTGTTTTATATAGAAAATCGATTTTTGATTTTTGCCTTACTTTTAGGTACGTACTATTTCTGTATTACTACCTTTTAGCTACGTTTTTGTCTGCTGCTACTTTATTGTGTGAGTTGGTTGGCATATCCCTATAGGAACAAACTAACTTGTTTTTAAAAACAACTAATTAAAAAACTAATTTAAAATAAATCAGTATATGAAGTACTTTGAATTATATTAAGGTGGCATCCACTTCAATTCTAAATAGTTCTTATTGCATTATATGTATAGTAATTGATATACTACTTGATAATACTACTACGTGGTTGATAAACTACTTTGAATTATATTAAGGCGGTATCTACTCTGATTTGGGCATGTTTTAATTGCAAATTTTTATTAGATTACAAGTTTATAAATATTTAACCGTGTTTTTTCATCAAATATTATTAACTTTAGGCTTCACTAACATTTTGTTTCAAAAAGACATATTTTTTTATTTACGACATTGAGCTGCAAGACAGACGTGGTAAACACACTTTAAAACTAATAAACTGCCTCTAAACCCTGTGAGACGATTAAAAATTCTTTATTATTTAAGATATTCAAATTATAAACTGGTACTGTTTAGCAAACATTGCACAATTTGGACTCTGTACGGAAATTGAAATTGATCAATAGTAAAGACGCACGCCTTTCCCTACGTAGCGTCGAGTCAGCTCCATCACTTCATTGCGATTGACACTTAAAAGAAGCACTAAGCAAAATATCGGTGTGTCCGATTGATTGATGGTTGCAAGGCGTGGAAAATCCCGCTGACACGCTTGTTTAGCTCATATTTTGAAATGAAGCATCAAAAAGCTGGGTCGTGTTAAATAACAGGCGCAGTATCCACACAATTCCTATCAATTGGATCGGCACCTTCGCTCATGTACCCAGGCGGTGGCGTGCCCGTTTTTGTAAACTGTTTCCGTGGTAGGCATGCTCACATATAAGCGCAGAGTTCCTCCAGCTTCTGGAACTATCACCTGTTGGAAGCAGAAACAGTCCAATGAAGAAAGGAATAATGAAATTATATCTACCATCGCAGCGTACTTCTGTTGCGCTCCTTAAATGTAATTACTAGTCCTTTTTTGAATTAACTGGCAATGAAGCTTGGCATGAATCACTTTTGAATTATTTTAAAATCAATTAAAACACCACAAAGAACGACATTTCACAATTTTCCATTAAAAAACTCTGATCACTTTTAACTTTGTTTACATTTTGCGTTCAGATTTTATATTTCAGAATTTATTTGTGTCGTAAGTAAGTAAGTAAGTAAGTAAGTAAAAAATGATCTCTTTGATGTATAGAAATTAAAAATTTTTATGCTTTTAAATTCATCTTCAGTAAGTGGAATATTAAATAGTTTTCAATTGGTTATGTTAAAGTAATTAAAAAAATAATTTAAATATAACTAGTTTAACAAGTAGTTGAAAATATATGCAGACGAAAGTCAATTGACTTATTTAGCGGACATCACCATACAAAATATATTATTTCGTTCTATGGAAAAAACTCAGAATTTCAACTAGTTGTGGTTGACAAAAAACTACTTTTCAACTACTTTTAAATTAGTTGATTTTCCTACAGGGATTGTTGAGGATGATGTTATTGTTGTAGTTGTTGTTATTGGCACTGTGTGTTTTCCACTTCAGGGTGTTTTTGGCATTTAGTATACGATATCTGAGATTTGTTTATTTTTTTTCACATTGCTTCTATATGCTTCTTTGTCATATCATTCTGCTAAAATCAGTTTACTAGCTAAAGCCATGATATATAAAAATTGATTAAGCAGTGTAAAGTGAAGTAAGAAAACACTCTGCTCTTGATTCAATACTAGTGATGTATAGGTTAAGTTGTACAAAAAGTTGAGGCAGGCATAAGTATTCTTCTTCTTAAAATATACTGTTCATTACAAGCAGCATAGATACAGTGAATCAAAAAAGTTTAGGCACAGAGCTATTCTCAAAGTTTGTATCTAAATAACGTTTTCCACCTAACGAAAAAAAAAATATTATGGTATCATTCGAAAATTTAGAGTTTTTTTTTTATTATTCACTGCAAAAATATTTAATTTTCATTTTTGTTTTATGCGGCCCATACACGCTGCGACCAAAACAAAGCTGGTAATATAATCTGAAAGCGATATTTTCACAAATTTTGCCATACACGCTGCGATGGTTGCAGTAACCAGCCTTGCCTGCGACCAAAATATTAAATGATTTTAATATTGGAGTAACCTTTGTTGCAACCGTCAATGAGTTGCGTAACATCGACACACATGCTGCGACTTCATTCTGATAAACGTCAAAAATTTCCAGGTTACACTTCCAGCTTTGTTTTGGTTGCAGTGTGTATGGGCCACATTATGTATTATGTTATTAAAAAACAAAAAAAGGTAATAATTTTACATAAAACAAGTTAAGGCACATGTGTAAAAAATTTAAATTTATTTTTGCGCCTTTGCATACTTCCAACTAGGCTTGATGTCTGTTCGGTTGTTATATTTTCCCATTCTTGGCGAAGGGCCTACTTTAGTGAGTCTTTTGGTGATATGCGATGGCTCCGAATTTTTTCTCCAATAATTACCAAATATGTTCAATAGCAGGCCCGTAGGGACCCAAAGGGGTATTTTAGGTGTTCAAACCCCTCCCCCCTTCCCCACTTAGGGTCCAGAGAATTTTTAAAAAATAACACAAATGAGTCTATTAAATTCAAAATGTATTTTTTTTTAAGATAAACTGAGATAATTATGTTATTTTACTTAAAGATGCAAAAGTTTTAACATTTTCGAAGCCAATTTAAAAAACTTCGCTTAATTAATGAAAAATGTGTGTGGCCAAATGAAAGATTAACTTTGCTTAGACAAGTCATAATCATTATATTGGAATTTAGCTGCAAGGAGTTTTTATATTAAAGAACCGTTTCAATTGTGGATTTTGATGTTCAAAAAGACCCTGATATGGGGAAAAATTTATATTTGGAATTATACCTAGAACGAATATAATTTCATAAATTATAGAAAATTAGATTGACTTTTTTTAAGCAATATCTAAGCTTATTGGACCAAAAATCTTTGAGAAAGCATTTGTTTGAATAGTTTTTCCTAATTTTTAAAAGCTGTATAATGCAAAAAAAAAAATTAACCTCGAAAATTATACATTTTGGTGTATTCCACGTAAAGCGAATGACTAAAAAGTTTGTCCATTCTATTATGTTGTTGACTTGGTATATAAAATATCAAACTTGGCACAAAAATTCTTTTCCAAAATACAGGTTTCGAAAAATCACCTAAAATCTATATATCCTTTTTTTTCGAAAAAGGAGGATTCAAAAATGTTATACCGTCCAATTCTATGGTGATTTCATGAACTTTTGAATCATGTTACTAAATTCTCATAAGAAAGGTTAACAATTACAGTTTTTCAAAGTTCAGCATTTTTAAAACTATTTTTATTATATTCAAATATTTAAAAACAAATTAGAAGTTCAAATTTATTTTGAATTTTTTAATTTGCAAATAGCTTAAATTTAGATCCATGACTGATTAAATTTTTAAATATCCTAGAAAAAGTTACTGTATAATAAAAATTTATCCAGCTGAGGAGCATGGTTTTCAAAGAAATACTTATTTTGATGCGATAACATGAATAATATATTGGGTATAAAATATGGGTGCTATGTTAAAACCTGTTTTCCGAATTATGGCTTTTGAAAACTAATCTGAGACTTAAATATGACTTTTATCGGAGTCGATTCCTCTGCTCAAAAAATTTTAATAAAAAAAATATATATAATAATTGTTATTGGAATTGAACGATTTTGTCAGTCATGATATCAATTTTTTTATGAGGAAATGGAACAGTTCAATTTCTAAAGATTTTGAAATATTTTCTTTTGAATATAATTTCAATTGTTGAAATCGTCTACGAGAGCAGTAATATTATGGCCTTTAATGAGAACTCGAACTAGGGTTCACACAGGTCCAAATACTTGTACAAAAGCTGGGAATCAATAAAAGCTAAAGAATAAATTTTTTTTTTTGTTCTCCCGTGTATGTAAAATGTCCCGTAAAAGTTGCGAATCAGGCTTCAATTGGTGAACTTTTTTAAAAAAAGTCTTAATTTTTCATAACTAGTTTTAATTTTGATTCAAATAAACTGCAAGAAATCTTACCTATTTCTATCTTTCAAACTAATATTGTTGTTTTAGTAAAATTTTGTCATAGAAACTTATTCTTTTTGTGCTAATTTTCCGAATTATACTTTTTAAAAGGCAATAACATATTCTCAATTTGGACTATTTTTTATTAAAAAACCATAGGCACATATCAAAAACTTTGTACTCAAATCTAATTTGATAAAAAAATTCAATAACCTTTTGTCATCTCTCTAATGGTAATTTTTAAACGGGCATATTCACGAGTAGTCTTAAGAGAAAACGGGTTTGTTATCTACTTATATATTTTTTTATCAAACCTTCCTTCCTCCCTAAGGTAAATCCTGGCTACGAGCCTGTTCAACAGCATTCATATCTGGCGACTCTGGAGGTGTTTTGAGCTGTTGGCAATGCTAAATATGCCATGCCTGCACAAGGTACGACGCATGTTTCGGGTCGTTATCTTGCTGGAACAAAAATGGCTTCCCATTCATGCCTAAATTTTCAACACTAGGAAACAAATTTATTTTTTCATCTATAAAGACAAGATTTCCCTCTCCAGAAGCCGCCATACACCCCCACGCCATGACATTATCACCGCCGTGTTTGACTGTTTTATTTACGTTTTTTTTTTGGAGCTCATTGTTTGGTTTCCGCCAAACTATTTGTGCACCATTTGATCAAAGAAGGTTGAACTTCGATTCATCACTAAATATTACACTGTTTCAGAATGATTCCGACCGATTGGTGTACATTAGCAAATTCCAGCCTCTTTTTCTTATTAATAGCCGAAATTAGTAGTTTGCGCCGAGGAACTCTTTCTTGAGAACCAGCTCTATGTAGAGTATTGCGTATTGTTTGGGGATCGAAGTTATTATTAAAACTTTGCTACATTTCATTGCATAATTTTACAGCCGAGATCTTAGAATTTTAGGCCACTGCAGCTACTACAGTGCGCTTCTGGCGTGGTGTTAATATTTTGGGCGTCCAGATCTGCTTTTACGCTCTAATTTTCCCGTATTTATGTAATTTTTTATAATCTTTTGCACACTTGTATAGGGCCTCTGCACTATATCACCAATTTCGCGATAAGATTTTTGCTGCACATGAAGGTTTATAATAACTTTTCGAACATCTACCGAAATTTCTGTACGACTGCTCATTTTGCTCATTCAATCACGACATCAAGATTAACACTAACTCATGATATAATTATAAGGTAAGCTCACGTTTAAATGGCTGCTCCAACATCAAGTTTTGTAACAACAAAGCTGTGAGAACACTAAACGTCAAATGATAAAGGCAACAACAATAATAAGAAAACTAAAATTCGACCAGCCGATTTTGACCTACAGCTTCCGTTTTACTCCAACTTGAGCCTACCTTATAATTCTGCCATGCACTAACTTAAATCAATTGGCAATTGAATGGCTGTGCAATAATTATATGCAGAAAACGGAATAGATCAAAGAGAACTTATAGATTACCGTTATATTTGCAAAAACAAGGTACACATACAGCCTGTGCCTAAATTTTTTTCATATGCATTTTTCCTTCTTCCGCTTATATTTCGAGTAGTGTATAAAGTGAAGGAATTTTTTTGTGTATTTCAATTAAAATTCATCTAATGATACTAACTGCATCAAAGAATTGGCCAAATAAGTTACTTTTAAATATTAAAGCAAAGCTCTTCTCAGATATCTCGACTGTGCCTAAACTTTTTTGATTCACTGTATGTGAAGACAGAAAAGGCATAAGAATAAAAAAATACAATAAGTTGTTTATCTCCAATATGTAGATATGTATATAAAAATATGTTAATCAGAACTTTCAACAGTAATAGAAGATAGTATAGCAGTTCATGGTTTTCAATACAAATCCCTCAGAATATTAAAACTGTTTACATATTCAAAGCAGAACTCAGCCAAACAGCTTCCAAGTGCCTCCGTGGCGCAATTGGTTAGCGCGTTCGGCTGTTAACCGAAAGGTTGGTGGTTCGAGTCCACCCGGGGGCGATTATTTTTTTTTGTCTGTAAATATTTTCTCGGCTTATTTTTTACTTGTTTTAATTTTTTTGTTATATAGGTGAAAAATTAAATGAATTAATGAAAGAAATGGGGGAAAAAAATTTACGAAAAATATGTTTATAAAATATTGATTTATTGTCTGCCTCACTGCCTCGCACCGGTAAGAAAACAATACATATTTTTAAAATTTTAGCGTATTCTTTGAAATTTATAAGCAAGTTCTTAAATTTGAGTCAATTAAAAGAATCATAAATTATGCAGCTTTATGATTTGTTATTGTTTATAGGATTTTTATTTTTGCTTTAATGTTTTCTTGTTATTAAAAATTTTTTAAAATAATATATACATATATTTGCGGTAAAACCCATTCGTTAGCACAATTTTGCAAAACAAACAAATTTTATATAAAATACGAAACTGTTTTGTTTTTTTTTCAATTATTTGATAAAATTTTAAGATATTTAAATAAACACTTTTCTTAATTGTCAAGCCTCTTTATTTAACCTGCAAACGTATTTTGTGTCAATTCCACACAAACAGTTCTTTTAAAAATTCTATCTTTTATCTATATCTTTAATCTATACTATTATATCTATCTATCTATATCTAAACTACAATATAAAATTGAAGTGCAAATTTATGTTTCCAGGTAAACTCCAAAAGTAGTGAGTTGATTTTATGAAATAAGTTTTAAAATGCCATATTTGTGCTATAGCACTGCATAGGGAAATTTTTATTTCAAAATTTTAATAAGTATGCTTAATAAAAGTGTTAGTTTTCTCCAATGCCAAGAATTGCTTGAGCGTTTTCTTTTCACGTGTTTGTGTTACGAGAATTTCGATAAACTTAATCAGAGTTCGTAAATACTTCCCAATAGGCAATAAAGCTAAGCCTCTTCTAACGAAGGCGTGCATTTACTGTTACTTTTGGCGGTAAGACACATGACTTCCTCGCTGCTTCTGCGAGCGCTTCTATAAGGCCTAATTTTTGGCTACCCAGGGCAGTACAACAATTATATTTTACCTACAAAAACTGGTTCTGCTTATATTTCAGGGTTACTTTTTCGTTAAAAGTTAAAATATATATTAGTTCAAAAATTCTGAATAACAATCAACGTTATGACTTAAAAATATTCTTATCTGACTGTATATATACTGAGTGAGAACTGAGTGATTTTGATGTCATCATTCTTGTACCCCAACGCTTACTGCGTAAGGGGTATATTAACTTTGTCATTCCGTTTGTAACGCCAAGAAGGAGGCGTGGAGGTATAGAAAAACATATATGTTTTTGATCAGCATCATCTCCTGAGCCGATTTCCGTGTGTCCGTCTGTCTGTTGACACGATTACATCCGCAATTTTAAAGCTATCGCGATGAAATTCAAAATAAAAGTTTATTTTTAAAAAAGGAAGATCAAGTTCGAGAATGAGCCAAATCGGATGATAACCACGCCTACCTCCCATACAAAGTGACTTTATTTTTATTAACTGTAAAATGTCTTTAAAATCCACAAAAATTAAAGAAATGCCTTGAAATTTGGCATGCAAGCTTTGCTTTTCAGTCTTAATCCTGGCTTAGAAAAATCGGATGGAAACCACGCCCACCTCCCATACAAATTGGCTTTATTTTAAACGTAAAATCTATTCAAAATCAGCAAAAATTAAAGAAATGTTTTAAAATTTTGAACATAAGCTTTAATATTTTTTAATATAAACCATCTCTATGATATATGGCCAAATCGGATGAAAACCACGCCCACTTCCCATACAAAGTGGCTTTATTTTAAGCGTAAAATCTCTTAAAAATCCACAAAAATTAATGAAATGTCTTGAAATTTTGCACATTAGCTTTGATATATAATATGAATCATCCCTATGATATATGGCAAAATCGGATCAAAGCCACGCCTACCTCCCTTACAAAGTGCCATCATCAAAATAGGAAAACTTTCGTTAATATATAAAACTGAATATCATCGTGTTTATCGTGGCTAAAGACTTCGAATATACTTCAATATAGCCGCGGGGGGAAATTTTAGCTTCGGTGTACCCTGCCGAAGCTCCATCCTTACTAGTTTAATTATTCTTTTCTATTGGAGCTTGTTTGTTTTCTGTTTTATTACGAATTCGGTGCTGGGGCCAACACTAGGTAAAAATGGGTCGCCGCACATTTGCAGTATTTTTAAGGGGGAACCAAAACATGTGTTTTACTTACAATTTGACTTACAGTGGACAGTTAAACACGTGTTTCGGTGTCCCCCCTAAAAATGTGCAAAATGGGGGCTGATAGACCCCTCTATTTGAGCGTCTCACAAATATTTCTACCCTTAGAATGCCCCAAAAAATTGGTTAATTTTTACCTATTTTGCTTTCCCTTCGAGCTATGGCACTTTTTCAATTTTTTCGAAGAGTGTTCGAGGATTTTCGAGGAAGCATTTTTGAGACACTCAAATAGGGGGTATATCTGCCCTCATTCACCATATTTTTAGGGAGGAGCCGAAATACGTGTTTGGCTTACAATTTGAGTTACAGTGGACAGTTAAAAACGTGTTTCGACGTCCCCCTAAAAATATGAAATAGGGGGTTAATAGACCCCCTTTATTCGTGTGCCTCAAAAATGCCTCCCCCCTTAGAAACCCACAAAAAAAGGTTAATTTAAAATTTTAATTAATTTTTACTTATCATTGATGAATTCAAATGATTTTCAGCTCATATAAAGAGCACATCATTTGCAGAACTCGAGAGATGAAAACAGTGGCGATGTTCTCACAACGATGAGCGCTCTTTGTACACGGACGAATAACCAATACAAGTGTTTGAATAGTTTATGCGAGAGCGTAGCGTTCAACGAATTGCTCTGAAAAGATTATTCATTGCATCGGTTTTTATAAATAATAACTCGAAAGAGCGAGAGCGAATTTTGATTGCCCTACGCACTTTCAATTCAATGTTATTCTCTACTCTTCTCTTTTTCTGCTCAGCTAGCACAATACAATATAAAAAGTGGTGGAGCCTCGCGTAAGGCGAAAAGAGAAATATTTATGAATGCAGTGCTGAGCTGCAAAACGAAACAAAAGAAAAAAATGTTTTTTATTTCGTTTGACATGTATTGTCTGAAGGGCTGATGTCACAAGATGTCAAAACGTGTAAGCGCTCTTTATTAATACAAAAAAAAAAAAAAAGTCCACAGTGGCTCTTCTTTGCGTCCCCATACAAAAAACATAAAAACTGTCCAAAATAGTTTATATTGGCCGTAGCTGAACTTATAGAGGGGTCAAATATATAAGCTAGCTCTAATATTTTTTTCCCATTAACATTTCTTCCGAACACACATACCCCCTATCTGCCGCCATTCTCTGGGTCCCCATACAAAAAATATAAAAACTGTCGAAAATAGTTTAAATCGGCCGTAGCTGAACTTCTAGTGGGATAAAATATATAAGCTGGTGCTATTATTTTTTGCTCCTTAACATTTGTTCCGAACTCACCTATCCCCTATCTGCCACTCTTATTTGGGTCACCATACAACAAACACAAATACTGTCGAAAATAGTTTATATCGGCCGTAGATGAACTCCTAGAGGGATCAAATATATGAGCTGGTTCTATTATTTTTTGCCTCTCAACATTTCTACCGAACTCACCTACCCCTTATCTACCACCCTTCTTTCAATCCCTATACAGGAAACATAAAAACTGTAGACAATAGTTTATATCGGCCGTAACTGAACTTCTAGAGGGGTCAAGTATATGAGCTGGTCCTATAATTTTTTTCCCTCAACATTTCTTCCAAGCACACCTATCCCCTATCTGCCACTCTTCTTTGGGTCCCCATATAAAAAATATAAAAACTGCCTAAAATAGTTTATATCGGCCGTAGCTGTACTACTAGAGGGAGTTAGTTCTACGAACTAACGAACGAACATGCATTTTCTTCGAACGAACGAACGAACATCTATTTTCTACGAACGAACTCACGAACATAAATTTTCTACGAACGAACAAAATATTTATATTATTTCTCTAGGAACGATCGAACGTACAAAATTTTTTTATTTTTTTCTACGAACGAACGTTCGTGCCAGGCTCTGCTTACAGATTTTTTTTTTGTCAAATACTCTCACCCACCTTGTAAAATTCTTGGCACGGTCCTGAACAAAGTGAATATTTTTTTAAGATGATTGGTAAAAATATGTTCTTTAAGAATGCTTTAATAGACAAGTCCATAGTATGGAGTGAAAAATATTTCAACAGAAAACAGCTGAGATCAAAAAATTTATTTTAAAGCACCTAGTATACACCTAGCACCTGGCATAGTTAGTAGGTATGATATGGGCATTCTGGCTCAAGGAGCCAAAGGAGCGCTTGCTTATCTCGTTTTTGCGGTTGCGGTTTTGTCCGTCTATGGTTTAGTTTATCTACGCCTCTGCCCCATCCCTCAGTCCCCCACCCCTCAGTACCCCAGTCGCCATCCCTCAGTCACCCGTCCCTCAGTACCCCATCCCTCAGTCCCCCCCTCCCTCTGGCCCTATCCCTCTGCCCCTGTCCTCCCGACCGTTCGTTTGCGGTTTTTGATAAGCAGTTGTATTAAATTTAAAATGTTTGTTTTTCAATGCTTGCCTTCTGCGGTTTTTTGATAAGCAGTTGGATAGCAGTTGTATTAAATTTAAAATGTTTGTTTTTCAATGCTTGCCTTCTGCGGTTTTTTGATAAGCAGTTGGATGTAATATACAAATTCTTGTCCGTTTGCGGTTTTTGATAAGCAGTTGTATTAAATTTAAAATGTTTGTTTTTCAATGCTTGCCTTCTGCGGTTTTTTGATAAGCAGTTGGATGTAATATACAAATTCTTGTCCGTTTGCGGTTTTTTGATAAGCAGTTGCATAAAATATAAAAATGTTTTGTTTTTCAATGCTTTGGCTTTGGTTTTTTGATAAGCAGTTGCATAATACAATGTATAAAATTTTTTCGATAAAATATAAAAAAATTGCTTCCTTAGGTTTTTTGATAAACAGTTGCATAATACAATGTTTAAAACTTTTTCGATAAGAAGTTGCATAAAAAGTTTCTTTTTTATCAATGGTTGAGAAAATGAAAAACACAGTTGTGCAATAATTTTTAAAATACATTAAAAAATTTTTTTCAATGCTTTGGAAAATAAAAAATTGCTTCCTTAGGTTTTTTGATAAACAGTTGCACAATACAATGTTTAAGACTTTTTCGATAAGCAGTTGCATAAAATATAAAAAGTTTTTGCTTCGGAAAAAAAATAAAAAATTGCTTCCTTAGGTTTTTTGATAAGCAGCTGCATAATACAATGTATAAAACTATTTCGATAAGAAGCTGCATAAAAAGTTTCTTTTTTATCAATGGTTGAGAAAATGAAAAACACAGTTGTGCAATATTTTTTAAAATACATTTTATTACACAGAAAGAAACAGTTATAAAATATTTTTTGAATAATTTTTATTAAACATTTAGAATACATGTTACAATACAATCTTAATGTCTTATCACTAATAGGAAGTCCATCGTGGTTCTTTGAAGATAGCTGCATATAAATTATAGACTTTTCTTGTAGTTTGATATCGTGACCACAAAGTTACACAATTACAAATGTCATACATTTCCTTATCTGAATTTTCAGCATAACAACAGTCTACCCTATGTAAACCATGAATCGAATATTTAAAATGAAGAGATGATCTCATTTCTGTAATCATGTCCTGAAAAGCTTTGACATGATCGGGATCTATGAATTTTTCATATTTAATTAAGAAATTTTCTAATTCCAATGAAGAAACCATAGTTGTTTGTTTCAAGTGAGAGGTATACTATAAACTAGTTTTATTTTTTAAACTCTTCTTTATTAAAACCACAAACCGCGATAATGTTAATGATTTAGAAATGATTTTTAAAAGTCGCGCTCTAATGGAAAAAACACTATAAAAAGTCAGAAAACTTATAAACATATCACACTCAGTTTTTGAAGTTTTTTGATGTTGAAGCAAACGTTAATAAAGTCGTGAAAAGAAAAATTATAAACACTTAAAATGAGTGAAATATTAAAGGACCTGAACAACATTAAATTGAAGCAAAAAACAGGATTCGCAAAGCATTGTTTAAGGCTGTCTGATGTCCCTCTAAATGAACAAATACGAATTCTGAAAGCGGAACGGAAAAACACCATCTTTGGAACGAAAATCATGTTGGAACTGGAAAAAAATGTAATCTTTCTACCACAATGCTACAATGAATTAAAGGATAAAACTCTAGAGGTGATGAACAAAGGATCGTTTACATTTAAAAAATTGATGGTTGGAAACAACAACAAAATTGATTTTGAGTTTTATAACGCTGATGAAAAACAATAAATTTAAAATGTTGTAAATAAAAAAACAAATTAAATATTTTAATGTTTTTATTTTAAATGTAAAATATTACTACGCTTAAAAATATGAAATTTATTATCAATAAATTGAACAAATCCATATAATGATTTTTTATTACATATAATATTCTTTAGCGTGTCCACTTTTTCATATTTATAAATAATTCCCATCAGTTGCTTTAGGAATTTATCTTCAAAAAACCATTCGATATCGCTTCCAATATCCATTTTAGAGGTAGCTTCATGCATCAAGTCAACAGTTTCATCATTTAACACTTCGTCATTACACCATTGTTGAATTATGTCTTTTAGTCTAGTCACTTCTTCATTAATTTTGAAATTTATTTCAAAAATTGACTGTTTCTGATAACTTTGTCCAGTTATTGTATATACATCACTTCTAAAGAAATTCATAATATTTAAGTCTTCATTTTTAATCCGTTTACTGCAACTAGCGGGTTCAACTTCTTGCTGATTATATTCTTCAACGCTTTTCTGGGCGTCTTTATGCTGTTCTTGTTGTTGTTGTTTTTTAAGGCTTTTTTTACGTTTTATTGATTTTTTTAGTTTTTTTAATGCAGGTTCTTTAATATCATCAATTGGTATTTCTTCATAACATTTTAAAAAATCACTCTCAAAATCGTGGTTTTGTTGGTCTTCTTCATTCTTATTAACATCATCATTATTAGTTTCCTCCAACACTTTATCCAAATTTTCATAATATGTTTGAAGATCACTCAAAAAATCCACATCCTTGTCAGCACCCCAAAATGCATCCTTATTCATTTTTAGTTAGTTTTTAGTTGTAAGTAAGGTGACTTTTGATTTTAAACTAATAGGTTCTTTCATTATGATGTAACTATTTATAACGAAAATACTTTTCAGTTCATGTTGTTATTATTTTGCGGTTAATTTTATTTTTATATATGAAACGAACAATTTTTACAACGACTTAAATTATATATATTTGTATAAAGTTGAATAATTTTGTTCGCTTCATCTTCCATGCGAGCAAATGATGAACATCCACAAGTGTCTGGTCCAGATCTACAATTATTATCTGACCACGGGCAGTCTTCAAAATGTTCGCCAAATCGCGAATTTATTTTTTTCAAATTGTTTTTATATTCTATTTTCGTTTGAATGTTAATAAGCCTATCCTTTTCATCCTCCGGTATGATATGTGAAAATTTTTTTAAAAAACTATAGATATCCTTGATAATAGACATTTTTATTTTAAAACTACTGTATATTCATATGAAGAGTTTGATAATAAGCGTTAACATCAATGATTGTTGGTTTTATAGCATAATTTGAACGTTGATATAATTCTTGTCTAGTTTCATTATCATTTTGATTTATTTCATCATTATATTCAAAGCAATATATATTAAGTGTGAGTAATTCATATTTGCTATAGTAGGAACATTTAATACGTATTTCAAATGTTTCATATTTCAAATTAAAGTGACGATGAAAAACTCCTGAACTCTCATAAATGCCACCAATTTGCATTTCTTTCTCTATAAGATTTCTCCTGAAAGCCTCAATTGCATCTTCAACAGAAAATTTCCTAGTAGGAGTTGGAGTATTTCTATGATAACGATCTACATTCTTTTGATAGTCTGAATCATCATCATAAGTAGGTACTCTGTATGGATCTCTCAATGTTGTGGTCGGTGATGGAGTGATCGTATTAATATTATCATATTTAACATTTTCCAATTGAAGGGTTATGTTTACTTTTATCTGAAGAGAAGTATTCGGGATCTGTATGACAAAACTAACTTGTTTTCCATATTCAATATTGTAAAAAGTTGTAGTATTTTCACGTCGTTCATGTAAATAATTTCCAATTTGATAGCATGTAATGTGACGTATTTGTAATATTACGTAAGCAATAAATATAATGAATAAAAATTTTCTTGAGCTCATGTTTCTATGTTGAATCTTTCCCTAACCACAACTATTTAAGTAATAATCATGTTTAAAGTCTGTATATAGTCTTTTACATCAATGATTCCTACATTTAATGGTTCATAATTTGGATCTTGAATTCGAATTCTTTCAATTTCACCATTGCTTAGAATCATTTCAGTTTCTGTTTCCCGATATTCAAGGCATTTAATGCTCAATCTTCTCTCTTCAAATCTACTATCATAAGTACAACGAATTGGAATATCTACATTTTCATATTCAAGGTTAAAATGTCGATAAAATACTGCCTTAGAATCAATAATTCCACCAATTTCATTTTCTTTAGTAATTAAATCCTTACGAAAGGCTTCTATGGCTTCATCCACACTAAAAAGTCTAGAGGATATTCCTTGAGTTGTACTCTCAAATTTAACAGTTGTTGTTGTTGTTGTTGTTGTTGTTGGTGTTGTTGTTGTAGACAATTCTCTTTCTATCTCAGTACTTGATAGTTCATTAAAATATATTGGTTCCGTTTCTTTCAACAACAATAATGATATATTAATTTTCAAGACATTATTATCAGGTAGAGTTAAATTAAATTCAATACTTTTAGAGTTTTCATTTATAATAGGGATGGAAGTGTTTTCCAATTTCCAAAATGGTACACTGTACACATTTCTTAAAAAGAATATTAATGTTAAAAATATAATAAATTTCATTTTATGTTTTGTTCTTAGAGATATACACGTTCCTAAATTTCAGTATAAAATGATGATAATATCTAATCTGGTTTGTTTTATATATCAAGTTTTTATTTATTTATCATACAGATTATTATATAACATGTATTCATTTAAAAGTAATGCTGATTTTAAAGCACATCGTATTTGACGTTGTTTCCTTGTTTTGTTGTTGTTGTTGTTGAAGTGGTATTGACATTGACATGTTCTTGGATACATATTATACAACATTGATAAGTTAATTTCATCACATTGTGGAATATCTTCGATATTGAAAACATGCTGTTTTAAAAATTCTTCAATCCACTTTTGTTTCTCTGTCCCCTTTACGTATACTTTTTTATTTTTCAATAGAGGTTTTAAATATCTTTGGGTGTTTTTAAATGAGTCGCTTCCATAGTCCCATAATAGATTATGATGATTTAATTTTAACCAATTGGATTGACGTTGATCATCTTCACATAAATCCTTGAATTCGAATGGAGCTTTTATGTGGAAACAGTGGAATTCATCTTCACTTAATACAACTGCTATCTCCTTAAAAACAAAACGATTATCGTAGATTTTAAAACCTTGAACATCAACAGTTGCAGACATTGTGTTAAATAAATGGAAATAGTCTTCAGATCACTTTTATATAGACCACATGTATGTATTTTTTATTAAATTATTTTTTTAATAACATTTGTGAGTGGTGTATATTCAAAGACTTTATCGTGAATGAGCATACAATAAGCTGATGTACTTGGAGGGACATTTGTTCGAAATTTTAATTCAATTCTAATATCTATTGGTCCTCCTTTTACACTCTCATTTTGATGAGAGACATCTAGAACAATTATTGGTGCAATGCTAGCAAAATTTTCTGGTGATAAAAGTGGTTGTGGAGAACGTCCATAGTATCCTTGTTGAAATTTTTGATACATATCATAGAGTAAAGCGTAACGATTATGATCAAATCTAATGTTGAGGTCGTCATAGGGATATACATCAGAGTTAAGATGAACTTTTACATCTGATAAGTTACAATGTATGAACTTATTGTTGTTTTTAAATCCTAAAAGTATAAATCGAGGTCTTTCATTTTCACCTGCCAGTTTCACATTCCATAAAATATTTGTACTTTCAACAAGAGAAGGATTATAATAAACATCCCAACTTCTAAACGATATATTAAGTGGTAGTTTACTATTTATTGTTTTTAACATTTTCAATCGGTAATCATCTGAAAGTTGAATATGTGGTACTTTCCATGTGATATTCAAGAGCTTTAATACAAGATTATCAGTGGTAGTAGTTGAACTCATAACGTTTTTGTCATCTTTAGTTCGCATCAAAATCAGTTCATGTTTACAATTCACAATTAATTTGTCAAAATCTTCTGCAAATCCAAGTAAATTCTTTAACGGAACACAAAAATTAAAATGTCCCGTTTTAAGTAGAATATTATCTTTTTCAAATGGACACCATCCAGCGTTTTGAAGATTTATACTTTCAAATGCATTAAGTGATACATAATTTTTCATATCTGACGCAATTCCCAATTGTCTTGTACGATCAATTTCGACCCCATTCATCTCATAACGAATTTCATCAAATAAATATGCTATACAGTTGTTCAAGAGTTTAACAGTTTTTGATATAGAATTATCGCTGTTGGATACAAATCCCTCAATATATAAAACACTCTCACTTAGTAATACATACAAGTCCTGGTTTTGTATTGGTATACGTATTTCATCATTGTTTTTAAATGATTGTAAATATGATGTATAGCTGTGATATTCTTTTTTCACTATACTATCATCGATGAATGGTTTATACAGAACATTAATAACGTCACTCATGTTGTTTTCTTAATTGTAATCCAATGCTTTCTAGAAAATCTTTGTTTGATTTTGTTAGATAAATTCTATGAGAGGATCTTTTAATACTAGGTTTTTTGTTCGAATTTGATTCTTCTTTTGTTGTTGTTGTCGGTAAACTAGTGAATGAGTTGTTATGTAAATGCTTTTTATTAAAAATAATCATTCTTTATGTAGGCCTTAAATGCAGTCTTATTGATATTTTTTCACCGCGAAAATTAATTAGGTTACCACCTTGGTCTACGACTTTAATAACAAGAGTGCTGATTTGTTTTGTGTTAACTGGTAAATATATAACATTAACTGGTATTTCCGTAATTTTGTATCCTGGACTAACTAGAAGTGAGAACTGATGAATTGTATGTACATTTACTTCATTTATATATGATCCATTGATAATATTACATTCAATTGATATTGTATTTATTTTAGAAATATCTACTGGATTATCAGAATAATTGATAACATCAGGTTTCAATACTCTTTTACTAAATCCTAGTAATGATCCAATTGAACAACTTCTATTGAAGAAAATTGGCTCCTTGGTACTATGAATTTCTGTTTGCAATGTGTTATAGTTTGCTTTTATATCTAGCAATCCGGCGTTATATGATTCATATTCATCAATAATTTTCTCAGATATATCGATGAATTCATAGGATCCTATGGGTATCACAATAGTCTTATCACCAATATGAAACAAATTATTTTCTTCATCCACATTTGGAATAGAATGATAAGAGTCGAAGCTAATTAAACCACAAACATAATCTTGCTTGAGTTCTATAGGTGGAAAATAATTTGCAACAAGTTGTGATGAATTTCCATTTATTGTTAAAGTAAACGACATGTTGTTTCTCAATCATTAAGTAGTTAACTAAAATATGTTTCTTATACATTATAACATTTATATTAAATCATTTACATCAATCCAAGAATTATGATCTGAAGAGAAACCTAACCATTTAACAAAAGCTCTATTATTTCGTCTTCTTAAAATTTTTTCAACTAAATATGTTTGTGGAAATTTGGTTTTCATTAATTCATATTCATAGAAGCCTCCTTTGACTTCATTTCCTTGATAATCTTCAAGTATGTATGTAGTAGGATTTGTATTTTGAATAATTTTGATTTTAAATATTTCGGTTGTCCAATTTGGTGTATAACCTTTTTCAAATATATGTTTATATTTACTTATTCTTACATTATCATTTAACTTAAATTTTGGTTTATGAAATATTTTTAGATTGTTATAAACAGTTTTTAGTATAAACTTTTCGTTTAAAGAATTTACTTCATTGGGTGTCATCTTAATAGTTCTATGAAATGTGTTATTATATTGATTAACTAGGTTTTTATAGTTATCAATCCATTTGTATGAGCCATTAAAGCTAAACTCTTTCCACATCATCCCCTTTAAAGTTCTATTGAAGCGTTCCACTATCGATGATTTTAATGTTGAAAATGTTGAATAATGATTGATACCTTTCAATGTCATTAATCTTTTAAAATGTACATTGTAAAACTCTTTTCCATCATCCGTTTGGAGATGTTTTGGTACACGGTTACTTGTTTTGAAAATATTTTTCATTGCGGTTGTAACGCTTTCTCCAGTTTTATTTTTAATAGCCTCCACCCATGCCTTCTTTGAAAATGTGTCAATAACAGTAAGAAGGTAACGATAATTCATATTGACATTACTATATGGAATCATTTCCACTAAATCTGCTTGCCATAAATCATCAATTCCTTTTATAATTACATGTCTTCTTTTAAAATTTTTCCGTGCTTGTTTATGCAGTTCTTCAACTATATCTCGTTTATTATTCATTATCATATATAGTATGTTATGTATCTCGTTATTGTAAACCTTTTATTTTTGGATATTTTATTTTTAATTTTTTAACCTCATCTGCATCAGGCTGATTTTTTCCGACTACATATTTAAATAAGAAGTCTTCAATTGTCTTTAAATAATCATTAACTTCTTCAAAGCTTTCCTTATATACAGATTTTATTCGATTATCAATTGCCGCCTCAATTAAATCTACATCACTTCGAATGTTATCATTCAGAGCAACGTTCAAATCTCTAATTTTATTTTCTAATCTATTTGTTATACTGTTAAGATTCTCCATGACAGTATTTATATCTATTATTTTCTTTTCATAAATGTTTGTTATCTTATTTAGATTCTCAAAGAAAAATATACGTGAAATGGCATCATTATCATCATTTGGTAAACCTAAATTGGTAACTCTTTTCATATGTAAATTTAGGTTTTTATTTTCATCTAAACTCCAACCGATTGTATTTCGTAAAATTGCTTTGATATTTGCTTTGCTATTGTTATCTTTCGATGAAGAATGACCAAATTTATCAATACTTGAATACATTTTAAGCTATATAATTATATTAGCTTCTTTCAGCTCTTCAATGATGGATATTATTTCGTTATTATGGTTATTATGTCCAGCAGTTGATGATGATATAAGTAATCGTAATCGTTCAACTAATTCATTAGGATCATCCCAATATACATAATTCGATTTATTGCTAATGGATTTTAAAACTTTAAGACCTTTTCCATGTATCAATGCGTTTGGTAAATTGAACATCTTTCTTATTATACGTTGATATTTATACGATTTGGTGCCTTTTATTTGATCATTTGAGTTATAATTACGTTTATGAGCATTTGTAGATAATAGAATGTCTTTATAATTTTGTAAATCCCGTTTAGTGAAATGAAGGGGATTTGTATGAAAAACTAATTCAAATAGACCAGGTGTCATCTGCCATTTATATTTTCCAACAGAAATTTTATTTTCATTAGGGATTTTTAAAAGTTCTTTTCCATATCTCCATCTCCCCAATGAATCTATATTAAATCCATAGACTTTATCCAATTTTTTACTATCTTTAAGTATTTGAATGTTATGTTGCAGAGAATTTTTTTTTCGGGTATTTTGTAATTGCTTAAGGTGTTTGTAATCTATATTTATTTGATCATTAGCCTTACGCTTAAAATGTTTATGCTTTGTCCATAGTTCTCGATCATTATCAATATTTTCTTTAATTATATTTTCTCGTTCTATTTCGATATCCGTATCACTATTATTTTGTAATTGCTTAAGGTGTTTGTAATCTGTGTTTAATTGATCCTTAGCTTTACGTTTAAAATGTTTATATTTTGACCATAGTTCTCCATCATTTTCAATGTCTCTTCTTACTTTGTTTTCTTTTTGTACTTCACTTTCAATCAAATTGTTAATTTTCTCATTATTACTATTATTGTTATTACTATTTTTTGAGTTGAGAATTTCGTTTGATATAACAGGACGATAAATTTTTTTAATTTTATTTTTTAATTGTTTTTTAAATTTTACATCTTTTTTTATTTTTAATTTCTTATCTCTTGCTTCTCTTTTGTTAGAGCTAACAATATTTTTTGTTTTTTCATACCTAACAGGTACTAAGTCATTATCAATATCATGAATGTTGACTTTAGTACTCAACTTGGAGATTTTATTACCATATTTCTCTTGTTTCAACGAACGTTTCTTATTATTGTGAAGATTTCTTAATCGCTGTTTAAAATTTTGTTGTAATCCTTTGTTTTTTCGTTTTGTAATAATTTGTTTTTTAACCCTTTGTTTTGTTTCATTTTCAAAGTCAGATTCAGACTCTGTTTTATCGAAGTCAGATTCTGACTTCACATTGTAATTAACATAGCCTTTGTTTTCTACATCAGCATAATTCTCATTTTTTAAGTCTTTATCAATTTGTACTGTTTGAATGTCAGGCTGCTTGGTGTTCGAACGTTGATAATATTTTAAAGACTTTGCTAATTCATTTTCAATGTTGGGTTTTATCTTGTTTGTATGCAAATATGGCTTGTTATGCCTTAGTTTATTTTTGTTCAATGAACTACGCTTTTTTAAAATGTTCTTATCATTCATTGTTGTGTCAAGTGTTGATAGATATTGTGGATCAACATTCAAGTGTACATTTTGAGTGGATTGTTGTGGTAGGTCATCATCAATAGCATTCCAAAGCATTTCATCAATATTCTCTTTTTTGGGTTTAGCAAGAACGTTAGTGTGTTTTTTTTCTTTGTTATATTCATTGTGTTCATCTTTATTAAGCTTTCCAATTATTTCATTCAATGGTTTTGAAATGGGTTGAAATGTATTTTCAAGCAACTCAACTCGATCTTTTTCACCTAATTTTATTTCCTTTAGTTTTTCCTTTAAGATTTTCCGAGTGTTGGCAAGGTTTGTTAAAACATTGAGGTTTGTATTTTTCATGATTATTGTTTCTGTGTGCTGTCTAAAATCAGATCTGGTGTATATCTGATACCGATCTGGTATATATCTGATACTGATCTGAGGTGTAACAGGTGGTGATGTGATTTTTATATATGTATGAAATTATCAAAACCTTTTCGATATCGACCCTTGTTTATAGTATCATCTTTATTTATCACAACAAAACCATACTTTTCTTTCCAACATTCATTACAAATCCTTATAAACATTTTGAAATCCATGTCTCCAATAACATGATCATTAAAAATATGCTTTAAATTCATTTCATCTTGTTTGAATATAATAATCATGTTTGCATTATCACGTATTAAATGCTTAGGAATTTTTGTATAGGTTTGACACAAATAAAAACAATCAATTTGCTTATGACGACCCATACAAAAATATTTTCGTATAGTGCTTTGTTTGTCGCAAATAACATCATCAAAAATGAAAATTGAATTTGGTTGAGCTTTATCCGGACTTATAACATCTTCGTTTTCTGAGAAAGTGTAGAGATTTATTCCTTTTATCGGTGCAATCAGTTTCTTCAAATATTCATATTTTGGTTGATATAAAGATTTTGAATATATGTATATGTTTTTAAACTTTAAACCATTTGGATTTACAATTAGACTAATCATAACGTTAGTTTTACCACAATTTGATGGTCCAACCAATAAAGCACGTATTGAATTTGGTAAAAGAGGACTGTGAACAATTTTGTTTTTTTTATCATTACTTAAAAAGTCAGCATTATTAACATTAAGCTGAATACGTTGTTTAATTAATCGCATTTTGATTACTATATTAATTGGTATATAAATCAATCATATATAATACAATCATCATTCTCCTTTTACAAACACAACCAAAATGTTAATTTTATTTTGAAAATGGGTATAATATACAAGGATAGTGCACATCAGAAACAGTTGAAAAGAGGATATGGTTTCATAAACAACTTAATAAATTCATTACCAGTTGAACTTCATTTACCAGGATATCAATTTTGTGGACCAGGAACAAAACTTCAAAAACGTTTGGAAAGAGGTGATAAAGGCATTAATCCATTAGATGCTGCTTGTAGAGAACACGATATTGCATATTCACAATCAAAAGATATAAACACACGACATCAGGCTGATAAAATTTTATCTGAAAAAGCTTGGCAAAGAGTTACATCCAAAGATAGTAATTTGAAGGAACGTGCCAACGCTTGGCTCGTTACAAATGCAATGAAAGCAAAAGTGAAATTTGGAATGGGTATTAAGAGAAATAAGGAAAAAAGTAAATCGAAAAGAAGGCAATCTAAGCGCAAAAAGTATAAAAAACCTAGAGTGAATGGAAAGAAGCTCTTTTCGTTAGCAGTTAAAAAGGGTGTTAAAATGTTAATAAAGAAGAAACCAAATTCATTCAATGATGCATATAGAATAGCCCATAAAGCTATACAATCAAGTTTTAAACGGAAAAAATCACAAGTTAACATACCACGAGTAATCCCAGTTCCAAAAATTGGTGGAGTCTTACCATTAATACCCATTTTAACAGCACTAGGTGCTCTTGGTGGTATAGCTTCTGGAGGATCAGCTGTTGCAAAAGTCTTAAATGATATAAAAAATGGGAAGGAACAATTATCTGAAGCTACTCGCCACAATAGATATATGGAGTCGATAGCTATGGGTAAAGGTCTATTTCTCAAACCATATAAACAAGGTTATGGTTTGTTTTTACGTCCTCATCCAAAAAATTTTTGAAAAAGCTACCCAAAAGACCATTAACCGATGTCGATTTAATAAAATATTGTAAATGTCTTGAACATTTTAGAGGGATTTTTATGAGAGATTCTTTACCGAAAAAACCTTACGCTCAAGAATGTGGTATACTTAACTTAGATGATGTTAACGGTCCCGGTACTCATTGGGTAGCTTACTATAAAAATAAAAAATATAAGGAATATTTTGACAGCTTTGGAGACTTGCAACCACCCAAAGAGGTCATCAATTACTTAAAACCGCCTATATATTACAACTATAAACAAAAACAAAAATACAATACAGTTATTTGTGGTCAATTATGTTTAAAATTTTTATTTCAAAAATATAATTTTACATAGTATGTTCACTTTATGCTAATACAAAAAATAAAAGATTTATCTTAATTTTATATATAACATTTTTTATTTCAATAAATTGTTATTAAATAACATATAAAAATTTTTAAGGAAAATAATGCTTGGGAAAATAATGAACTGTGCTCTGCGGTTTTTGATAAGCAGTTGTATAAACATTTTTATTTTATCAATGCTTAGCAAACTAACAAATTGTCTTCTGCGGTTTTAAATTTTTTAAGGAAAAAAATGCTTGGGAAAATAATGAATAAAAATTTTTGTTTTATTAATGTTTGGGAAAATAATGAACTGTGCTCTGCGGTTTTTGATAAGCAGTTGTATAAACATTTTTATTTTATTAATGCTTAGTAAACTAACAAATTGTCTTCTGCGGTTTTTGTTGATAGAATTTTGTTAAAATTTTTACTATATAAAGCAGTCTAATTTTTAAAAACAACACAGTTTCAACCTAGTTAACATACAAAAAACAAAAAAAAAAAAAAAAAAAACATGGAAATTAACAATATGGAATTGGATGAGGAATTTGATTGTAATCCTGAGAACTACATGATCATCACCCCGGAACCTTCTTTTCGGTTGGCAACGACGGACTCTCATATCGATAACTATTGTCATTTTAAATATCTATGGGAACATCCCCGATTTGCAGATGTGTTTAGATTGGCTCTTCAACCAAATATTGAAGAGCTTTGTGAAGAAAATGTGAGGATTATGGACGATGGAAATGGCGTCCAGAGAGACACAATGTCGGAAACAAAAATTTTATTCATTGATCAGTATAAAAAACTAATCGTTACTAAAGTAGATGTAGTAACCATAGATAATGAATGTAATGTAATTGATTCTAATATATTTTTTTGTGAACTATCTTTCAGAAGATTGCGAATTTATTCTGAAGATATAACCTTTTAATTAATAAACAATTATTTTAAATATATGAAATTCGTTTGTTTATATTTTTTTTTTTTGCTATTTATTTTTAGTTTTCAGCCTCTTAATACATTTTTATTTAATAATCGATGGTGTCCCCATGCAAGGGTATTAACACCATTTTCTAATATATAACGTTTATCATCAAAATAACTTAAAACAATTTTTTCAATTTCTTGTGTATAAATCTTATGAATCTTAGATCTAAAAGTTAACATTTTATCATAATAAATTTTCTTATCAAATAAACATTTTCTATAGTCATCAATGCTGAGAGACATCAAAGCTGATTTTTTTACCCCTTTAGCTTTTTTGATATCATTATCGCCCTCAACACTAATAGAATACATTTTTGACCTTAAACCAATGAATTCCCTCATTATTTTTCCATTATTTTCATCTTTCATGAAACCTAACACCTTTTTATTTTGTCGTTCTATCCCAAAAGGATTGTTGGGCTTGTAGTCGGATGTGTCAAATTTTAAATTAATGTCTGGTTTAATATCATTATAGAAGTCTTCAGTCTTAATTGAATAGATGAAAGAGTCAGTATCCATATAGCATAAACTTAAGTTCTCTCTAAATTTTGGAAGCATGTAATCATAATGAAAATCATACATTTTCCATTTAGAGAGTTCAAGAACTACAAATCCTATATAAATTGGTTTATCATATAGGGTATGTATTCTATTAAGTTGTATTGCTACCATATTTTCAGTAAATCTTGTAGAGCTATGAAAATTTGGTTTAGCAATTAAGCTTCTAGCTCCCAATCTTTTTCCTCTACTTTCCCACTCGCAAACAATTTTAACATCTTTCCTCTTATCTACATTCTCCATGGTCTTACCATAGACAGCATTATTTAATAACTTGAAAAAGTTCTTTTCAAAATCATTTTTAGCTTGCGTTCTATGTAAAGTATTTAAATCTATATATTTTTTTAACCATGGTGATTGTTTAAATTTTAATATTCTATGAATTTTTTTAAGTTTTATTCCATTTTGTAAGCATTGTTGTAAGTTTACATAATGAATGATATAATTTGATTTATTATTCAAATCGACTATAAGTTTTTGATGTTTACCGATCGGACTTTTTTTATTTTCTGAACAAAACGGTAAGTCATTATATTTGTCATGCTTTGCAGAAGGAATCTCTAAATCAACTTCTAAAATATATCCTTCATCAGAATCATTAGCATGCTCATGTAACTGAAATGTTGATACGTCATCAAGCCATTCAAATTTTCCTTCAGGTAAATATTGAGACATTGCCCAACCATACAAATTATTGGCATCTAAATACATGAGATAACTTGAGGGTTTTGTAACATCAAAATCATCTATATATTTATTATTTACCTTAACATGTCTATTGGAACATTGTACAATACCTCCCCTTATTCCTTTTTGAATGAATTTAATCATATCTATGTCTGTTAGAAGGTCTAATTCAATTTTAGTGTACTTTAACATTGCTCCCCAAGATAGTCCGGGAGCTGTATAATATTGACAAGGATCAAGATTGTAAATTGATTTACATACTTTTCTAAAATTTTCGAAAACATCAGTAAGCAGTAGAACATCTGTTTTTAGGTAAAGTTCTAAGTAATCATGTAGTGTTGTACAATTAAAAGTTGTCCATACTTTTTGTGCATGTTCATAGTCAGCAACACTACATTCTTCATTGATTAATTTATTAAAAAACTTTTCCCTCGGAGGTAAACATTCCTCTTGAAGTTTTTCCTTTGAATCAAAATAATCATAAGGAAATATACCTTTTTGCTTCAAGAGATTGAATTCGACATCATCGTTAAACGTAGACCGTAAAATATAAAAATCTCTGTTTGATAAATTATTGACTAAGTTTGATAGACTGGAAGCCATAAATCTAAAGGAATCTAAAAACCTTAGTTCAACGCTATCACCATCATCGAAATGTATATGTTTAGAAATGGAAACATATATTTCCTTATTTATTGGTACTACGTTTATTCTACCAGGAATCGTTGAAAGTTCTTTAACAAATAAGTGACAATCATATGAAGAAAGATTGTGGAACAAGATTGGGATGAATTTAGGAATTTTAAAATTTAAATTACAATCATTATGAGCCGGTCCGCGATATTTTCCAGTTAAATGACAATGATCTGCTACTCTATACTCATCGTCTTCAAAAGGTTTTTCACAAATATGGCAATCAGTACTATTATTTTGAATATCTAACTCTAATGGTGTGAGAAAATTCATTGGTTTAACTTTACTTAAGTAATTATTATAAATTTCCTTAGCATCGGAAACTAAAGTTGTAATAAAATTAATAGGTGCATCTTCACCTGTATACATTCTAAACTTATCTAAAGAATTATTAAAACTACACTTTATATAATAACTATATGCGTGTGGAATGTGACTCTGAACCGTTCTTATTGAACCTGAGTTTTGAATGTTTTCTGGTGTTAGAAAACATTCAAAATCTGCATATACTACAAAAGGAATGTCTAACTTATGTTTAAAATTTTTAAATGCAACCTTACTATTTTCTTCATCCGGAACTTTTGTGACGATTCTGCTACACTCTTGTCGATGACGCTGCAACTTGTAGCTGGATTCTAAATGCTGCAGACAAATATTACATAAAAACAATGCAGCATGATGTTCAGTCACTTGGTTTCTTATTAGTCTGAAAATAAAAACAAAGAAAATTATTAAAAATGCTCTCAATATTATATACATGGTATTAATAAAATATTTACCTTGAAATGTTCTTGATCCAAACATAATGAAATTTATCAATTTCTTGGAGCAGAAGTAGATTTATATGAGTACTCTTCTCCTGGTTTGTAAAATAGTAGGGACCAACTATACTCTTGAGCTCTTCATCATATCCAAAGACATTGATGCTTATTTCCGGATTATTTTCCTCGAAAATTTTAATATCATTGACTCTCAACGGAAAGATAAGCCCTTCAAAGTTAAGAGTTTTACCATTCTCCAAATGTATTATAGACGATTTAATATCCTCTACATTATAACTCGAACATCTATTTGTGTTAGAGATGACAGGATGCAAGGCTGATATCATTGCCCATTTAAAGCAATACTCATCATTATTTTGAACATTTATACAAGCCTTTTTATCTAATAACATTTTTGGTAATTTAATATATTGCGAACCTTTTATTGGTTTATATTGATTAATATTAATCTCCAAGTGCAAAATTCTGATGAGAGTCCAACCGCTGTCACGTTCTTGAAACTCTGACATTTTTGTTATTAAATTGTTACGATTTTCATCAAAAATTGAGTTTAAGTCTGTTGATTGTTGAATCATCACCATTTTTGTTTGATGAGATTTGATATCAATTGTCATCTCCTTATCACACATTTTCACATATTCACAAAACAATTCTATATTAAATTTAATGCTGGTGTGTTTCTGCAACATATCTTGAAGAGCTTGTATAACTATTTTTTTAGCGTTATCTAGAAACACTTCGGGAATCAATAAACCTTCATTGGTATTTTTGTATATAAATGATTCTATACGTTCATTAAATACAGATGAAATTCTAGTTAAATGCTCGTTTACTATTTCACCGCTATTCTTTTTATGAGCGTTAGTCCTGATGTGGTAAGACCAATTCTTTAAAATTATATCTTTTTTGCATGCGCTGCAATAGACATTTGGAATAGTATTTGCTGCAATCGTCTGAAGATTTGGAACATTATTTGATGTTGTTGTAGATGCAGTTGATGTTGATGTTGATGGTGCTGTTGATGTTGAGATAGTTGATGTTGCATTTGGTGTTGAAGAAGATGATTTATGTTTTTGCCTTATATGGTTCACTAAATTATCATTACGATTAAAGAACTTCATGCAAATATCGCATTTGAAATGTTGTGATTGTTGACTTTGATGTTTAACTCTCACATGACGGTTTAGATTAAACTTTTTATTAAAGCTTAACTCACACTGGTCGCATTTAAATGAGTCCATTTTATTAGTTGATTATCCTGTGTTTGTCTGTTTATTGATTTAGTGAGCAATGATTGCACTTGACTAAATCCTCTCCCTTTTTATACGAAATTGTTTAAAATTATATATTATATACAACTGCTTATCAAAAACCGCAAACGGACAAGAATTTGTATAAATTAACAAATTGTACCTTTGAATGAGTTGAATCTTTATTTCGAACTAAACTTAAAACTAAACAGAAAAATACTAGAAGCTATCCGTACGTGATCGCTGCCCGAAAACGAAGCGATAAGCTGCTGTTGGCGGAAGAGCTGCAGACGCTACGTCAGCAGTTTGTCAAGCGCTAGCTTCAGTTATATCGTTGATTATTGTTGTTTGTGCTTTATTTGCATGAATGATTGTTGTTTCTGGTTTTAATTTTCATCGTAGGGGTTTGTTTGCGTTAACTTATATTACATCCAACTGCTTATCAAAAAACCGCAGAAGGCAAGCATTGAAAAACAAACATTTTAAATTTAATACAACTGCTTATCAAAAACCGCAAACGAACGGTCGGGAGGACAGGGGCAGAGGGATAGGGCCAGAGGGAGGGGGGGGGGGGACTGAGGGATGGGGTACTGAGGGACGGGTGACTGAGGGATGGCGACTGGGGTACTGAGGGGTGGGGGACTGAGGGATGGGGCAGAGGCGTAGATAAACTAAACCATAGACGGACAAAACCGCAACCGCAAAAACGAGATAAGCAAGCGCTCCTTTGGCTCCTTGAGCCAGAATGCCCATATCATACCTACTTATATTTACCATGACCCAACCAGCAAGGATTG